>OY728123.1:1607133961-1608333961 GCA_963277665.1 Viscum album
GAAAATAAATTTCATTAAAAATAACATTTAATAATTATAATTTAATCATCAATGAAAATAATTTTCTTGGAATATAGAAATTGTTTTCATGTTATATTCGTTAATTTTTTTTTCACATTTTCAGAAAAATCCAAACGGGCCTTATTTAGAAAAAAAACATGAATATTAATTTTAAAAATATTTTTAAAAATTCATAAATGGGTATATATTATTTAATAACACATTTTAATAATGATAATAAATTGTTTTTTCAGAAAATATGTATATTAATGAAAAACTATTTTCATACAACGACAGAAATAAAGAAGATTTTTCTTAAGATGATTGTTTTGGTTAAATTAGTAAAAAAATGAGAGGAAATTAATTGTAAAATATATATTTCCATGAAATTAAAACAGTATAATAAAATTAATTATGCCCTTTAGAAATAGATAATAATATTTCTCATCAAAAGAATAATCATAATAAATCTTAATAAACAATGAGATCGTAATATCAATTTTTTACCAGTTTTCCATCATTTGAATCACTTGGAATATTAAAGAATTACATGAAATGATACTTTCAAAATTATTAGAATTAGGATATTAATTATATAATAGGTGTAAAGGGTAGTATAAACACCATATTTAAGAATATGGGTGCATAACATAACTTATGTCCCGTAGAAGGCAATTTGAGACAAAAATCCCTCACCATAAGTATTGACATCCATTGTATGTGTTAAAACCACAAATATTATTAATATAATATTTTTATACATATATTATTGAAACATAATTATATAGTTCATAACATATGTGAATTATTTATGACACTTTATTACCAATTTATTAATAATTAAATGTAAAAATAACATTTTTTCTACCTACTGTTTAATTGTTCATCTGCATTTTGATTTGGAATTATCCATTCTCTTTATTTTATCATGGTTAAATAATTTCTATAATGATAAAAAAATATTATATATTTATTTATTTGTATTATTCTATAAATTTAGATGTAGAAAAGGAAATACACCATTTGTGGACATGGTCTTCTGTATGTACGCAAGAACGTTGTTTCTATTTTATCTATTGATGGATATAATGGAAGTTACATAATATATTACTTATATAGAATCATTTTTATGTCTTATATATGACATTTATTTACTAATTTAACCCAAATACCTTTCATTCAAAACTTCAATGAGAAAAAATCACTTTACTTCACAAGGTGGCAGTCATGTGTATATACGAAAGATGTCATAGTATCCCCAATGAAATAGAATTAAAGAAGGTATATGTTATATAATAATTAAATTATTATTATTATATAATAATTTTAATATATATATATATAAATTAAATCAATCATTATACCAGTTTTTGTAAGGTGGTGATGAAAATCAAATAACATCGGTCTGTGAGGTGGTAGACCAGCATAAACATAGTGATGATTTCATATCTGATTTGATAGAATATGTGATCGATTTAGTCAGTTAAATTAACATAATATAATTTTATTATAATGTAGATATTTTTTACTATATCATCATTGTTGAATATTTTTTGAAGGATGTGGAAGATGACATAAAATAAAGATTCTTGGTTGAGTATGATTCTTATTTATTGGACAACCTCCTTAGGTAAGCACAAAAAGGATTATTATGAAGACTTTATGATCAAAATAAAGGCTATACATTATGTTTGGGGGATTAAGGAATATATTTTGGTATTTATTGTCCTATAAAAATTTCATTAAGGGGGTGAATACGAGAGGATATGTGTGGCCTTTTATAAGTGAGGATAGTGGAAGACTTGTAATTGTTGAGAAGAAAAGGGTGTGCCAACATTGTTTACATTATATGATACTTATAAATTGACCATTACAAATATTTTTAAATAATAAGGTTTTAATATGGCCCTAAAATATATTATATACATTATTTTTCATTATAACACATATCGCTTTAATTTAACCCCCTGTAAAACTATTTTTACCTTAACCATGGTAAAAGATTATAACTATATTCACTATTAATTATTAGAAAAATTTAATTAAACCATATTATATAAAATGAATTATAATGTTTAAAAATATTTAACCCATTTTATATAATTAAAATCTCATAATTAGAATAATTTAATTTAAAATTAATCTCGCATATGTGACCAAAAAGTGGTTTCTCAATAAGTGTATTTTTCATGAGAATGATGATTTTATATCAAATCAGTGACTAATAACAATAGTTATATGAATTTTAATTAATATTTATTAATATATAATCAATAAAATATTTTTAAATGAGTCATTATTTTGTTTTTTATAATTTTTTAAAAAAATACATACAACGTGTAGTTTAAAATTGTTTTCCAAAAAAATCATGATTTTAAATCCAGAACTAAATATACACTAAAATACAATCATTTATTGATTAAAAAGTAATAATGTGGGTTAAATATAAAAAAATAATACTTCTGTTAGTTTAAAAATAATTCACAGCATAATGGTACTTTCACATTACTTAATTTATTAAAAGGAAATGACATTTTTTTACAAGAATCATTATTCGTCAATATTCATAAAAAAATAAATACTTTTAAAAAACAAAAAATTTCACACTACGTATATTTTGATTTTATTATTTAAAAAAATAATAATAATTTTAAATTAAATTAATATAAATGGTAAAAATTACTTTTATTATTTGTTTATAAAATAAAATATAATATTTTTTAAAAAAAATAGAATTTTTGAATCATATAAGGATTTTAGTAAAAAATAATTAAATTTTATTAGTATAGTTTATTCAGATAAAACCATTATAAATAATAATTCATATGTGATTATTTAAATTAATTCCACCAAGTTTAATTCCTAGGTAATAATGGTCATGTTTAAATAAAAATATTAATAGTTGTAATGGTTCAATAAAACCTTGGACTGTTTTTAACATAAGCCATCGATGAAATAAAATTTATTCGAAAAAGTATATTTCATAAAATATTATGTGTTACATTATAACCCCATTAAAATGATGTTATCCCTAAAAATGTGTCACACTAATTTAAACCGATGAGGACACTTCATCCTTATCTTATCTTTAAGTTCCCATGTAGCTTCCTTAAACTGGTTGGTTCTCAAAAATAATTTGACTTGGTGGGTGATCTTATTTCATTGGGATTTATCTATTAAATATAAAATCAAAAATATTTTTTCCATGATATAATGATCTTGCTCCCACTATATAATCTCTGAGATTAGTACATGTGAAGGGTCTGGTATATACTTTCTAAGGATAGATATAAATAATACATCATGAACTATATATAGGATTGGTGGAAGCGCCAAGTAGTAGGATACCATCCCAACACAATAATGAATTTAAAAGTGACTAATTTAATTAGGTCTTAATTCTTATTGTTTCAAAGTTTCATTACTATATTCCAAGGGGAAACTATATGAATCACCTTATAACCAACATGAAATTTTAAATCACGTTGTGGATTATCATCAATACTTTTATGTTGACTTTGTTCTTGAATTATATTTTGTTGAACGGCTCCCAAAATATCTCCCATTTCATTACCAATCCCAGTAACATATAGATTTACTTTTTCAACTTCATTTCAACATCTTGGATCTCTATAATTCATCCCATTGAGGGCTTCAAAGGATCCATCAAAATACTTGAGTTAAATCCATTTTTGTATGAAAAGTCAACTAGAGGATGTTTTTGACCATAAGAACTACTGAAATATTGAGAATAAGGTCTCAATATATCTTCTAAGGATTTAATTTTTATTTAAAACTGACAATATATCCTGGGGGATACAAAATACTAAAACACAACTCTCTATCAAGAACTTGTTGAATACTTCTTCATAACTTATAGGTAATTCTTGGATCCTAATGAGACCCAGTGGAATAAGGTACTCCTTGAAACATTAAGACTGCCTTAATTTATAAACTATTAAGATGATCCAAATAGATATATTATTTTATAGTGATTAAGTGTGATTAATTTATAAGGAGATCGATTACCACCCATGTTGTATTAATTCTTTTATAATTTTTTTGTCATTCAAATGATAAAATCTGTTGTGATGTTCTTCCATATCTATTCTAGATTGGTAATGGATTTCATATACCCCTATACTTATGTCTCTTAGCCTTAACATTCTAACATAAATATCACTATGATAATTTTTAGGATATATCTATTCATCCCATCCCACAAAAAAAATACTCTTTTAAATCTCTATACATCTTGATACATTCATTATGAAGACATAATCAAGAACTATGAGATTCAATTAACAAATCCTTCAAATAATTTCAAATCCAAAAAACACATGCATGGTTCATGAACCTTAAAATTCAATAATTGTCACGATCAAATATAGAAACGTATCTCCACATATTTTCTTAATCTAAATCTTCTTTTATGGCCTATTCTATCTTCACATGGATTTATTTTTTGAACATTCATTTCACACAATCATTTTGGATTACCATATCCATATTAAAAAATCCAAAAATAATGGATCTTTTCTGATCCACATCATGAATATGCTTGCAAGATTTTTTCAACTCAAATCATTGGCAACCTTTTTCTATTTCCTTAGGTGGTAATTTATTTAGTGGTGATAATAGATAATTAAATCAAACAATTTTATTTGGTTCATATTCAGAAATTTCTATGTGAATATTTAATTAATTATTTTGTGAATCGTATATATATCATACTTTTATCCAGAAATATAATAATTTTATTTCATTAAAGTAAATATTTCATTAACTAACTTCAAATCATGTGTTGGGTGATTTTTCTCATGAACCATCAATTTTCATGAGGTATAAACTATTTCAACATCAATATGTATAAGAAAATATGTCAATCCCTTTTTGTATGAGTCAATATAAATTAAATAACCTTCTCCACTATAGGGTAATGTAAGAAGAGGTGCACTGACTAATACTCTCTTCAATTCCTTGAATGTTTCCTCACATTCATCATTAAAGATTAACTTCTATCCCTTACTAATTAACATATTTCATTGATGATATATATATGATAAATTATCCAAAAACCAGTGTTACTATCTATCCAAAATAAGAAAACTATGGATCTCAATCACCATGGTTTTTCTAGGCCAATATTCAACATCCACTATGATTTATGGATATACTTGTATACCCTCTATTGGTATTATAAGACACAAAAATGAACCTATTACTTCCATATTTCACACTTTTTAAAATTTTCATATATTTTGTCCTTCCTTAGTGTCCGTAGTAAAATTATCAAGTAATTTTCACTCTCTTTTTTTCTCATTGAAAAAATGATCTATGAAGACTACCAAAAACTTATCAATGTAAAATCTAACGACTTTAATCATTAATTCCATAAATATAGTGGAGAATTCGTGGACCAAATGACATCATTATATATTCATAGTGTTTGTGTCTTTTAGGGAATTTTGTATTGGGTATATCAACCTTCTTGACCCTCATTTCATGATATCCATAATGAATTTCAGTATTAGAAAAGTATTGACCTCCACAGAGTCAATTAAACAGGTCATCAATATGGGGTAGAGCATACATGTTCTTGATCAATATCTTTTTAAGCTCAGGATAATAAATATAGAGTAACATTAATCCAAATTTATGAATATAAAATAGAATAGGTTCTTCCAATGGTGACACAGAAGGCAAAATGAATCCCTAATCAAGGTTTTGAAATATTTTATTCTAAGATTCTTTATAGTCAATCCGATCCATTTTATAGTATGTATTTGAAACAGCGGTGACACCAGTAATGAGTAATATTGAGAAATAAACATCATGTTTTAGTGGAATACATAGAAAATAATATGGAAACACATAAAAATTTATTACACAATAGGAATACCATCGATGTTGATTTCCTCTCCAACCATCTGAGATAAATGTACCTTTTTAATATGAATCAAAACCAATACAATAGATTTAATTTCCATTAAAATTTCATAATTAGCATCATGAAGATATATAGTCATAGGTAGGTTTGGAATATCAAATTTGACTTCCATTACTTGAAATTAAAGTTTGCTTTATGTAGATAAATTCAATCCATTCTTAGGATAACATCAAATTAAAATAGAGGAATAATAACTAGATTTGTGGGAAGAACATTCCCTACAAACATCCACTAGGGAAGAATCATATACAGGTGCTACTATCACCATACCATTAGGGGTTTTCTGTAATGATTCTAAATCAAATCGTGTGGATGGATACTTGAAACCCATAGAAAATTCTTCAGATATGAAATAGTGGGTAAATACAGAGTCTAATAAGATAATATAAGTTCTATAGAGGATATTAACTATACATTATACCATGTTTTAATCACACTACTCATCAAATGTAGTGATTCAATGAGATTTTTTCCATTACCTAAATAGGATATTGAAATTTATCATTGTAATTAACATTCAAATTTTGGAACATTTTGGCATAATTCCCATACTTCTTGTACTAGAACACTAGAGTTTGTGTGGTTTATTATAAAAAGATTTATATCTATACATATCATTAGATAAATTCTAGCCATCACTTCTGAAATAAATTTCTTGATAACCTTCCTTCACACTCCCAATAAAATTCCATTCCCCATAATATAATTTATTCTAGTTTTCCTTTTACACATCGATCATTAAGGATATATAATTTTCTTATGAAATATATTTTTTATAACTAAAACAAATCCACGTTTCTACCTTGATAGCACAAGTAATGATTTCCATATAGCTACTAAATTCCCTTATCTCCAACTTCATTCTGATACTTGGTTTTTATAAGTTAATGATCTTTTAAAAGCTATATCGTACTCATTTTCATGTACTATTTTTCCCTTGTTTTGATTATACGATATTTTTTCACTGTGATTAATTATGATGAATTTATAAAACAATTGAATCCCATGGGGATGTCAATGGTTGGTTCATTGTTATGGAAAACTATGTTATTTCCCCCAAGAAATTATGTGTCCCCTTTTTGAGACAAAGGAGATGGTGCACATATTTATAAAATCATGCGGCCTCCATCCCTAATCTTTGAACCCTTCAATAGAGGTGGATTTTATGGTTCGTACTTGGTTTTAAAAACCATTATCCAACATAGGAGAAATGATTTACACTATAAATTGGGGGTTCATAGTTTGGAAAATTGTGTGGCCCCACATAGGCTACTATGCATGCTAAAATTAAACCACCGAAAAATTTAAAAAGAGTTTCTCCACCACTGGGTCTTTATCACAGATATCCACAACTAGACTTAATATGAAATTCTATTCTTTTAAAGGATCATGGGAGGATGACAAGTCCCCTAAAACCACTTATAATTAAAATATAATATTTGGTCATTGATATTGAATCCTCTTTGATTTTGATCCTAGAAGTAACTTGTCATTGCGTTTCAATTTTTTCTACACCAAACTGAGAATTATTTTATAGCAAGCATTGATCTTGAGTTAGGTGGTATAATTTTATTTTCACAAAGAGTTGATTATAATTATGTTCATGAAATTGTAAAATATCAATTTCAATTTTGGTAAATTACATTTTAAATTGATGTAATTAATTGACTCTTGTATAATTGTGAAACCCATTAGGGATTCCATTGGACCATTTAAAATTATTAGGATAGAATTGATGGAAATCCATGGGGTGTTCCTATAAAATGTAATTGGGGATTTATGAATTAAAAAAGTGAAATAATGGGTTATTTTTTGATATAATGTCTTTATGCATGTCTGATAATGGTATATAAAAGATTGTTTGGATTAACATTCAATAGTTAATGAGTTGTGAATTAAATGATAGTAATGGTTGATAAATGAGTTATGAATGTAAAATAATGATATGTCAAATTCTTTAATGTTTTATCAAAGAGATAAGGGTCGCGTACTGCTTCTCTAATTTCCTATGGGGTTCGAGACTATTTCTCTTACCCCTCGAGATATATATTTATTATAAAGTGATCAATGAGTTGTGGGATAGGGAAAGCTATTCCAAATACCCACAGGGTGCCAGAATGATACTCTAGGATCATGATGCATGAATGTAAAATTCGAAATTAAATTCAATAATAAAATCCCAATAAATGATTTATTTTTTATTCCATCATGTATGTTTCAGACATTGGCCCTGGTTGAAGCAGGAATGATTGGTTCAGGTGTCACCATGAACCTAAGGGATATTATGGTTAATTAATGAATATTTATTGTGAAAACTATTTACTATGTATTTTTTCATTATTATTTTTAAAATTTCCCACAAAATTAAATAATAGATATTTATTTAGACATCTTTTGTGGTGGCCTACTAATTATTACTCAGATCCTACTCAAAATTCCAGATCGTTACCTGAATAGACATCATATTTAAATGACCGGATAAGAGCAAGAGCCCAATGTTAGAAGGATGAGTTGAGATTTTCAATAGAGAATTAATGAGGCAACCAGACATGATGTGCAGATCTCCACAGGACTTGTTATTATATATTTGTTTTCTGTTTTCATTTGACACATCACACATACATGGAACAAAATATCTACTATTTTGTTTTACGAAAATGTTTTCCAATTTTGGATATATTAATGTGATGTGGGTCTTCATTGATTATTGTAATATTTTTGTTATTTTTTATTATCATTTGGATATAATTCATTAATTTATATCTTTCTTCCACTCAAATAAACGAGGATATTGTCTCCGAATATTACAAATTATACCCTCACAAATAGTCTTTATTCTCTGGAATACAAGGAGGCATGGCTGAGGTCATGTGGTGAACTACCTCTGGCCACAATCATGTATAACCAAGGTTGTGACTTCATAATATCATATCAGATCCTTGTTTTTATATACTTTCATTTTACATGTTACTTGAGGATGTAATATATGATACTGTGATTATTCGAGAAATGGTTATGAGTTTTTTCATGGGATTATCTAACATATGTGTTGGGGGAAACACATGTACTTTGGGTGGGAATGTTGTTCATGATATTTTCTATTGAAGTTGAATGTTATTTCACCTTGAGTGATGAACTTGTTGGGTTATGTTTTTATTTTTCTATGATTTACCCATATCCTGGTATGACAAGAGAGCTTGTATACATACATCATTCTAGGAACTCTGGGTTTATTATGGCATGCATAATTTATAGGCAAACCCTGAAAAGCATGTTATGAGTGGTTTTTGTGAAATGAAAATAATTTTATTCAGTTTTGTAAATTAGAAAATAAATAGTTTAAAATGATAAATTTAAATGGTTAAACTGATTTTGAATATGGTATTTTGAGATGGACAAAATGGGGGTCTCATTAGAAAAATGTAACATGGATTTTTTTCTCACTTTTTTAGTCGTGACACAGGTGAGCGATGGTTGATGGTAGTGATTGTGCCTTGGTTTTAACAATGGTCCAATGTATATGGGATGGATTTTTATGACCTTATGTTAATACATCTTATATATATATATATGTTGATGATGTGTTATGTGTCCTAATATATGTGTTTTTAATAGTAGATGCATGCCTATTTGATGAAAATATCTGATAGGATGATAGGGGAAATAGTTAGAAATGATCCTTCAGTAGTGGATCCAAAGGATTCAATAGTTCTATGTGAAGGGGCGGGAGAGTAGTTTTGGGGTATATTATATCTCACTTTGTGATTTATTAAATGATACATATGACAAGTAGTGTAGAATATGTCTGATGTAGCATGTCAGTTCTAGTTGCATCACCATCTGAGATTCACCAGAGTTGATGGACATATGGTAGTCTAGTTCTGGAATGTGTCTATCTAGAAGATCCTTGACTGTATAGATACATCATTAGAGAGGAGATTCAAATTGCATACTTATATTTTGTCGATTAGAAAAGCGATATAGGGATATTCAAACCCAGATGAACACCCGTATAACATGTTCTGGAATGAATTTCAAGAGATTTTAATAGAACATATTTAACAAGATACAGTAATGTAGGATGTGGAAGCATAGTTTATGATGTTGACATAGGGGAGTATGTCTATGATTGATGATGTTGGTCTCGTTAGTAACATCTTGCGCATTTATCTATTGTTGGAAGGATAAGTGGGAACTATGGTGAGATTTTTTTAGGTTGGACATAAATGTTAGATTATGTCCCATGTTAACATATTACATTTGAATAAGTTTCGTGAAGTGGTGAATCAGTGTATCATTTATGATGGGAAGCTCAAAAAGGTTTATAGTGGATTAAATGTGGTTTCTACTGGACAATTAAGAGTTACGTATTCTAATAGTATAAAGTGTCAATATGAGAACATTAACTTGGGAAATAAAAAGAGAGTAGCGAGAGGGAAGGATTGGTAACATATATTACTAATTTACTATACTTCCACCATTGTGGTAGTTCAATTCATATTCATATATAGTTTCCAAAACCACCAGTGGAGATTCATTCTTATGGTAGGATGGGTCAATTATAGTGGTTCTACAAGAATCCAAGATAGTTGTTTGTTTATGGAGGATCTAAACTAAACTAGAGTATGAGAACAGGGCATTATACCCCATTTGTTGGGAAAAAATACCACAAGGTATAATTGAAGCATTTCTTGGTTGATTGTGTTTGTTGATGAAGTGGGTTTCCATGATATTTTTTAGAGATCTGTAGATATTTTTGTAATCTTTATTGACAAATATCCTTGAAAATGTAATAGATTTATTGGTGGTACTAGAAATGTTCTTATTCATGGTGGTGTCATTTCCTAGTGTTTGCTAATGTTTTGGGCCTCAAAAATCAGAAGAATGGATAATGTTGTTTTTGGTGAAGGAAGTTACGAGAAAGATTGAAGGTGGTTTGGAAAGTTTTCCACAAGTAATATTTTGGGATCACAACATCAAAATATGGTAATTTAATGGAGATAATGAAAAGGTATAATTTTTTTAAAGATCAGTCATTGCGAAAACATTACCCGCCAAATGAAATGTCAAAATGAGCTTTCTACACTCCAAAAGTGTTTTCCCCAAGGCATTTGGTGGGAGAGAATCTTTTGTATAGTTTCAATATTTCCTATAAATAAGAATATACCACCTACATTCAATAGATCAACAAATAACGATAATATAGGATCTGAAGTGCATAATAATTTCATTAAAAGGGAGTTACGCATAATAAATGGAGTTTCACGTAAAGAAGGAATTGAACGTAAGAAGGATGTTTATTTCAAGTTGTTTTACATGAAAAAAGTTAAATTATATGCACACATAAATACATTTTCATGGAAGACACAAAAAACGGTGGACAAAATATTTTAGTTTCCCAGTAGTTCTATGGTAATAGGGTATTAATCAATTGGATTAAAGTAGACCTTCATTATACACTAAATGTGGTGCAATAAATATTTATTCAAGAAATAAATGGGGGATATTATGAATAAGTCATGATCACACATCAGTTGAATTATTAGTGAGTATTCAAATTGTGATTGGTTGTAAACTTGGAGAGATAGTGATTTTTCTCTGAATATTGTAAATAGTAACATACATTTAATGAAATTGGTGTATCACCACATTTTCATTGTAGTCACATTGGATATAGCCCAGTGTGGTAATCCAAGTTAAATTGATGCACCTCATGCCTAATTTAATTTATATTCATACAATTCTATGTGAAATAGATAGAATAGGATTTTGTTTTACAATGAAACAAGGTCCAATAGGTTAGTGATTTTTTTCTGTCATTACCTGATTCACACCCCCTCTTAGGGTACCTATGATTGTTGGGACTATCAATTGGTATAAACGGGAAATCATATAGGTAAATAGTACACTCTCAACATAATAAATAATGGATTTCAATCATAAAAGGATTGTGATATTTGATGGAAAGAATTATCAATTATTGTATAATTGGATGCAGCAATACTTTCAATCATTATGAATTGATGTATTTTTAGCTGCTATGCATGGAATAACAACAAGTAATAAATGTGGTGCTTTATCAAAATAATATTGAAGATAATTGGATTTTGATTCTAAAACTATTAACGCTTTAGTGGGAGCCTTGTCCAATGAAATATATTTAAAGGAGATGTCGTGTAAAAAATCACATGCTCTGTGGGAAAAGTTGTTGAATATATGTAAAGGTCAATATAAGGATAGAAAGGCTATATTATTGGTTCTGTGGAACATGTATAAGGATTTAAAAATCAACCCAAATTTTTCTTTTGATGAAATCTTTGACAAAGTGTATGTCTTAGAGGAATACATGAGTGGTATTGGTGAAATTATTGAAGATGTAAATATTTTCAAGAAAATATTGAGAATACAACCACCTCTGTTTAATCCTAAAGACACCATGTATCAATAAAAATATCTCAAAAAGGTTTCAATATATTTTTTTCACATTACTATGATCATATATGAGATGAGACATAAGGAAATTAATTTTATTGAAAAGGGGGAATTCCGAAGAGGTGGAATTGAAGGCCATAAAGAATCTCATCATTGATGATGATTAAGAATAAGATGAGATGGATGTGTTGATTTCATTAATTTCTTCAAATTTATAATGGGTATAAGTAATGTTAAAGGGGAAACATTCACATGAATGCTTCCAATGTGAAATTTTTGTTCATCTAGCATATTTTTTCCCCATGATATTCCAAGAAGATAATGAGGGTGATGTAAAAATTCCCATAAAAAGTATTAAATATATATGAATGGTTGGAAAACATTTAAGATAAATTTATTCTAAAAATAATAATCTTCATTCATAAGAATTAGTTAGTTCAAATGAATTTGAGGTTGAAGTGGTGGAGAACTACAAAGATCGTTGAGAAAATGTTGTGGTTGCAGTTGTAGGTAACTCGTAGAAAATTGAAGAAATAGACATTGATAAAGAGTATTTCAACGGAAGAGTATATATGAAGGTTGATATGGAATCCAATCATGAATATATAGAAAATTGGGGAGAGAAAAAATAGAAATATGATAATGTGGTTTATTATTCCAAATTCTACATGCATAAGTAGGTGGAAGAGATTTTTGCGCTAATATAATTAAGTGAGAATCTCAAGATGTCATTTCTAGATGACTCAAAAATAGTTAGTGGGAAGAAAAAAAATTGGGGAACAGAAAATTGTGATCGATGGTTTTAATAACACATTAGAAGAACGAATCAAATGAATTGACTGACATGAAGAAAATGTGGTAAGCCTACGATGAAAATTTAAGGATCTAGAAAAACTATGGACTCAAAGCATAAAATCGGGAAAATACATCATTCAAAATATTATAAAGATAGTAGTGGATCATAATGGTCAGAAAGAATAAAAGAAATATTCAAATATAAATGATAATAATTGTATGAGGCTTGATCAAGAATAAAATTAATTAATGGTTGAAGTTAAACTGCAAGAATCTTATCTGAGATTGAATATTTATTAGGGAAGATAAAAATTATAAGAAACAAATAACCCATGGGAACATCAGTTGTGTATAAGTCACATGTTAGAATGCGCCACACATTTTTTGTTATTGGTGTGGAAATATGGGACAATAAAAAATGTGTGTTCCATAGCCAAGTGATACTGAAATCTAGAAGATTAACAATTATAACCAAACAGAGCTCAATAATATAGGATATATTTTTAGGATCATTATTTATAGTGTGGAGTATTTGAAAACCTAGATAGATATTCTATGCCATTCATGTAGATAATTTTTCCAAAGTAGATCCATGTTAGTCCTCAGCATCAACTCAATGATTCATCAATGGAGATGAAAAAAAAAATTAATTTTATTCTGGCCAAGATGATGTTGGTCTATCATAATCAATGGGATGTCAAGATTATCAACCTATACTAAATATGAAGTAAAAAATATGAATATAAAATAATAGTGATGAGAAAGAAGTGGTTGCGTATATATCCCTTAATGCATCAGATCATTCTGGTGTGTAGATCTTTGAAAACAGTTTCAGATACCATATGACATGCAATAAAAATAATTCTACATGCCTAAAAGCAAACAAGTAAAGAGTATTGAAATTTTGAAATGATGATGTATGGAAGATAATTATCTTGGGAAAGTCTAGGTTTGGGGAAATGAAATGAGACATGCTAACACCATGGTAGTAGAATTTCCTAGTCATTACATGCTTAGTGTTAGCCAACTATGTAACTCAAGGAATTCAATATGATTTTACAATAATATTTGTATCTTCATATGTATATATTGTACATTTATTCTATAGTTAAATAGAAAAAACGAGGATCTTTACCTTGTAAGTGGAGAGGAATATATGTTATTTTGTCTAGAGAGAAAGAAAACAGGACATGGAATAAATGACTTGGTCATCTATGTCAACCATCCTAAGAAGATTTGGTAAAAGGTGATGCAGATCAATTCCACCCTAATATATCATGTGATTGTACTCTGATATGATATTATTATCAATAGAGGAAGATATTATGAAAGGCAAACAATAAAAAAGAACAGAAATCAACTAGAGAGCCAAAATTTTTTCATGAAGATGTATGTAGATATATTTCACCAAGATCCACTGATTGGAAAAGGTATTATGTTATATTCATTGATAATTTCATTATAATTTCATCAGTATTTATCATTTTCCAAAATTAAGATGTATTTAGTGATATAAAATAGTATCAGAGGGAATTTGAAAAGATGATTGGACAAAAAAATTAAGAAGTTCTATTCTAATAATGGTATGGAATTGAAAAATATTAAAGTAGAACATTATCTTGAAAAAATGGGACAAGTAATCATGTTTTAGTTGTAATAATTCTTCAACAAAATGTAGTGGTTGATAGGAAAAATTGGATCATTAACAAAATGGGTCGAATAATGCTTATTAAAAAATACCTACCATAGAAATTTTGGAAGGAAGCCATCTTGACATCAATCTATATTTCTAACAGGCCATTGTTGAGTCTAAATGATGGAAAGACTCTATATAAGATATGGTATGGAAATATGACAACATTGAAATACTGTTTAATAATTGGAACTAAGTTCATTATTCTCAAAAAAGAGAAAAACATTTTTTGAGTCACGTGGAGATGAGGGAATATTCCTTGGTCACTCAGGAAAAATAAATGCATATAAATGATTCAATCACTACTAGAAATTAGGTCATTATCGATCACCATTGGTTGTCACTAATTGTCTTTAAAGACCGCTCAGAGACCACCACAGGCGGTCGCTTTAGGCCTGACACTGTAGGAGTAAAGTGACTGCCAATGCTGGTCGCTGAAGGGGGCTGAAAATTTAGCCTATAGTGCCCGACAGGCAGTCGCGGACCTCCTTCTCGGTCGTGAAAAAGTGACCACCAATGGAGATCACTGACCTGCTACTCGGCTGAGCTAAAGTGACCCCCAATGACAGTCGTTGTGCTGCTTCCCGACCGACATATAGCGACTTCTAATGGCGGTCGCTATCCTTGAGAAATTATTTTTTAAAAAACTTCCCTAATGGTTCCCAAACAGCAAAAATAGAGTAAAAATCTTTAAAAAAAACAATTCCAAATAGCATAAAATCAGGATCCTTAGAAACAAAAAATGATAGAGGTGGTTCATATTCAACGATCCAAAAAGGTCCAATCAATTTCAATCTTCTACTTCAATAAACCTACAAAACAATACAAAAAACAACTAAACAAAACAAACATAAATTATAAATATTTATGTAGTTAGTATATATATAATAAAATTATGTCTGACATCAAATCATGGGTGCTATAATAATTTTAAACGCCGAATTTAAGAAATGTTATCATTTTAAGAAATGTCATCATTTTAGAGCACACAAAACTATTAAAAACAACATACTCGGTCGTACCATGCACACCGCACATCTGATTGATGTGTCGCCTCCTCCATCATGTCATGGATAATATTTTTATTATTTTCATGTGATTTAAGGTCATTATGTGGACGTTTTCTCTGAATTTGACTTTTACACAACATTTTGCTGTTTTCTGACTCTGGAAATGTGTTTCCAGTCACCACGATCATACAACAACTCCAATTGGCATATCGTCTTCTTGAAAATTTTAATATTCACACCAAGGTTTATTATTTATGATTTCATGACATTTTGAGGTCATTCAGCTGGTTTTGACCACCCAACACACCCTTTTAGAGCACAAAAAACTGTTAAAAACAACATATTATGTCGTACCACACACACCACACATCCAATTGATGTCTCGTATAATCCTAAATTTCAAATATAATATTTGTATTGTTTTCATGTGATTTCAAGTCATTATGAGGATGTGTGTTGTTAAATTGATTGTTACACTACGTTTTGGTGTTTTATGACTCCAGAAATGAATTTCCAATCACCGCAGTCAAACAAACACCTCTGATTAAAGTACCGTCAGCCCGAACATTTCATAATT
Organism: Viscum album; assembly: GCA_963277665.1. Classification (NCBI taxonomy): domain Eukaryota; kingdom Viridiplantae; phylum Streptophyta; class Magnoliopsida; order Santalales; family Viscaceae; genus Viscum; species Viscum album. The sequence goes on from OY728123.1 coordinate 1,607,150,419, forward strand.
CATACCTTAGTTGTTGTATTATGATTTTATGGAATTCCGTTGTCATTCTCCTGGTTTCGACCACCCAACACACCATTTTAGAGCGCGTCAAACTATTAAAAACAACATATTCGTTCATATCGTGCACACCACACATCTGATTGATGTTTTTTATACTCTTAAATGTCACCAAGAATATTTATATTGATTTCCGGTGATTTCAAGTCATTCTGATAATGTTTGCTATGAATTTGACTATTACACGTCATTTTGGTGTTTTATAACTTCGGAAATGCGTTTCTGGTCACCGCGGTCACACAACACCTCCGATTGATGTACCATATACCAACCATTTTAAAATTCACACCAAAATTGTATTAGTGTGATTTCATGACCTTACAAGGTCATTCGTCTTGTTTTGACCAACCAATGCACCCTTTTATAGCGCGTCAAACTGTAAAAAACAACATATTCGGTCGTACCGCGCACACCGCACATCCGATTAATGTGACGTATCCTCCTACTTTCCAAAAATAATATTTCTATTGTTTTAGTGTAAATTAATTTCATTCTTAGTACATTTTATATGAATTTTACCATTACACGTTGTTTTGGTGTTTTATGACACTAGAAATGCTTTTCCGGTCACTACGGTCAAATGAAACCTTCGATTGATGTACCGTCTACCATAACGTTTCACAATTCCCACCACGGTTGTGGCTATATAATTTCACGGAATTTGGAGTTCTTTCGGCTGGTTTTGACCTCCCAACACACCCTTTTAGAGCGCACCAAACTGTTAAAAACAACATATTCGATCCTACTGTGCACACTGCACGTCTGATTGACATTTCGTCTACTCCAACATGGCAAAAATAATATTTATATTGTTTTTGTGTGATTTAATGTCATTATGAGAACGTTTTCTCTAAATTTGACCATTACACGTCGTTTTGGTGTATTATGACTCAGGAAATGTGTTTTCGGTCATCGCGATCAAACGACACATCTTATTGATGTACCGTCTAACTGACCATTTCAAAATTCACACCACAGATGTTATCGTATGATTTCATGACATTTCTAGGTCGTTTGGTTGGGTTGGGCCACACAACACACCCTTTTAGAATGTGCCAAACTGTTAAGAACAACATTTTCAGTCGTACCGTACACACCACATAAGTTGTACAATTGTAATAATAGCCTATTGTTTAGTTTTACAATTTAAATAATGACATAATGGATTAATTTCCATTTGGACTAACATCCAATTGGTCAATTGGCCAACTGGCCAATTTCCCAAATGGCCTAAGCGCCTAATGAACAATTGAACTAATGAACTAATGGTCAATTGTATTAATGAACATCTATAAAATTGGTTTAAGGACATAATTTCCAATCGATCTAATAGTCTCTTTGACAATTCACCTAATTGAGAAATAGCCTAATGGACAAACATTCAATGAACTAATGGCTTAATGGATAATTTTTCTAATTGCCCGATTAGCCAATTTTCCTAATGGAATAATGGAATAACGACTAATTGGCCAATAGGCCTAATGTCATAATGTCCAATGACCTAATGTAAAATTAGACTAATGGACTAATTGATAATATTTCCAAAAAACTCCGACTGGATAGCCCCCTCTATAGCCCCTCTTTCCATACAAAACCAATCCATAGCCCCCCCACCCCCACTACTCTCTTGATTTGAAATAACATAAGTGAAGACGTATAATTTAAATATGATTGGTTGGTTCATGGTATAGATCTCAAAATATAACTAGATACATGGACTTTTCAAATTCACTATGAATTAAAATTGAAAACCAAAAATTATTAAAAATGGATTTCGGATTATAATGAAAATGTTTTGGGGATGGATATTCATGTGGGACGTTAAACCTTATTCCCTATTGTGTTGTGTTTTTCATAATAACCCACATTTATTGGTTTCATTTGTTTCGGAACTACCTTGGTCCGATGAGTTTTGATCAAGTCGGTAAGAATAAATGGCACTGTCTGGAAATTGATATATACTGACTCTTAATTTTGGAACTTCCCTCTAGAAATGACAAGTATATCCAATGGTCCGGGATATCCTTGTCTTATTTCTCCCAAAGATCTGTGGAATATCCATTCTTGGTCCGATATGGAGTTTCTAGAAAAATATGAAATGGAAGATGGGAGAATTAGGTGAGAGACAATGAACAAACACAATAATAGGGAAATTAGTTCTAACGAACCAAAATTATCCCCAGCCCTGACACTGGGGGGTTTAGATACTCATAAAGAAAACGATAGGAAACCTACAAAGATTAATTAAAGAGTTCATTACACCAGAAATTAAAATAATCCTAAGTAAAAAAATGATAAGAACCAGTGCCTAAAAACCATCCTCCCCCCCTCAAATCTTAGTTCCCAGCCTGCTTCTTCTTCTTTCCCCATTCCCCCTTGTTCTGACTCACTCCCCAATGTCTTCTTGGTCAGAAAGGGCCATTTTCTAGTAGTCCAAAAGTAGGTAGAAAAGGAAACCCCAGGTCAAGGAGTGGGTGAAAAGTGAAAGTGAAAAAAATGAAGGTTGGAGTGGTCTGCATGGTTTGCGCGCATGGTTTGGTAGACCGTTTTCCAACCATGCAGATGGTACTGTCTCAAACTTGTGAGCCACACAGTTTTCCAAGACGGGCTGCACGGCTTGGGTAGGTCGTGCACCGACCTTCTGGAGGGTAATTTAAATGGTTTCTTCCCCCGCACAGTTTTCACTTGTTTTGGATAACTATGTGGTGACCATGCGGGTTGCCTCTATCATTGAAATTCTTGAATTCTCTCTTCCTTCATGTCTAGTGCTTGATCTTGGTGACTCCATTCCGGCATAATCTGGGGAAGAGTTTTCTTAAGCCTCCATTTTCCATTTGAATCTAAAAAATTTATAGACACCATTCATTATCATTTGGTAACCAAGAAACAAAGAACAAGGCTCATCAAAATTCTGAAATTCATGAAAAACCGTCCACAAAAACCATTGTATTGATATTAATCTTGATGGAAATGTGTTATGCACAGCAGTGCATCACCTAACATCTAATTGAACAATTGTCCAACTGGACAAAATCCCGAATGGCCTGGCATCCTAATGAAAAATTTCTATAATGAAATAACTGTCAATTTTCCAAATGAAGTCCTGTAAAAATTTCCTAAGGATATAATTTCCAATCTATCTAACAATCACTTAGACAATGGTCCTAATTGATAAATAGACCCATGATAAGCGTCCAATGACCTAATTGCCTAAAGGATAATTTTTCTAATGTCCTGATTAGCCAGTTGGCCAAATGGAATAATAGAATAATGACTTATTAGATTATAGGCCTAATGGCATAATGTCTAATGAACAAATGTAAAATTATCCTAATAGCCTAATTGACAATTGTCCCAAACAACTCCCTCTAGAAAACCCCCTCCACAACCCCATATCACCAGACAACACCAATATATAACCACCCCACCCCACCCCTGTCACTATCAACCCCCCCATAAACACCCCTGCCTCCCGGACAGCCCACTCCCCCTCGGATAGCCCCCACCCTGAACAACCCCCGTCCCAACCCACCCAGACAGCTCCAAACCCCCCACACACCGAACAACCCACTCCATACCCCCAGACAGCTACCAACCCCCACCAACTGTAGCCCACTCCACACCCCCTAGACAGCTCCCAACACCCCCAGACAGAATTTACCTGAGTATACTTTCTTATCCCGTCTCTAAAGACATATTAAACCACATCAATTAACTAGAAACTCACCAAAAGTGTGGACTTCCTAAAAAAATTAAATTCTTCTTGATCATCACCAATAAAAATAAATTTACCTTTTGAAACATCAATATCTACCCCACAAATAAGAAAAGAAACACACCTCATGAATATGATGCATCATGCGTGGTCATGACCGTTACCTCCAACCAGTATTCCAGGAACCTACAATAAATAAAAATTATGAATATTTTCATAAAAAAAATATTGTAAATAAATAAATTTATTATAAAAATGCATCAGATGATACCTTGCACCATCGCCTAGATGAACATATTCCCGCAGTGTTTTAACCTTAGTGATCAATTGCATATTTACCTCATCGGAAGCGCGCAGCCGTGCCTCGAAATATGAGAACAGATGTGTCTTTTGAGCAGTAGTAGGACCGACAACCACAACACATGGTACTACAAAATAGGGAATCACTATTCAATAGGTGAATCTGTATCCATGCCCTTCCCAAACAATAATGTGATGGAAGATCTCATCCCTTCCCATGGGAAGTTGTCACTGGTCCTCTTGAACCTGTTATAACTCAGCTTCAAAATTGAACCTTTTCCATATTTAAATATATATAAAAATATATATTAATATACTAATTTATGTTAGTATTGGTAATGAGTACAAGCACTTACTATCAATGGTGCATCCTCTGGATGGTTTTGATCTTCATTCCTCATCTGAAATTTTATCAGTCGGTGCACCTTATTCCCGTAACTGTATGCGAATAGAATATAAACACAAAACCATATTAACTTATAAAGTGAATAATCAATAATAAATTCCTCATGTCGGATTTGAGACATGTGATGAGTCTCGAGCCTAGGAGGTGGTCCCTGCAATGCTCGATTCTCAAAAAGGCGTGTTGACACCTCTTATATTCAATTAATTAAAATATCAAAAAAATAACACATTCTTGTAAATATATATACCAAAATAAATATACAAATCGCAACACTATCAGTAGACCAATATTCAACGAAGTCATGCCACTAAGCTGGGAGAACACCTCTCAAAAGTTTTCCTGAATGTCTAGGGCACCCACATTTGGCACCCAGAAGTCCTTATTGACTTTGCCTTAAAATCGTTCCACATATTATGACATTTTCTCATACACACAGACCGAAACTCATCAGGGAATATTTTCAGTTTATTCTATTTGAGAAAAAAATCACACATTTTAGTATTGTTTATACATAAGGAAGAAATTAAAATGGTCTTCTTACCTGGACCTCCATCCAAAGAAGATCTAATGTGTCCTGAGGGATAAAAGCCTAGATACGTGTTGTCAGTGGAAATCGATGTGGGTCACGTATGATTTGACCCAACTTATGACTAAATGTAGGGTCATTCAGTCCCACAAGATGAATTATCAGATCAATGGAAACATCAAACGTCGTTTCGGAATTTCGTGATAAAATGCCATGACGAGAGCCTCTCTTACAAGAGGAAGAAGTGGTTGAGTATGATCCCGTTGAAAACTATTTAATATATTACTTGACATTTGTTAAGAATATATATGTATATCAATTACATAAAAAATAAACATAATTACATTTAATCATACCTCAACCCAAGGACGTATATGGCTCAGATGGATGATGTGGATCTGCTGCCTCTTCCCCTGACATGCCTGCAGTTTTAGAAATCATTTGTTAGGGGACTATCCAAAGTGTCCAAAAGATAAACTGGGCTGTTTTTAAGAAACTAAAAATTTTACAGTTCTTAATATAACAAAAAGGTGTTGAATAATTGGTTGTAAATGGATTTTAAAAAATAATAAGGTTAACAAAAGATATATAAAATTATGTACAAAAATAATCAATGTATATCCAAATTTCAGATTGAATTAATAAAAATTCATGAAGAACTTGAACCAAATAAATAATACATCAATGGGAAGATACACCAACAATAACGTGGAGATACAAAAGAGAAATCACCCTAAATATTTATAAATGAATAATCTTCTAAAAGTGTGGATAAAAACATACATTGATTTATAAAATGGTTAGATAATTTATGATACCCTATGACATTCAATACTGAATAGCAGGAAATCAACTATACCTTTCATTAATCATGAGAATCGATCGTTTCTCCTTTAACGGACGTTCTTACCCGATAAATATCTTATAAATGTTGAACTGTGGTATGTTGATCAAGTTGTTGGCAAACAAAGGGAATAGTCTCATGTTTATCTTGTTCAAATAAAAACGCTCCTCATTGAAACATTTTCACAACAACTTGCCATCTTGTATTTGAAGGCAAAGTAACGAAGATTACTTGATCCGATTGTGATGTCAAAATGAAAGGTTCATTATCAACTCTTTCATTTCACTATAGAATATAGTTAAATTTCACCAATGGAAACTGATATTCATTGACTTTACATCCACACACTAGATCAACCCAATTACACTTTTACAATATGTACTTCAACCTGTGTGTGTATACATCTTCAATGATGTCTATTAATTGACCATAGTAATAACCAGAATTAATGAATGGACATCTAATGCCACTTTTTTGTGTTTCTCATTTTTCTTCAACATCTTTATTGAAAAATATAAAACCATTAGAATCTATAGATTTATAATGATGAGCTATTATAGATGGAACCTCATCTAGTTGGATATTTTCGTCAGTTAGCGTGGGGTCCCCTAACTCCCCCAGCTTATGAACCTACATAATTCATAGAATTCAATAATGGTTTATGCAGAAAGAAATTAGTATAATACTTCAATCATAATGAAAATCAATTTATACCTACAAAATCCGTGAACCAATCATGAAATGACGCATAGTGAGATTCTTGAATTTGATACTCAGTCACAAGAGACATCTCTTATTTTATCTCATTAATGTGTTTCCTGCAAATGATAATGTGATATTTAAATGACCAACTTTTCCAATAAAAACATGTAAAAGTTAAATAATAAAAGTGATAAGACACTTACTACATTAATGGAGCAACTGAAGGAGTATTGAACAAGATATATCGATGCGCTTGTATCCACTCGATATTTTCCATATAAAATATGGTTCCTTCTCCTACTAGTCCATCATGAATATGAGAGGGATTATCTATTTTTTTTAACATCCATAAGATATTCTTCACAAAAAATATTACACTCATCCATAAAATAACCATTGGTTGTTTATGTCTCTAGACGAGCTCTGTTGCCTACAAATGGTTTCAATTTACTCATATACCTATCAATAGGATACATCCACCTGAATTGCACTGGACCATTAGCCATTACTTCATTAGTTAGGTTCACTATCAAGTGAACCATAACAACCCAAAATTAGGGGGGAAATAGATTCTCAATGTGACAAAGTGTAAGTACAATTCGGTCCTCAAAAACCTTTTAAATCAAGCCTTCGTTGAGTTCATAAACAATGATTTCCAAAAAAAATTACTCATCTCAATCAACTACTGAACAATAATGGGGGATAAAAAATTACAAATTGTTATTGGAATCAACGGCTGAATTAGTATGTGATTTTCATGAATTTTCAACCCTAGAATGGTCCTTCTCGTCAGATTCATACACTTTGATATATTGGAAGAGTAACCATCAGACACCTTGAGCATCTTCAAATTCAAATGAAATGTCTCTTTCTCCTCAATAGTCATCGTAAACTGTGAATCAGGCATATTTGCCTTGTTTCCATCAACTAACTATAAATGAAACTATTTACATAAATCCATTTCTTCCAAATACTGATGTGAATTTACATGGTCCTTTGATTTTCCATTAACACATAAAATCTCCCACAATATTTTATCACAAACATTTTTTTCTCTGTGCATGACATACAAATTATTCTTTAGCATGTCAGTTTTCCAATACAAAAGACAATAAAAAATACTTATTTTTTTCCAATTGTGACTATGATACCTACCCGTTGCATGAATATTACGTAATGGATGAGCCACAAAATCATAAATTTCATATACCAAGAGGATGTTTTCTTCATAAATCTGTGATAACATTTCGACTCCTGTCAAGATCTTTAGTGTTGGGATAAACTCTATAGAACCATCAAATGCCACTCTGTTCTTTCTGAACCTGTGCTGAGGGAGGAGAAAACGTATGTGACCCATGTATGACAATTTTTTGTAATGTTTAAGACAAATATATTTTTACATTTACTGCAATAAGTGAATGAAAATTCCCCTTTCATAGTCCAACCTGATAAATTTTCATAAATCGGGAAGTCATAGATTGTCCACCATAAAGCAGCCTGCAGTTTGAACATTTCATTCGTTTCATAGTCATAAGTCATCGCACCATCACCCCAAAATTCTTTCAACTCATAAATCAATGGCTGATGTTAAACATCAATCTTACCCCCCGGACTTCTAGGTCCATCAATAAGAGTCGAAAGTTATATAAATTGTTGCTTCATACAAAGGAACAGAGGAAAATTATATTGACCAAACACCATGGGAAATGTGCTATGAGTTGCACCAGCTATTGACTTGAATATATTGAAATCATCTACTGCCAACCCCAATCGGACATTACGAACATCTTTATCAAGGACAAGATGTCTCTTATCAAAATCCATCCATGCATGAGAGTCTGCTAGGTGGGTTAACATATCACTTTCATGAATTCTTTCTGCATGCCATCTCATCAAATTAGAAACATTAGATGACATAAAAAATCATTTCAACCTCAGTTTAAGGGGAATGTAGTGAATTTTCTTTACAGAAATTGGTTTCCCCTGTATCACAATATGAATTTGATGATTCTAATTTTCCATATTCTCATTCCACCTGGAAGCACCACAAACCTTAAAAATATCAAAAGGGGTAGTTTCCTTTCTAAAAGGAATACTGTTTTTGAACATGCCTCTATTGTCTAAGATATAAAACCTACAATATCTATCAACTTACGAGCATGGATATATGACTTGGGAATTTTATCATCGACCGGAAGAACCTATTTCAATAACACCAACAACATGTCGAATGATGTGTCTGACCCCTGATTCAAAATCTTCAAATGAAACAACTCCATGATAAACAGCAATTTATTGTATAAAGTACATCCAGAATATAATTCTGTTTTTTCATCATTAATTGCTTCAAAAAACCTCCTCGAATCATGATTTGTACGAGAGTGAAGAAATATCTCACCAGTCTCAAGATTCTGGATGTCAATGCCTTCTGGATCCAACCCACGTACCATTTAAGCAAGCATTTCATGCATTGTATCATTCATCCTTGCATCCACATCCATATGAACTGTATCCATATTTTGAAAATGAACACATTCTTCTGCATGATGGGTCTATTTCTTATAATTTTTTAGAAATCCATTAAAGAATAGGTGCTCCTTCACAGTATCTCGTGTGAATTGATATCTGTCATAAAACTTTCTACATGGACAACCAATATAGTCACTTTCAAATCATCTAGTGAACTCAATAATCTACATCATGACATTTGAATATTCTCTAGACATTCAATTTAGAAGATCAATACAACTCTTATCCATAAGAATATCTGTATAACAAATAATTACACAAGACTTATTACATGAATTTTTCATATCAAATAAATTTAAAATAAATACTATCCTATTGTTTGTGGACCATTGATAAAATACTAAAATTATATCTCTGAATAATAAACAAGATAATAGATAATGGAATCTAAGTGAAATCCCATGTCATCATCATCATTTGGAATGGTAAATTTAATGATGATTCTATATTCAAGAGTCCCTAATCATATTTTGATCAAATAGTGAATACTACACGCAATAATACAAACAGTCTTCTCAATCATAGAGAAACTGTATCTTTGTATAGATAATGTCTCACTACCTCTTGGATTCAAACTACCTTTGTGCCATCAGAGGCAGTATAGAGTAACCATCAATGATAACAATAAATCACTACTTTATGAAAAAACTAACTAATATATATCCAGGATGACATCAAATATATACAATTACAGAACAAAAAATATCAATATATCATCTCTTTTTAAAAGGGAATTTCCCAGTGTGGCCTTTTTGAACCCTCAACATCGAGAAACCCCCCTCCCCCACGAAAGGGTAGTACCTGAAGGCAGCTCCCCAGCTGGGGAAGGAGTCCTTGCCAGCTGAGATGGTAGAGCGTCCCCAAGGGTAATGGCCCGACAGTGATGGTTCGACACAGCGATCTGTGAACAATTGGGCCGCGCCTCATTTTTCTCACCCAAAGGAGTCCAGGTGGCCTGGAAAGGTGGGTGGATCCCGGGGGAGAGGCTCGCCCCGAATGCGGACTCCTAGGAGTCGAACCCTGAACCTCCCAAAGAATGATCTTGTATTGGTAACTCACCTTCACCACCACACCACCACTAAAGTGGAAAATACCAATCTATCATGACATGTGTTATCTCAGTCTAATCTTCATTGAACATACATCATCTTATCATGCTCCCCCTTAATGGATACTGAGCCGAAATTAGTATAGCAGTAACATTTGTACCATGCATAGAACAACACAATATAAAATATAAAAAAATATGTCACCTTTAATCAAGGAATATCATATAGTGGAATGACATATAATATTAATAATAATATATAGTTTTAAAACACACCTATGTGATCAAAATCAAACACGTGTCTCATGGGTTATGCAAGCACAAACATGTGGTCAAACCTCAAACATTTTCTCATGGGTTTCACACAAATAGAGACATGTGATAAAACTCATGAATGGTATAAATCTAATAACACACAACATAATATTAATTCAGTCAACATATAAGTGGACTCAAACATTGTATGTAACTTCCAAACCTCATGTAATGTGTGAATATTCTCATACACACACTATGATGACACATTGTTTCATATGAATAGAATATATTATACCCACGAACATCCATTTCCACACCTTTTATTCATACACAATATTCATATAATCTTCCTGCATTCCAAATTTGTGTTGTAAATTGTGAAAAACCAAAACTATTAAATGGAAATTGGGGAATACCTGATTGCGCTATAAATCTGGAAGGGAGGGGAGCCGAAGGCAGTGCTGTGAGGGAGAGGAGAGGAATCGGTGGGGAGCCAGAGCCGGATGCAGTACATAGAGGGAGGGGATGGGCGGCGGTGGAGGAATTGAGCCGGAGGAGAATGTAGTGAGGTTGTAGTGGTGTACCAAGGGTGGGAAGATGAGGGAGGGGATGGAGGAAATCGGGGAGCCAGAGTGGATGGGAAACAATGGTGAGGGGATGAGCAGCGGCCGTGCGGGGAGGATGGGGACCAAGTGGTAGAAGTGCAACAAGAGAGGGGATGGTGATGGAGGAGAAGTGTGGTGGCAGTGCAGCGAGGGAGGTGACGAAGAGGGATGGGACGGGGGATGGAGGTGAGACGGACTGGAGGGCGGTGAGGGGATGTGGGACCGGTGATGATGGGGTGGACGGCAGATAGGGAACGAGGGATGAGGGAAAGGAAGAGGGAGAAGGGCGGTGAGGGGATGGGGGACGAGCGAGGGGTGTAGGGGGGCGAGGGGACGGGGGATGCGGGATGGGTGGAGGTTGGAGGCGGAAAGGGGACGAGGGATGGGGGACCGGGGGTGGTGAGGGCATGGGTAGGGGAATCACGGGGGGGTAGCAGAATCGTAGGGGGAGGGGGCGCCAAAAGGGTTTTTTTTCAAAGCCCAGCGACTGCCTTTGGATGTCGTCCGTGTAACGGGGCATCAAAGCCTATTTCTCTAGTAGTGAATAAAATGCTGGAAAAGGTAGTTGAATGCAATGATGCCACTATTGTGGAAAATGAACAATGTATTCAACAACATTGTGAATAGTTTCCTGATGAACATGATGAGAAGGTAGATGAAGTTGGGTGAGTAGAAGTAGAAGATGCTAATATAGAAGAAGAAACTGATGATGAGAAAGAATCATTCAAATCAATATTTCAGTAGATTCCAAAGAGTCAACATAAAATTGATAGGAAACGCATCATTGGTGATTTGACACAACAAGTTCAGACATGAAGAATGAATTCATTACAGTAGACATATTTCATGTCTTAGGTAGACCTCGAATTTTTTAATGATCCAGATAGAGATTAAAATAGGTTTTATGCAATGAATACAAATGTATAGCATATTGAGAAGAATAATACATGGTATATTCTTTTGAGGCCAATAGATAAGAACATCAGTAGGACAAAATGGGTATTTCACAAAAAAAATGAATTAAGGTGGTGTTGTCATTAAAAACAAAGCATGAAAAGTGTTTGAAGGATACTCCCAGATAGAGGGTATCTATATAGATGATAAATTTGAAACTATTTCAATTATAGAGATAATCTTAACATCCTTAGCTATAGCAGTACAGAAAAAGTTCATGGTTTTTCAGATGGGTGTCATTTCAGAATTTTTGAATAGGATTTCTGAAGAATATGTATAAATTGAGAATCCAGATAGTTTTCACATTCATGAAGATTAAAATATAGTTCTTCCATAGAAGAAGGCGTTATATTGTCTGAAAAAGGAACCAGGAGCATGGTATTGATGGATTTATCAGTTTTTGAAGAAGCTCGGTTTCCAGTGTCATGGAGTTGATTACAATCTATATTTCAACAATGATAGTAATCAAAGGATGATGGTGTTGTTATATGTTGATGAAAAATTATTTGGTGGATCAGATGAAGTAGAAAGAATAAAATTTTCCGAATTCATGAAAAGTTATTTTGAAATGTCAATTATTGGTGAAATGTTATTTTTTATTGGTTGACAAGTGAAAAACAGTATGAGTGGAAATTCGTTTCTCAAAATAAATAATCTAAGGAGGTTTTGAAAATATTTAGAATGGATAATTCCAATGAGATGAAACTCATGTAGCTGCCCAGAGGAAACTAATGTGTGATAATAATGTAAAGGCATTAATATCACAGAATACTGAAAAATCATTTGAAGATTATTTTACATGATACTAAAAAGACATGATATTGTGTTTTCCACATGACATGTATAGTGATATCAAATAAATACAAATGAAATCCCCATGATTTTAGTGAAAATAATACTTTGTTATGTCAAGAGAACTGTGGAGTTTGTTTGATGTATAATGAAAAATCTAAGACATAGTAAATGTGATATAGAAATGAAGAGTAGGCTAGATCATCTAATGATATAAAATCATCATCATGTGGTTCCTTCTATCTAGTAGGATAATGTCATTATTTGTTCACCATGAAACATTATTTCTCGTCATTGAGCTCTAAATAAGATGATTATATTGCATCTACTCAAGTATTCCCATAGATATTGTGGATTTTGTAGCAACTTGATGATAAGGGAATGGAAGTGATGTCTCCTATCAGAATCCATTATGATAATTCATGTTCATTGAATTGTATAAAAAATCATGTTGATCACACATGGAAAAAGAACATTGAAATCAAGTATTATTTTTTCAAGTAGAAAGTGGATCAATTTCTTGTGATATTATAGTATGTGCCTACAAAAAAAGGATGATGAAATATTGACAAAGGATTCAAACATAGAAGAATTTGAAAGCTATGGACTGTATTTGGGAGTTAAGTAGACTCCCTGCACATTAAAAAGTGTGGATGTGGGAACCCATCTCCCTAAGGTATGGTGTTTTTTCCTAATATATTTATTTTTTATATCTACCATATTAAATACATAATTAAGTGACCTTTTGGATCATTGACGATGTCACCTACGGATTTACGACAAAGGGGGAGAAATTATAATAATGGGAGAAAATATCTTACTTAATAAACATGGAGAAGCTGATAGGTGGAGTAGTGGGATAGAAGGATCAGTGACATTGTGGGTGTATAAAATCTAAAGATTCTAAATATGATTGAAGAAATGTTATATAACACGATATATGTGTTTCATTATAAAAGTAGTTGAGGGGTTTCCAAATGAAGTGAATCATTGATGAATGATTCATATTACTCTTGTTTCTCAAACCAATCATTGATCTTGTGGGATTATAGTATCTTTTTTGTAAAATATTTATCACAATCAGAATCTCAAGTAGAAAATGGTTCTATAATATAGAATAGTCATTAACATGGAATCAAAATTTGAAGCGTTATCAACAAGTCCCTTAGGGGAGATAGTTGGAAAAATATCCCTCTATGTAATATTTATGAATTTGTGGGTTATTTTCATTTTTTTAAAAAGTGGGTATCCACGATTTACAATGAAGATCTAGAGTTATTATTGAATAAATATGTTGAAAAATATCTTAGACAAAGGAATGGATTCTCTAGAGGTGGTACAGAAGTTCGTATTCATGGTGGTTCCATTTCCTAGTGTTTTCCATATGTCTGGGCCTCAAAATCAAGAGAATGGAGAAATGTATTTTTTGAGAATGTTGTTTCATGTAGGATCGAATATAGTTTGGAAATTTGTGTGAAACGAATATATTGGAATCATGAAATAAAAATATGGAAATTTCATGAAGTGTGTCCAATAATATAACATGCACAAAATATGAGTTTTTATGAAAGTGACTTACATGGAAAATACTACATTAAATTGAGTTTTTCATATCATGAATTGGATTTCATGGAAGGTAGTGGTTGGGTGAGAATCTTGAAAATGAGGTTGGTAATTTCTATAAATAAGAAGTTGCCCCAATAATTTATGTATATTTAAACATTGATATATACTAGGATCGAAAGAACATAATAATTTCATTAAAATATAGTTTCATGTAAGAATGGGAGATGTGAGTAAGAATGACACTGCGTGCAAGAGGTTTTCTGTAACAAAATTAAAATGTATCATTTAAGGAATTATTGTTTCACAAAATAAACCCAAAAGGTTTTTAAAAATATTTTAGTTTCCCCATAGATCTTGAGTAAAGGGGTATTCATTAATTTGATGAAAGTGTGACTTAATGATGCACTGAAAGATTTATAACAAATATTGATTCAAAAAATTAAAGGATGGTCTTTTGAAGAAGAAGTGAGAGAACATTAGTAGAGAGAGCATCTATAGTGAAAATTATGACAGGCTACAAACTAAATGGATAGTGAGTCTCCTCTAAAATTTTTAAACAAAAGTAAACTTTTAGTGAATTTTTTACATTAGAGAATTATCATTGTATGCTCCTAGTATATAGCCCAGTAAGGGTCCACCAATTAACATTTTTGAGTATCATGAATGACTTAATATTATTCATACATTTCTCTAATAAAGAGAGATACTAAATTTCTGTTTAACAACGAATCAAGATCCAATGTGGAAGTGGTTTTAATCTGTCATATCCTAATTCACCCACCACCATCTAAGGGAATTTCACATTGTTGGTAAGAACACAATTCCAGTCGGAATATTGGAGTACTACTATCTATACTAGATGAGGTGGTGGACATGGTACATCAGATTAAGAGTTCCCATTTAGTAGAGTATTTCAACTCAAGGGAATCAGACAGTAGCACATGGTAGAGGGGCTGGACTATTTCATTAAGTTCATCATGCACCAATTGATAGTGAGTTTAGGCCATCGATAGATAGAAGTATTATTCATGTAGATTATACTCTTTATAGTGAATTATTTGATACATTATTCTCTTATTATTTCATATCATACCCATTTGTGAATTCTTTTATTATGAATAAGGATATTGTGTATGGGGTAATAACGATTTTCACATTATTGGGAGTGCAGTTGAGGGAAACTTGTCTATAAAAGGGGTGTTCTCTCAAGGTTAGTGGGTACATTTTTCATTGGGATATATACATAATTAATAATTCAGGTTTTTACATAATTTTGGTTATCAATTTGACTGTATCGTACTACTCCCACAATGATTATTACTATGGTAGAATAAAATTTATGTCTCCTAAGGGTAACAATTATATTCATTGTGATGAATGTGATATCAAGGAAATACATGTTGGTCTAGTTCATCGATAACTAGTCTAGATCAGTTCAGAGGAATAATGTCTTTTTCTAGATGATGGGGGAGTAAAGCATGATGTCCTTCCACCCATAGTGGACTAGTTTAAGGATGTGTTTCATGAGGATGTCTCGGGGATTTCACCTAAGATATATTTTTATTTCACAATTAAGCTCATGGCATGAGACAAAATAGTTTCTATTCCTACATTATTAATGGAAAAAATAAATATTAAATTACTTAAGACTCAACGGGAAGAGTTTATGAATTAGGAATTTATTCATCAAAGTAAATCACTTAGTAATTCTCCAACATTTTTTTCTTAGATTGATGGGATGTTGCCTTTATGTGTTGATTACCATAATTTTTACCTGAAGACAGTGAATAACATGTATCTTCTTCTATGTATTGAAAATTTATTTAACTATCTAATTGGATCATGTGTATTCTCCCTGAAAAAAATTAGAATGGGTTATCGTTAGCTAGGATTTGGACCTACTGATATACCACATACTTATTTTAGAAGCAAGTACATCCTATATGAGTTCATAGTGATTATATTTATGATAGAATACACTCTATATGTGTTAATGGACTTTATGAACCTCATCTTCCACATGTACAAGGATTAGTTTGTGGTTTTATTTGTTGATGAAATATTGGTGTAGTCCAAGACATAGGAAGAACATGGACCAAATCTTGATATCACCTGGAGTATAGTGAGAGAGTATCGACTTTACTTCAAGCTATCTAAGTGTCAATTCTAGATTAACATGGTATATTTCATGGGTCACGTCATCTCTATGGAATGTGTGTTTGTGGACATATAGAAAGTTCAAGCAGTTTTTTATTGTGAGGAAACCTATAATGTTTTTGATATCCATAGATATTTGGGATTAGTGAGATATTATTATAGATTTATCCAATACAATTTCCTTTTTTCAGCACCAATTTCAGGCTTGAACAATAAGTGAATCAAGTTTTAACGGGGTGTAGAATGTTATAATTTCTTCTAGGAGTTGAATAAATGTGTGAGTATCACACTTATTTTTATCCTACCCAAGACGAGTGTGGAGTATAATGTGTTTTGTGATGAATTTGATGTTAAAAATGGAGTAAAATTAATGCAGATAGATTGAGTTTGCGTGTATGGGTCATGGAATTTGAGGATACATGGATGAAATTACCCTACTCACAAGCTCGAGATAGATATTGGGATTTATACCAAAAATTTTCAGTAGTGTAACCTGTTTGGAGAGACGTTTATTGCGGATAATGATTAGAAAAATCATAAAGTAAATCTCATCATGGAAATACTTGAATCCATGATAGTGGAAATGGGTTGATTATATTAAGTTTTTTGAATTTTATCTATACAATAAACATGGAATGGGAAATAGGGATTTTGATTATTTGAGGAAGAATATACATACTTAGGATGATTAGGAGACCATTTCTGAATGGAAGTTAATGACCTTATTTGCTGGTATATGTGATGTGGTTTAGTAAGTCTAGGATTTGATAACCCTCATATCCTTATCATTCAATTCCACACTTCCAAACATGGTTAGGGACCTGTATTTGTGGATCTAGAGTATTTGTCTTTTAGGGAAATCCATAAAGTTGGAGAGTCACCTCTTTATGAACTATAGATGAGCATAAGATCATATATTTTTGGAAATGTGTTATTATGCCTAAATGCAAGAATGATGAGTTAATGTTTGATTTTGATGCATCAATGTGGGAGTTGTATCGAGGTTTGACCAAAATGTATGTGACCTATATTGATAGTAATTATGGCCATGCATGAAAAGTGATATTCCAGGTTGCATGAAATTACGCTACATGTATTAGTAGGTGACGGATGGGAATCAATGATTCAGTATTTTTCTATAGAAATTTCCCATTCCATAATGGATGTGGTACGGAGTTCTTGTTGGGTATTTTCAGGGCACCTTGAATGAATTATAAAATATGGGAGATTTTGGATGAATTGAAAAGATTATCCCATTTCTTTCCTATCATGGAGAATTTCATAATTGATCATCGGGGATATATGTTTGTTCTAGGGATAGTCTGTTTTCATGGGTTACTATGGAGTACAATTTCATATCCTATTTATCACTTTAAGTCTTTAAGTTATCAAGTCATAAGAAATGGGTTGGGTACAAAAGTACTTGTAAGTGCGAATTTCCACCTGTATAAAGACGATAAATTAGAACGTACTACATAGGTGCGGGGGAACATGCTAAGATATTGTTTTCCAAATTTAGGAGGATCTTATGAGAAGTAACATGACCTCATTGTGTATTCATATTGAAACAGTTATCATGAGAATAATCATATGGATCCATTCGAGTTTCTTTAAGGGAGGCCTTACAGATGAACTCTATGCTTGATGGTGGTAGGTGATTTTGAGTTATTAGGACCGAGTCTCATGTAGGATACATCAAAACACAATTAATTGATTCAAAAATAAATGCATAAAATTTAGGATTAGTGGAATTAATATGCTAATTGATTTTAGTGTCCCCTTGATATTACAATTGGTGGTCGTGTATTCTATATGGTTTCACTGACATTGGTTCACCATAGAATTCAGTTGTAGGGAAAGTTGGAACATATGTTTTTTAGAATTTTTGCGATCATGGAGAGGATCACATTAGTAATGTATTGAATCTATCTTCAACATAGGTATACTTTTATGTAGTATGGTTTCCATGTGTCAAAAATTTTCTAATATCATCACGATCCTTCCCTTCTGATCGATGTTTATGATTTTGAGCTTCATACTGATGAATCCTTTAAGGAGAATCCGGTTCTATTTATGGATAAATGTGGGAGAGTTTTTCATGGAAATATAGTGTCATTAGTTAGATTTTTGTCACAACATGGTGAGGTTTAGGATGAAACATGGGATGTGAAGGTTAACATGTAGGCTCAAGGGCCTAAACTTTTTATCGTGGATGCATAGTGATTCTAGACAGTGCAGCTGAAAGATGAACTATTATAAAGAGGGGTTGTTGTAGGATCCTAAAAATTTATTGAGATGTGTCATAATCATTTTCATATATTCATTTATAGTGGTTTTTACTATAAAATCATTTTTTTATTTGGTGTTATTTCGAGTGAATTTAAAGAAATTTATAATCCCGAAGGGCAATGCATGGTTGGCTCCTGTTTTGGAAAACAGTGTTGTTTTCCCTAGGAAGTTGTGTGCCATTTTTTGGACCCTATGAGGTGGGATATGGTTTGATGAAACCATATTACCCTCCTCCCAAAAACATGAACACTAAGATATAGGGGGTTTTCACTTTTGGTGTTTAGATTTTCAAATCATGCACCCACTTATGTGAAATTGTGCACCTTATATAGTGGTGGTGCATGGTGAGTGTTCATGGTTTAGAAAATCATGTTGCCTCTCCAAGGATACTGTGTACCTTGAAATTAAACCACATAAAAGTTTTATAAAAATTCCTGAATCCCCGCCCCATAATTTTTATCCCAAATCACCAAGCCCTACTAAATTCAAAATTACTTTCATTTGGAGGCTCCCAAGGGGATTCCCGGTCACCTCAAACCTCTTATAGTGTGAATAAAATATTCAGTGAATGAGATCAAATCAGAAATTGTTTTGATCATCTATAAATATATTCCATAGAATTTCTAGATGTTCTACACCAAATTGAGGATAAATTGTTGAAAATAATTTGTAAATGATCTTGAGGAAGGTGATATAATTTTCTATTCCAATAGTCTTCATTATAAGTGGTTGTATATAATTTTTCAATTTTAATTTATATCTTAGTAAATTTAATTTTTAATTGATGTAATATATTGATTCCTATATAATTATGAATCCCATCTATGATATGATTGGATAATATGAAATTAAAAGGCTGATGTAGATGGAAAACTATGGGTTCTTCCAATACTCAAGAATTAATGATTTATGAATTGAAAAAAGGTGATAATGGGTTATTAGATCATACATAAATTCTTGATGGATTTTTTATAGTGGAATTTAAATTATTGATTGGATTTACCTTGAATGGATAATGAGTTGTGAATTAAATGTTGATAATTGTTTATTAATGAGTTGTGAATGTGGAATAGTTATAAGTGATATTTTTTAATGTTTTTCCAATGACTTTTGGGTAAAGTAAATCTCCTCCCAAAACCCCTGGGGTTCAAAACTACTATTCTAGGACCATGATACATACATAAATACATATACATATACATATATATTTATATTTATATTATCAGTGAGTGTTTTGATAGGGACTCCCTCTCCAAATAACCTCAGGTTTCCAGACAGCTACTTTAGGGCACCACTGCATGATTTTGATATTTAAAATTTAATTAAATATTTAAATCCAATTAAGTAGTCAATTGTGTTATTCTATGGTGTATGGTTCCGACTCTGGAATGTACGGAAGCAGGTATAATTGGTTTTTTTCACCATGCACTTGGGGGTTCTATTTGGTTAATTAATGAATATTAAATGTGAAAAATGTTTACATTTTATTTTTGATTTTTTCTTTATAAAATTCTTTACAATATTACATAAATTATATTTATTTATATTTTATTATTTTTGGACTACTCAGTTATAATCACACCTTACATGGGTTGCATAATTAGTATGGAAATAGACAATTGAGGTGGGATTACGGATGGATCATGGATGAGGGAACCGAACAAGGTATCAGGAAATGCTCGGGATTATTCAATGTGTCTTTATTTTTGTTTTCATTTGTAACATGAAACATATATGGAATGACATATCTACTATTTTGGTTTATGTTCATCTTGGATTTTTTACATATATTCATGTGATATTAGACTATATTGATTATGCTATCCTCCATGTTATGATTTATTATCAATTGGATATCGTGTGTTGGTTCCGTTGTTGTTTCACTCTAATAAAATGGGGTATGGCCTCCCTACATTACATATTAGACCATCACTGCTTGTTATAATCATCTTTAATATTGGGAGTGATAGTGGAGGTCATGTGGTGAACGAGCTCGAGGCTCCATCATGTGGAACCCAGATGAGGATGTCATAATTTTTATCCAATAATAATCAATCGACCTTAATTTCAGTTTCGATGGTAATACCATAATCATATCTCACAATTCTTGTAAACATTTCCTAAAGGGTATTAATGGATTCATCATCCATATTTTTTAACTCAAGGAATTCATTCTTCATTTACATGTGAATAATACAAGGAAAGTACATGGTGATTTCTTTTGAATCTCATCCCATGCCATGGAGTCAAATTAATTATATTGAATCATATTTTTGGTAATATTCCATCACTAATATACTTCTCCTACTAAATTATAGAAAAATAAAAGTCCCTTTTCATGATCCAAACACTGAAGAATGAAAAATATCTTCTGAATAGTATTGATCCATTTTTTAGTAACTATTTGATCAAAAAAACCTCTAAAAAAAGATGGACGTTTCCTCATAAAGGACTCAACATAATTATGTTATCTCTTTTTCTAATTTGTAAGATCAACATGATTCATATATTGAGAAATATTTGTTATCATATCAATGGTATTCTGTATTCTATCTCTAACAAAATTTAGTTAATTATGACTAAAAGCATTTAATTATCTATCAAACTTAGTATTAATATGGACCCTTCAAGTTTTGGATATTAACTAAAACCAACAACTACAGTTTAATGAAAAATAATCAAAGGGAGAAACCACATAATTAGGAAAAATCACTTATAGAAAGTATGAATCATGATACCAAATTTTAAATATATTAAACCATAAGCTAAAAATATGTCATTCAAGTTCATTATTTAAATCCTTATTAATGGTTTATAAAGAGAATATGAATTAACCAAACCATATCTCATGGGAGTGTAAAACTAGGTGTGTTGTAAGAAATATTATCGTGTACCAAGTAATTCTCAATTCACGATAGAAAAAAATTACAGTTATTACCCCTAGGTTCATATTTTCCAAAAACCATGTCCACATATAGTACCCAGAAATCGATATATTACTAGGAAAACCAAACTATTTTGATTACCAAACATAGTATGTTCTCATATACTAATAATTATCATATGATTTCTCACTAACATTTTCTAATTCAGGTTCCAATTTTTCAATTGAACCATACTTTGATATTAACTATAAAGACCCAAATTACTCATACATTGATATTACATATTTTTAAATGAATATTCTTACATTACTTGAAAATGCGCTTGAGGATCATAAATTTATAATGACTTTGGAAATATGGAAGCATAAACAACCAGTTTATAAGTGTAATAAATATTCTTGGACATTGTACCTCATAACTAGAACGCTTCTATGACATATTGCATGTAACACCTCTCATCAAAACCTTAGAAAAAGAAACCTATAAAAAGGTGAGATCAAGTGCATAGTATGGGTAAACATGAAAAATACATAAACATAATGATCCATGAGAGCATAAGGTAATAAATGAACATGAGCCATGAGATCATAACATTTACAAAAGACATAGATTTATCTCATACATATAAATATAAAAAATAATTTCATAGTTTTCAATGATCACTTCCAATGATATCATAATGGAATGGGGTCACTATAAAAACAATTATAATAGTCAAGGATCACTAGTAAGAAAATGTTAGTGGATAATTATTTTTTTCGAACATGGTTCACTCCCCATTCCAGTCCTTTTTTTCTCATGTGATATTAGTCATTACCAAATTCATATGAAGGAGATATTAGTCACATCCCTAACATAATTTAAATAATACATATTTGTTCCATAATATCATAAAAATTATTCATATCATAACCAATTAAAATATATGGGTTTCATAAAACATTCATCACATCGAAACCATGAAAATAAATGGGGTTCATAGAACATTTCATCACTATATAACCCATTGAAAAGAAATAGGTTTCAAAAACATAATATCATCATAAAAATATATCATATTGGGAGATAAAATATGGAATCATTATATTATATCCCCAGTAATGATTATGTATTATCCAAAGATATCATCGTAAATGGAAAATTATTTTAAAATAAAAAACATTTAGAACACTTCTTTAGGAAAATATCATTTCTTTGAAATTCATTTTTCAAAATAAAAAATTCATAAAAAAATTTGTAAATAATTTGATTTTAAAATATCATTTAATATTTTAGAGGAATCATAAAATAAAATAATTTTCACAATAGCATAAAATTATGTTCAGGTCATACATATTAAAAAAAATATTCCTTTAACATTTTGGTAAAACCCAAACGAGCCTTATTTGGAAAATAGCATGAGGACTCCTTTTAAAAAACAATGTAAAAATAAAATTGAGGGTAAATAATTATTATTAAATCCTTTAGATAATATTGAAACATTTTCAAAATTAGTTTCTTGAAAACATGTATATGGATTTTTTTTTGTTTGAAGAGATAAATAAAGAAGATTTTCCTTAAAAATAATATTTTTTTCTCTTGAATACATAAAAGGGGAATAATTTAATGATATCATGTATTTTAAGGAAATAACAAGATGATACAAAAATTAATGAATATATTACGATGTAAATCATAATATTTCATCATCGAAAGCATAATCATAAAAAATCTCGATAAACATTGATATTGTAACATCAAACCATTACCACTTTGGCATCTTTTGAATCATACGACCCGTTACAAAATAACAGAAAATGAAAATTTTAATATTATTAAAATAATTATATTAATTATATAATATGTCAAAGGGGATTTTTATTCACCTCATAAAAGAAGATATATGCATATCAAAACTGACGTCCCAAAGAAGGCCATTTGTGACAAAAATCCTTTACATTATGTCTCGACTTCCTTCATACATCATTGATCCTCCAATATAATTAATTAAAATTTATTATAAATCATTTCCAGAACCAAATTACATGATTAATATGATAAATTAATTAATTATGACCATTTATTAACCATTTATTACAAATTCCATGTTAAAAATCATATTTTGGTTAAAAACTACATTGTTTTCATGGATGTTTTGATTTCTTATTTTTATTCCTCTTAAAATATTCATGGTTCCATAACCTCTATAATTATAAACATCATCTTACTATAATATAAATTATATTTATATATATATTAATAGTAATCCATAAATTTAGTGATATAAAATGAAATACACTGTTAAACGGAGATTGTAGTTCAAACGTACGAATGAACGACGTTTCAATTTTCTAGATCGATGAAGTTAATGGAATGTAAAAAATAAAATAAATTTTAAAAATAATTTTAATATAAAATATATCACATATATTCATTAAATTTTCCACAATTACAGTTCATTCAAATAGTTAGTGAAAAACAAATCACATTTCTTTGTGAGGCAGCAGTCTGTTGTACACATGAAAGCCGTTATCGCATCCCCCACAGAATAGGTGGCAAGAAGCTATATATGATATAAAAATTGCATAATTTTAATAATATAATAAAAATAATATATATATATATATATTAAATTTATCATTATGTGCTTCTGTGAAGGGTGGAGATGGAAACCCAAGAACATCAATTTGAGAGGTGTTAATCCGATGTATTCATGAATGATGATTTCATATAACTTTTGAATGAATGTGAGATATATGTATGAAATTCCATTAAATGAATAACATATTATTATATGTGGTATATGTTTTTTTTAATTATATTTTAACAATATTTAAAGGATGCATAAGAAGAAATAAAATAATTATGCTTAGTTAACCACGACACCTCTTCATCAGACAAACTCCTTAGGTAGCCACAAAATTGATTCATATGATGTATTTATGATCAATATAAGGGATTTTTTTCATGGGGATGGTAGAAAAGAAGAGTTTTGTAATGTTCTTCATAGATTTAATGTTATTTGACGGTGTTTAGTAGAGGGTATAGGGGTGACCTTTTATAAGTGAGTTGACTGTCACAATTGTAAGTTTCAAGAAGAAAAAGATGTTCCCATATTTTTCACATGCCAAAAGGCTAAAAATAGACCATTATAAAAAATATTACATCATTATATAAAAACATTTCTATTAAATATATCTTAAAAAAATTTAGGGCATTTTAAACCATATATTTTTAGTTTAACCCTAGGTAAATTTATTTTTTCCATAATTGTGGTAAAATATTTTTATTATTTTCACTCTTAATTATGATAAAAAATTTAGTTGACTATATTATAAAATATAAATTATGATTATTAATAATATTTGATACATATCAATAGATTAAATTCACAAAATTACTTGAATTTAATTTTAAATTATACCCACATAAGTGATAAAAAGAAATTTTTCAAGAAGTGAAATTTTTATGAAAAAGATGATTTTATAACAACCCTATGACTACAAAAAATATTTTCCCTAATTTGAATTAATATGGAATGATATATAATATATAAATTATATTTAAATCTTTCGATAATAGTGGTCTTTAAAATTAATGTAAAAATAGAAACATTACGCACTTTTAAAGAGTTTTAAGAAAATCATTTTTTTACACAAAATAAAAAATTTAATAAAATAAAATATAATGATGATTAAAAAGTAATTAAGTTTATTAAATTTTAATAAAATATTTTTTAAATTTAAATAACATTTAAAATATAATTTTACATTTTATTTACATAATTTATTGAAATGAACTGAAATTTGTTACAAAAAATAATTTTTTTCACAATTCCCTGAAAAATAAATAATTTACAAAAAAAAACCTAAAATACCACCCTTAATAAATTTAAATGATATTATTTAAAAAATTAATTTTATTATTAAACTAAATTAGCTAAAATTATAAAAAAAAAATACATTTAATATTTGATTTCTAATGCAATAATTGTTTTTGAGAAGATAGTATTTCAGAAACATATAAATACTTTACTAAAAAGTACTTAATTTGTTATCAATATGATTTCCTTACATAAGACCATTATACATAATATTTAAAATGATTATTCAAAATAATTTTTCCATTTATAATAGATAGGTATTAATTATTAATTTTAAGTAATAAAATTTATAGTTTTTTGTGGTTCTTTGAAACTATATCTTAACATGTAACACAAGATAATGATGGAATTAAATTTATTCAAAAAATATATTTCATTAAAATCATAGGTTTATACATAAAAATAGATTTATATTTTAATATTAACTGAAAATTTCCTGAATTTCTATAGGATATGAAAATTAATTTTTTTTAATGCAATGATTAAATAATTTCCTTCAATGGAAATTTGAGTATAAATAATCCCAATTAATATGAGATTGAAGTATAACCCCTTATCGCTTTAGAAAATTTGGATCCATAACCACCTCTAAATAAATAAATTCAAATGAAACATAAGATAACATGAATATAAATTTAGTAATTATATAAAATAATAAAGGTTCATTTTGACCACTGTAGAAAAAAACAGGTCTATAATACCAAATATTACTCAACAGAGTGGATATTTAGACAAAATATATCACAAATATCATACAATTGAAGTGATAATTATTTAATGTTTTGATTATTTGTATCATATTTAAATAAAAACAAAACAACAGGAAAAAATATAAAATAATCCAAATACATTACCCACATAATCTTATAATATCAAATATAATGAAGATGTAATATAACCCAAAGAAACGAAATTGAGTTTTGAAACCACTAACCACATGGTAAATTTTATGTCAAATCCAATTGGAATAAATAATTTTAATTGAATCATGAAATATAATTAATTATTAATTATTAATGACATAACATGATATAGAAGTATTATATACTCCATATAAACAAAGTTAAATGCCTAAAAATAAAATATGCCTCAATGAATGGAAATTAAGTCGAAATCCCTGACCTCGCATTTCCATCTAGTTGAACACCACATAGCCTCCTTTATAATGGTTTTAATCATGGTATTGTTTTATAATATAACTATACTCATATTAATAATATCATATGTTATCTTCTAATAATAACTTATAACTTGTTCGTTAAAAATATTTCATCACCACCATTCTTTCAAGTGTTAACTACTTAGTGTTATCTTTAATTTTTTACAAAAATGTTCTAGTAGTTGTGAATATGATATAATTAAAACATAATGAAAATAATATTAAATTAATAAATAAATTATTTATTCATTATAATCATGTTTAGAATCATTATCAAAATTTGAACATGGTAAATTAATCACATCTCATTATGGGGTTGGTAGGTCGTATAACCACATGATCAATGTAATCATTTCCATAACAGTTGAATGAGTAATGAATTACATGGTATAATTATTTTATCGATTCAAAATTATTTCATAATTAATTTTTTTCATTACATCCATCATTATTACCATCCATGTGAGTAAGTGATTGAAAATAAATTATGTCGGTTTACGAAGTGGTAGTCCTCACTACAGAAGACTAATAGATTTGTTTCCAATTTAATTGAGAATGGCATGGATGAATTTTATTCCACAAAAAATAATATTTATGTATATGGTATATACCGGTGTTATTATATTGTAATTGTTAAAACATAATTTGACAAGGACACTAGGGTTAGTATTTTCAGAATAATAGGACCCATAAAGAATAGAAATGTATCATTATAGGGGTTGGTTGAGATAAATGGCTTGATTTGTGTGAATAAGTGATAGAATGGGTTTTCAATTTATAATTGAGAAGGAGTGGGAATTTTTTAAGTTCCCAAAAATATGAAATAATGGTAAATAACTAAACTAAATGTGTCTCCAAAAAAGCTAAATAATTATGTATAGTTAAGTAAAGTTTGATCCACACATCCACCACCAAAAGAAGGAAAGATGTTTTAACCATGTTATTCTTTTATCCTCTAACTTTACTTACTATTTCAATTTTAGTTTTCACCATGGTATTAAATTTTTAACCTAAAAAATATACAAATTATGTTTTAAATAATATAATCATTTTTATCATTTTTTTCCATTGATTCATAGTATTAAATTAAATGTATCAAAAAAATTCATGTGTGTATAATTTTTTTTAACACAAGTGCTTGTAATTTTAAAAACCATATACTAAACTGAATTGTTGAATGTAAATTTTAATGCCTTTACCAATGATTATGACCAAAAAATAAGATGAAATTATAATATAATATTAATTATTTAGATTCTAAATATGTAACCCCCTTTATAAAATTATATTTCTAGGAGTAAAATAATTTAATTTTAAAATAAATACAGAAAACATGTTGAAAAATAGTTTTCCATGAAGTGTATTTTTGAAGCACAAAATAATTTTTATTAGAATTATGTACTTATTTACAAATAAATAATATAATTTTTTCATAATTTTTTCCTCAAATTAATTAATAATTTTAAATCCTCCAACATAATAAAAGGGTTATAAAGGTTATGTTATATAATTATATTATAATAATATATCTTGGTTCTCTAAAAATGTATTGTTGTGTGTTTTATTCATTATCAAATACAATGGTAGTCTTTGAAATTTATGTAAGATTGGTATAGAGTATGTGGTTTCCAACCTCTGATACCAATTGTAGGATCTAAAGAACAATGTAGATGCTCAATATACAATACGGGGGGGAAGGTGAATTGTACACTTTAAAAAAATTCTTTAAACAAGGAAATATCAATGTTTAACAAAGTAAAACTAAGAAAATTCACAACACCTCTAACACAAATTATAAGATTGGGACAAAGTATGAAGTTACAAAATTCTAGTTCTATGCACTTTCTTGAATATGGAAAGAGATTCTGAAAAACAGGTTTTAGAAATATGGATCCAGAAATTGAAACTTAACTAAAGTTTACAATGTGAGATTCTACCTTAGAGCATATAGAATCTAAATTAATCAGGGTACAAGTGTAAGGAAATATAAAAAGATTGTATCTTCCTTGAAATACAAAATGAAGCTGAAAAACTTGTAACAAAAACAAGTAACAAGATACAAATCTTTTAACCCAATGAGAAGGGTATCTAACAACCATTGATAATGGTCCCTTGATTTATACTTTCAAGCAAGTCTATCTTACCCACATCAGGTTAAGCACTCGATACGAAGATTGGAGTCTCTGTATTGCTATCCCCGCAAGCCCTCAACATCAAGATAGTTGGAACCTCTGTCTTCCTCAGCAAGGAAGCCCACAAACTTCAAGGTAGTCGGCACCTCTGTCTTCTTATCCCCGGAGGCCCTCAAATGTAATCACCAACATTCAGAGTCGCACGAAGTAATCTAAAAGAGCAGTTCAGTACATAAAATGCATGAAAAGCTTCTCTCTCTAGAAATCACCTTAACAGTGTGTGGTCTCTAGAGTGACCAACTTCAGTATTGAGCTCTTTCAAATGAGCTCTTATTTATAGGCTCAGTGGCAATGGTCAGCTCCCTCCTCCAACGGTCATATTTTCCTTAAAATTCAGAGGGACCTATACACGTGTAACTTAAACAATGGTTAGTATGAAACAGAATAGATGACATCATTTTATAATGAAATAAGTATAAGTATAACAAAAATTGAAATTCGGAATATAAGCAAACAAAAGTTCAGAGTCTAACCAAAATGAAATTCGGAGTTATACCAAATTGAAATTTGGAGTCGATAATAATGAGATATTCAGATTCTATTTTATAAGAATTTGGAACCTGAATTCTGTGGTAAACCAGAGTCCGAATTTATAAGGAAATTCAGAGTCTGGTTTCACCAGAGTTCAGAATCTGAACCTACAGAGTTCGGAGTCGAACTTAGTAAGAGTTCGGAGTCAACCTTGGTAAGAGTTTGGAGTCGAACTTGGTAAGAGTTCGGAGTTGAACTTGGAAAGAGTTTGGAGTCGAACTTATTAAATTTTGGAGTCGAACTCATAGAAGTTCAGAGTTGAACCAATAAAAGTTCAGAGTCGAACTTTGTTAGAGTTAGTATCCATTATTTGAAATGGAACTATATGAGAGTTCGTATCCAGAATTCAGAATGGAACTATATGAGAGTTTGTATCCAGAATTTGGAATGGAACTTCAATGGAGTTCGTATCCATAATTCGGAGTAGAAATTCATTACAGTTCATATCCATAATTCGGAGTGGAACTTCATTACAGTTCATATCCAGAATTCAATGTGGAACTTCATTACAGTTCATATCCAGAATTTGGATTGGAACTTCATTAAAGTTCGTATCCAAAATTCGGATCCTAAAACAGAATGCATCATATCTAAGTATTATATCATTCTGAGGTTTTAGGTATGAATCTTATTTTTATAATTAAGAAAAATATTGATATGTATAATGAAATCTAGGATAGGGTAAATTTTCTTAAGGGAGGAGGTTTTCCTTAGAGAAATAAAATATAGATTTTCTTAAGTATAAGGTGTTTGTGATTTTCAAAACAAGATAGAATGGAAAAGTCATAAAGAAAACCTTATTGACTCAAAAATATCCCCCTTTTTGGAAATCACAAACATCCTTACGAAACCGAATATAAGGACTTTGAAATTTTTCATTAGACATTGAAATTAAAACTTATCACCCTTTGTTCATGGATGATAGTGAATACAACTCACTCCCCCTTAGTCATTGAAACTCTAAAGATTGTATTCTGAATTTCTGGAGTAGAGTTTTAATTATCAGGGGAATGAAAAACCTCATAATGAGGAACTTCCCCTTACTTTAAGGATATTTCACTTAGAAATTTTTCCTTCTTCATTTAAAATTTTCCTTCTCCCCTTTTAAGTAGTTCTTTTTCCTTCTCCCCCTTTGTGATTTTCAAAAATATTTTAAGGGAATGGAAAAGAAATAAGGTACCTGGAACATTAGTACATAAAAACACAAGATGCAAGCAACAAAAAGTTCATTAGAGTTGAAAAAAAACATACAAGGAATGACAAGTTCAATAAAAGATCATATTTGTCTATTTGTCCTCCTTTTCCTTTGGAATAAGCTTCTTCAACAAGATTTTCAGCTTCTTCAAGTCCTTTTGATCCTCCTCAGCTCGCTTCTCCAAAGCTGTGATCCTTTCTTGTTGAGCTATCAACATTTCTGTTTGAGCCTTTATGGCCTCTTCCAATATCTTCACTAACTCATCTTGCTTTTTCAACATTTCTTGAAACTCAATACAGAAATCTCTTTCCCCTTTCCAGCTCTGAGCAACCGAGTTGAGATTTCCATTCAAATATTTCACTTGTTGACTCTGAGAACTTTTCTCAATGATAATTTCATCCTCATGATTCTTAATCTTAGCATCCTCAGTATCAAAAGAATCATTCACCTAATTTTGAAATTTATCAAACTAAGCCATGTATTCTTCAAATTTCTTAGACCACAAAGTGATTTTGCTACATGATCTCCTGTGAACATCATAATTGATAAAGAAAATTTTTTGATCTACTTCAATCTTCACACACTTACCAATGACCATGGATAAGGATTCCAACTTCTGATTCAAGCTATGTTCCAGCATCTGGCATCTGGAGTCAATAGTGGGAAAAATCAGAATGGTGTCCACCAACTTTTTCAAAGACTCAATAATAAAGTCATGACCATGTGCTGATGACTCTGAATTAGAGATATTTCTTGGAGATTGTTCTTCTTCCATTTGCACTAGCTTTCTTCTAGAAGAACCACCATCTTCTCTATTCCTGATGATATCTTTTTTTGGTGTATCCATGAGCACCTTCTTTCCTTTATTATTTTTCGGATTTGGATGATCATCTGGAGATTCTTCCTCACTTTTTGAAAGTTAAACAATCTGTTTTTCATCTATTTTAACCTTTTGTGTTCCTTCTCCACGAAAATTTTTCTCATTGTATTCTTCCTCATCACACAACACATTTTCTTCCTCTTCCTATTACTTATCATCATCCTTCCTACTTTCTTTCTGAACTCCCTTTCCTAGAGCGACTAATTTTCCAGATTCAGCCTTTTCTTAATAATCTTCTACTTGTTTTATTAGATCATCTAAATCACCACTTCCTTCTTCTTCTTCTTATTCTACTACTTTTCTTCTCTTTTAACAATTTATTTTTCTTTAAGAATTTCCGGAGTGATGTAGTTCTTTCCTAGAGTCTCTGGTAAAGGTTCGGTAAGGAATGTTTCTGGAACCAGAATCTGCTCAGAAGCTATTTCAGTTGCTTTCAAAAGAGATTGAACAATCTCTTCTTTTGACAACTTTTTCTTAAACTTTTTCTCTTTTACGTGCTTTTGTAAATCATTGGCAGTTCTCTCTTTTAAGGCCCTAGCCTCGGCATGATCTAATCCAAATTGAGGGTCCCCTTCTTTCCTCTTCTCTTTATCTTCTCTCTAACTATCAGCTACTTCATCTGGATATGCTTTCTTTTTTTTACATTGGGAGGTGCATATTGAGTTTCCTTAGATTTGGGGGTTTTGTATTCAGCCAAAACTTCCTTACGATTCCTCTTTTTAGTAACTTCCTTCACTGGCTCACCTTGATCATTATTTTCTAGAATGGTGTCGTCCTCTTCCTCTGGTAAAGGGTATAATTCTCTAGATTCATCAGGAAAACCCATTTTCATCCTCTTTAATGTATCATCACTAACAATCATAAGCTTGAAATTCCAAACTTTAGACTTACATGTAACCTTGAAAGAATCTAAGCACTGAACTACCAGCTTTGATAGAAAGGAAGGGTACATGATGATTTGAGCTCTTAAGTTACCTTCCTTGATTTTGTTAACTATAATAAAAACATGCCTCATCAAAGTTATCTTTCATAGATTTACGAATAAATCTAGAACATAAATGTCACTCTTCTTCAGATTATCCTAATCATCCCATCTTGGTATGAGAAAACCGTGTTCCCACAACTGTAAAATCCAATTATTCGGAGAAAGATGTCAAATATTAGCTATCTTGGAATATTTATGTCCAAGGCATTTCAATGCCTTCACTTTGTTGAAACTTCCTTGCTCATCTGGAAGCTTATGTGAACAAAACTCAGCTTCACCTTCATACGTTAAACCCACTAAAGTTTCAGCCTTAGAGTAGGATAATTTGTAAGTCTTCCCATGAGAAATGAAAGAAACGAAATCTCTGCCATCTTCCTCAAGGAAGGAAACAGACTCATAGAACACAACAAGAAGATCTGTATAAACTGGATCCTGTTTCTCTGGCTTCGATAAGAAAACCTCCTCCCATCCATTCAATTTGATATTCTTAGTTATTAGAGAATCATACTTGATGAAAATTTGATGTACTAACCTCTCCCTGTAAACTAACCATTTTGAGATTGTCTTTGAGTTATACATATCTTGGGAAGTAGCTTCCACAGACATTCGGAATGGAGAGTTCTGAAGGATTCATAACGGGCTTGAGAAAGATCGGAACGGTCCTTAAGAAGAGAGTCCGGGCTTCGAGATGCGAAAGCTTTGAAAAACTGATGTGGGACGACCCTCGGGGGTCCCCTTAATATAGGCGTTGAGACGACGGTTCAGTTTCCAGGGTTTATTGAACGGTTGTGATACATTGAGATTTGATCTGACGGTTGAGATATAAACTGCATGGAAAACATGACTCTGATCTTTTGAGGTTTTAAGAAAAACATTCGGAATTAGGAAAACTAGAATCCCAAAAACATAAAAACACATAATAAAAACAGCAGCAAGTAAAATATGATTACAAAGACTTAAGTAGGAAAATCATACCTTTCGGATTTTCTAGAATGATTGTTCGTAATTGGTAATATTCTTCTTGAGGAAAATTTGACTATGAAAAAATTACTATGAAAAAATTCATTACAAACATTCTTAGTACAAAAATTTCATTGTGAAAGTTACAGTATGAAAATTTTCATTATGAAAGTTTATTTCTGAGAATTTTCATTACGAAACTTTCAGTTATGAAAATTTCCATTCTGAAATTTTTAGTTCCAGAAAATTTCAATAGGAAAATATCAGTTCCGTAAAATTTTAATTACTAAAATTTTAGTTACAAAAGTTTGAAAGACTGACAACAAAAATTTTGATTTCAAAATCTTTGAAAATAAACTGACTACGAAAATTTTGATTACAAAAGCTTTGAAAAAAAACTAACTACGAAAATTTTGATACTAACATGAAAATGTACTCCCCATATGAAAAAGAGTTTATTACTGTATGGATAATTGTTCAACAAGAAGTTAATGAGGAAGGATAACCTTATGATTATCATTCCTAACTTCTATTTAATGTATTAAAATCTATTGGAAGGTAATGATTTTGTGAAGATTTCAGCAGGTTGATCTTCCGTTCTAACAAACTGATGAATGATATCTTCTTCAAGTGTGTGATCCCTAAGAAAGTGATGCCTAATATCTATGTGTGTTAAATGAGAGTGATGTGCAGAGTGTTTACTAAGGGAAATGGAACTTGTGTTATCACACAAAAGTTTAGTCTTAGTAAAACTCAAGCCATAATCTGTGAGTCTGTGTTGCATCCACAACACTTGATCACAACAAATTCCAGCTGCTACATATTCAACTTCAGTAATGGAGAGTGATACAAAGTGTTTCTTCTTGCATGACCGAGAAACTAATGAATCTCCTAAGAAATGAAAATTTCCATATGTACTCTTTCTATCCATTATATATCCACCAAGGTCTACATCTGAAAAACATTTTAAAACAAAATCATTTCTAGAAGTATAAAATAATCCAAGATCCAAGGTTCCCTTTATGTAGCGATTTTTTTCACTACCATTAAATTATATTCCTTAGGATTGGATTGATATCTTGCAAATAAGAATACTGAGAACATCATGTCTAGTCGACTAGATATCAAGTAAAGTAGACTTCTTATCATACCTCTATAAGATGTTTGGTCTACTGGTTTCCATGCTTCATCAAGATTAAGTGTGTTTGAGTTACCAATACGAGTACTTATACTCATAGTGTTGTAATATCAATACTTTTTAAGAAGATATTTAACATAAATATGTTGGTATATATAGATTCCTTCTGGTTTTTGAGAAATTTTAAAACCAAAGAAAAAGGTTAACTCGCCCATCATACTCATTTCAAACTCAGATTTCATTAGACTTCCAAAGGAATCATTTAATGATTTTTGAGTTGAACAAATATAATGTCATCAACATAAATTTGCACAATCAAAATATTTTTCTTATCTTTCTTTATAAAAAGGGTTGGATCTACATTTCCCTTAATATAATTATTTTGAAGTAAAAATATGATAACTCTATCATACCAAGCTCGTGGGGATTGTTTAAGTCCATAAGAAGCTTTGGAAAGTCTAAAAACATGATCAGGATATGTTGTGTATTCATAGACAAGAGGTTGTTCAACAAAAACTTCCTCTTGAACATAACCATTAAAAAAGCACATTTCCCATTCATTTGAAAAAGTTTAAAATTGAAGAATGCTACAAAGGCAAGTAAGATACGAATAGATTCAAGTCTAGCTACAGGAGCATAGGTTTCTTCATAGTCTATTCCCTCTTGTTGATTATAGCCTTAACAACAAGTCTAGATTTATTTCTAATAATGACTCCATTTTCATCACACTTCTTTCTGAAAAACCATTTTACTCTAATAACAGACGTTTCCTTAGGTCTTTCAACCAAGGTCCAGAATTTATTCCTTTCGAATTCATTTAGTTCATCTTTCATGGCTTTAATCCAATCATCATCGCTTAAAGATTCATTAGAGATTTTTGTTTCCAATTGGGAAAGGAATGCTAGATGTTCTACTTCATTTCATAAGGAACTTCTAGTCCTTACATGTTGATTGACTTCACCAATGATACTATCACTGGGATGATTCTTAAGAAACAACTTATTTAGGTTTTGTAAAACCTGTTCATCAACATAGGGTAGGAAATCTTCTAGGGTAAATGTTTCAGAAACATCTTCTCGAACATTTTCCTTATCAGAAGTATCTTATATAAAAGTATGATAATCAGTTTTTGAAAACACATCTGAGGATATAGGTTTGGATGGTCTAAAAACAAAAGGATCAAACTCATCAAATTTTACATGTACTGTTTCTTCAACAGTACAAGTGTTTTTATTGAAAACACTATAAGCCTTAGAAGTTGTTGAGTAGCCTTGGAAAATTCCTTCATTATATTTTGGTGCGAATTTGTGTATATTATCATTAGAATTCAGGATGAATACCTTGCAATAAAAAACCTCGAAATATGAATGTCTATGTTTTCTACCATTCCATAACTCATAAGGAGTTTTGTTAAGAAAAGGTCTAATCAAAACTCGATTTATAGTATAACAAGTAGTACTTACATCATCATGCCAAAAAAATTTGGAAACAGAATACTCATTCAACATAGTTCTATTTATCTCTTGAATAATTCTATTTCTTTTTTCAACAAAACCATTTTTTTGAGGTGTTATAGGCGCTAAAAAGTTTTGTGTAATACCTTTTTTACTATAAAAAGTTTCAAAATCAGAATTTTGAAATTCTCCTCCAAGATCACTATGAATATTTTTTAGTGGAAGGCTTTTCTCATTTTTAATTTGGGCTCTAAAACTTTTGAAATAAGAAAAATCGTCAGACTTTATTGCTAGAAAATAGACCCATATAAATCTAGTGTAATCATCAACTAGAACAAACACATAGTATTTTCTCCCAATGCTACTAGTTTGTGTTCAACCAAAAAGATCCATGTGCACCAACTATAACGCATCAGTTGGTGAGACTTCACTGATTGATTTAAAACTAGATTTATGTTTCTTGCCACATTGACAAGGATCAGAAACTGTTGAGGAATCAAATCTACGATCCGATAGATCCTTAACTAGTTTTTTCTTAAATAGTTTACATAAGTTTCTAAGGTTATAGTGACCTATTCTTATATTCCATAACAAAGAATGTTATTCCATTTCACTTGGGAAAGGTATGTCTTGGCTCATAAGGTCTTCTAAGTTCAAAGTGTAAACATTCTCTTACCTATGGGAAGAAAGAATAAACTCTTCCTTGGAATTTTGTACTAAGCACTTATCATTCCTAAAATTAAAAAGGTATCCTTAATCACATAATTGACTTATGCTGATGAGGTTGTTCTTAAGACCATTAATAAATAAAACATTTGAAATCAAAGTTTTACCAATAAGAACAATATTTCCTATACCAATAATTTCTCCTTGAGCATTATCTCCGAATGTTACTTTCCCTCCATTCATCTTGATAATCTTTTCAAAATAATTTTTGTTACCAGCCATGTGCCGAGAACATCCACTATCCATGTACCAAGTATTGTTGTTGGTACTTCCTTTATCTTCCTTAAAATAATAAAATAATTATACTTTCAGAATCCAAAAGTTTTTGGATCCGAGATTTTCATATAAAATTTTTTTGGGTATCCACATTTGTTTTGAAAAATATTCTTTATGAAACACAAGAGATTGAACTCTATTCAGAGAGTAATTTTTCTTCCAATGCCCACCACTTTGACACTTAATTCAAAAAGGGGCTCTAGAAGGTACAAAATAGTTTTTTTGAAAACTTGTTTTTGGTGAGTATAACCTACTCCAGTAGTGTTTTCGTGCGGTTTAATTTGAGAATAAATCTTGTCATAATTTTCCATTCCAGAGGTGAATTTTGCAAGGATCTTTTTAAGAGAAAATATTTCATATTTTATTCTAATGACTAAATTTCTATCCTCATGATTCATTTCCTTAGAGTTAGATTTTTTCCTAACAAACATTCATCCTTAAAATAGAATTCTTAAGATATTTAGAAAGTTCTTCCTTATCGGAATTTTCGTTATAAAGGTCTATGGAAAGTTTTTTTAAAATCACTTATTTATATTTACGATCTGAACTAAGATCTGAAATCTCTTTTGTAACCACACTTTCACTAGTATCTGCCTTGTCTAATTTCTTATAAATTTTAAAAAAAATTTCTTCAAGTAACTTGGAAAATCTAGATACTCATTCATATGAAGGTTCTTTATTTTTCGAGGATGAAGTGGCTTCATTAGAAGTACTATTTTCGGAATAGTAATTATTATCAAGAGACACTACTGGAATTTGGGTTTTTCCCAACGGCAGTATACCAACGGTTCAATTAAACCGTTGGTATACTCAACCTTTGCCAACAGTTTACTAAAACCGTTGGAAAAGGGCATTCCAGTGACCCATTTCCCAACGGTTCTATAGAACCGTTGGGGAAGGGGTGCTTAACTTATCCCTTTCCCAACGGTTTATTGAAACCGTTGGGAAATGTTGCATTTTCCAACAGTTTTTACAAACCGTTTGCAAAGGTTTTGACCAAATAGAAACCCCGATCTTCTCTCCCTAATTCGAGATAGAACCCTAATTATCCTCCGCTCCCGTGCTCTCGCGAACCCCCCATCCGAACATCATCGACCCCCGTCCGAATAGGTACACCCCCCATCCGAACAGGTAAAAAATGATCTCAATCAATTTGTTGTAGTTGTTTTAATGAATTGATTTTTCCATTAATTAAAACATAAAATCTATGGTTCCACTTTTATAGAATCTTACATGCCAATGGTGGACAATTTTATAATGCATATAGATTCTATTATTTTTGGATTTCTTCTCTTATGGATATGTGTTGGATTTCCACATGGAATGCCTTGACTATCTACTTAGCATGATAGAGGGTTTCTTTTCGAAATTTCCAATGGAAATTACATGATCCTATAAACATTTTGATGAATTTTCCTAACCTAGATGGATTGTCTGATGTTTCTCTAATGATCAAGGACGGAATGTTTGGAGGACATCACAAGTCCTGACTGGTTGATCCTAGAAGCAATTTCATGATAATGGATGTAATGTCTATAGGGAATCTCTTGATTTTGGTGATCTTCTCCGTTTTCATCAAAAGACATGTTTGACACACTGGGAGGGAAACTCTAGAGTCAGTGTGACATGTCTTGAATGGTGATTTATGACCATAGTGACATGATTTGAGGACATCACATGACCTAGTTGGTGTGCCTGGAGGGTGTTAAGGGAGCCATATAACATTCCTAACATTTAATATGAGACTGAGATAATATGTATTGATTCCCCTATATAGAAGGAGATACATATCTATTGGAAAACATGTAGTCTGTATGGTGAGAATTAAAGGCTTCTCATTACAAGGGTGGCATATTCATGGGTGCCATCTGATTTTATTTGACATGTCAAGGGGACATCAAATTATCAAAATAGGTTTCCAATGGAATGTATTACGAACAGGATGAAATTTCCTAGTGCAATAAAATTTCATAGGTGATGCATGTTATGAACATTAGGGTCAACATATATTTCCTTCACCTTAGTCTCCCATATTTTAGTATTTCATCCATCCTTTTATCCCAAATTCCATAGATTTATACATTATTTTATTATATTATGTCTCAAATTATCTAAAATATCTGTTTGATGTTCTTCACGTGACCTATCATAATTCCTTCTCATAATCTATAGCGATGATGGGAAGATCCCATGCATGATTCATGATCACTCAAATTATTCTGCAGATCATACATAATGGAAGCCTTACAGGATGTGAGATGATTATATCTCTGAAATCTACTCAGGTACCTAGTGAGGAAGTGCATATTAATTCAAAAAGGTAAATCGCATATGAGGATACCCTACTAACATGGTTATGGGATGAGGCATGCTCTGATGTGATAAAACATTAAGTTCTTGTTGGTTTTACATTTTTTCAATAACACATTAGTATGTTTTTTTCACATGTGTAGTTGATACCATGATTATTTTCTTCCATTA
The DNA here is from genome assembly GCA_963277665.1 of Viscum album. Lineage (NCBI taxonomy): Eukaryota > Viridiplantae > Streptophyta > Magnoliopsida > Santalales > Viscaceae > Viscum > Viscum album. The sequence continues at coordinate 1,607,189,891 of OY728123.1, forward strand.
TAGTTTACTTAAATGTATTTTCTATTAAAATTCAATTCTATTGAATTGTTTATGAAAAAATGACTTATATGAATTCTTTTTACAGAATGGACAGAAGTTGGATGTATGAAACCGATCGTATCTCAAGCGATTTTCAAAACAATTTGGAGAGCTTTATAGATTTTGCATTTCACAATGCTTCAGATAGTGGTTGCATACACTACCCATGTTCCAATTGTGTTGGTAGACCTTGGTTGAGTCATGAAGAAGTCAGCTACCACATAACCAAAAATGGTTTTCACGAAAACTACTTTGTGTGGTATCACAATGGGGAGAAAATGAAATCTCAAATTGGTGATGATCGAAATGAAAGGACTGGAATGGAGAATTTGTTAGATGATCGGTTTCCGTTTATTCGTCATCATGAAAAAAAAGGATTTCGACTCAAGAAGACGTCGATATGAGGACAACTGATGCATCTAGTGAAAATGATGATATTGATAGGGTGAAAAAACTGAATGATGCTGCCACGACTCCAGTATATCGACAATGTGATAAAACAAAAAAGATGGAATTTTTAATCCGATTGTTTAATGAAAAAACTATGTAATGGATTTCTAATACAGAAATTGATTACATTCTTACCCTCTTGAAGGATTTACTTCCAGATGATGCAGATATTCCCTCAAACCACTATATGGCATAGAAGTTAGTTGAAGAACTTGGATTTTCCAGAAACAAAATTCATGCTTTCCCGAAAGATTGCAGTTTATTCTGGGAATAAACCGCTGAATGAAATGAATGTATAAAATGTGGCACATCCCGCTGGAAGTCAAAACTTGATGGAACACCATCCCGCGTTCCACATAAAGTAATGTGGCACTTTCCATTGATCCCCAGACACCATAATCTTTTTATGTCTGATGACATATCAATAAAAATGAGATGGCATGATACTGAGAGAAAGATTACTAATGATGAGTTGGTTCATCCTGCAGATGGATTTTCACGGCAGAGATTTTATGCTCGACATCCTGATTTTGCAGCTGACGTGCGTAATGTGAGGCTAGGTCTTTCATGCGACGGTTTTAATCTGTTTGGGCAGATGCTTACTTCGCACAGCACATGGCCAGTTTTTATACACATTTAAAATCTTCCCCCATGGTTGTGTATGAAAAAATCTTTCACTTTCATGAGTATACTCATATATGGTCCTTCTGATCCCGGCATTGATATTGATGTATACATGCAACCTTTAATAAATGAGTTGAAACTTCTTTGGGATGTGGGTGTGCGCACATACGATGCATGTTCGAAAGACATATTTCAGATGCGTGCTGCGCTTATGTGGAAGATCAATGATTTTCCAGCATATGAAATGATGTCTGGATGGAGCACGAAGGGAAAACTGTCATGTCCAATTTGTATGAAGAATACACGATCCGAAATACTGAAACATCGTTGTAGTTTTAGTTTTATGGGACATCGACGATTTTTTCCAAAGGATCATCCATATAGAATGAATCGTCGAAGATTTGATAATACTATAGAGACCGATGATCCACCTCAGCGTATGTCTGGAACTGATGTGCTTAATGAATTGAAAGATTTAGGTTTTTCATTCGTGAAAGGTCATATGAAATCTGGAAAGAGAAAGAATGTTTCCACAGAAACCTGTTACAATTGGAGGAAGAGGAGTATCTTTTTTGATTTTCCTTATTGGTCAACCAATTTTCCACGTCATTTCTTAGACGTAATGCATATTGAAAAGAATATATGTGAAATTTTTCTTTTAGTTCTTCTAAATGTCAAGGGGAAGACAAAAGATGATTTACGATCTCGACGTGACTTGGTGGATTGGGGCATCATACCAGAATTGCATCCTGTGCGTATCAGTGAAAATAAATGGAAACTTCCATGTGCTTCTTATGTGATGACACCTACTGAAAAAAAAACTATTTCTGGAAGTATTAGAGAATATTAGAGTTCCTGATGTCTATTCAAGCAACATATCTAAACGGGTCAACAGAAGAGAGTTGAAGCTAAAATCTTTGAAGACTCATGACTATCATGTTCTACTGCATGAGTTGCTTCCAATAGCAATCCGTCATCTTTTGTTCAATAATGTAAGGGTGGGTGTTATTCAGTTGTGCCATTTGTTTAGAGATCTTTGTGCTAAGATGTTGTCCAAGCCTTTCTTGCAAAAAGTGTTGACAGATGCCCCAGTAATTTTGTGTGAGTTTGAGAAAATATTTCCCCCATCATTTTTCACATGCATGCTGCATCTAACTGTCAATATTCCAACTGAAATACTTCTCGAAGGACCTGTTTCTTTTCGTTGGCTGTATCCAACTGAAATAAATATGTTCACATTAAATTCTTATGTTCGAAACAAGAATCATCCCGAATGTTCTATCGTGAACGGTTACTTAGCTCAAGAATGTATGGATTTCTGTTCGATGTATTTGTCTGATCTTACTACAAGAATGAACAGACCAATGAGAAATGAAGAAGAACAATATGAGAAAATTGAACCCAGTTTTCCATCACTTCCTCAAACAGGAGGAATTCCTGGATCATATACATTGAAAACATTAAGCCATGAAGAGCGGGAGATGGCACATCGCACAGTTTTGTTCAACTGTGATTTGTTCGATGACTATATCAGGTAACAAAATTGAATATGTATATCTTACATATATATCTGTTAAACTATTCATAATTTTTTATCTACAGGGAACATAGAACAATGATAAATAGGAAGCATTGTTCTTTATCTTTGAGAAGGAGAGAGACTTTTCATAGCAAAGAGTTTTCTTCTTGGTTAAAATTGAAGGTAAAAATATTATTGTTTAAATTAATTATTTCAATATTTACATATGTTTAACTGTCATTTATAATGCAGGTATTGAGTTTGTCTGCTGAATCTGTCTCTGAGGAAATAAGAGCGTTGGCTTTTGGTCCTAATACCGTGGTTCATGACTGTAAATCAATTGTTATCAATGGGTACAGATTTATTGTCACTGAACGAGCCAAAAACATGAGAACACAACATGATGGTATTATGGTTACTACCACAACAGATTGTTATGCCAGTTCATCAGATAGTAGACCGCGACTTGAAAATGTGGGTTATTATTGAGTCGTTGAGCAAATAATAATATTGGATTATTACTCTCATGGACGAGTCACAATGATGAAATGACATTGGTTTGATTCGATGACGAGGCATGGCACATTTATTGATGATTGTGGATTTCGAGTAATTAATATGACCCGCACTCTAGCTACCGAAGAACCATATGTGTTGGCATCAATGGCTAAACAAGTTTTTTATGTCAAAGATCAACTTCAACCTGAATTTGGTGTCATAGTTGAAGTAATTCCAAGACATATTTTTGATAATGCTGATGAAGGAATTGACACTGTCCCTATTGCCATTGGAACCAATCCAATTATTTCTTTTGATGAATCCAATAGCTCAATTGTCAGAGTTGATTGTGAACCTGAAGTTGTGGTTGGAAATATATAGAATCATTCATCCATGATCTCAATTCTTTTGGTATACCTCGAGTTGGGTTGTTAAGGTTGGTAATATTCATATTTATTTAGTATTGATCACAAATATGTTTTAGCTGACTTGACCGTTATGTGAATTTTCAATGTTTATTGGTTGCTGTTTTATTTTAATTGCAGTTTCTAATTTGGAATTGAACTGTATTCAAACCAAATCAAACAATATTTCTAACTTGGTGAACATTACAACTTGTATGTTTTATTAAATTCATTCAAGCTCTTCTAAAACAATTGATAGCTAAATTACCAAAGAATCCCCTCATTCCCTCATATATTTAGTTTTTTGGTTTACACATTAATTTCATTTTTCTAATTAATTACATATTTGTTTTCAAATGCAGGAAATGCAGCCAATTGAAGAGAGACGAAGAAAAAAACTGGCGGAGAACAATCGTCGGATGGAGGAGCTGGGCATTCCACCATTAGTGCCTACAGTGAGTACTTTATTTCAAATATATATATATATATATATATATATATTTACAGAATATATAATTTCATGTGATTAATTTTTTTGGTAAACTTTTTTGTAGGATCCACCGTTACGTCGACAGTTATTCGACGAGGAGCCTAGTACTGGTCCTAGTACTCAGGCCGTTGGTATGAGGAGGGTTCGTACCAGAGGTGGACGTAGAGCTGCGCATGCCCGACTACACCCTGCCCCTCCCACTGACATTTCAGCCTTCCCACATTCTGATCCCGGTGTGTCGTTAGGGACACACGTGGTATTTAGGCCTCCCATGATTTCGCTACCTTCTGCATCTTCTGCCCCATCATTTTCACATCCCAGGATGATTCCCACTCCCCAGTCAGCATCAGGTCATACAACTGTTCCATCTTCTTTTCCTTATACTTCTGTCTCTCCGAGGTTTTATATTCCATCGTCTTCGACTCCTGTTCCACCAGAGGGTGTTCCATCAGGTTCTGTGGATCCGGCTCCACTCATTGATCAGACTAGCGTAGGTATATTTATAAAACCCTAACAAATTTTTATAGCAATATTTATTTTCATTATAACATGTTTTGATAAAATATTTTTTTTCTTTCATGACAGATACATCTACTGACAGGAGGCGGGGGCGGGGCCGTACACGCATGCGTTCGGTGTGGAACCGTCGCACACAGGTTATGGTGGAATATAATGAATACAATCAGATGGTTGAGAAAACAGGGCAGCAATGTCGGTGTTTTCTGGCGAAGCTTGCCAAATACTCTGACATCATTCCCGTCAGCCCACTGTCGTGGAGACATTTGCCACATGAGGTCAAATATAGAGCTTGGGCAGAGATATGGGTAAAAAAATCTGTTGTATTTAATGCCATGAATTATTTTTGTATTTATATGAATTAATATTTTGATTTCAGCTTCGATTTAATTTTCCTGATGGTGAGGGTGCACGACTGGAACGTCTAAAGGATTTAGGCGAGCTTTGGAGAGCCTACAAGCATGAGCTGTATATTGGATGGCGTGCTAGAGTTGGAACTGAGTTAGAGGCGGTACCAGTCGTGGATGATTTTCCTATAGAGCAGTATCGTCAGATGATTACTCATTGGACGAGTACCCAGTTTAAGGTATTAATTACATTTGAGGTTTTTAAATAATAACATTCAAGTATTGAATTAATATTATCCTTTGCATTATCGAATTTTATTTAGGAATCATCTGGAAAAAATAAAAAAACATTGATGCAAAAAAATACCTCCATACACTAGGACGCACGACGATGCCGGATCATGAGAGGCAGCAGGTATGACAATTGTTTATAAGTTTTCTTTACGACTTACATTTTCTTTTGTTTCCTCAATTATTTAATCATTTGATAATGTTTTTATATAACTTTTGTTTTCAATGTCATTTTAGAGGCAAGTACAAAATTTTGAAGGGCGTGTGCCTCGAGCAAAACTGTTTTGCTCGAGTAGACGAAAAAAGGATGGAAGTGTTGTCAACGAAGCGACTCAGCAGCAGATTGTATGTTTTAAACTGTTGATTTTATATTTTAATATCTATTTTGTAACTTAATAATATATTTATATTTGTTACAGGATGCTTTAGAGGCCCTCGATGCCCAAGAAACAGACAATTTTGGGCCATCTGATCACTTACATCGGGTGTTGGGAGAGGATCATTCTGGCAGAGTACGCTGCCGACCTAGGATAGCCCCGAGGAGGTATTGGCCTGCCTCAGGTATGAGTTGTAGTGCCACCGAGCTACAGTATGTTAGGGCACCGACAAAACATACTGAGAAAAGGGCCACAGAGACGGAAGAACAGTCTGCTAGGGCAAATAGTGCATTTATGAAATTTATTGAAGTTCTACGTCCAACACTTCCAGCAGAGGCCAGCCCAGCGATTGATGAATACATGTCGTCGATACATTCTATATATGCTGCACCAGGTGGCTGTTCCAGTGGTGGTCAGGACGATGTCAAGCTTGAAGATGATGATAGCGAGGAGTCTGATGCGGAAGAGGAGGGAGATGAGGAGGGCAAGGAGGAGGGTGAAGGCGAGGAGGAGGGAGCTGTGGAGCGTGAGGACGATGAGGAGGACGATGACAAGGGTGATGACGATGATGATGATGGTGATGCTGATGCTGATGTGGGACATATTGATCCGTTCCATTTTTGACTTATATTATGAGATTTGATGTTTAATCTATTCTAGTTGTTGGTTTTATCTAGACTCGTAGTATAGTATTGGAGTTGAGTTATTTTTATATATTGTCTGTTTTTATGGATGTTGTTGTCTTTTAGTGGTTGTGTGATTGAGAACTTCCTGGACAACCCCCCTCATTCTTGGACCCTGGACAACCCCCCCCCCCCCCCCCTTGGACCCCGAACACCCCCACACACCCCCCGGACAGCCCCTCGGACAGCCCCCTGGACAGCCCCCCACCCTCCACCCTGGACCCCGGACAGCCCCCCGGACAACCCCCCCACCCTCCCCCTTGGACCCCGGACAACCCCCCAAACACCCCCCGGAAAGCCCCCCGGACAGCCCCCTGAACAACCCCAGACAACCCCCTGAACAACCCCTGAACAACCCCTGAACAACCTCTGAACAACCCCCTGAATAACCCCTGGACATCCCCCTGAACAACCCCGGACAGCCCCCTGAACAACCCCCAAACACCCCCCGGACAGACCCCGCACAGCCCCCCCACCCTCCTCCCTGGTCCCTGGAGAGCACCCCGGACACCCACCGGACAGCCCCCCCAGACAGCCCCCCGGACAGCCCCTCCACGTTCCTTAATTTCATTAGCTCTGAAATGTTTCATAGCACGATCAACTAAAATCTAATCCATACTAAATATGATATAAAAATATTCTATATTAATTTCCATAAGATTTTAAGTGAAAACAAAAAGTGACATACGAAAAACTGACCAAACGCATTCACAATGTGTTGATTCTTTAGGAAAACGATCCATGGTTCATATGTGATGTGTACGAATCAACCCCGCCTCAATCCGAGGCACGGTGTGGCTGGAACAACTCAACGTGTATGTCTTTTGTTTCAAAAGGACATCATTTTAAGTGAAAAACATCAACGGGCATACGGAAAACCATCCAAACGCATTCGGATTGTGTTGATACTTTAAGACAACGATCCATGGGTCATTTGAGACGTATACGAGTCAACCACGCCTAAATCCGAGATGCGGTGTGGTCGGGACCACTCTAAGTGGCTTTCTTTTGTTTAAAATGGACAGAATTTTAAGTACATACGGAAAACCAACCAAACGCATTCGGTTTCTGTTGAAACTTTAGGATAACGATCCATGGGTCATATGTGACGTGTACGAGTCAACTCCACCTCAATCCAAGGCGCGGTGTGACTGACACCACTCAAAGTGTCTCTATTTTGTTTAAAATGGACTTCAATTTTAGTGAGAACAACAAATGACATACGGAAAACCGACCAAACGGATTCTGATTGTGTTGATACTTTAGAACAATGATCCATGGGTCATATGTGATGTGTACGAGTCAACCCTGTCTCAATACGAGGTGCAGTGTGGATAGCACAACTCAAAGTGTATGTCTTTTTTTTCAAAAGGACATCATTTTAAGTGAAAAACATCAACTGGCATACGGAAAACCGACCAAACGCATTCGATTTCTGTTGAAACTTTAGGAGAACGACCCATGGGTCATATGTGACGTGTACGAGTCAACGCCACCTCAATCCGAGGCGCGGTGTGGCTGACACCACTCAAAGTTTCTCTATTTTGTTTAAAATTGACTTCATTTTTAGTGAAAACAACAAATGACATACGGAAAACCGACCGAACAGATTCTGATTGTGTTGATACTTTAGGAGAATTATCCATGGGTCATATGTGATGTGTACGAGTCAACCCCTCCTCAATCTGAGGCGTGTTGTGGCCGGCACAACTCAAAGTGTGTGTCTTTTGTTTCAAAAGGACGCCATTTTAAGTGAAAAACATCAACTAACATACGGAAAACCGGCCAAACGCATTCGGATTGTGTTGATACTTTAGGACAACGATCCATGGTTCATTTGAGATGTGTACGAGTCAACCCCGCCTAAATCCGAGACGCGGTGTGGCCGGTACAACTCTAAATGTGTATCTTTTTTTTAAAACGGAAAAGAATATAAGTGAAATAAACAACTGACAGACGAAAAACCGACCAAACGCATTCGGAATCTGTTGAAATTCTAGGACAACAATCCATGGGTCATATGTGACATGTTCGAGCCAACCCGGGCTCAATTCGAGTCACTGTGTGGTCAGGACCACTCTAAGTGACTTTCTTTTGTTTAAAATGGATAGTATTTTAAGTACATACGGAAAACCAACCAAACGCATTCGGTTTCTATTGAAAATTTAGGAGAACGATCCATGGGTCATATGTGACGTGTACGAGTCAACGCCACCTCAATCTGAGGCGCGGTGTGGCCGAAACCACTGAAAGTGTCTCTATTTTGTTTAAAATGGACTTCATTTTTAGTGAAAACAACAAATGACATACGGAAAACCGACCGAACGGATTCTGATTGTGTTGATACTTTAGAAAAATTATCCATGGGTCATATGTGACATGTACGAGTAAACCCCGCCTCAATTCGAGGCGCGGTGTGGCCGGCACAACTCAAAGTGTATGTCTTTTGTTTCAAATGGACGTCATTTTAAGTGAAAAACATCAACTAACATACGGAAAACCGACCAAACGCATTTGGATTGTGTTGATACTTTAGGAAAAATATTCATGGGTAATTTGAGATGTGTACGAGTCAACCCCGTCTAAATCCGAAACGTGATGTGGCTGGTCCCACTCTAACTGCGTCTCTATTGTTTAAAAGGGACAAGATTATAAGTGAAATAAACAACTGACATATGAAAAACCGACCAAACACATTCGGAATCTGTTGGAATTTTAGGAAAACGATCCATGGGTCATATGTTACGTGTAAGAGTCAACCGTTCCTCAATCCAGGTCGCGGTTTGGCCGAGACCACTCTAAGTGTATCTATTTTCTTTAAAATGGACTACATTTTAAATACATATGGAAAACCAACCAAACACATTCTGATTGTGTTTATATTTTATCACAACAATGCATGGGTCATGTGTGATGTGTAAATGTCAACCCCACATCAATCTGAGGCGCGGTGTGGCCGGCACCATTCAAAGTGTCTCTCTTTTATTTAAAAAACACTTCATTTTAAGTGAAAACAACAACTGGCATACGGAAAACTGACCAAACGATTTCAGAATATGTTGATACTTTAGGACAACGATCAATGAGTCATTTGTGACATGTACGAGTTAACCTCGCCTCAATCCGAGGCACGGTGTGACTGGTATCATTCCAGGTGTATGTATTTTGTTTTAAATATATATGATTTCGAGTAAAAATATATGGTGTACAAAAAACCAATCAAATTATGAATTGAATTCTGGATTCCACATGTGATTATCATCTAAATTTTAAATTTAATTCTAAATGAATTATGTATGTTTATAATTATGTTATGAATTATAATTTAATTATGGATGCGTATATTTCCAGGATGCATTATATGTGTTGGTTGGTTGGTTTGCATTATTTAAATGTGTTGGTTTGTTCTCTATATGTATGCATTGTATATGTGTTACAGTTACAATAATTGGATTGAAAATTGAATTGAAAATGAAAATTGAATTGAAAATGAGCCCAAAACAGACCTGCTGTGCAAATTGAAGGCTGTTGTGCAATTTGCACAGCAAAGCCTATGCCAACGGTTTCAAACCGTTGGCATAGCCCATATAGAGCTGTTTTTACCAATGGTTCATTAAACTGTTGGTAAAAACAGACTATCCCAATGGTTCAAACCATTGGGATAGCTTTTGGAATTGGTGTTTTTACCAACAGTTGGTAGAATCGTTGGTAAAAACCTTTCCCAACGGTTTTCAAACTGTTGGGAAAGAAAATATTCATGGGACTCCAACGGGCCAAACCGTTGGGAAAGGCTTTTCCCAACAGTTTGGCACAACCGTTGGGGTAGGTTGATTTTTTCTAACTTATCCCAACGGTTCCTTGTAAACCGTTGGGAAAAGCCTTTCCCAATGGCTTACTTCCCCACGGTTGGCAGAACCGTTGGGATAGGATGGATTTCCAGTAGTGAGATAAATTTGTTAAATCCTCGGCAGAGCGTACCTTGGCCATAAGACATGTTTCTGGAATAGAAGTATTATCAATGAATCCCATATTTTTCTGAGATGATGAATCATATTCTGAGGATTCATATTCTGAAGAGTATCCATATCTATCACTCCAAGTAGTATTGGCTTTCATACTTTTCTTAGCTTTAGCATTATAAAACTTCTTCTTGTTCCTTTCAGAATGCCTTTCTTTTCTTTCTTTCTATTTAAGCATTGGGAAATCAGGTCGTATGTGTCCACTTCTCTTGCATTCATAGCATGTGACATCTGAATCTTTCTTATCTTTGCTTTCCTTCTTCTTATACTTGGATTTGAAATTTCTTTGACCAGCTATCTTGTTCGTTCTTCGAGCAAGATTTGCTAACTCATTCTCAGAGACATCACTCTCACTAGATTTAGATTGGATAGTATCCTTCTTAGACTTGGATCTAGGTACTTTCTCAGGAGTCTTTGCTTTCATGTGATTTGATGTTGTAGTAAAAGAAACAATACCATTCCCATTCTTCTTCTTTATGTTGTCAGTGTCTCTCTTCATCCTTGTTTCATGTTAGAGAAGAGTTCAAAATAGTTCGTCTATGGAAATTTGAGTAACTTTCTTGCTCTCATCAATAACTGTTCTCTTTGATTCTCACTCATTGGGCATAATATCAATAATCTTGTCTACAAGAGCATAGTCCTCTATACCCTTCTATCCCATAGATTTTAAGCTATTCATTATTTTCATAAATCTTTGTTGTACTTGGCTTATAGGTTCTCCATAAGGAAAATTAAAACCATGATACTCAGCTCTCAGCATAGCTCTTCTGGTCTCAATCACTTTACATGTACCAAAATGTGTAACTTCAAGTTTCTTCCATATACAGTTAGTTGTTTCACAAGTATAAATTTGTCTATATATGTTCTTAGTCATTGAACATAGTAAAGTATTGCGTACCTCATAGTTTAATTGATAATCATGCTTCTCTAGGTTTGTGAAATCACTAACTTCCTTATCAAGAATTTGATAACCTCCAGTAAGCATAACAAAGTTTTCTACCTCAGTATTTATAATGAATGTCTTCATGAGATCTCTCCAATACCCATAATCATTACCATCAAAAATTGGTGGTCTTGTTGGATTTAGGTTGTTGATGGAACCAACATTAAAACCTGTCATCTTAAAAATCATTCTACACAAAAACTTGTTAATAACAAAAGATCGGATTCAAGGAAAATATTCCTAAGAAAGGAAAATATAGAACAATGAAAAACTGAGCAAGAAAAACTTATATGTGAGTATAATTATTTCAGAGACCCGCTCTGATACCAAGTGTAAGATTGGTATAGAGTATGAGGTTACCAACCTCTGATACCAATTTTATTATCAAAACAACAATGTAGATGCTCAATATACAAGAGGGGGGTGCATTGTACACATTAAAAAATTTCATTAAACAAGGAATGATCTATGTTTATCAAAGTTAAACTAAGAAAATTCACAACACATCTAACACCAATTATAAGATTGGGACAATGTGTGATGTTGAAGACATCTAGTTCTATGAACATGCTTGAATCTGGAAAGAGATTCTGAAAAATAGGTTCCGGAAATATGGATCCAAAAATAGAAACTTAACCAATGTTTTTAATATGAGATTCTATTTTAGAGCGTATATAATCTAAATTAATCAAAGTACAAGTGCAAGGAAATATAAGAAGATTATATATTCCTTTCAATACAAAATGCAGCGCAAAAACATGTAACAAAAACAAGTAACAAGATACAAATATTTTAACCCAAAGAGAAGGGTATACAACAACCTTGGATAAAGGTACCTTGATTTATACTTTCAAGCAAGTCCGTATTACCCACAACAGGGTAATCTCTCGATACGTAGATCAGAGTCTCTACCTTTCTATCCCCAAAATCCGAAACTTCAATATAGTTGGAACCTCTATCTTGCTTAGTAGAGGAATCCCTCGAACTTCAAGGTAGTCGGCACCTCTGTCTTCTTATCCCCAGAAGCCCTCAAATGTAATCACCAACATTCGGAGTCTCACAAAGAAATCGTAAAGAGATGTTCAGTACGCACAAGGCATGAAAAGCTTCTCTCTCTAGAAATCACCTTAACAGTATGTGGTCTCTAGAGTGATCAACTTCAGTATTTAGCTCTTTCAAATGAGCTTCTATTTATAGGCTCGGTGGTAATGGTCAGCTCCCTCCTCCAACGGTCATATTATCCTTAAAATTCAGAGGGACCTTTACACATGTCACTTAAAAAGTGGTTAGTTTGAAACAGAATAGACTATATCGTTTTATAATGAAACAAGTATATGTATAATCAAAAATAAAATTCAGAATGTAATAAAACAAAAGTTCCGAGTCTAAACAAAATAAAATTCGGAGTTTAACCAAATTGAAATTCGGAGTCTATAATAAAGAGATATTCAGATTCTGTTTTATAAGAATTTGGAACCTGAATTCTGTGGAAAACCGGAGTCTGAATTTAAAAGGAAATTCAGTGTCTGGTTTCACCAGAGTTCAGAATCTGAACCTACAGAGTTTCGAGTCGAACTTAGTAATAGTTTGGAGTCGATCTTGTTAAGAGTTCGGATTCGAACTTGGTAAGAGTTCCGAGTCAAACTTGGCAAGAGTTTGGAGTAGAATACATAGAATTTCAGAATCGAACTCATAGATGTTCAGAGTTGAAATTGTAAAAGTTCAAGGTCGAACTTTGTTAGAGTACGTATCCAGAATTCGGAATGGAACTATATGAGTGTTCTTATCCAGAATTCAGAATGGAACTATATGTGAGTTCGTATCTAGAATTCAGAATGGAACTTCATTAGAGTTTGTATCCAGAATTCTGAGTGGAACTTCATTACAGTTCATATCCAGAATTCGGAGTGGAACCTCATTACAGTTTATATCCATAATTTAGAGTGGAACTTCATTACAGTTCATATCCAGAATTCGGAGTGGGACTTCAATACAGTTTGTATCCAGAATTCATATCCTAATACAGAATGCTTCATGTATAAGTATTATATGATTCCGAGGTTTTAGGTATGAATACAATTTATATACTAAAGAAAAATATTGATATGTATAAGGAAATCTAGGTTAGGGTAAATTTCCTTAATGAAAGATATTTTCCTTAAAGAAATAAAATATATATTTTCTTAAGTATAAGGTGTTTGTGATTTTCAAAACAAGATAGAATGGAAAATTCATAAGGAAATCCTTATTAACTCAACAATTTATTGGGGGGATACATTCTCCCAAACATACATAAATTGTACCCTCAAAATTTGATCTTGCCCTTGAATATCAAGGTACATATTTTTCAAAATACATTTTCTGAAACTCTCATTGTAATTGTTTTTAATAAAATGTCCTCTTAAAAGTGATAAAGGGCAGTGCAATGGTAATATATAATACCACATAACTACGTTTTAAATTAGGATGACATTGGTCATATGTTATAATATGTACACAGGTGAAAATCATAAATTATAATGGAGATTGGTAGATATTATTGATCATAATAAGGTTAATGATCATGAAAAATTTAATGAATAAAGAACCAAAAATATGTAATGGGTTAAAAGACTATTTATTCATCATACAAGATATAAATATTAAAATAATTTTGTAGCAAGATCCCTTTTAATGATTTTATGGATTCCTTTACTAACAGGATAGAGAAAGCCAAAAAAATATACCTACATGATATCTTTTTGTTTTCATGATCACAAAGTCATTAATTTGTGATGCCTCAATAAAAATTCAATTCATTTTCTAGTCAAAGAAATTAATATCTAAGAAGAATTATATATTCCGAATGTACTGACATTAAATTCTGAATAATCACATGATCTATAAAAGAGTGAAATGTCTTTAGTTCTATCTTTAAATACATACCAATAGAAAAATGGATATAAAAATTTATCTAGTACAAAATTTAAATCTATAAAAATAAACAGTAACACATAATGATTAAGATAATTTCTATTGGTCAAATAGTTAATGTTAAAATAATTTCATTTTTATAATGAAATCACATAGTCCAGTTGTTAGCAATGAACCACTGTCACCCTTCAGTTGTGGGTTCAAGAACACGAAAAATGTGATAGGTTATCAACAAGTTTGAAGGTATTAATTTTTTAATATTGATTAAATTAGTATAATTTCCCCAAAAACATGATGATCATCCAGGAAATAAAAATAATCATTATCTAAATTTTTAACCAATAATTTTTTCAATATAGATTATATTTTACACTAAATTAAATATTTTTAACTGAATATTATTACATTAACAAAAATGATCTTTTTTTAGCCAAATGATTATTAATAACTTGGATATTAATTCCATAAAATATTAATTCATCATTCCTCAAATTAATATTCCACTAAAACACATACTCATCCCACAAGTTTTATTCTAATAAATATTTTCCAAAAACAATTATCATTAATAATATTACATTCTCATCACAAAAATTCTCAAAAGGGGTTTCCTTGCCATTAAACACATCATAATCCTTTTACATATCATCTCAAGACACATTAGGGTTATCCCATGTCACTATGTAATATCATAGTTTTCTATAGGTTCTATTATTTAATTCATAATAATAGTGTATAGATAAAATATGATATAACAGAACAATATCCCCCAAGAGTTTAAAACCAAGTGTCCTATAAATACCGTTGTTGAGCACCGGGTAATGATCAAATTAAACTCCAATGTATCAATGTATAAATTATTATCCCAAAGGTACAAATATTTTGGAGAAACATACACATTAGTATCCTAAAAGGGATGAATTGAAACGTAAATCCCATTATCTCTATCTTACCAAAATTTTCTATTATTATCATATACATATTTTTTTTAATTCAATCAAATGTTTATTTTCTAAAATCATTGTTTTTGATAAATATATATTCCATGTTTTATAATAAATTTCAATAATACCAACTGTAAAGATATCGATCCCAGTAGACAATATATGCTGGTTTCTTTAATACAATGACATAATACACAAGAGATCACATACCGAAGGACTAAATAGATTAGTAGTCTCTGTAAAATGGATACATACTTTAATCTCACATTAATTTGGAAAACATGAAAAAAAACACAGTGAAACTAAAAAAAAGTATACATCCTTGAACTCTTTTATTAATTCTGTATTCAAATCATGGGGAAATAAAACAAAATTAAGGTGAGCCTAGATACTCATTAAGGGTTATTTACAATGGAAGATAAGAAGAATCAATAAAAAATAATCAATATGGAAAGACAAATAAATGGTAAATAATTAATTTAATCAACAACAAGAGTATAATAATACGAAGGAAGGAATAAATATAGATCATATAATTTGATATAAATTATTGTATGAGCATTATGCTATCCATAGAAATCATATATAATAAAATAATAATTTAGACATCAATAATTGAATTATCAATTATGTAAATTATTATTATTATATTTCATGATTTCATACATCATGATTTCCATTCCAAGAAAACCTTACTCTATGAAAATTTATATTATGGGTAGGTATACACAAGAAACCCATTTAATGTTACCTTATTATTTTGTGTCATGAGACCTATCGATGAATTAAAGGGATAAATAATTTTTCCCAATCATAATTTCATGTCTTAATCATTCATCATATTTAGACTAATAGATTTATTTGTTGAATAATATTACATTTCTATAAATATCTATATTGAATAAAGAGTACATATTATCAATAATTACTGATTCAATCAAATACTATTAAAATTAAAATACTAGATGTAGAAATAGTGTACAGTTTCTGAAATAATCATACCCTTGATAAAAATAATTTCTATATTTAAAGAAAATGTAATGTTCAATGAACAATTTAATGTGAATGTTTCAATGGAATGTTAATAAAGTAAAAATTAATAGGGAAATTTAATGTCAAAACCTTCACTGGTCTCACTGATCATAATCCATCCAAAATAATAATAATGATGAAATATTCACTACCTATACCTAATGTATTATAATTAAAACAATAATTTTTATCACTAAATAATAGAATCACCAAAAAATGACGATTAAAACAATGATGAAGAAAATTCCCTTTTCACATTTAAATTCAATTTTAAAATATAAAAATTACCATTATATTAAGAAATTTTTTTAATGAAATTTATAAAATTTTAAAGGATGACTCAAACAAATATGGGGTCATGATGTTAGGAAATTTATGTACATTATGAATACTTTTAAATAATGATTCCTTTCAAACTTTTATAAGAAAAGACAAAAAGTACCTCATTAAGAAAAGTACAAGAAGATTTATTTTATATCATTTTTTAAAAGAAAATCAGGTATCATAATGTTTATAATAATCATTTTATAATATTAAAAATAGTAATTAAAACTTTTTTGGAAAACATGGATTTGGAACAAAGTATTTTTTGGACTGAATAAATAAATAAAGTCAGATTTTATTAATATTATCATCTCAGTAATTTTACGTACCAAATACAAATATTGGTATTGTCAATGAAAATTTTATTAATAAATATATTAGTATAGATTTAAAGGGTTTTACTATACAATGATAAATTAATTCCCTTCAATGGAAATTCAACTATAAACAATCTAAATCAAAATATGATTGAAGCATAAACCCTTACCACATTTGATTATTTTGAATCATAGCCACATTGAATGATATAACATAAAAAGAAAATTAAATAGTAAAAATAAAACAATATTCATGAAATAACATATAAAATTTCAAATAGGTACACCTCATAAAAAAGTGGTTCTAAATATAAAATTTGTCTCAGTGGAGAATGAAATTATAAAAAATCTATTACAAATACCATACCATTAATGAGATAAATAACCAATGATATGATTATTTGTATAAAATGTATATAAAAATAAAACAATTGGAAAATTAAATATATAATTACAATAATACATTACACACATAATCATACAATATCAAAATCATTAATAAGTAGTATAACCTGGTGAAAATAAATTTAGTTCTGAAACCACTAACCGCATAGAAATATTTAATTCAAATCCCATTGTATGAAATAATTTAAATTAAAAAGTAAAATACTATTAATTATAAAGTATATCTGAAATAACATGTTAAATAGACTATATTTACACCATATAAAATATATTTGGTGAATAATAATAAATTATACCACATTGTATGGAAATAAATATAAAATCTCTTACCTCACTTTTATCTTCAGTTAAATATGATTTTTCCTCATATATAATTATTTTAATCATTTTATTAATCTATTTCATAACTATATTCATATTTATAATATCATACATATTCTTCTCGTGATATATTTTCACCGGTTCATTGATAATATAACTTTATTAATAATATTTCTACCATTATCTTCTTTGTTTTCTCGTGCATGTTTTGTCACAAAAGTTATATTTATTATTAATATAATATAGTTACATCATCTACAAAATTATATTATATTTAAAAATATCATATTTAATAATCTCATTAATTTTTATAATCATTATTGAAATTTGAATAGGGAGAATAAATCATACTACTTTGTGGAGATAATAGGTTGTACGTACACGAGAAACAATTTATCATTTCCTTAATGAATGAAAGGGTAAGGGATTGTATGGTATAATAATTTTATAAAATCAATATTTTGTCATAAATAACTTATTTATCCATTATTTCCATAATTTTGAGAATCCATGAGATGTAGTGGTGGAAAAAATTATACATATTTTTGTGCCATTAGTGTGCACCACACATGATTGATGGATTAGTTTTCCATTTGATAAAGATTGATATGGATAAATATTATTCCATAAAAATAATGAAATATTATTATATGGTAAATAATATTTTATTAATATTTTTATTTCTAACACATAATTGATGGTGGTAAAAGAAGTTGTAAAAATTATGGAGCTTAGTGGAGATGATTTCCTTATATTATAAGAACCTCCCTTGGACCTATTCTTAAAAACCCAATGCTTGGTATTTGAGGAAGCATAAAACATATAGAAAATGTATAAGTATGTTGGAGATATATATATTTAGGGAATAATCAGTCTAATAGACTTGAGAGGTGTGAATAAGGGAGGGAGGGGATCCCTTTTACAATTAATGAGGAGTGACATTTTTTTAAATATGAAAAATTATTTAATAATTGGAATAAAATAACAACCCAAGTTCCAAAAAAATATAACTTATAATTTTTTTTATATTAAAGGTTGAGAAACACTTACAAAATAAAATAAATTAAATATGTTTTGAACATTTTATTCTCGTAGCCTCAAAGATTAGTTTCTTTTTAGATTTCAATTTTCACCACATAAATTAGTTTTCTCACATGGGTAATTTTTCATTTAATTATAAAATAAAATGAGACTAATTATATGAATTTTACACAATTTTTATCATTATAAAACTCAATTTATCAAATAAAAATTCAATGTGTGTGTAAAATTAGTTTAACACAATGGCATGTAACGCCCAAAACCCTGTTTTAAACTTAATCATGGGAAAATGATATTTACTTCCTTTACCAATAATTTTGGCGAAAAATTAAAGCAAATTATATATATAGTATTAATTATTTTGATTCCAAATATTTATTCTATTTTATTAAACTCAATTTACAAAATTGGTAGAAATTTATTTTAAAATAAACACCTTAAATGTGTAGAGAAACGCTTTTTAATGTAATCTATTTTCCAAGAATTAGATGATCATAAATTAAATACATGATAAGTAATCATCAAAAAATGTATTTAATTTTAAATATTTAGATATTTAATCTACATATTTAATTTAAATAATTCTTTTTTAGGGATTATTTTAAATAATATAAATAGATGTACATTTTGCACTTAAAACTAATTTATAAAAAACTTTATCATGATTCATAAAATTAAACATATTCCAAAATCTTGTATAGAAATTATTAAAATTTAATTAATGATATTAAATATAACTAACGAATAGAAATTTTTCTTTGTAATAAAAATAAATGAATACTGGTTCTTCGAAATTACCTAATTTTTTGAAAATGAAAGGTATTTTTAGAAAATATGGGACTTTTTCCCTCGTTACTGAAAAACTCTAATTTTGGGAAAACTCAGAATATCACCATAAGCTAGTTTGGATATACTAATTTTAAAAATAAATTATTTCAAAAAAAAAATAAAATTTAAAATTTTTAAATAAATTAATTATAATTCATAAACATAAAATGCTAAATAAAACCATTTAAAAAAATATATTTTTAAAGAATAAAATGATTTTACTATGAATTAATTACTAATTTAGAAATACATTATATAAAATGTTTAATTTTTTTTTCATATTGTGGTTAAAAAATTTCATTTACACCAACATAATGGGTAGGTTGTAATTTTTATACCAAATAGTAATATTTTAATAGCATACCACTGTTCACTTAGAACTTGTTATCTGTGCGTCATATACTCTATTGAACATAATTTTTTTATTTTAAAAGTTTTCGGTGTTACATCACAAATTTTGGAATCTAATGATTATCTCCCTCATAAAAAGAATTTGCAAACCTTATAAAAATTAATTCAGTCATTTACAATCAATTTTTCACTATCTATAATAATCTTTATTTTTTTGTTGATCCTATACAAAAACCAGTGATGGGAATAATAATTTGAGAGTTGGTGATTTAGTAATAACAGATCCCCATTGAGAATATGTGTTTTCTAAATTCCTACCAATGACATATAGAAAATAATATATGTATAATTAGTTATTGAAGGAACATAAAAAACTAATAATTATTTCTTACTATAATCAATTGTGATTAAAAAATAATAATTAACATACAATGATACTAGTTGGTATGGAGTTATTTTTTATAGAAAACCCATTATAAAGGGGTTTTATTATATTTATTTTAATGTATTTTCATTTTATTATAGATTAATAAATTACCTTTACTCAATATTGATAAATGTAGGTTTATTTTAGTTATAATGGAATGTAAAAAATTATTTTTATGAAACAATAGTTGGAGAATCATTGTGAGATTAAGAGGCTTCATATACTAAATTCATTAAATAAAAAAGTTCCACTTATCATACAAACAACATAGTAAATCATTCAATATCCGGTCATATTTAGATTATTCATCACATTTTTAAAATTAAGGTGTGGAAACAATGTTTAAAAGGTAATTTTTTTGTAAATGTGTTCATGTGAATGGAATTTCCAAAGTATTGTTAGAAAATATTATTTGAGAAAAATATGATGAATCATAGTGTTATCCAATTTTATGTAACATTACTGTTGGTCGGAGTGGATACTCAAGAGGGGGGTGAATTGAGTTCAAATTAAAATTTTCCGTTAAAAACAATGATTATTAAAATCCCCCTATTTCAAAAACAGATTAAACTGTAGTGAATTTATACAGATTATAAAGGTTCAATTAGTTTCTGAAAGATTTATTAGTTCTCAGTTAACTTAATCTTATAATTAAATTAACTTTTGAAACTAACTTACTGGTTTATAATAAATATAAACACTTGTGAGTTTAACTATCAAAGTAGCTTTGAAAATAAATTATATTTCAAAGTAGTAGCAGCAGAATATGAAATAAATATTTATAGTATGGATATAGTATGTAGCTACAAACACAGAGAATTAACCAAGAGGTTCAGTCTCAAGTCGAGAATTAGTCCTCTCAAAAGTTTATATAAAAATGATCCACACCCTGGATCGGGGTTAACAACAGTGAACACACTGTCCATGTCACAAGACCTTTACCACAGTTCTGCGTGGGAAAACAAACAACAGCTCAGAGCAGTCCAGGTCTCACACGACCTTTACCACTATCCACAGTGGGAAATGAAATGTAAAAAGGTTTGCTGAGGATTTACAGATCCTCCAGTGAAAGTACAGGAGTCAGTGTGTGTGTTTAATACAGCAGATAACACACACTACTCAAAATGTAAAACAAATGTATCACAGAGCATAGATGTAGAGTTTAGAAATGGCTCTGGTGATTTCAGTGTAGCTCTGGACTCTTTTGTATATGGTCAGAATTTATTCTGAGTCCTGTTCTCGTTTTTGTTTGAGAAGAAGAGTGTCGTATGCTTCTTGTTCATAGGCAGTGAGATGTAGTCGATGAAGTTCTTCATTCGGTATTTTGTATGCACATAACTCTTTTTGAGTAGGCTTGATTGTATATGAGATTCTATGTAATCTCTTGATATGTGAATTCTATTCTACTTAGTTCTGCTCAACTTGCTTCTTGTATTCCTCGCATGTTCTTTAAAAAAACCCTTCCTGTTCTGTTTTTTTGCAGCAGAGTATTCTGATCTTTATATCACGTGCTCCGGAAGACAGAAAAGGTTTCTTTTCAGCAGGTACGAGGTACGGTTTCCTGACATCCGACAACTTTTATTAATTAATTGTCAGAGCATTAAAATATACCTAATATGACCGTTGGTTAGATTAAATAAAGATAAAGATAAAGAAATTCAAACAGTTGTTTATGACTATTGAAGAATCAAGTGATCGGTAGGTCATCAGCATTAGTGAGCAATGATCGGTGACTCAGATAGATCAGCATCGGTGAATCAGACTGATCAGCATCGGTGAGTCAGACTGATCAGCATCGGTCTGTCATCTGATCGGTGAGTCAGTTTGATTAGAATCAGTGAGTCATTTGATCGGTGGCTCATTTTGATCAGCATCAGTGTGTCATTTGATCGGTGACTCATATTGATCTGCATCGGTGATTCATTTGCATCGGTGAGTCATTTTCATCAGTGAGTCATTTGCATCGGTGAGTCATTTGCATCGGTGAGTCATTTGCATCGGTGAGTCATTTGCATCGGTGAGTCATTTGACTTCTGATATCAGATCGGTGCGACCGTTGTCCTTTGATATTGGATCGGTGCTTCCGTTGTCTGTTGATATTGGATCAGGGCTTCTGATGTCTGTTTATATTGGATCGGTGCTTCCGATGTCTGTTTAATCCAGAAGACTTCCAAAATACTTTGTAAGTCACTAAGCATAGACATAAACATGATAACAGATTCATTAACAGATTGTAATTAAGTTTATGGGAAATCATGTCAGATTAAGCCTTAATGGTATGTGATGATTTGTGATTATTAAAACATCAATCATAGACATGAAATCAACAATCTTCCAGAGGGATCAACAATCTCCCCCTTTTTTATAATCACAAATCTTTATCATAAAATAAAATAATATGATATATCATCAATAAAAACATAATGAGAATTAAACCATAAAGAGAATAAA
The DNA here is from genome assembly GCA_963277665.1 of Viscum album. NCBI lineage: Eukaryota > Viridiplantae > Streptophyta > Magnoliopsida > Santalales > Viscaceae > Viscum > Viscum album. The sequence goes on from OY728123.1 coordinate 1,607,212,445, forward strand.
TATAAAGAGATATATAAAGCTCCCCCTTAATTTAAATTTCCCATATATATTATACAGATTTCTCCCCCTGAGATATATACATCTTTTCTCCCCCATATGTATATACATCTTTTCTCCCCCATATATCTCTCCCATACATCTTTCTTCTCCCCCTTTGGGATAATCAAAAAGGAGGTAAAACCTATAAGTGAAAGTAAAAGCAGTCAGCATAGAGTATAGAGAAAAAATTTTTTTTTTATAAAGTACAGAATATTACAACCAACACATAGTTCACCCGATCAAAAATGATACACAACTATTTCTGGGGATACAAAGTGGATTTGCCTTTGTCTTTGGGATCAATAGAGGGTAAGTTGGAAGACTTGGAGGCAGGCTGTTCTGGGCGAATCTGAAGAGGTGGTAGGACAACTCTTGCAGTTGTAGGAGAAGGTCCTACGGAGGTTTGTTATTGAGTATCAGCAATAGCTACTTGAGAAGATGTCTGAGGAACTGGCCATAATTGAGAGAGTGCCTGAGCAACAGAGAGCTGATTTGGAGCTACATCAGAGGTAGGGAGAGGGTCAGCAGTAGGAAGCACAATGGAAGTGGCTTGGGTATTCAGATAAGGCTTCAAAAGAGTTATGAAACTCTGAATAACTTCTGCACCATACTGCATAGCCTTTTCAAAATCATCTTTGTTCTCCATGAACTGTGCCAAAGTAGGAGTAAAGTCTTGAAACTGACGAACTTGAGCCTTGAAAGCTTGAGTGACTGGAGGTAGTTTCTGATTCTCTGCCAACACCTTGAAGTTTGTAGCCATCTCATGATTTGTATAAATCTTTGAAAAGTAATTATCAACTTTCTCTTTGATCTCATGCAGAGCTTTCTTAGCATCTTCTGAATACACCAATGCCATCTTATGACTGTTATCACAGAGCTCTTTCATCTTCCTCAAAGATTCTAAATCAAGAATTTGTCTAACAGCAGCTAACTCATCATGCACAACTTCTCTTAGAGCTTCTAGCTCACGGGTAGTGATCATGGTTACCTTGGCTGTACTGGCTTGGCCAACTATGTGAGTTATCTCAGCTTTCAACTTCCTCAGGTCAGACTTGTTGAGATGTTCAATCAAATTTCGCAAAACTTATTTTATACCAGAGATGGTGGATCTGAATTCGCTTGATAGAGATACTAAGCCGGTGTGAATATCCTTCATAGTCTGATTCAAAGAGGCTAAGTTCCTGCCAATAAGTTCACCAGTATTGGCCAGGTCTGGCTTCACAGCATTAGATACTCTTTGTGAGAAAGCATCCAACGATGCTTGAGAAACTTGCAGAGACACTTGAGTAAGGGAATTGGAAATTTCTTCTCTAACTGTGTCTCCCGCAGCAGCCTGCAATTCAGTCTTAAACTTATCACAATCAGCTTGAGATATTGCAGAACAAGGAAGATGAACATCTGTAGGATCAACAACAGGAGCAGATCTTGCTTCACTTGGGAGGCTCTTCTTCATAACTACAGTAGATTCTGACATTTCCTCTTCTTCTTCAGAATAGTCTAATCCCAAAATAGCAAAACCAGGGTAGTCATCCCAAACAGCAGCACAAAAGGTATATTTTGGTTTCTCATAACTTCCTCTTCCACTGATTTCTGGTGATTCTCTCTTGCCAGTGGCATCTGTTTCTGGTACTGTTTGATGTGTTTCCGTTGGAGGTACAACAAGACCATCTACAGGTCAGTTAACACCATCATCATCATCATCATCATCATCATTACTCTTCTCAGAGTCTTCACTGGTAGAAACTTCAGTGTCAGTATCTCCTTCATCACCAAGAATTGGTTCAGATTTATGTAAGGCCAAAGGTGGACTAGAAGGTCCAAAAACTATTCTTTTCTTTGGACTCACTGTATCAGGATCACTCCTATCATCAGGAGGCGACACACTTCCATCTTCTGTCTCAACTTCTTCCATTCTTTGACCTTCAGTAGCTTCATTTCTTTCATCCTCTTCCTCATCATCAGAATAAACTGGTTCCTCATTTTCTTTCAAACCAGGGTCTCTCAAACCCTTAGGCCTCTTTCCATGATCTATGGGATTGTAGGCTTCATACAGCTTGTCTTCATCAGCAACCCAACACTTCTTCCATGGATTCCAATTGATTTTCATCCTCTTGCAGATCTCTTTGTTGAGACAGAAAGGATGATCTGTTTCAGCTACTTCATCATCTTCATCAACACAGTCTAGATTCTTGAGCATGGTGGAGATCATCTTGGAGTAGAATAAGGCAGTGGCTTTCTTGGACGGTTTTACCATTCCAGCTATGTGCTCTATTACATATCTACACAAATTGATCTTCTCATGGGTTTTCAGAAGAATCAACAGGAAAACATCCGGGTACTTTACAGCAGCAAAATCTCCTCTCCTAGGGCAAAGTTGGTGTTGAATAAACTTGAAAAGAAGTCCGCATTCACCATCCAACTCTGAGGATATGATTCTCCTCGACTCTTTGTTTCCAGTCAGAATCTCTAGAGCTAATTCATCAGAGAAGTAATCAGTGATTGGAGGAATATTCCCAGCATAATCCTCATACCGACCCTCATGGGGTACATTTAAGCATTCCGCCCATTGTTTAGATGAAAAGGATATTTTCTTTCCTTTTACTTCAGACGACATCCGGGAAGCCTCCACACCATCTAGAGTGATTTTCATATTCATATAAAACTCATGTACCAGCTTCGGGTAGTCCACTCGTGAGTTGTCTGAAAACCAGTCTGTCCATCCTTGCGATTCAAAAACTTGCAGAAGCAGTGACTTACTTGATAAAAGCCAGACGGAACTGACTTCTCTTTCTACAGCAACAATCCAAGTTTTGAGGTTCGGATTTATTGATCGTTGAGAGGTACTACTCGACTCGCCTCGAGCACACTTTGGAGGTACATGACTGTCTGATCCTTTGCTCGGTCTCTTTTTCATAGCCATTCGATGATTTTGGGGAAAGTAGGAGTTCGACGGTTCGAGGTAGAGGAGAAGAGAAGTTGAAGGGTTAGGCAGGAAATGAAAGGTCAAAGGCTTAGGGAATAGAAATCTCCGCATATCATTTATTTTATAATTTAGGGTTCCCATAAAAAGGATAAAAGAAATTAATTAATTAACTACGCCATAATAAAAAGTAATACAGAGAATCGGTTTGACAGACCAGTGTGACAGATCAGTTTCACAGATCGGTTTCACAGATCGGTTTCACAGATCGGTTTCACAGATCGGTTTCACAGATCGGTTTCACAGATCAGTTTCACAGATCGATCATACAAAACTCTTGTTTAATAAACTTCATTCTTTCAGAGCATAAAGGCTTTGTAAAGATATCCACTAATTGATGTTCAGAGTTAATAAATTTTAGAGAGATATCACCTTTCTGATAATGATCTCTTAGAAAATGATGTCTGACATCAATGTGCTTAGTTCTAGAGTGAGACACAGGGTTCTTAGATATATTGATTGCACTAGTGTTGTCACAGTTAATTGAAACATGTTTAAAATCAAATCCATAATCCAATAAAGTGTGTTTCATCCACAGAATTTGTGCACAACAACTACCAGCAGCTATGTATTCTGCCTCGGCAGTAGACAATGCACCTGAGTTCTGTTTCTTACTACACCATGATACTAGGGATTTTCCAATTAAATGACATGTTCCAGATGTGCTCTTCCTGTCTAACTTACATCCAGCAAAGTCAGCATCTGAATAACTAGTTAGGTCAAAAGATTGTCCTTTTGGATAAAACAAACCTATGTTTACAGTATACTTAAGATATTTAAAAATCCTTTTAACAGCCAGTAAGTGTGACTCTTTAGGATTATCTTGAAATCTAGCACACATACACACACTAAACATAATATCTGTTCGACTAGTAGTAAGATAAAGTAAGCTCCCAATCATACCTCTGTAATTGGTTTGATCAACTGGTTTCCCAGTTTCATCAACATCCAATTTGCAGGTAGTACTCATGGGTATATTACTTTCCTTAATACTATCCAAACCGAAAAGTTTTAAAAAATCCTTAGTATATTTACTTTGATTTAGAATAATTCCATCTTTAGTTTGAAAGATTTGAAATGCAAGAAAGTACTTAAGCTCTCCCATTAAGCTCATTTCAAACTCATTTTTCCTAACTTTTGAAAAATCAGTACATAATGAATTTTTAGAAGATCCAAAAATAATATCATCAACATAGATTTGTACTATTAAGACATCTTTTGAAAACCTTTTTATAAATAGAGTGGAATCAGCTATTCCTTTTGTAAATCCTTTTGAAATGAGAATGTTTGAAAGTATTTCATACCAAGCTCTTGGAGCTTGTTTTAAACCATATAAAGCTTTAGAAAGTTTAAAAACATGATTTGGAAAATGAGGATTTAAAAAACCAGGTGGTTGTTCTACAAAAACATCTTCAACAATAAAACCATTTAGAAAAAAACTTTTGACATCCATTTGATATAGCTTGAAATTCAGATGTGTTGTATAGGAAAGTAAGATCCTAATAGCCTCTAATCTAGCTACAGGTGCAAAGTTTTCCTCATAGTCAATTCCTTCTTATTGATTGTAACCTTGTGCAACTATCCTAGCTTTATTTCTAATGATGTTTCCAGATTCATCAACTTTGTTTCTAAACACCCATTTTGTGCCTATGGTCAAAGTGTCCTCAGATCATTCTACTAATTTCCATACTTTGTTTCTTTAAAATTGATTTAGTTCTTCTTGCATAGACATTACCCAAAATTCATCATTGATAGCATCATTGATATTTTTAGGTTCTAACTGTGAAAGAAAATCTTGATGTTCAACCTAATTTCTTAGAGAAGCTCTAGTCTTTGTTCCTCTATCTAGATTTCCTACAACAGCATCTAAAGGGTGGTTCTTTAGAGTCCTATATGGTCTTGAAAAGATAGGGATATTGATTTCAGATTCATCTACAGATTGAGGTTCAACAGAAGCAGGTTCTGGAAAATTTTCAGAACTGGATGTTTTAACTATAGGTTCATTGTCTTTATCATTGAGATTCAAACCAGAGAGATCATCTTCAAGAGAGATTTTAGGTTCATGTGGATTAGTTTCATCAAATTTGACGTGAACAGATTTTTCCACACATTTGGTTCTTTTATTGAAAACACTATAGGCTTTACTAGAGATAGAGTAACCTAGGAAAATTCCTTCATCACTCTTGGATTCAAATTTGTCAAGATTGTCTTTAGTATTGAGAATGAAGACTTTGCAGCCAAAAACTTTGAAGTAGTTAACCTTATGTTTCCTATGGTTCCACAACTCATAAGGATTCCTCTTAAGAACTAGTCTGATCAAGACACTATTAATGACATAACAAGTTGTATTTATAGCTTCAGCCCAAAAGTAAATAGGATGTTCATATTCATTAAGCATGGTTCTAGCTATTTCTTGCAGGTTTCTATTCCTTCTCTCTACTACACCATTTTTTTGGGGTGTCCTAGTGGTAGAGAAATTGGGACTATAGCCATTGTGTGAGCAGTAAGAATCAAACTCATGATTTTCAAACCCACAACCATGATCACTTCTCAGGGTCTTAATCTTGAGTCCACTAAGATTTTCTACAGACTTGGAGTATTTAACAAAGTAAGAACAAGCTTCACTTTTGTGAGCTAGAAAATATACCCAAGTATATCTTGAAAAGTCATCTACAAGAACATAGAAATAGTTCTTCCCATTTAAAATAGAAACTCTAGAAGGTCCAAATAAATCCATGTGAACCAACTCGAGAGGTTGAGAAGTTGACACTTCTTTCTTTGATTTGAATGAAACTTTATGTTTCTTTCCCTTTTGACAGGGATTACAAATATTGTCTGCTGGAAATTCAAGTTTGGGTAGGTCTCTTACTAAGTTCTTCCTAGCAAGTTTTCTAAGTGAGTGCACATTGCAGTGTCCTAATCTTCTGTGCCAAAGCCAAGACTCTTTATGAAAAGCATTTAAACAAGGAATATATTGCTTAGCTAAAGAATCTAAATCAACAGCATAAACATTTTCAATTCTTAAAGAAGAAAATACTAAAACATTTTTAGAATTGAAAACATTGCAAGAATCATGTTCAAATTTAACATAAAAACCATCATCACATAACTTAGAGATACTTAACAAATTGTATTTACGTTTGTCAACAAATAAAACATTCGAAATCAATACTGAGTTAGTGTTACCAATCTGGCCTAACCCGATGATTTTCTCTTTAGAAATGTCACCAACGGTAAAAAAACCTCCATCAATTCTGACTAAGATTTTAAAGAATGAAAAGTCTCCTGACATATGTCTTGAACATCCACTGTCCAAGTACCAGGTCTTTTTACAGGAGCTCTTTAAGCGGGATTCCTACAAAATAGATTTAAACAGGAAATGATTTTGGTACCCAGATTTTCTTGGGTCCAGACAGGTTAGCCAATAATACTTTAGGTACCCATATTTTTCTAATGGGTGTTATATAATTTTTAGAATCATCATACATTGAAATATAAACCATATTAGATCTATAACTATGAATATAACTGGTTGAGGCGTACGATGTTCCAGAGCTAGTTACATTCTGTCCAGATTTAGGAATAAATCTATTCTTGGTCAACTGTCTATGTCCAGGTTTGTAACCTATTCCAGTAGTGTATTTTGGTGGAACTTGTTTTCCTAGCATTTGAGTTAGAGTTTCATACCATTGGTAAATTTCTCTAAATCCTTTCTGAGTTTCTCATTAGACAATTTCAATTCAGTGTTCTCCTTTAACAGCTGAGCATTTTTCTCTTTTTCAATAGTGAGTTCAGTTTTAACTGTAGTGGTGAGAGCATGCTGTTTTTTTAATGATTTGTATTTATCCGTAAGTTCATTGCATGTCTCTTCTAACATATCACAATATTCAAAAAATTCAGATTTACACATGTTATCACATTCATAATCATCTGTAGAATAATATGAATTAGAAGAAGGAGTTTCTGAAGTTACCTCAGAAGTGTTTGTCATAAAACACATGTTGGCTCGATTCCTTTCAGAGCCTGAAGATTCAGCTTCACTTGTGCTGTCTTCTGAAGCACTCCAAGTAGCCTTCATGGCTTTCTTGTACTTGTTATCCTTGTATTCATACTTCATTCTGTATTTCAGCTTTGGACAGTCTGCTTTTATGTGTCCTTTTCTTTTGCATTCATAATAGACAACTTCATCTGATTTATCAGACTTCTTCCAATCCTTTTTTCCAGTGTCCTTTGTTATCATACTTGCCTTTGTAGTTTGAATTTCTGAAAAACGTCTTCTTCCTATAGAATTTCTTAAATATTCTGGCAATGTGAGCCATCTCAGCATCACTTTCAGAGTCACTCTCATTGTCTTCACAACTTGAGCTTTCGTTTATAGCTTGAAGTGTTTACTTATCCTTGTTCTTTGAGTTTGTAGTTTTGAAGGAAACAGAATTTCTTCTAGGTTCATCGTCTTCTTCTTTATTTACCTTGAGTTCCTCTTCATACATCATCAGTTTGCCAATTAGTTCTTTGACTGGCAGTTCTCCAATGTCACATGATTCTCTAATGGAGACAGAGGTTCCTCTCCATCTTTCAGGTAGACATCTCAAAATTCTCATGATTTGTTCCTTTGCTAGAACATCCTTTCCCAGAGAGGTCATTGTGTTGACAATTTCATTGAACCTGAGATACATATCAGAAATGGGTTCATCATGCTTCATTTTAAAATTATCATACTTAATAGTATAGGTATTCAATCTCATCTCCTTAACATTTGTTGTTCCTTCATGAGAAACAGCTAAGGTATCCCAAATTTCATATGCAGTTTTACAAGCAAAAATTCTATTAAATTTTTCATCTCCTAGAGCATAGTACAGGGCATTCATAGCTTTACAATTATTATTGTAAGCAGTCTTTGTAGGTTCATCCCAAGTAGATCTAGCAGTAATGGGAATTTTATATTCAGATTCAATAGCAGTCCAAATATCAAAACCTATGCTTTCAAGATGAATTTTCATTTTGAGTTTCCACTAAGCATAGTTGTTTCCATTGAAAAAAGGTGGCCAGTTAGTAGCAGAACCCTCCAGTATATTATCCATGATATCACAAAAAGAATTTTTAAAGAGATAAAAATTTAGAAATAACAGAAATTTTAAGAACTTTAAAATACAACTAAAATCACAGTTGAAAAACAGAGTACTTTAGAAAATATTTTCCAACCTTCCTCTGATACCAAATGTTGGTCGGAGGGGATACTCAAGAGGGGGGTGAATTGAGTTCAAATTAAAATTTTCTGTTAAAAACAATTTTTATTAAAATCCCCCTATTTCAAAAACATATTAAACTGTAGTGAATTTATACAGATTATAAAGGTTCAATTAGTTTCTCAAAGATTGATTAGTTCTCAGTTAACATAATCTTATGATTAAATTAACTTTTGAAACTAACTTACTGGTTTATAATAAATATAAACACTTGCGAGTTTAACTATCAAAGTATCTTTAAAAATAAATTATATTTCAAAGTAGTAGCAGCGGAATATGAAATAAATATGTATAGTATAGATATAGTATGTAGCTAAAAACACGGAGAATTAACCAAGAGGTTCAGTCTTAAGTCGAGACTTAGTCCTCTCAAAAGTTCATATAAAAATGATCCACACCCTGGATCAGGGTTAACAACAGTGAACACACTGTCCAGGTCACAAGACCTCTACCACAGTTCGTCGTGGGAAAACAAACAACAGCTCAGAGCTGTCCAGGTCTCACACGACCTCTACCACTATCCACAGTGGGAAATGAAATGTAAAAAGGTTTGATGAGGATTTACAGATCCTCCAGTGAATGTACATGAGTCATTGTGTGTGTTTAATACAGCAAATAACACACACTGCTCAAAATGTAAAACAAATGTATCACAGAGCAGAGATGTAGAGTTTAGAAATGGATCTGGTGATTTCAGTGTAGCTCTGGACTCTTTTGTATATGGTCAGAATTTATTCTGAGTCCTCTTCTCATTTTTTGTTTGAGAAGAAGAGTGTCGTATGCTTCTTGTTCATAGGCAGTGAGATGTAGTCGATGAAGTTCTTCAATCGTTCTTTTGTATACACAAAACTCTTTTTGAGTAGGCTTGATTGTATATGAGATTCTGTGTAATCTCTTGATATGTGACTTCTGTTCTACATAGTTCTGCTCCACTTTCTTCTTTTATTCCTCGTATGTTCTCTGAAAAAAAAAATCCTTCTTGTTCTATTTTTTTGCCGCAGAGTCTTCTGATCTTTATATCACGTGTTCCGGAAGACAGAAGAGGTTTCTTTTCAGCAGGTACGAGGTACGGTTTCCTGACATCTGACGAATTTTATTAATTAATTTTCAGAGCATTAAAATATACCTAATATGACCGTTGGTTAGATTAAATAAAGATAAAGATAAAGAAATTCAAACAGTTGTTTATGACTATTGAAGAATCAAGTGATCGGTAGGTCATCAGCATTAGTGAACAATGATCGGTGACTCAGATAGATCAGCATCGGTGAATCAGACTGATCAGCATCGGTGAGTCAGACTGATCAGCATCGGTCTGTAATCTGATCGGTGAGTCATTTTGATTAGCATCAGTGAGTCATTTTATCGGTTGCTCATTTTGATCAGCATCGGTGTGTCATTTGATCGGTGACTCATATTGATCTACATCGGTGAGTCAATTGCATCGGTGAGTCATTTTCATCGGTGAGTCATTTGCATCGGTGAGTCATTTACGTCGGTGAGTCATTTGCATCGGTGAGGGATTTGCATCGGTGATTCATTTGACTTCTGATATCGGATCGGTGCGACCGTTGTCCTTTGATATTGGATTGGTGCTTCCGATGTCTGTTGATATTGGATCGGTGCTTTCGATGTATGTTTATATTGGATCGGTGCTTCCGATGTCTGTTTAATCCAGAAGACTTCCAAAATACATTGTAAGTCACTAAGCATAGACAAAAACATGATAACAGATTCATTAACAGATTGTAATTAAGTTTATGAGAAATCAAGTCAGATTAAGCATTAATGGTATGTGATGATTTGTGATTATTAAAACATCAATCATAGACATGAAATCAACAACCTTTCAGAGGGCTCAACAATTACATGTCTTGGATTTTATCCATGTACTAATATATGTTATTTCTAATTACTAACAGTTTTTATGAATGGGAAATTACACTATTGTTTATAGAATAAAGGGATGCCTTTTTTAAAGAGGGTACACAATCCCTAAGGTTGTTCTCAAGGATATAAGTAAAAATATATACTATTATATGTGATATCAATTTAGTTAAGTATAATTTCAAAAATAAATAGTGAATGTATAATATGTTTTAATAATCTATATTCTCTTATTTCCCACATTGAGATATATAATATGTTAAAATAGAATACATGATAAGTATTCCCATTATTTGAAAAAAATAAATGTTGTATAAATCCTTGAAAACCCCTTTATATTTTTATTTCAATGATTTGAATTGTATGTATATAATGAGATAATGTAGTGGCCTTCATTTTTTAAAAATAGAACGTAGCAATATTTTGTTTTTTTTTGGTCGTGTGTCCTCCCTAAGGTGATAATGGTAAATTTAATATCATGTATAACCTTATAGAAATAATCAAATGGACCCATTAATTTTGGGGTGTAGTTTTTACCCCCATGATGAGACACTATGGAATTTAGGTTGTGTAACATGTGAAATAAAAATATATTGTCATTATTTGCCTACATGAATCCTTGATAATTTTTATTTTTCTTCTTAATAGATAGACAGATGGAAAAAACATTGTGAACTCAATAGGTATTATTCTTATTCTATTTCTATCCAAATTTTTTTATTTCATTACTGAAATAATTTTAAAATATCTCTTGTCTTTTCATTTATCATTTAGAAATAAATAGTTTAGTCCTATTACGCTCTATAAATGAAAATCAAGTTTATGTATTCTGGAATAAATTTAATCATTGTGAATTTTAATGATTTCATCTAGAGTTATCATTTTTTACATCTTCATGAACATCATTTTCAAACAACACTTTGAATATATGGGTGGAGAGTTGATATTCTGTTGACTTGGATACTAAAACTGAAGTAATTATTATAAAAGGTTGGGGTTTTACTCTATTACATGAATATGAATCATCATATTATGGTCTATTAGGAAAAAAATTTCATAGGATAAATCTATATAGTGTTTTTTATCAAATGATAGTAATGTATTTCAATATTATCTTATCACATAATCATCATTTCAGCGGTCCAACCTATGGAACTTGAAATGATCATTCCTATAAAATTTATCCAATCCAATTACCTTAACTCATTCTTTCGATGTGTTCCCCTCTCATTAATGATCACTTACAGTATTTTCTCTATTTTTATTTCAAAATTTCACAATTACTCTAATATATATTTTTTATTTTATTCTATTTGGTCACACAACAATAGACATAAATGTGGTTTGACCATAATTTTCAATGTACTAATAGTTTAAAGGTTTTTTAATAATAAATTATATTTCAAATGAAAAAGGAATATCAGTTAACTTATTGATGATCAACATATCGATAGAAGATTCATGTGGATGTTTATATAGATGTTTAGAAGGAGAATCCATGTTCCACTAATGTAATGTGAAATAGATATTGGTATTGGCGCCCTACTAATTGGTGGGGTAAGAGAAGGTGAGGTGGATCTTAGATGGGGTGAGTCCTGTAAACTCTTATGATATTGGTGACAAATCGTATAAATCATTTTGCGATGGTGTAAAATATGTATGGGTTGATATCATATTAAAAATAAAATAAAATTATATATAATATTGTGGAGCAAGGAGATCCCACAAAAGATGAAATTCGTGTAATGAACATTCAAACATTTATTCCAATGGTTTGTATATTTTTTTTATCCATTAGGGTTTGGTGAACATTAGCTGTAGAAATATATTTTTTGGGAAGAGGATTTGGAAAATACGCATGAAGCCGATGTGTGCTCCAATCAAAGTTAATATTCATGTCGATATTTATCTGATGACATCAATGATGTAGGATGATAATCCATTATTGGGTACTATTAGATAATGTTTTTAATGACCATGATTGAAATTAAAGGCTTGTGCATGTAAAGCATTAATGATTTTTTTCATTATTGTTTCATGAAATTAATTATTTCATAGATTTTTCTTTTTTAGGTTTAAAAGGCTCGTGGGGGGAGGATATAGTGACCCTATTTTTTCTAGAATATGATATACCCCAATTTTGATCATTTGGGGTGGGGACCTCTATAGGGATAATATTGTAAATTTCCCCAGTATATTAAATCATAAAATTTATCTAATGGTACCATTCATTCTAGGGTGTGTCTTTAACCCCTATGATTAGTCAACAGGGAATTATTGATGTGAAAGAGACCCTAAGATATATATAATGTAAAAAGTATTATTTTTATTCTTTAATAAAATTTCATAAAAATTATAAATTTCCATTTAAATAATAATCATATTATAAAACTGATATCACAGTTATGCTTGGAAAATACGATTTCCATATGAGTGATATAGGTTCTATTCATATAGGGGACACTAGCGGTTATTATTTCTTATTGGATTATATTGTAGAATTAAATTTGTGATTTTTATAATATTCCTTATTTCATTAATGTTAATATAAAACTCCAACCCAAGATTCAAGGTCTATATAATCACATTTATCTCAATTACTCAGTTTAGAAACATGAATACTAGGAATTTAGGGCACCAACATAAGGTATATTTTTAGGAGCACACAAACACAATTTCATGAATGAGTAATCCATTATCAATGTATAGAGTTTTTATTTTCCTTACTTTATTAATCTGGAATTATATAGTAGAATTGATGAATTGGAATCCATTCTTCATGGAATATTTCTTGGTTATTTTTCATCTATTTTATTATTCCACCCATTATGATTATCAATCCCAATTCTTGAATCCAAAACCTCATTCCATGAGATAACATTCATCTAATGGATTAATTATATAACACTATTCTAGATTTTTTAAGATCATTGATGAATTAATGAATATTGAGGTTTCATTACTATTCAACTCTCTTCCTTATTATTATTCCTGTATATTCATTGTCTCTTCCACTTTCCTATTCTTGCATGGATGATACACCACCATATCTAGTGGTCGCTTGTAGTACCAAGGGGCTAATAAGGATAACACAATGCTCCAACAATGCTTGAATTGGGTAATGTGACATTAGATACTAGTTATGATAGGGTATGAGAAGACTACAAAATTTTGGGATAAAGTGGTTATAGCAATAGATAAAGGTATCTCCAGATGATGTATGGCTCGATTACTGGTGGATTTCAGGATGGAGGTTGTCTTTATAGAGAGGTGATAGGATAATAGAAATGGGGTTATGAGTAGTGTGTCATGAGAAAGTCTCTTGTGGAGTTAGGTGGCCCTGTATTAGGTGTATGAGTGGCTATGGGTAGTGGAAGAAAAATGACAAGTGTATGGTGTCCAAATTGAGTGTCACAACAAGGAAGACCAAGGAATCATCGGAGGAGAAGAGAGTGGTGTGGGGATGGTGTCAACAGTGTGTCGTGGCTATATGAAATAGAATATGGAATGTTAGGAAATAATATTATTTATAATAACTATGGAATGTGATAGTTAAAAAGTGATGATTTGGTGGTTTTGTCCTATAATATTGATCCCTTCAGATCAATGGATACGATGCCTGCCACAGGGAAATGGATGGTATGACAAATATATCTTTTATAGAAACCATGCTAGCCCGATGAAAGGTCCAGACCACCATCTTGTGTGGGAAGTGTTCTAGGTTGAATAGAATCATGTTTAGTGTGAAAGAGTTCACTCGGGCAGTTCCACAATATGTTATCTCATTCCTAGGTATGCATAGGGTGCATTGTGCACCCAAATTATTACTACCCTTATTTTATTACAAACTTAAACATGATTTATTACATAAAACTTCACTTGATATAAAAAGAATATCAAGAGGCTTAGTGTCTTTGGGGCTTAGGATAATTACATAAAAACATAAAACATTCAATACAACATCTTTATTGAAAACTTCCTTTACATTACCACTACATTCCCTCATACTTAGCATTGCATGGGATAACCTGAGGACATGCATAAGAAAAGGGTGAGATATAAAGCCTAGTAAGGAAATACAAATGGAATACATGAGGAGTTCAATACATTTTAGAAAATATGAATATCAATAGATTACAACAGAAACATGAACATAAAGGCATGATAAAGCATGATAATCATGACATGGAAATGTGGCAATAACACTTAACATGGAATTAGCATGAGCCAAGGCCCATTGCACATAGAGCATGAGTAAATCCTCATTGCACATGAAGCACGAGTAAATCCTCCTTTCACTGGAATTAGCATGAGTCAACACTCATTGCAGATGACATATCATGATATTGTACTTTACCCAATGCATTGGAGCGCTATAAGGGCGCACCCTTCTTAAACATTTCATTTAATGCATAAGTGTGCCACATGGATCATAAAACATGGATTCAAAAAACATAATAATTTATTCCATGATAAAGGAATATGGAATTCATACATGAAACTTTATAGTCAATAAGTAAATGTGCATCAAGGTGAATACCCTTGATGGAGAAATGGGCATGGTATTCACTACACAATGGCATTGGCTTAGAAAATCGGTGCGATTTCGGTAGCGTAACGGCGTGACATAAGAATTCATAAAAATGGTTTATGAGAGAGAAAGGGGTTCCTCATCATATTTATATGTAATGGATAGTAATGAGGTCATATAGATATATTTCCCAACAATTGTAATGGAATTTAGATTCATGATACAAAAGTATTTCTTGAATGTAAATGAGGAGAGAGAAGTTCCTTTCAGAATTTTGGCATAGTAACGGGTGTACATGGGAGGCATTTAATTATAGAGAAAGGGGTCTCCCATAATTCAAACATAAATAGGGAAGTATGAGTGAGGTGTGAAACCATACCCCAACATTCATGATTGAAATTAAAAGGAAAAAAACTTAAATAAAATTGGACAAAAAAGAGAAAGGAAGAAAAAAACCCTTACTTGGAAGTGTGCTTCCAAAGGCTTGAGAGAGGCTTGAGCGAGGATTCTTAGGAGCTGGGGGCACCCTGGGAGGATTCTAAAGATAGTAGGATAGAGGTTGGACGAACTCTACTGAGGAGGAAGTGGGATCTTGGGTGGGTTTATATAGGAAAGGTGAGAGAATTCTTTATTATTTAGGTTTGGGACCCCTTATATTAAATTAATCCAAACCACAAACCATCCCATGGTTTTTGCCCATGGATTTCGGAAAATGGAAGAGGAAAATAATATGTTATAAGGCCAAAGTCCGAAATTCTTAAAATAATGAGGTTCCTTATGTGGAGGTGAGTCACACTCCCATGGAAATTAATTTAAAAAGGCAAGGTGTTTAATAAATCTTGAGGGGTCCGTTAATGCTTTGAAAAGTAAGTCAAACAAACCCAAAATAGAATTATTTTAATGGTAAAACATATATTGGCCTAACATAAAGATTATAGTATTTTATCACATAACTATTGGGTCATTATGATGTCATAAAACACATTATATTTTTAAACGGTATTTAATTTTTACTGAAAGATTTGACTGTCTCAGAAAAATATGAAAAATTAACCATTGGATAAATTCGACATCCTGATTCCAGAAATAACATTTATTTTATCTAAATAATTTTCTAAATATGTTAATTTTCAATTTTAAAATAAAAACCGACATTTGTCGAAAATTCACGGGTTTTGACGGAAATTGCTTTCAAACCTTAATAAAAATTATAATTGCATTCATAAAATTATAAGATCATTTATATTTTATAAAAATTAATTTAATAATAATAATAATATTTTATTAAGATATTATGTAATTCAAAAATCCATTAATTTAATAAAATATAATCTGTAATTAAATAATAACTAAAAACACTATTTGTACGTTAAATACTATTAACAATGTATCAAAAAATGACAAGGAGGTATATTCATTATTATATAAAAAAAAAATATACATGAACATAGTACTATAGATTTATTACATAATCCCTTAAAACAGATACATAAGTCCTATGGGTAAGGTGTGCGATGGTAACAGACTCTTGGGGTGGCTCGGATAACGTCGCTTGAGTGGTAATCTCTTTCAACTTCTACTTTTCCCGTAGACGGTCTCGTTCGAGCTTGACATGATGAATCTCAGCTTTGGAATGGTCAGGAGAGAATCCCAATGATGCCACCTCTTTTCCGAGCTCCGAAAAATGGGCTTCATATGGGGAAATTCTACTGGATGAGGCCATCACTTCCTTTGTCTGAGTAAATTGGATTTGTTAAAGCCCTATATTTATACTAATCATGTGATCACTTTTCAACCACTATATTAGCAACGGTCAAAAAAATTTACATAAAACCAATGAATTTTAAATTATATATATATATAAATAGACATTTAATTAGATCCAGAGGGATTTCCATTAATGACTCTTTGGGTCGTTACAATATTCCCCCCTTAAGAAATTTCGCCCTCGACATTTTCCTTTTCCCACCCAAAAAACAGATATGGGTAACTCAGCTTCATCATTTCCTCTGATTCCCAAGTTTCTTCTTCAAACCTGTGGTTTTTCCATAACACCTTGACGAGGGGCATTGTCTTATTCCATATAAATTTTTCTCTACGATCTAAGATCTTCACTGGTTTCTCCTCATAAGAAATATCATCCTCTAACTGTACCACCTCAGAAAAGAGTACATGTGAAGGGTCTAGTATTTACTTCCTTAAGAGGGATACGTGAAAGGCATCATGTACTTTGTCCATGGTAGGTGGAAGTGCTAGTAAATAGGCCATAGCCCCGACACGATCAATATTCTCAAAGGGGCCGATGTACCTTGGACTTAACTTCCCTTTCTTTCCAAACCACATGACCTTCTTCCACAGAGATTTGCATAGAAAAACCATGTCTCCAACTTTAATATCAAGGTCTCGTCGATGATTATATACATAACTCTTTTTTCGACTCTGGGCTGCCTTGATATGCTGCTGAGTGGTTTTCACCTTCTCCACCATTTCCAAGACCATTTCTGGTCTATGGAGCTTACGTTCACCAACCTCATCCCTACATGTCAGTGTTATGCACCTTTTCCCATATGGGGCTTCATATGGTGCCATTTGGATGCTTGAGTGGAAACTATTATTATAAGAGAACTCAACCAGAGGAACATGTTGATCCCATCCTCTATTAAAGTCCATTTCGCACACTCTCAACATGTCCTCATGTGTTTGGATTGTCCCTCGGATTGGCCATCAATTTGAGGATGATAAGTCGTACTGAAGTTCATTTCAGTATTCAGAGCATGTTAAAGACTCTTCCAAAATTTAGAGGTGAATCTTGGATCTCTGTCAGACACAATAGATAGAGGTACTCCATGAAACCTTACCACTTCCCTGATATATATATGTGCTAGTTGATCCAATGAGAAATCCTCCTGAATAGCAATGAAGTGTGTAGTATTTGTAAGACGATCCACAACAACCCAGATTTCATTGTTGCCATTGGATGTACTTGGAAGTTCGCTGACAAAGTCCATGGTGATGTTCTCCCATTTCCATTATGGTATGGGCAATGGTTGCATCATTCCCTTAGACTTCTGGCTATCTGCCTTCACTTGCTGACACACCAGGCACTTTGATGTGTATTCAGCAATCTCATTCTTCATATTATCCCACCAAAAATTTTCTTGGAGATCTCGATACATCATTCTGCTCCCTGGGTGAATAATGAAATTTGAACTATGTGCATCATCAAAAAGTATCTTCTTTAGCTCTAGACTCGATGGAACACATAGTCTTTTCCCAAATCTCACAATTCCTTCTTCATTAACATTAAACTCTGAGGATTTCCCATTTTTGATAGCTTCCACTTTTTCCTGAATTCCCACATCATCCTTTTGAGCATCCTTTAACCTTTCCAAAACAGATGGTTGATAAATTATTTTTGAACGGATTGATGATATTCCATTCTTTATGATTCCCATGTCAATCTTCATCGTGTTTAAAAATATTGGATCCTTCTCAATTCTCATCATTGATAGAATTGCTGGGTTCTTTCTACTTAGGGCATCTGCCACCTTGATCTCTTTCCCAGGGTGGTAATGTATTGAACTGTCATAATCCTTGATGAGCTATATCCATCTTCTCTGGCGCATATTAGGTTTTTTCTGTGTGAATATATATTTAAGACTCATGTGGCCAGTATATATCTCACATTTCTCCCCATAGAGATAACGCCGCCATATTTTCAAGGCAAATATCAGTGCTGCCAACTCCAGATCATGTGTTTGATAGTTTTGCTCATGGATTTTCAACTGCCTTGAGGAATAGGATATCACTTTACCATTCTGCATCAGCACACAACCTAATCCCTTCTTCAAAGCATCACTAAAAACAACAAAAAGTTCCCCACTTGTGGGTAAAGTGAGCATGGGCGCAGTGATAAGCCTCCTTTTCAACTCTTTGAATCATTCTTTGCATTCATCACTCCAAGAAATCTTTAATCCCTTCCGAGTTAGCTTGGTAAGATGGTTGGGAAATCGTGAGAAATTGCTCACAAATCGTCGATAATATCCAGCTAACCCCAAGAATCTACGGATATCCATTAACGATGTTGGCCTCATTCATCCCTCAATTGCATCTGTTTTGGAGGGATCCATAGATATCCCATTGCTTGTGATGATATGGCCCAAGAATGAGACTTTCTTCAACCAGAACTCACACTTGCTATACTTTTCATAGAGCTTCTCTTTGCGCAATTTCTCCAGTACAGTTCTTAAATTCTCCTCATGGTCCTCATTGGTTTTGGAGTATATTAGAATATCATTTATAAAGACTACCTCAAATTTGTCTAGGTAATCTCTAAAGACTCTATTCATCAAGTCCATGAAGATTGGTGGAGCATTGGTGAGTCCAAAAGGCATTACTATAAATTCATAGTTCCTGTATCTTGTAAAAAAGTAGTATTGGGGACATCTTCCTTCTTCACCCTAACTTGATAATATCCCAACCGCAAATATACCTCGGAGAAGTATCATGCTCAATACTTCTGATCGAACAATTCATCGATCTGTTGCAGAGGATTCTTGTTCTTTATCGTGATTTTGTTAAGTTCATGAAAATCAATGCAAAGGTGCATTGACCCATCCTTCTTCTTGACAAAGAGGACTGGTGAACCCCCTGGTGAAGCACTTGGGTGTATAATCCCTTTATCCAGATTCTCCTATACTTGTATCTTCAGCTCTTCAAGCTCTACAATAGCCATTCTATATGGAGTCTTGGATATTGTCAATGCCCCGAGTATAAGTTCAATTGAGAATTTAACATCTCTTCTAGGAGGAAGACCAAGAAGTTCCCCGGGAAACACTTCCGTGAATTCCATCACAATAGGCATTTTTTCAAGGATGGTTTCTTCCTTGGAATCAATCATATGAGCCAGATACGTGTGCTCATAGCTCAGTAATATCCATGTTTGAGATGATGGAGCTAAAGGAGATTCATATTTCTCCTTACACTTGTAATGAATTGGGGGTCGATTGTAACACCCCAAGCTTCTATGGTACGCTTCTCTTTGAATAATGTGATAGCGTGTGTTGTACGCAACACCGAGTTCTAACACACCATAACCAATCAAACTAGCCGTTATGAATATTAATATCTACTTTTTGAAATTATATATATTTTATTTTTTAAAATGGACTTCATTTTTGGATTCAGAATATCGAATTTAGCCTATGGTGAAATTTTGGTACTTTCCAGATAACTTTAATATTTTGATGAATAGTGAAAATTACTAAATTTTAATTAAAAACATTTTTTTTAATCAAAAAAATTAATAGTGATAAATTATTAATTTGAGTGGTTTTAAAGTATATTTAGAATATATTTCTACCATTTAATATAATTTTGGTCATTGGACATAATTTTACAATTAAACCGTACATAAACAAGTGTCAATCTTTTGATTGTTATTATCTCTTAAAAACACGCTTTTTGTTTTAACAATGGGAATTAATTTTAAATTAATTTCAACCAATTCTGTGTTTTGAATTTGGAAAATTGGATTTAATATTTGTAATCAGGATGTTCAAATTTTGTAAACAGGTAACTTTTATTTTTAGACATTTTGAATAATTACTTCGGTAAATATTTTATTTACCATGGTTAAGGGTAAATCCGGTAAATAAGGGTTGAAAATCAATATTATAATAATAAACAATTACCCTAAAATGTGTCCTAACCTTATTGGTTGATACATGTTCGACCATGGGCATTTTAGGTAGATTTTGGGACCCCATGGTGCCACTTTTAAGTGATAGAGACACTTTATTTTAATTAAGTTAAAATGAATACTAAAATGACACAAGCATATATCTTTTAGAAAAACAATTCTTACAAAGGGTAATATATGTCGGATTATCGACTATAAATATTCATTAGAAAGATAAAACGATTTACTACATAATTCCATTTTATTTATAATTTTTAGACATTAAATAATTTAATTTATTTATGACTTAATGATGATTTAGTAATTACCATAATAGTGAAAATTTAAAATAATTGATATTATAAATACCCAAATAAATATAATATGAGACTTTTAATGAATTAAAATAATTTTCTAAGAAAATATTACATATTAGAATTGTTTTAATTAACATTTTTCGAAGTAATCATTCTGTTATGAGTTTCACAAAAATCAACTATTGAATAGTGTCAAAATTGACATAAAAGAGTTTTTAAAACAAATATTATGTTATTAATTGATATTAACTTCCTAAAAATCTATGGTTCGGTAAAGAGACTTATATCATGATAGTGGTATCATTAATGGACCACTTTGGGGTCTCTTGGATTTATATAGTATGTTTATTGACTATATAATATAAAAATACAAAGTGACATGGTAAATGTCAAACTAAAATACTAAGAGTTAATACTTAAAGATAAGGATAATATAGTAACCCAAACCTGTCTAAATTCTATAGTTTAATGGTTTTCGACCTATCCCCAACATAAGCTTTAAATAATCAAATTTGGAGCCATTAGAAACCGAATATGAATTTATTATAAATTAATATTTCTAGCTTTTCCAAAGGTGCCCATCACCCATCTTATAAAAGGGGACTCCTCCTTCTCATTTCTTCACACCTTCAAAGCCTTTTGGTTCGGCCAAACTCTGCTCAAATACTCTCCCAACATCCCTAAATACAACCTAGAGGCCTTAGTTTGATCAGATGCCAACATATGGAGCCCTTTTGATCAAATCAAAAGGAAGAACCCGAAGAAGAGGTAATGATTTCACCACCCTTTTCCAAGTTCCTTTCTTCTTCCACTTCTTCTTCCTTTGTTAATACCATTGTAAAATAATAACTCAAGTATAATATATATACTGTGATTTTATTATAAATATGGTACAACCATATTCAGTATTCTATCCACCCTTTAAAAAACATGTCACCATACGTGCGTACGTACAACTTACCGTCTCCACGTCGTGGTGTAATTGTTATTCAATATATTATTATTTGGATGGGTATAATAATGATGTGTAACTCATGTAAATAATAAATATAACATTTTAATTATTCTTTACATATGATATACCATCCATTTATATATTATTTTATTATCAAAAGAATGATATTGTCCCTCGTGCGTACGTACGGACTACCGTCTCCACGAACACGATGAGATTCATTCTCCATCGTATCCATTAAAGTATAATTATCATTTGATTATTTAAAAATAATGTTTAAGGACTTGATATCATTCTATATATGAATAATATACAACCTATCCATAACCAACATGGATTATCTAACAAAACATATAAAATAAAACGAGCAAGTTAACACCCGAAACAACGATAATACTAACATATTATTAACATGGAAATGTTAAAAGATCATATATGATATCATATGAATGTATATGATTCTTGTATAATTTAATAACAATTATTTCACTATTATACAGGAGGTTAACCTACACTAACCAAGGAAAAGTACAAGTTAAGGGTTATTTCACAATCTCTTCATTATCCGAGGTTGTTTATACGTAATAATCTTCTGGGATCTCATTATCATCCACATCCATGTTTCTTAAAAATTAATTTCAAAACATTTTTACTATTTACTAGAATATGGGTTAAAGTAATTTATACCCTTGGTTGAATTTTTATAAGAGGTTTATAAAGGAATCTTTCCATCGTTTTCCAAACAAGGTGCTTTTTATCCTTTTCGAAAAAATTAAGGTAAGAATGTTTTTTTAACTTATACGGCAGGTGCGGCTATTTTCCGCCGTTATAAAATCGTCTAAGCTCCCCTTACAAGCTTATAAGAATATTTTCAAAGAAAATGTTTTATTTCATAAATATATGACTCTAAAATGATTTCAAAATAGAATGAGATATTTCTCTAAAAAGAGGTTTGATTTCATCTATGTCAACATCCTTTGATGGATTTTACGCTTATTTGGAATTGATTTATTATGGTACAAAACTTCTATATTATATTTAAGCTTTTGTGATATGTTTGACTATGGATGTTCTATTTTTATACCATTCATAGTTTATGGTGAATGTATTGACATTGCGTATGCTAGTTTTAATACGAATGTTTATGTTATGTTTAAACATTTTCATATGGGAATGCATTGGACTTAATATGTGACGGGTGGAGCCCGCAATAGCTCCTAGATGCATCGTTAGGTCTCATTAGACAAACTAGTGTCTTGGCACAAGGCCTTGAAAAAATCTTATTTGTAGTCTTGGCATGATGCCTTGGCTATGTGGTTATAATAGTCTGGTATTATGCATTCCATCATTATGAAAGTGGTTATTGATATTGCATGTGATTATTCGATTAGTAGAATATCCACGTGAATAAGTAGATGACATTATTTCATTTTACTTTTTCCATACTATGTTGAAGTTCATGTTTAAAAGGCTTTTGTGTTAGTTATACATTGCCTTAAATGTTTATTCTTATTTATGAATGTTTTCTCTATATTGTTATCCTTACTGGGAATTTGAGCTCACCCCTTTTCTATGTTTTATTTTTCCCAGGAAGTGAAGAAGTAAATTATGAATGACCTGCAGGGATATTATGTGGGGATATGAGTGTGGAATACAGAGACAATATTTTGTTGTAGTAGTTTTTCACATTATGATGTAATGTAAGACTTCTGAATATATCTAGTGTTTATAAGGCTACTAAACCAATCGGTCTTTCGATATTTGATCCTTCTTGTGATCATGCCAATGTTATGTAATAATGCACCGACTCTAGGTAACTAGGGTCAGGGCGTTACATTTGGTATCAGAGGAAGTTTAGTACAAACCTTGGAAGCTAGATTTAGATAAACTCTGATTAAAGCACGTAGACCTAAGATGAACTTTGAGGATTAGTATAGAAGAACTTCCTAGAAATTTGGTATTATAGATATTTTGTGAGTTTTACAAGCAATACATCCCTGTCTGGATATGAGTAGGTAGAGGCGGCTCTGGAAGAGATGTACCTAGGGGTAAAACCCGAAAACACCGTTTTGAGCTAGACTCGAATGGGAACTGGTGCACGACAACGGGCTTGCTCCACTATTGGTTACAACACTCCTAGGGGATATGCTTAGGATAACTCTCATTTTCATTACAAATCATTATGAAGGGTTTATGAGTATATACTTCCTAAAAGAAAATATTATTATGATTATAGATTATATCCATAAATAGTTCAATTTATGTTAAGTGTTTTATAAGTATGGGATTATGTATTTTAATTCATAAACTGATCTAGTTTATGCCATTGTTTAGAAATTTCGCCTAGTGGAAGAAATGGAAATAGTATCAATGCACGCACTCTATGTAGGGATTTCCCTCCTGCTCAATATAATTATAGTGGAGCTGGTGATGCAACTGGTGCCGATCAGCTAATCACCATACTGGGACAACTCACTCAGGTTATGAATAATAACCTTACCCGTATGGAGCAACCTGATCCGCAGCGTGGAGGATCAATGTTAGATCGCTTCATGAGGCAACAACCACCAACGTTCAATGGGAGTAAAAATCCCTTAGTAGCTGTGAAATGGATATTTTTCCTAGAGAAAAATTTCATGCTTTGGGGAGTAGTGAAAGAGAAAAAGTTATCATGGCAGTTTACCGCCTCACTGGAGATGCTGATCAATGGTGTTCATTGATTCAAAAAATGAAGGAAGATGATGAAGTATCAAATATGGAATGGAGGGAGTACAAAGATCTGTTTTTAGATAAATACTTTCCTCGCGACCATCGAGCTGATATGGAAAAGCATTTTCTGAGTCTGAGACAAAAGGAGGATGAGAATGTCACAAAGTATGAGGCTAACATTACAAGGTTAGCAAGGTATGCTAGAGATTATATACGTAACCCAAGAAGTAATATTGATCATTCCTTTGATGGGATAAAACCATTTCTCCATCGAGCATTAGTCTCACAATCCTTTTCATCGTACGAAGACATTGTCTCAGGTGCTATCAAGACCGAAAAAGAAATTCTCTAAGTCTGATGACTTTAAAGCAAAGCAAGAGAAGAAGAGACCTATTGATCAATATGGGAAAGGAAATAAGGGGAATAAGGGAAGGGTTGAATATCCATCCTGTGGTAAATTTGGTAAGAAACACCCCGGTACTTTCTTGAAGGGAACATGAGTCTGTTACAAGTGTGGTGAAAAATGCCACCAAACTCGTGATTGCAAGGGGAAGAAGGAATCTACCAATGTTCAGTGCTACAATTGCAAGGAGATGGGGCATTATGAAAATGAATGTCCTAAGCATCAGGAGAACTTACCTCAGAAAAGGCCAAGGGATCAAGGCCAAGATTATGCCTTTACTACTGTTGAGGTAGAATCTCCGAAAGACGTGGTGGCAGGTAATTTAATGATTTCCTCAAGTTTAGAAAATGCATTATTTGATTCTGGATCATCGCATTGTTTCATATCTTCCCAGTTTTCTAAGAAAATTAGATATTTCCAATTTGATTTAACAAGGGAGTTGTCAGTTAAAACACCTAAGGGAAGTATCATTGCAACAAAGTTTTGTGAGTTAGTCCCCATTAGAGCACATAAATGTTCCTTATCTGCTAATCTCATCGTCATACCTATGATTGAGTTTGATATAATCCTTGGTATGGACTAGATTTTGGACTATGATGCGAAGATTTATTGTAAGAAGAAAGAGGTTACGATTCTTGATGATGATGATAAGGAACACCTTATCATTATAGCAGAATCGTCATCGCCTAATTCTTATCTAGATCCACCCCCAATAGCTCAACTAAATTCAATTATTGGGGAGGAAAAGAATGAAATGACTATGGGTGGGGAAAGGAATGTTAAAATAGAGGATGTACCTGTTGTGGAAGAATATGTAGATGTATTTCCGGAAGATTTACCTGGACATCCTCCAGAACGAGAAGTTGAGTTTTCCATTGATCTAATTCCTGGATCAAGGCCTATATCGAAGACCCCTTATAGAATGGCCACTGTAGAATTATTTGAACTAAAGAAACAAATAGAGGAATTGAGTAATAAGGGATTTATTCTCCCTAGTGTTTCTCCATGGGGATCCCCTGTTCTTTTTGTTAAAAAGAAAGATGGATCTACGAGGTTATGTATCGACTATAGAGAGATCAATGCTATAACAATAAAGAAAAAATATCCCCTACCTCTCATTGATGATTTATTTGACCAACTGCATGGAGCTCAATACTTTTCAAAGATTGAACTTTGATCTGGATACCATCAGTTGTGTGTGAAGAAGGAATACATTCTGAAGACAGCATTTCGAACCAGGTACGGGCATTAAGAGTTTACTGTAATGCCTTTTGGATTGACTAATGCACCCTCTGTATTCATGGATCTAATGAATAGAGTTTTCATGGAGTATCTAGATGAATTTGTGGTGGTATTTATTGATGATATCTTGGTATAATCCAAAAGCTACGAAGATCATGAAAATCACTTGCGCATTATCTTGAAGACTCTGAGAAGACATGAATTATATCGGAAGTTTAGCAAGTGTGAATTCTGGCTTCAGGAGATTTCTTTTCTTGGTCATATTGTCTCTAAATATGGAATCTCTGTTGATCCCTCTAAGACCAAGGAAATCCAAGAATGTCCAGCACCTATGAGTATAACTGAGGTACGTAGTTTTATTGGTTTGGCAGGTTATTAACGACGTTTCGTCCAGAATTTTTCCCAATTGGCTAACCCATTAACGAAGCTCACACGTAAAGGGGTTAAATTTGTTTGGAAAAAAGAGTGTGAAGAATGTTTTGAAGAACTAAAGAGAATATTAGTCAATTATCCTATATTGACTCTACCATCAGGGAATGATGGGTTCGTTATTTATAGTGATGCATCGATGAAAGGACTTGGTTGTGTCCTTATGCAGAATGATAGAGTAATTGCCTATGCATCACGACAGTTGAAAATTCATAAAAAAAAACTATCCTACTCATGATCTCGAGTTAGCAGCTGTGATATTTTCTTTGAAGATATGGAGGCACTACCTCTATGGTAAAAAATGTGAGATTTATACTGATCACAAGAGTTTGAAGTATATTTTCTCAAAAAAATAACTCAACATGAGGCAAAGGAGATGGCTTTAATTACTCAAGGATTATGATTGCACGATACACTACCACTAGGGGAATGGAAACAAGGTGGCATATTCTTTGAGCAGAAAAGACCATGGAGTTTTGAACAATATGAGAATTGAAAGGGATCCAATTTTCATGGATCTAGTGAAGATGGACATGGGAATAACCAGGGAAGGTGAAACATCAATGATTTTTCAAATGGTTGCCAAAAAATCTTTACTGGAAAGGATTAAGAGTTCTCAGACCGATGATAAAGAATTTCAAAAGAAGATTAAAGCTGTGAATGATGGGAGATTGAGAGAATTTCTGTATAATGATAGAATTTTGAAATTCTGGAATAGACTTTGTGTTCCCGATATACCTGTTCTAAAATGGGAATTGATGGATGATTCTCATAGTTCCAATTTCTCTATACACTCTAAGAGCACCAAAATGTATATAGATTTGAAAGAACATTTTTGGTGGGACAACATGAAGAGGGATATTGCTGATTTTGTGTCAAGATGTATGGTTTGTCAACAAGTGAAAACTGGAAGGCAACATCTTGGAGGAGTCATGTAACCTCTTCCCATACCGGAGTGGAAATGGGACAATATTACGATGGACTTTGTCATGAGACTACCAAAGACTCCTAGAAGGAACGATGCAATATGGGTTATTGTTGATCGTCTTACCAAGTTAGCACATTTTTTTGATATAAGAGAATATATACCCCTGGAACGTCTAGCAAGACTATATATTAATGAAGTTGTGAGACATCGTGGAGTACCCCTATCGATTGTTTCTGATCGTGATCCCCATTTTACTTCAAGGTTCTGGAAAAGTCTTCAGAAATCCCTGGATACTGAACTTCATTTGAGAACTACTTAACACCCTAAAACGGATGGACAATCAGAACGAACTATTCAAACCTTAGAATACATGTTGAGATCTTTCTCACTTGACTTTCAGGGTATGTGGGATCAATATTTACCTCTGGTAGAATTTTCCTATAACAATATCTCCCATTAGAGTATTCAGATGGCACCATATGAAGCGTTATACGGAAAGAGATGTCGTACACCAACCTGTTGGGATGATGTTGGTGAAAGAAAACTTGTAGGCCCAGAACTGGTGGAGGAAATGATGGAAAGGTGAAGGTAATCCAAAGTCACATCAAAGCAGCTCAAATTAGGCAAAAGAGCTATGCCGATAATCGAAGGAGCGATTTAGAATTTCAAGTCGGTGATCATGTTTTCCGGAAGGTATCTCCATGGAAGGGAGTCATACATTTTGGTAAGAAAGGTAAATTGAGTCCCAGGTACATCGGACCTTTCTAAATTCGAGAACGAATTGGGGCTGTAGCTTACCGATTGGCAATGCCGCCAAGTCTCTCCAAAGTTCACGATGTGTTCCACATATCTCTGTTGAGGAAATACATGTCTGACCCAACGCTTGTACTCACCTATGAAGCATTATAACTGGAACCCAGTCTGTCTTATTGTGAAGAGCACGTCAGGATTGTTGATATGAGATAACAAGTACTGTGAAACCAGACGATGCGTATGGTAAATGTTTTGTGGAGAAACCATAAGATGGAAGAGGCAACGTGGGAACCCGAGGAACTTATGATGAAGAACCACCCGATTCTTTTCAGGCAATAATATTATAGAAATTTCGAGGAAGAAATTATTTGAAGGAGGGGAGAATGTAACACCCCAAGCTTCTACGGTACGCTTCTCTTTGAATAATATGATAGCGTGTGTTCTACGCAACACCGAGTTCTAACACACCATAACCAATCAAACTAGCCGTTATGAATAGTAATACCTACTTTTTGAAATTATATATATTTTATTTTATAAAATGGACTTTATTTTTGGATTTGGAATATCGAATTTAGCCTATGGTGAAATTTTGGTACTTTCCGGATAAATTTAATATTTTGATGAATAGTGAAAATTACTAAATTTTAATTAAAAACAACTTTTTTAATCAAAATAATTAATAGTGATAAATTATGAATTTGAGTGGTTTTAAAGTATATTTGGAATATATTTTTACTATTTAATATAATGTTGGTCATTGGGAATAATTTTACAATTAAACCGGACATAAACAAGTGTCAATCTTTTGATAGTTATTATCTCTTAAAAACACGCTTTTTGTTTTAACAACGGAAATTAATTTTAAATTAATTTCTGCCACTTCTTTGTTTTGAATTTGAAAAAATGGATTCCATATTTGGAATCAGTATGTTCACATTGTGTAAATAGGCAACTTTTATTTTTATACATATTGAATAATTACTTCCGTAAATATTTTATTTACCATAGTTAAGGGTAAATCCGGTAAATAATGGTTGAAAATAATATTATAATAATAAAAAAATACCCTGAAACGTGTCCTAACCTTATTTTTTGATACATGTTCGACCTTGGGCATCTTTGGGTCGATTTTGGGACCCAATGGCGCCACTTTTAAGTGATAGGGACCCATTATTTTAATTAAGTTAAAATGAATACAAAAATGACACAAGCATATATCTTTTAGAAAAACAATTCTTACATAGGGTTATATATGTTGTATTTTCGACTATAAATATTCATTAGAAAGAAAAAATAATTTACTACAAAATTTTATTTTTTTTATAATTTTTAGACATTAAATAATTTAATTTATTAATGACACAATGATGATGCAGTAATTAGCATAATAGTGAAAATTTATAATAATTGATATTATGATTACCCAAATAAATATAATTTGAGACTTTTAATGAATTACAATAATTTTCTAGGATAATATGACATATTATAATTGGTTTAATTAACATTTTTCGAATTAATCATTCGAATAGTGTCAAAATTGATATAAAAGTGTTTTTAAAAACAATATTTTATTATTAATTGATATTAAATTCTTAAAAATCTAACGTTCGGCCAATAGACTTATATCAGGATAGTGGTTTCATTAATGGACCACTTGGGGGTCTCTTGGATGTATATAGTATGTTTATTAACTATATTATATAAAAATACAAAGTGACATGTTAAATGTCAAACTAAATAACTAAGAGTTAATACTTAAAGATAAGGTTAATATAGTAACCCAAACCTATCTAAATTCTATAGGTTGAATGGTTTTCAACCTATCCCCACCTTAACATTTAAATAATCAACTTTTTAGCCTTTATAAATTGAATATAAATTTATTATAAATTAATATTTCTAGCTTTTCCAAAGGTGCCCCTCACCCCTCTTATAAAAGGGAACTCCTCCTTCTCATTTCTTCACACCATCAAAGCATTTTGGTTCGGCCAAACTCTGCCCAAATACTCTCCCAAATTCCCTC
The DNA here is from genome assembly GCA_963277665.1 of Viscum album. NCBI lineage: Eukaryota > Viridiplantae > Streptophyta > Magnoliopsida > Santalales > Viscaceae > Viscum > Viscum album. The sequence continues at coordinate 1,607,242,573 of OY728123.1, forward strand.
ACTATAACCTAGAGGCCATAAATTGATCAGAAAGCCATCCTATGGAGCCCTTTTGATCAAATCAAAAGGAAGAACCCGAAGAAGAGGTAATGATTTCACCACCCTTTTCAGTGTTCCTTTCTTCATCCAGTTCTTCTTCCTTTGTTATTACCATTATAAAATTATAAATCCAGTATCATATATATACTGTGATGTTATTATAAATATGGTACAACCATATTCAGTATTCTATCCACCATTTGAATAACATGTCAGCATACGTGCATACGTACGGCTTACCGTCTCCACGTCGTGGTGTAATTGTTATTCAATATATTATTATTTGGATGGGTGTAATAATGATGTGTAACTCATGAAAATAATAAATATAACAAGTTAATTATTCTGTATATATGATATACCATCCAATTATATATTATTTTAATATCAAAAAAATGATATTGTCGCTCGTGCGTACGTACGGACTGCCGTCTCCACGAACGCGATGAGATTCATTCTCCGTCATATCCATTCAAGTATAATTATCATTTGATGATTTAAAAATAATGTTTAAGTACTTGATATAATTCTGTATATGAATAATATAAAACCTATCCATAACAAACATGGCTTATGTAAGAAAACATATAAAAGAAAATGAGTAAGTTAACACCCGAAACAACGATAATACTAAGATATTATTAACAATGCAATGTTAAAAGATCATATATGATATCATATGAATGTATATGATTATTGTATAATTTAATAGCATTTATTTCACTATTATACATGAGTTTAACCTACCCCAACCAAGGAAAAGTACAAGGTAAGGGTTATTTCACAATCTCTTCATTATCCGAGGTTGTTTATATGTAATAATCTACTCGGATCTCTTTATCATCCACATCCATGTTTCTTAAAAATGAATTTCAAAACATTTTTAATATTTATTAGAATATGGGTTAAAGTCATTTATACCCTTGTTTGACTTTTTATAAGAGGTTTAAAAAGGAATATTTTCGTCGTTTTCCAAACAATGTGCTTTTTAACCTTTTCGAGAAAATTACGGTAAGAATGTTTTTTTAACTTATACTGCGGGTGCGGCTATTTTCCACTGTTATAAAATCATCGAAGATTCCCTTACAATCTTATAAGAATATTTTAAAAGAAAATGTTTTATTTCATAAATATATGACTCTTTAATGATTTAAAAATAGAAAGATATATTTCTCTAAAAAGAGTTTTGATTTCATCTATGTCAACATCTTTTGATGGATTTTACGCTTATTTGAAATTGATTTATTACGGTACAAAACTTCTATATTGTATTGAAGGTTTTGTGATATGTTTGACTATGAATGTGCTATTTTTATACTATTCATAGTTTATGGTGAAAGTATTGACATTGCGTATTCTAGTTTTAATACGAATGTTTATGTTATGTTTAAACCTTTTCATATGGGAAAGCATTGGACTTAATATGTGATGGGGGAGCCCGCTATAGCTCTTAAATGTATCGGTATGTCTCATGAGACAAACTAGTGTCTTGGGACAAGGCCTTGGAAAAATATTATTTGTAGTCTTGGCACGAGGCCTTGGCTATGTGGTTATGATAGTCTGGCATTATGCATTCCATCATTATGAAAGTGGTTAATAATATTGCATGTGATTATTCGATTAGTAGAATATCCATGTGAATAAGTAAATGGCATTATTTCATTTTACTTTTTCCATACTATGTTGAAGTTCAAGTTTAAAATGCTTTTTTTTAATTATACATTTCCTTAAATGATTATTCTTATTTATGAAAGTTTCCGCTATATTATTATCCTTACTGGGCATTTGAGCTCACCTCTTTTCTATGTTTTATTTTTCCCCGGAAGTGAAGAAGTAAATTATGAATGACCTACAAGGATATGATGTGGGGATATGAGTGTGGAATATGGAGAAAATATGTTGTTGTAGCAGTTTTTCACTTTATGATGTAATGTAAGACTTATGAATATATCTACTGTTTCCAAGGCTACTAAACCAATCGGTATTTCGAGATTTGATCCTTCTTGTGACCATGCCAATGTTATGTAATAATGCACCGATGCTAGGTAACTAGGGTCGGGGCGTTACATAGATTCTCCAAATGAAGTGTGATTTCCCTCTCCCAACAATTTATGTTGGCTCTATATAGGGAAAGCCAATCCATGCCAAGAATTATATCAAATTCCACCATAGGGAGTATGACGAGTTTCGCTGGGAAATTCCATCCACAGATTATAACAGGGGAGGACTTATAATCATGGGATTCAATGAATGCCCCACTTTCCGTTCTCAATGACATCCTCACTTCCATGATTTGTGGTGGTGCTGAGATTGTTCTACTAATCATTTGGGATATAAAAGAATGCGTAGAACATGAATCAAAAAGTACATTCGCTATTCTTGGATGAATAACTAGAGTACCTGTCACAAATTCGTTTTCGGGGTTCACATTGGCAGAAGTGATGGAAAAAGCTCTTACTTGCTGCCTTGGAGGTTTTTGGTTGCCTCCGAAAACCCTTGGATTAGGTCACTGATTTGCAAAATGCCCTGGTTCTTTGCATCTGTAGCAGTGAACAGCGCGTTGAGGTACAAACTAAGATTTCCTCTCCTCTGTCGTAGCCGCGGGTCTTTATTGCCGACAATTAACAGCTAGGTGCCCTTCTCTTCCACACCTGAATCATTTTCTCATCCCCCTTAAGGCAATTTCCAGGTTGCTTCTTTCCGCACTTTTGGAAATTGGGGTGCTGGATCTTCTTAGCACTGTTGGATTTGTCCATCAGACCACCAGAAATGAAGTCCACCTTACGCTTCATATCCCCATGATACCCCTGTGATTCTATGATATCCATTTCAACCTTGGGGACACATCAAACAATTTCCTCATAGCTGTTGAATTCACGGATCACCAATGCTTTCCGCAGGCTAGGCTTTAGCCCACCAAAGAAGTGGTCAACTTTGCATTCGGGGGTAATGACAAAGCCAGAAGCATATCGTGCAAGACTTGTGAAGTTTTCCTCGTATCATACAACAGATTCTTTGTCTTTTTTCTTGGGGGAAAGGAAGTCCCTTTCCATCTTAATCTGGAGGGTGTGCAGAAAACATTTATCGAAAAACATATTCCAGAAATCCATCCATTCCAATGCCTCAATCTCCTCCTCAGGCTTCATATTTTTGATCAACGTCCACCATTGATCAGATTCACCCTCCATACGATAAGCCTCAAGGAGAACATTCTCTTGTTCATAACATTGAAGGATGGAGAAGATCTTTTCAATGCAGTTGATCCGTTGTTCAGCGATCGTGGTATCAGATGATCCACTAAAAGTAGGAGGGTTTTGTCTCGTGAAGCTCTCGATAGCGACTTGTTCTTTTTTATGGGGGGGGGGGGGGTTGAACGTTCCTATTTACACGTGTTTCTATTCAAAACATGAGTTAGCTGAGAGAGAAGCATGAAAAAGTTCGCGATTCCCACTCCCATTGGAGTGGGCATCTCATTAGCACAATCATCACACAGATCTTCACAATGGTTGTTAGCTCGAGTCCTCCTATTACCAGCCATTGGATGGAATAAAAGGATAGTTGGGGGTAACACATAAATTGAAATCCAAAGACAAAAGTTGATGACTTATAAATAATCTTTTATTTCATTAACTCATGAGTCAATAGGCATATTAATAGATTACAAGAGAAACATGAACATAAAGGAATGATAAATCATGACAGTCGTAACATGGAAATGTGGCAACAACACTTAACATGGAACTAGCATGAGCCTTATCCCATTGCACATAGAGAATGAGTAAATCCTCATTGCACATGAAGCACTAGAAAAACCTCTTTGCACATGAATTATCATGATTCAACACTATTTCACATGATGTATCATCAAACTATACTTTACCCAATGCGTTGGAACTCTATAAGGGCGCACCCTTTTTAAACATTTCATTTCATGCATAAGTGTGCCACATGGATCATAAAACAGGTATTCATAAAACATAATAATTTATTCCACGATAAAGTAATATGGAATTCATACATGAAAATATATAATCAATTAGTAAATGTGCATAAAGGTGAATACCCTTTTTGGAGAAATGGGCATGGTATTCACTACACAATGGCATTGGCTTAGAAAATCGGTGTGATTTCGACAACATAACGGCGTGACATAAGAATTCATAAAAACTGTTGATGATAGAGAAAGGGGTTACTCATAATATTTACATGTAATGTAAAGTAAGGAGGCTCTGTAGATACATTTCCCTACAATTGTAATGGAATTTAGAATCATGATACAAAAGTATTTCTTGAATGTAAATGAGGAGAGAGAAGTTCCTTTCGGAATTTCGGCATAGTAACGGGTGTACATGTGAGGCATTTAATGAGAGAGAAAGGGGTCTCCCATAATTCAAACATAAATAGGGAAGTATGAGGGAGGTCAGAAACCATACCCCAACATTCATAATTGAAATTAAAAAGGAAAAACAACTTAAAGAAAATTGGACAAAAAAGAGAAAGGAAGAAAAAATCCCTTACTTGGAAGTGTGCTTCCAAAGGATTGAGAGAGGCTTGAGAGAGGACTCTTGGGAGCTTGGGGCACCTTGTCAGGATTTTATAGAGTGTAGGGAAGAGGTTGGACTAACTCCAAAGGTTTTGAGTGAGGAGGAAGTGGGAGCTTGGGTGGGTTTATATAGGAAAGGTGAGGCAATTCATTATTATTTAGGTTTGGGACCCCTTATATTAAATTAATCCAAACCACAAACCAACCAATGGTTTTGCCCATGGTTTTTGGAAAAGAGAAGAGGAAAACAATATTTTATATGTATAAAGTCCTAACTTCTTAAAATAATGAGTTTTCTTATGTGGAGGTGAGTCACACTCCCATGGAAATTAATTTAATAGGACTAGGTGTTTACTAAGTCTTGAGGGGTCCATTAATGCTTTGAAAAGTAAGTCAAACAAACCCAAAATCACATTATTTTAATGGGAAAACATATATTGGCCGAACATAAAGTTTATAGTATATTATTACATCACTATTGGGTCATTATGATGTCATAAAACACATTATATATTTAAACGGTATTTAATTTTTACCGAAAAATTTGACTGTCTCAAAAAATTATGAAAAATTAACCGTTGGATAAAATTGACATCCTGTTTCCAGAAATAACATTTATTTTATCTAAATAATTTTCTAAATATGTTAATTTTCATTTTTAAAATAAAAACCGACATTTATCAAAAATTCACGGGTTTTGACAGAAATGGCTTTCAAACCTTAATAAAAATTACAATTTCATTTATAAAATTATAAGATCATTTATATTTAATAAAAATTAATTTAATAATAATAATAATAATATTTTATTAAAATATTATTTAATTAAAATATCCATTAATTTAATAAAACAGAATTCTTAATTAAATAATAACTAAAACCACTATTTGTAATATAAAAACTATTTACAATGTATGGAAAAATGACAAGGAGGTATATTCATTATTATATACAAAAATAATATACATGAACAAATTACTAGGGATTTGTTACATAACCCCTTAAAAAAGGCGCATAAGGCCTAAGGGTAAGGTGTGCGATGGTGACGGACTCTTGGGGTGGCTCAGATAACATCGCTCGAGTGGTAATCTCTATCAATTTCCACTTTTCTCGTAGATGGTCTCGTTCGAGCATGACATGATGAAGCTCAGCATGGGCTTGGCCAAGAGTAAATCCCAAGGATGCCACCTATTTTCTGAGCTCCGACAAAAGGTCTTTCTATGGGACAATTCTACTGGATGAGTCCTTCACTTCCTTTGTCTGAGTAAATTGGATTTGTTAAAGCCATATATTTATAATAATCATGTGATCACTGTTCAACAACTATATTAGAAACAGTAAAAATTCTTAACATAAAACCAAATAAGTTGAAATTTTATGTAAACATAGAGAGACATTTAATTATATCAAGAGGGATTTCCATTAATGAAACTTTGGGTCATTACACTAATGTTCACCCAAGGGCCCCCATGTGGTATTCCCTTCACCCTCTGGTCAATTTGTAGTTTTCAATTACTTGTTTTTTAATTTAGAGAAATAAATTTCCAATTTTCGTTACTTTTTCTTATAAATCATAATGTTGTAATATTTTTGGAAATCTAAGGTAATTTTCATTGTGAGATAGGTATTTTTTTATTTAACTCCATAGGCCTCTATGGTGGGGTTAGCTTTTGATGATCATAATGCTCTACAGGTTGACTACATTCCCTAGAGGTGTGGATGTGTTATGGTTTGTGTGTTCCCCCATCATCCATATGTAGGTATGGTTATTCCACCGACATTTAAGGGGTTAGGATCCTCTACATTTCTATCAAATTAGGTCTGTTATCCCAATACAAACATGGTGGCATGATCCTCTATTTTTTTGTTCAGTATTCCCCCAGTTTAAGATCATAGTCAGTGTTAGGATCATCTAATTAAATTGGAATTCTTGCCAATCGTTTCAAGGTATCATATTCTATAGAATATTTGTTATGAGTTTTTATGGATTTCATGAAATTTATATTTTTAATACTTGATCCCTAGTATGATATTTTTATACTAATGGATGTTATGTTCCATCGATTAACAAGAATGCTTCACCAATTGGTAGTATCCTCATCATGTATTATAGTGTTAGTTTGATGGATCATAATGTTGATTGGTAAAAAGGTTTTTTGGACATACGATTCTTCTTCACCCTATGGAATGATTTTTGGATGTGGTATTCATATGGATATCAATTTTAGGCTATGTGGGATCTTTAGTGTTTCAATATCCCCTAGTTATTAAATTGGTATGACATTCAAGCCTTAGAGATAAGACGATTTTGACTTTAATTATATCATTAGAACTTCTTGGTATAGTGTATATCTCGATTTCTCACCTTTCTCCACTTATTTTTTCTTTCTTATAAGAGAGTTTGAGATGACCTATTAATTTAAATTTTAATTAAGGTTTTTGGTTCATCCTATTTAGTATCTTTATACTCACCCCTTTATGGGAATTATCTCAAAAATGTTGTTTATGTATATACAACTCATTGATTTGGATATGTACATGGTAGATATAGGATAAGTTTGTATTTATCATAGAATATTCCTGGTGAAGATTGGAAATGAAAAATTGAGCATGGGAGTTCTTCATGGTGGCAGTAAATATTGTGGTGGGAGATCATTATAGGAGTTTATTAAAGGATCCATATCTCTATGGTGTCTTGTATTAGTAAAATTGAGTGTCTTGATTGATTTATTGATCCTGTTCAATTTCAATTGCAGTATTGTACATATTTTTCATTATCTCCTGCTTGTGATTCGGATAATTATGTTATACATATAGGTGTTACTAGTTGCTACTATACATTTTTATTATATTTACAAGGAATATAGATATTTATTTTTTCCTCCCATATTAATTAATATTCCTACTCAGTGATAATCACACAACCCAAGCCTATTGCAGTTGTTATGGGGTGGTACACTTCACTAACCACTACTATTGGCTAGGGTATGGTGGTTCCGGTCATGTTAAAGTGATATTAAAGCGGGTTTATCCTAGAAACATAGTTTTTAGTTGGTATTATTGTAAGGATGATTTAAGGAATTAAGGACACAATTTTAAGGGGTATTGAGTTTAGTTATTTAAAAAGTAGACTAGTATAGGTTTGATGTCCAATGTTTCCTTTATCTAGTAATTTTTTAACATGATAATTGATTTGTAGTTATGAGACATCATTGAGGGGTATAAGAACGTTTTTATACTAATCATATTGAAGTAATTTTTGATCATTCAAGATCTTATATCGTATTATGATCTACATAGTATCTAATACTTGTTAATTCACCCTATCAAATTAAGGGTTCTAGCCACATATATCCAACTTATGTTCTTCGGTATGGTTGTGAAAAGAACGTTCATGTAGTTGGACTTCTAAAATTTTTTTGGTGAATGAGGAGGAGGTATTGTTTTCTAGAACATGATTTATATTTATTCACACCCCATTATCTATGTTATTTTATCCATCATTTACAGTTAGTAAAAATCTTGTGGAATAGATGGTATTTATCACCATGTTTAATGATCTTATCCCTAAAATGCATATGTTTACGGTGTTCCTATGAAATATTCCACACGGATTTATGAGGAGAGACTTAACATTGGATGAAAATGATTTATCTTGAGTTTGGGACCATTGTTACAATATATATTGAGTTTTTATTTACAATATATCAATTCTTATACTGAGTATCCAATATAAAATGGTTATCTATTGGTGGATGATGTTTTTATATAACTCGTGGTGGAATTTCAGTACTAGGGATGGGTATGGTCACTTTTCAAGGATGGAATTTTAATTGAGTATGTGGGAAGATTCATAGAGTTGTGTGGTCATATTGGAGTACATGGCGAGGGACATAAAACTTGAATGAGGATCCTTGGGTATGTTTCCATAACAGAATTGTTTTGAAATCATGGATTTCAGAGGAGACTATATAGGAAAATTAATCATGTTGTGGTTTTGTTTTTCTAAAATTCCACATATATTAGTGAATCCTTAGAACGAGCTATAAGAATGGGTATCCTTAATAGAAATGGAATAGGTATTTGGGAGTATAGAATAATTTTTTTAGAAGATACTTTGAGCGGTTTTGTGGATTTAACTCAATGTTTGTTATGGTGAAGAGATTATTCACCTATTTTACAACCCAATCAACTCTCTTGGAGTCATTTAGTAAACAAAATATGGTATGAAAGAATTTTTATAAGGATGATTTGTTGGTATAATCACTCAATCACTACCATTGGTGAGATCATATCATACACAGAAATGTGATAGTAATAAATGTGGGGTTATGCAGTTTATGGATGGTTATGGTCAAGGATCAATGGATTTAGTTCATAGTATGACTCATGCCATCTATTTTAGGACCTTCGTATTTGATGGTGAAGGCATAAGGTATTTTCCATCCACCTATAGAACCCCTAGAAACAAATTAATCCGATATAAAGTTTCCAATAATGGTGATAGTATTTTACTCACACCCTTCACTAGTGATACAATATCATCATATAATGGGATAGGATTATTGAATCATGGTTTAGTTGTATTTTAATTCTAAAACATGATCAAATCCCAGAGTCATCTAATTATGTTGATTGGTGGTTACTGATGTTTTTCATAAAAATTATTTCTTCATGAATCAGGTGAGTGGAGCTAACAAACATGAAGATGAATTAAGAACACCATGGGATTATATACATCGATTAGTATATTATATTCATAGATAAGAAGATCACATTTTATGAATATTTTGAAATGAATATATTCTTTTAATGGGTGATTCGTGGTTACCGATTGATGAGAGTTTGTTGTTTACATCATCATTCATTATGGAAATGTTGGTCAAGTCTTATTGGGTCGAGAGAATAAATACCTTAAGGAATACAGGAGACATATAGATAAAATCAATCCTTGTAATGGTTTTGGAACGATCATGTTAGTAATAGATGTTTTTTCCTTACACCTAACACAAGAGTGTCAACTACGTATAATATTATCAAGGCATGAAACATTTACTCATGGAGTAGTATTAGATTTTGAGAAACTACAATCATAGTGATTGTTGAGTTTTTAGTGACAGAGAATCAACATAGTGGATTGTGCTTCAATAATAGGTTTCTATTTTACAATGATGGTGGAGGAACATAAGTAATTAGCTAGTTAAAAAATTCTTAAACATGGAGAAAACTATAACCTTAGGTTGATGGTTGTCAGTTTACACTATCCCCTTCTACAAAATATTCCCAGAATTGGTATTTAAATTTAGTGATCATGAATGACATTAAATTATTATTTCATAGTACTTTATAGAATTCCCAAAGGTTTTTAGAAAATAACTTACTTTTATAAGTGGATTCTGGTCTTCTCTATGTGATTTTATTAAATATAAGGATGTATATCATTAGTGGATATCCATAGATTATTTAATAACCATAAGTGTGGTATGACCAACACAATCTTTTGGGTATAATAATAACATGTAAATTCTTGTAATGGGTGATTTATAATATTTTATTATGGTTGTATGGTATAGGTAAATTGAGTATGTATTGTAATGTGGTATTGAGTTAATAATGAATTATTATCTAAATTTAAAAATTTATCCACTTCATATTGTTTTAAATTTGTCCAAAAAATGATAATTTTTGTGATGTTGAGTTGTTTAATGAGAATGTGGTATTTTTATGCCCACATGGGTAGATTTAATGAAATTTTAACAGTAACACAACTTGGTTATCTTAAATAGTTTTTGTGGGCCTATTGGTGTCATAATGTAGATATAGGATTCTTATGGACGTTTTATTAGAGGTTTAGAAAGAATTTACATGTTTTTTTCAAGGAATTTTCTAGAGACATTGGTGAAGGTTCGATGCAAATACTTAGGGATTGAGAATATGTGTGCGATCATAGAGAGAATGTATCAAGGAATATCTTCTAATTTCTGTGTGAAATATGAAAAAAATGGGGCGATGTTGTTTGGCATAGTTGGGTGCCTCTCATATAACCTCCTTCGGGAAAATTATTTAAATGTGGAGGGTGGAGCACTACATCCATAAATGAGCTTTGTGTGACTAATCATTCAATGATAGATGTTTGTAGTTCTAAAATTTATTTCTCCACATATGTTTGGATTACATTTCATTAAGAAAAACTTTTTTTGGGTGTAGATTCTTTGGAATAATCATACGGTGAAAGTGTTTTCTCTCATCATGGTCTTCCATCAAGATGACTTAGAGAATATAAATTTGGTGATAAATGGTGTTAATTATGTCTCAGGAAATTTTATAACAAGTTGACATAGGAACCAGACCTCATAACTCAAGTAAGTTACACATAACTATGGGATGTTATTTTGTTAGTTTATTTCACGATCATCCTTGCTTCATTGATCTAGTTGAAACTTTTTCTTGAATAAAATGGATTTAAAGTGGGAAAGTATGTAGTTTCCTGGGTTTTTTTTCAAAACATACGTTTCTCAATTTTGGGTTTTGGGTTTAAAGGACTTACAAAGGGTAAAATGGTAAAGTTACACAAGGAGAAAACCTTGAAATTATAAGTTGATCATCCCATACTTTTTATGGAGTGTATTTTATCCATATTCATATTTTTTGAGTAATTATGGGCATAGTGGCACACCGATAAATATAGTTTTTGTGAATGAAATTAATTTATTCTCACACATGAGATCTTGAGAATTATAATTTTATTAAAAATGGGGTGTTATATAGGAATAAATAGTAAAACCTTTTCAATCAAAACATGGGTTTTTCCTGGGGGTGGTGTAACATCAATATTCACTGTGTTCCTTGGGTGTTGTACATCGTTGGGTTATTTAATTATAATATTAATGAGATAATATTTTAAAAAGTATAATATTTAAATAATGGTAATTTAAAACCCAAATTCAATATTTGATGTCTCTAAAAAATATTCATCTTAGTTTATAATGATTCGTTCATGAATCCAAGAAGTTTAGGAAACTAGAAGAAAAATAAATATTTTTTTAATCTGATAGTCCATTTTTAACAAGGTTTGGACGAAACAATTTCATGAATTGAAGGACCAGACACATAGTGGCCATATAATTATATAGTCTATAAGACAAAAAAAATTCTCTCATAACATTATATGGACCATGTACATTGAAACAACCCCTCCATATCACCACTGTATGTTTGCACCTTGCTCACCACCTGATTTTGCTATCAGTTTCTAGTGCCATATATAGAGATGCATGAGCTGATGTCATTGCCTCCATATCCCTCCCTCAATACTTTGTCTAGTACAATCTTCTTAGTGAATTTTACCACTCTTATTTATAGTCAGTGAGATACACCAACACCGATGGACATGAGATGATCTAAGTCATGGGGTCCATGTGGCTTGAAGGTCCATGATGGCCCAAAACCCCTACGGCGCAATGGCCCATTTTTATGGACTGAAATACCATGTGGGATGAATAGTGTTACTATTGCAATAGTCAACTACAGTAACCTCAAATGTTCAATGACATCTACATTGCAATAATAATAGTATAGTTCGTACTATTATGCTATGATAGTACCTACATAAATTTGATCCCATCATTATTTGAAGCTAGGTTTCATGCGAGATGGTGATGTGAATCTAGAACATCGGTTAGAAACAAAATACATGACGGAACCAAAATAGGTTTTTTGGGAGAAATTTATTAAAACATTATAATATTGATGATGATGAAGAACAAAAAGGCATCTTTCATCAATGAATGATTCATTCTAGAAGTAGGTCGATGTTATTTTTCATGATATGTTCTTTATGAATTCTCTAATTGAATTAATGAACTAGAATATTTTTCTTCATGGATTATTTCATCATGAATATTATTATATTTTATCACTATACTTGTTATTATTATTATCAATCCTAGTTATTAAATTCCTTAACACCATTATTTGAAATTATTTTGGATGGATGGATTAATTATGTAAATTGTTTCCCGATTGTTTGAGTTAATTTTCATATTGTGAAGATAGATGATGTGTTTCTCTTCCACTCTCTCACTATACTCCCTATATCCCCCATCCACCACACTATCAATATATGTCCCTCTCTCTCCTGATTTCCAACTCGCATATGGATGGTGGTTCATTATCCCTAAATGTTACTAGAAATATATAGGGCTAAAAATGTTACCATGATATAGTAGTGTTGTATGGATCAAGTGTAGTGACCATGACACATAAGGTGTATTGAGTAGGAATATTTTTCTATATGGGTTTTAGTTGTGGTTATCGTAACAGAGTGAGGTATCTCTAGGTAATGTGCTGCTCAAGGAGTGACGTATAGGGTGATGGAGGTCATCTGATGTGTGTAACATCGCAGTATCAAGAAACCTAGAGCCCATAGTTATATAACAATATTGGAACAATTTACAAGAGATATAGAAGGATACAACAGTTTAGTGATCTTCTATGACTATACACAAACATATAATAAATTTCAATACATAAGATTTAGAATGAACATATTGTAAGAACATGATTATCCCTTTTGTCTTATCCATAGAAATTAATCATAGTCTTCTTATTAGTTTCATTGGGAAAGGAAAAAATATGGATCATATCAGATTCTTAGTAAGGGGAAAGTATTATAATAATATATAATATAAAAATGGAATCAGAAATATAGAATGAATATATAAACAATATTAATACATAATCAACTGAAATTGAGGACAAGATATATCAAAGAATATAAATGAAAACACATATTATAATAATCATTGGTCTCAAACTGATGGAATGTATAATGTTGGATATAAAAAACATATTATCAATACCTTATGTGAAGACAATTTCCTATCATGGTAAGAGGCATACATTAAAACCCAATGAGTTTTATTTTATGATCCCTATCGATGAATCGATGGAATATATAATTTTGGGACCAACCTATCATATTATTAAGTCCAATGAGTTCTCCATTAGATTCATCAAGACAATTAAAAACATTCCATGAGGAATGTATTATTGAATAAATTGCATTATCTATATAGAAATTAAATATAGAAATTAAATACTTCTATATTCAATAATATAATGTTGATGTTTCGAAGAGAATCACATAAATAACTTGTAATTTATGAGATATCATAAATGTAAAATTTTGTACCCTTAGCAAGGAAACAATGTGGAAATGGTATTTATAATTTTCTAGGTATCCCATGGAAGATAGTTATTGGATTTGATAAATTTTATTGGCACGAAACCATGGGGATGATGAAGACTTTTTAGGGGGAACCAAATCCCACCCCGACTATGGATGAGTTGATGAGATTATTCTAGCAGTAGAATCATCCAACATTATTAGGGGGTAGAGTACCCCATGATATAGAGTCATTGTTAGAATTCATGCTATCTAATTTTGGGCAACTTGAGACACCTCCTTAGAGGAGGGTGTAGCTCACTACTTACATTCTTCTTGATTCTGCCAAAAGATGGTGCGATGTAATCCAACAAGAAGGACGTCATCTGGATATGGCATGGGAAGAGATTTGGAGGACCTTCTATGATTACTTCTATCCCAAGACACTAAGGGAATATTGTGTTTTGGAGTTTATGAATTTAGAGCAGGGCACTCTTTATGTGATGGATGACTCTTCTATATTTACAGAGCTTCAACGCTACACACCTGTTCTAGGGGGATATGAGATATCACTACCTAGGAGGTTTGAGGGTTGTTTTAGGTATGAAATCCGATCATAGGTGAATTTTATCAGGATGACTTCGGTTATTGCTATAATAAATCAGGCGCTAATTATCGAGCGCAATCTGATGGAGTTAGGAGTTGTGAGCTAGTGTAGTTCAGTATCCAAAGTAGGTACTCTTTCGAAAGATAGTAGTATTCCCCCTAGGGAGCATTTACCATATGTTTTTTCAGGTAGCCGAGTGTTGTGCTACCAGTTTGGATGGAGTGAGAACATGAGACTACATTGGCTGAGAGACCCAGTTTAGTGCCGATCGTATGTCAAGATAGGTAATATTCTGCGTTTCAGCAGGAAGATCTCACAAGTATTTAGTGAGAAGGGAACTATTATAAATCCATGTACATGAGAAGGACCACTAGTTTCTCATCAGTTAAGGATTTGTGGTCTGTCAGGCCAAGGGCGGTGCCATGGATCTAGTATCCAGATGACGGGTTTTCAGTGAAAAAAATGGTAGATCAGCTCAGGCTAGACAAGTGGGTTGCAGGGTTGTATTTAAGGTCATAAATTTGCAGTGGAATTTACCCAATAATAGAAGGATCCCAGACCCTCTACGGATAGATGTACAATTATAGATTCCTCAGTTTTAGCTATAGTTATTTTTGATATAGGGTATTCCCATGATTTTATATTTGTTGTATTTGTATATAGACTTGGGCTCTATATCTTTACATCTGAAAATGTTATGACACTATACACTCTATTGGGGATTAGGATGGCTCATGTAAGTAAATGAAAGGAATTTTCTATTATGGTTGGGGGTGTCACTTCATGTGGGACCTCTATGTCTTCGAGATGACATGCTTCAATGTCATTCTTGAAATGTACAGGTTGGTATCCCTTTAGGAAATTGTTCACTGCTATCACCGTAAGTTGAGTTTCATGTCACCCAATGGTGGGTTTTTTTTACATAAAGGTGAATAGGATTTCCAGGAAAGAAGAGCGGGACCCTAGCATCATGGGTTAGGATTAATTACATCCTAGATTGAATGTTTATATCGAGATGAACAGAACATATCATAGATGGACTTCCATTCAATGGTGGATCATTTTAGATATGTCTTCCAGATGACTTTTCAGGTTTACCTCTAGAGAGATAGGTAGATTTCTCTATTGATATTGTGCCATTAGTGGAACTAGTGTCCATTATACCTTATAAGATGCCTTCACCAGGGTTATAGGAGATCAAGAAGCAGTTAGATGAGTTGTTAAAAAAGGGTTTCATCTGACCCAGTACTTCTCTGTGGGGTTCTCTAGTCCTCTTTGCAAAGATGGGGGATTGTACCCTCATGCAATGTGTGGATTATCAGAAGATGAATAGTTGATGGTTATGAACTAACATCCTTTACCAAGGATTAGTGATCTATTTAATCATCTTTGAGGAGAATGAGTTTTCTCAAAGATTGAATGGAGATTTAATTATCATTATCTTCACATTAGACCATCATATATACCTATTAAAACCATTCAGAGGAGGTATGGTCTATACAAGTGTTTCGTTATAACGTTTGGTCTCACAAACATGTCAGAAGTGTTCATGTCTTTGATGAACTGAATGTTTAATCGTTATGTGGACTATTTTGTGGTATTATTCATGGATGAAAACTTGGTGTACTATCACACTCGACACAACCATGCAACCCATCTTGAGATATTATTGAGTACACTGAGAAAGAATTATTTACCTGCTAAACTCTCAAAATTTCACCTTTGGATAGACCAGATTCACTTCATGGGTCATGTCATCTCAGAGACAAGAGTATTAGTAGACACTACGAAAGTGATAGTAATAGTTACCTAGGAGAAACCGAATAATGCATTTGAGGTATGGGGGTTTCTGGGGTAGTATAGTTACTATAAACACATTATACAAGACTTTCCACACTTTACAATGCCACTATTGGGGGTGACTAAGAAGGGTTAAATGTACATGGGGACAGATTTAGGTGAATCAACCTTTTAGGAATAGAATGGGAGATTAGCTTTAACACCATTACTAATTTTTCCAGATCCAGGCAAGAGTTACCCCATTAACTATGATGCATAAGGTATAGTGCTTGGATAAGTGCTTATTATAGTTGAAGGAGTTGTTGCATACGGGTCTAGGCAGTTGCGGCCACATGAGAGGAACTACCCTACTCACAGTCTCAAGTTGGTTGCAGTTTTTCTTGATTGGAGCTATTGGTTACACTATTTTTTGGGAGATAATTTTTGGGTATAGACTTTCCACAAAAGCCTCAAGTGTATCTATACGAAATGAGATACAAATTTTATACCGTGATGGTGGGTTGATTACCTTTAGTATTTTGACATTAATCATACCTAAATACAAGGAAAATGCAATTTAGTGGATGATGTGTTGATTAGGATCACCCAGAAACATGTAGTTTAGGAGGACAGCAGTGATTACCAGATTATTTATATGTTCACTAAGATGAATTTGGAGCTTCATGATAGATAGAGGAAGAAGTTTCTTTCTTCTAGAGTTGTTACCTCAACAATAATTGATCGACTGTGAATGAGGAAGGTATCAGATTCTGAAGGCCTTGTCCTATGGGAGAGTGTGATAGTTAGGGACCCTACTCCTGGGTGGACAGTAGGTGATGATGAAGTTTTTTAGTTTCATGAACATGAATGGGTGTTAGAAGAAATATTTGAGGAGCTATTTCAAGAATTTCATGCCTCAAAATGGGAAGATCATCTGGGTTCCACAAAGATGTATCGAGATCTACATTATCAGTATTGGTGGATAGACATGAAGAGGGATGTAGCTGATTTTTTTTAGAAGTTCCGCCTGTTAGAAGATGAAGTCAAATAATCATTTTCAAGTAAGGCTATTATAGTAGTTACCCATTCCCATTAGGATGTGAAATGATGTCATGATGGATTTTGTGATGGGTTTACTAAGGTCACCTCGAAATAATGATGCAGTTTGGGTTGTTTTTGATAGACTCATGAAGGGTGAACATTTTTTTTGATCAAGGAAACCTTCAGTTTTAATGATCATGAGAAGATGTATAAATGAGATATTGTATGTTTTCAGGGGGGTTTTGCACTATATTGTTTTAGACAGAGATTCCCAATTTACATTTTTTGTCTACTAGGGACTACAGAGGGCTTCAGTTATACAAGTACATCTGATTACAACATATCAACCCCAGATAGATGCCCATTCTATGTGCATGGTTAAGGTTTTGTAGGAAATTATTGGAGCATGCAACCTGGATTTCAGGGGCTCTTTGGAGAGACACATACCAATGGTGGATGTTTCCTATAATAAAATTTTTCAAGAAATGATTCAAATTTCACATTATGAGGCTTTGTATGATGGGCCATGCTGATCACCCCTATATTGGCTAGAGGTAGGGGAGGAGGCTATGTTGGTACCTCATCATGTCCCACAGACCACTCAGTAGGTTGATTTGATTCAGAAGAGGATGGATACTACAGATTCTAAGCTGAAATATTTTGATGATCGATGGAGATGACCACTGGAGTTCAAGGTTGGAGATTATATTTTCCTTCGTGTCACACCGAGGATGGTACACAAGAGGATTAGAGGACAGAGGAAGCTTTCACAAAGATAAATTCTTTCATTTGATGTTTTAGAGAGATTCAAGCTAGTTTCCTCTCTGTTGTAGTTACCTTAGTGGTACCAGTGAATATATGAGGTATTTAATATTTTTTATCTATGACATTACTTTTCAGACCTGTCCCATGTTTTTCAACCCAAGGAGGTGGATGCATCCTTCGAGGAGCATACTTTTCTAATTATGGATTGCATCCTTGAGGTTCTCTGTGGTTGGTTTGTTCCTATGGTATAGGTGTTATGAGAGAAAAAATGAGTGTAAGATGAGACATATGAGAGGGAGGAAGACGTACAATCATAGTGGTTGGATTTTTTCACAGTTTCTTCTTCACCACTCTTATTTGGGAAATTCAGGGATGAATTTCTTTAATGGGGGGGATGTTTGTAAGATCCAATATCTTCACTTCATATATGGATACTGATTTCAGGTTTTTTGATGAAAAAATAAGAAATGGTGTTTTACTATGTACACTTTGTGTACTTTTGAGTAAACATCAGGCACCCAGTTTCCGCGTAAATTTGTGTACTGGCCGTGTAACAACCAAGTACATGGTCGTATGATGAACTAGTATACCACTTAAGATGGGGGTCGGTTAATGCCACAACATAGAATTTAAATTTTATGAACATTCTATATTCTTTACCTTTTATTTTTTAAATCTAAATTATGTCACATCTTATTCTTTTAAACATCATCTTCTCTCCTTGGTTCATACAGGAGAGTGACGAAACACACTATTTAACTTCCTTTAACCAAGGATGTTCATTTTTATTATTGATTCAAATTCCTCATAATTATTTGTAGGTAAGATGTTAATTTTCCTAAGAATATACACTAGGATTATCAAACTATGTGTGATGTAAAGCCCATTATTGTGTACCTGGTTACCCCGAGTATGGCTCGGAACACCTTCTTTGAGTTATTACTCCTATGTACATCTGTTCCAGAACCACGCCCCCTTATATTATCTTTAAAAGGATTTATTTCTTGTAAAGATAAAAAAATATCATCCTTGCCAATATTTTAGGTTTTTCTTTTATACATATCTTCAATGTTTACCTTAGTGTAGCGTTCTCTAACCTATGTTTTCTTCAATCTCATTCTTAGTGTTGATACTACACTTCCTTCACTACCAACTATAAAGACCCAAACCTATATACTCAGGGTCGGTGTCTTCTAAAAATCACATTAGAATGATTACAATAAATCAACCCCCATAAGGACCTAAGAGTTTAGTATTCTTCGTAAACTAGTTACATACATGATTCCTTTATTACAAAACAATACACTAATTACAACCTAATTTTCCATCTTTTTTCTAGGATAAGATCATTATTCATCTAGAATATCGTTTCATGAATTTATTTGTACACCTATTTGATTATTGAGGAGCGGAAAAAAGTAATGGTGAGATCAATTTATCAGTAAAGCTAATTAAAGAGAAGAAGCAATAATGAATCAATGAGAATAAATTAATATGGTAAGGTATATAACTAAGAACACATGTCATGTAATTAATAAATCATTAGGAGAACAATATGGGAAGGTAAAAAATGAAAACACATGACAATAACTAATCAATATATATGGAAATGTAAATAATCAAACAAATATCCCATTTAAACAACTAGATAAGGGATAATTAGTATTGAATGTAAGAAACTGAAAACATATGCCAGATAATTAATGAACTGAGAAATAAATTCATCCAAGAATATACTATTGAAAAATATGATGGATACTACTAACTAATTTTAAATGAGGTAAATTCTTAATTATTGGATGTCATGTCATAGGCACATGGAAACCTATACATTCAAGTCTATTTAAAAAATAGTTTAAATTAATGGTAGAAACCAATTTAATTGTCAAACCTATTTTTCTCATGAAAACATGTCGATTCATTGAGGGGCTATATAATGTCTGGGTCCCACCCTAAATTTCCATTCCAAATCATTACTCATGTAAAATAATCAAAATAAATAACACAACTTATCAAATACCCTTTTTTAATGAGAAATAATCATTTAGCAATAATTTAAAGTTAATCAAATAACTATAAAAGTAAAAACCCTATATAAAATGGTTTGTGTTTTAGGGAAAATATACGTTCTTGATAAATGATATGGATAATTAGGGGAAATTAAGTGATAATTGTTTTTTGAAAGTTTAATATTTTAAGGGGAATAACAAAGAAACCCAAGAAGTTTATACAAGCACATTACCTAACCAAATCAATCCATAACAACCCCAAGAAATGATATGGGTGGCATCAATAATCAATATTCCAAATAGTGTAAAAATATATGGTTTTTTGAATGACGAAATAAAAGAATAACTTAAAATAATATTGTTAAGGAAAATATAATTTCTATTGAGAAACTCTTTGAAAAAAAAATTTAAAATAAATAGAATTGAAGCTCACATTAAAACAATTATTAGAAAATAATCATTTTAAACATGAAAAGGATTCTTCAAAGAAAATATGGTGGATAAATACATATATGTCGTACGAGTTAAAGAAAAACATTTATTTAGGAATGTAGAAGTGTTAGAAAAATTCTTTTTTCGAAATTTGACATGAATATTACCCTAAAAATAAACATAAATGATAAATGGGGTAAAATGATTTTAAAAAATTAATTTTTGAAGGTTAATTTGAAATCCATTTTAGAAGACACTATTTTTAGAATAAAATAGTTTCTTCAACTAAATAATGAAATGATGTCCGGTTTTAATAAAATAATTTTCTAATCTATTTGACTACTAAAGAGTGGAAATGTGGTACTTGTAATTGATAATGTTCATTAAAAACTATTGGATTTAAAAGGAATGGATTTATTGATAATTATTCAATCATTTACTTGTATTCATATTGAAGTACAAATAATCTCAAATAAAATGAGATTGTGAAATAAACCCTTGAAATGGATATAAAAATGAAGTGTGAATCACTCAATGAGTATATTATGAATATTAATTATAAAACCATATATGGAAATATTATATACCATAATAGATATTAAAAAGTCTTTACACACATAATATTAGAATATTTATTACAATTAGTAAGTAATATAACTCAATGAAAGGTATTGACTTATGAATTTCTCTTCCTCTTGGGAACTTTTAACTTAAATACCTTTAAAAAAAATAATTCAAGTGGAAAATCAAAATAACATGAATATAAACTTTTTCATGATATTACATATCAAAATGGGTATAATATACGCTATATAAAATAAATTAGGTGTGGAAAAAAATGTATGCCTCGTAGAATGAAAATGAGACAAGAATCCCTTACTACTGGAGTATATTATGAATCATTACATACATGAAATATTAACATCAAAATAATTGATTTATATCATGAATACAAGGGAAATAAAGAGTTAATATATCAAACTGGTAAGTATTTACACAACACAAAATAATTAAGTGGTGAATATGACATTTATCTTAGAGATGTAAAAAGTGTGATGAAAATACCTTACCTTCGGTTTCCTTTGTGTTGGTCATAATTTAAAATCATGTATAATGGGTTAAATTATGTTACTATCTAATTTCATAACCATAATAATGTTTATAATAACATATATTAACTTATTATAATACCTATTTACCATTTTGTTAACAAACATTCATTAATTTTAATATTTTCTATGTGAATTTCCAAATTTTCTCTAGTAAGTTAAAACTTGTTACCTCTTTTCATCATTAGTCAGATAATGGTTTCATCATCAAAAAAATTTAATCCATGACTTAATTATTATATATAACCTGTATATATCTATTTATAAAAATCTATAATATTTAATGATAGGAAATGAAATTCATCGTTCATGGAGATGACTGGTCATACATACACATGAACGCTGCTTTCATTTTATTGCCCTATTTTTTTAGAAAAAGTAAATTAAATGATATTTATAGCCATGTATATTATAAATCAATTATATTTTTTCATTTATATCATCTTTAATACTTTCAATTTATAACGTGAATGAATCACATTGCATTGAGGGGCAATAGTCCATATATCCACAATCGAAGTTATAGTATTTATTCCAAATGGAATGCATATAGGTATATGTTATAAATAATTATAGAAGAATAAAAATATTATAAATGTCATATGTATCCTATATAATTATATTTTCAATCATAATGACTATGCTGATATGACGTAAATGAAGTACGAACGATCATCGTTTCAAGAGGCTGTAGTTCACTATTGACATAAACATTATGTTCGTTACCCATTCAATGGAAGTGTGTGTGAGTGTAGGTTATATCCTTAATATAACAAAATATCAGTATATTTAGGATAATATTGTTATAATATCAACATTTTAGATGAATGTTTTAGTTTGTGGAAAATTTAATGAATGAAAATAGATCATTGGAAGGTATTGCCTTAAAAATAGAGTAACTCCTTTTGGTTTATACCAAAAAACTTCCTTGGAAGTAATTCTGCACAAAGATAGTCATCTCAGTCTAGGGCAAGGATGTTGGGAATATATTTCTTCATATCATTTTCGAATCTATGTGTTTTGAGTTGTCTGAGGAATGTGGAGAATTGGTGGTCATTTATAGTGAAGGAGGAGTAACAGTCTTGTAATATTTTCACAATAGAATTCAATACACTCTTTTCATGTTTCATGTGGTTTCAATAATGGACCCAATTAGATCGAAAATATGATAGGGTATAAATATATAAATATATAAATAAAATTTCTTTAGGACTAGTTTATAGGGTTTTGGGACTTATGGTTTAGGATTATCCCCTTATTCAGCTTAATTTAACCTCAATCTTTGTAAATAATTTTCCACACATTCACTAATATTTTTTGTGACAAAATATTTGGTATCATTAGAAAATATAAATTATACTGATTCTAAATATGGAATAAATTTTTCAAAATTATAATCACATAAGTAGAGGAATTTAATTTAAAATCCATCCCTTAGGTGTGATGACAATGCGGGGTTTTAAAGTAAAAACTTCCAAATGTTTTCTATGTTTTTATAATCTATCGAAATGTCAATAGGTTCCACTGATATAATTTGTATTAATTGATAAAAATAGTGTCTAATTAAAATTTAAAACTAATGAAATGTATAATTAATCCCTATAAATAAATTATATTAAAAATAATTTTTGAACTATTTTTTTTAATATTCATAAAATAAATTCATTGAAAATTAACAAAAATTCCCCATAACCAAATTTTTATGTTTATAATTCAAAAATTAATTATACTTTGACATATTAAATAAATATAAGTGTCAAAATTCATATTCAAAATGGGTTCTTCAATAAAAGTCCTTAAAATTGCCTTTAAAAAAATATAGCATCTTATGTGTAAAATTGGGTTTCTTCTTATCTTTTGAATATCAAAACTAATGTATGAATATCAAAAATATTTTATTGAATATATAACACATATATTTCATTAAAATAATTATATAATTTTAATTAATTACATTTATTAATACAATAATCCTTTGAAGAAAATAAATAATAATATTTATTTCTCTATCCAATTTGTCCTTATTTTCGTTTCACAATAATGGGTATCCAATGAAATCATTTTATGTTTATATAAACCCTAAATTTTTATAATTTAGTTAATATTATTCATAAACACTAACATAGAGTAAATGTTAGATCAAATTATATTAATTATCAATATTTTTAATAATACATTGTTATTTGGTGAAACCTAGTCTTGCCTGTAACAAAAGCTATCGAGGAAGGTTGCTCTTGAGTGTAACATCGGGTATTGAGGAAATATTCTCTGGCATGTGATGAAATATATGTTAGTTTGGAATGAATTACAAGACATATCATATATTTTATTTATATAAAATATTAAATATATAGTAGATCCTCAGGATATTATATTCCCTTATGCGCATTTTGATACCTTTCATACATGCTATCGAATAAAAATATTTACTCCACTGTTTAGGGGTGTTTCAATAAAAATAAGAATTTTAGATTACTAAATGTTAATGATTATCCTATAATAAACTCTTACATGGAAATTTAAGAACCACATAAAATAAAATAGGTGTTGATTATAACAGGGGTCCGAAATAATGAAAATTGAGATAGAAAACCCACACTTATGGATTGGGTAGTAATAAAATCAAAACCTCCTAAAATATAGGGATAAAAAATTATCTTAAAATTCAATGAATAAATTATTTTATTACATAAAACCTCAAATTGAAATTATAATATACATTTAAAAATATTAGGCGCATAATATAAAATATGCCTCAAATAGAGAAATTTGAGAAGGAAAATCCTTACCTCTTGTCCTAACATCCATGATCATTCTTTAAACACGTTCTTCATTAACATATATATCATAATTAACTAATAAATAAAATAAAATATACCAATTTTTATTTCAACTCCTTATAAATAGTCATTCACTACATTAATTCTACATATTTTCAATATTAGTGTTTTCAATTTCGAGGGATTGTACAAGTTTCGAAATAATAGTTTATTTATTAACTATTCATAAAAAATTTAATTACTCATTATTCATTAAATTTACAATTATGTGTTATTTATAATAATATATGATTATTTAAATTCCTTTTGTGAGTGTTTGTAACATTATCCCAGAAGATGAAGTCGATAATAAGTCTTTTTTGGATAAATTTGGCGAACAATTATTGTTCTATTAAATGATGAATTTGATATTGATATAATATATAGAGAACCAAAAACAAATCATTATTGGAACATTTATATCATATTATAATAGTAAATTTTTTTTCATATTCAACCATGATATATGTGCTATTATTATTCCAGTTATTTTTTAAACTGACCAAAACATTAGCATACCCAAACTTAATGAACAATTATGATGTGGTTTTATTGTAATTGCATTATACCCAGAGAAAAACTCTTCATTATAAGACAATTAAAGCTCAAAATCTATTCCCATTGTTGGGAGAAAATTTGTCTAATATAGAATGTATTTATTCAGTAATAAATCAGGGTATATGTTTTTTACTTTACAATGGATGGGTAGCATAACCAACTAGTAATTTATAATTCAAATTAATTCTAGTATTTCAAAATGGTAATTTTACGTTGGGATTAACTTCCCATTTTTACCAAATCATACCAGTCCCATACAAAATGAAACCTTCCAGAATTAATGATCCCCAACTTGAACTCCAATGTCGTTCAATAAATTATTAGTATTTCCCTTTTTTCCTTCTCTGGAATTCTTTAATGTGATCTTGATTAGTTTGTAACTTTGTAGTTTTCTCCTCCATAATATCTAGACCAACTAAATTTATTCCTCCAATATCTTCCTAATAAATTTTAGTACAATATCTATTTTCATAAAATTATTCATACATTTACATATAAATTCATGAATTGAATATATTATTGTACGAATTATCCCAAAAAGGTAGATACTAATTCCATATTCCTTGTAAGTAAATAGAACATGGTTTCAGATAATATTACAGTGTCTATATAGTGGTTTAAAACTGTCCATCAATTTTTGGATGATATTTAGTGCTCAAATATACTTTAGTTCTGAGATCCCTTTTAAGACTCTTATAAAATTGTGACATGAATTGATTCTCACAGTCAAATACAATATATATATGTTCTACATGAATCCTTAATATTACCTTGAAACAAATTCGTACAAATTCATCATGCGGTAGATCATGTCTTATCACTATTAAAATGAAATACACTACAAGATGATCAATGATGTCCTATAGAGTATCGTTATTATTTTGACTTTTAAAACTATAGTGAGAAATCCCATTGTAACATTATCCTTCTTAAATATTTTCATCAGAAAATATTTCTCAACACACATAGGATCTAGTCTTTCAACATTTTTCTTTTTGCATATTAAGAATCACGACACATTTTCATCAATTTCCGACTTTATTCCATCCCAACAGAAATGTTCTCTTAAATCTGTACAGATATTTTTGATACCATGGTGTGTAGATAAATTCGTTATATATACTTCATATAGAAGACCCCGTTTCAAATCTAGTATGAAAGTAACACATAACCACTTCCCAAACTACAACACTATATCTCTATTGATAATGTTGAGAAATTTCACCCATCCACTACTTTAATATTACTTTGTATTTTTTCATCATCCTTATGAGGCATACCTACATTTTTGTGTAATGATGGTTTAGATATTTCTTTAAAAAGGAATTATGGCTCCCAATTCATTGAAATCACCATATCGATCTTTAGTAAATCTCTATATATGGGAGCCATATAAATCTACATCATGGCTATTAATTCATGGTTTCCCCTACTCAATACATCATTCACCTTATTTCCCTTCCCGAAGAGGTAGTTTATTGATAAATCATGGTCCTTAATTAGTTTTATCCTTTTTATTTGCATTATATTGATCTTTTTATAAGATAATATATAATTAAAACTCCTGTGGCCCCTATATATATAATATATATTTTAAATTTGAGGCAGTGTCTCTATATTTTCAAAGAAAATATTTTAGATAGTAGATCAAGTTTGTGAAATGGATAGTTATGTTCATGTATTTTCAACTACATTGATAAATAGGCAATCACTGTATCAATCTAAATTAAGATACACCCATGTCCCTCCTTTGATGAATCACTGTAAATTACATATAAATTCTTAACTAATAGTAAAATTAATAGAAGTTCAATAATTAGTCTCTACTTCATCCCTTCAAAACATTCGACATATTCATTTAACCATTTGAATTTAACCACATTACATGATAACTTTGTTAATTGGTTAACCAATCAAGAAAATTCTTGAAAAAGACACAAATAGTAATCAGATAAACCCATAAAACATAATATTGTGGTATTTGTTTTTAGTGTAAGAAATTATTTGAATACATTTTTCTTTAATGGGTCAAAAATATTTCTTCATTATAGATAATAAAGAAATAAAAATAAACTTAATTGATCTTAAATTCATAACTATTAAACATATAATAAAATTTATTTTTTAAGGGTCTTCTAAATTATTTCCAGATGAATATCTGTAGGGTCCAAAAAATTCTGCAAATTGATGGTAAATACTCCCAAAATATTGGCAAAGAAGATGGATGCATGATTGATTGAAAAACGAGGAGAAAAGTCAAGAAATCAAATATTGAAAAGGAATTTGGCTTGGCCACATATAATCATTAGGAAAGGTTAGCATGAGAAATAAAATATGAACTAAAGGGGTGTGGATGCCCTATGGAACACTTTCCTACGCGGTATTGGCCAGCGAATAAAAACAATTTCGATGAATTTCCACCCAAGAACCGATGCTCCCTCAAACCATTTTCACTGGAAAAAATCTGATGGAAGTGTGCCCCACATACCATCCCCATGAACGATGTGGATCATGGATGAGGAGAAGCCAATGAAAAACCATGCCTCATCAAACCATGGTTGATCAGATCACTCATGGATCAATATATCTCTCCATGGGCATCCGTAGAAGTTGTCGTGAAAACTGTATATATAGGGTCCCCAGCACCCCATAAAAGGACCACCATGAGAATTCAAAAAAGAGGTGGAAGAAGACAGGGAGAGTTCACTAGGATTGGCGAAATGTGGACAAATAATATAGAGGGTGTACGAGAAAGTTCACCCACACTCAATAAAGTTTAAGGGAATCCATCTCGCATCTGAAACAGTTCATGGTATCCATCCCATGACCTTTATGTAGAAATAAGTTCACCAAAGTCCACCCTGCGAACCTCCTTTAGAAGTCCCTCAGTAGTAAACTAGTGAAACAATAAAAAAATATAATAAAAATGGTTCACATAAGACCATATTCAAGAAAATGGTTTGTGGATTCCCGTATGTGGAAAAACGTTTGTAGATTCCCAAATGTGGAAAATGGTTCATCGATTCCCATATGGGTAAGACAGTATGTGGATGCCCATATGCGTAAGACAATACTTTGTCTACCCTATGAGGAATAAATTTTATGTCATGTCCCTCCACATACCATCATATGTGGCCAAATCCCCTTTGTACCATCCCAAGTAGCCATCTCCTATGTTGCCCACTCTTACGTTGATGCCCAATGTGGAGAACCGTTCGCGCCCACTGGTCCATACAGCTAGGCCTATGCCTCCGCACCCCCATTCAGGATTACTACGGGGTTGCGGTCTTGGCCCTTCGTGTCAGTCCCTTTGTAACCCTCACTGACCCCTCTTCAAATGGAGAGTCACACCGTAAACATTCCAGGCTGATTCTATGAAATTTTCCATCTTTTCCTTATGTTTTCCAAACATACATCCCTTAAATACCCTGAGAAGAGATATTCCTCATGCACCTCAAAAAAGATCCATCACCTACCTCTTATGCAAGGTTGAGCCAAAACTCTATGATAATCACAGGCTGAATTTTTCTTAAATTCAAAAACACATCCTTTCCATCCATCAAACTTTGTGTTTTTGGTGATTCCAGATCCTTATAAACCTCAATGGCCATCAGAATAGGAAGGATAGTGTCCAGAGGACACCTTTTTTTAACTATGCACATTGTTACCTGGTGGCTTAGCATATGTTTCCCATAGAGACGACCTTTAACCAAAGGAAAATTTTTCCTCAGGAGTGTCCTTTCCAACCTCTATTTTCCTCGATGGATGACACACCCCATTTAATTTCTCCTTATCCAAGATTCACTAGGGTCACGGTTTACACTTTCATTCCCTTTAATTTTCAAGGTGTGTCAGAACATCCTAGACTGATTATCATCCCTCTAATCACAGTTCATTAAATATATGGTCCGAACTCTAGACCCTAAACTATGAGTTGTAATCCTACCCACACGATGTTAAACTATATGGTTATAGTCTTATCCACATGATCATAAACTGTGACTCCATTTTCCAATTTATATGAATTTAAACTATAGTATGCCACGTGATTTCATATCTTCATAAACCTCCCCATCTATTTCAATAGGAAGGCCAGTGTCCAGAGGACACCTATTCTTGACTATTAACATCATATCCTAGTGGTTTTTATATGTTTCCAACAAAACATCCACAAACCAGAGGAAACATCATCCTTATGATAGTCCTTTCCAATTGTTGAATGCTTCAATGGCATCCATGCCTATTATCATTTCACCTGATCCGATATCCTCCATAATCATGTCTTAAACACTATTTCTTACTCATGTTTATAGGGTCCCTCACACTGATGTATTTCCCAAATCTTCCAAGGAAGTGTTTTGTGACTTTCAAGGTCATTTCAAATTGAAAGGCTCATCACTCCGCACCCTCGCTCATAGTCACCTCGGCCTCATCCCCCATAGGCCCTCCCTCTCCCACCAATAGGGGAGGAGGCTTATGCATTGTTTAATCTGTCAAATCCTCTTATTTCTCACACCGATAATGACTCACACGGGCATAGAGGATTGTGACTATTACAACAACCACATGAATCTGAACTATGAGAAATCTAATTCCTGATCAAACAAGGATATGTAGGAAGCCTTCCCGATGTCCCGAGCTCAAAAGGGTGCCCATCCAAAAGGGTCCACCCAATAACGGTCCCCAAATGGGTACCTTCCATGCACAATCCCCAAACCATCTAAAGTACAAGAACTCTGATTCCGGACCCAATCAGGATACGTACGATGCCTACAAAACGGCCCTAGCTCAAAAGGGTACACATCCGAAAAGGGTTCACCCAATTATTTTCCCCAAACTAGCTACCTTCCATGTGTATACCCCCTCATTATCTGAACTACAAGTACTCTGATTCCTGATAAAACCAGGATATGTAGAATTCCTTCTTCAAGGCCCAAGTTTAAAAGGGTTACCTCCCATAAAGGGGTCCAAAAAATCTTGTCCCACAAATGGGAAGCTTCCATGTGTAGTCCCCAACAAATTTGAACTATGTGGGTTATAATTCCATTCTTAAGGATATGTAGGAATCCCTTCTCATAGGCCCGATACCAACATCAAGTCACCTTTCACACCCCAATAACGATGAACATTAGAGCACCTTATAGTATGGATCAATTCAGTATCACCTTCATAGCGTCAAATATATACATGTCTATAACGATCTTGAAAACCAAGTTTAGCACGTGGAAAAAATATTCAGGAATTAACCAAGCATTCACAAACATATGAACATGACTTAAATCTACCAAAGAGTCACGTAACATGAAACAATCATCCCCTTGAAGGGTTTGGTGATCCTAACACCCAATCCTCTCATCCAATGGAGTCCTTATGTGTGGTTGGCCATGTCATCCGACAACGAGCGCCTGCCTTTGGAAACCATGTACATTAATCATGGATATCCAAGCTGTTGCGAATTCAATGCTCCATGAATAAAACAATTGGGAACCATCCAAGGACGTTATATCTAAGAAGGACCGATTACCTGAGTGCTAGTCCCCCATGCAATCACCTGCCGAGACCAATAGTTCTCAAAGGCTTAATTCATACTTATTTAAAGAATAATGATGCTGAACGGGTAGAAACAAAAGGAATAGGGAATTTGATGAGAACTTATCTCGATATAAAAAGAGAGAGGTAATGATCCTCATCGTGCCATTTCCGCACTACCCAGAAATGCACCACCTTAGAGGTAGAACAATATCATACCCTTTATAGATCCTCATGTATATCAAAATATAATCAATTAATTCCATCACAAATTAATCAATACACTCATTGGATAATCTATTCATTTGATCCATAAATAATGAAGGTGAATTATTTAATCTAAAGACCAATATTTTAAACTCTCAATGTCCATACCTTTTTAGAAATTTTACCGCTAGTATATCATCCTTATTTATCCCTAGTTGATGGAAACCACATCATTTATCAATCTTGGGAATGTATGGGGATCATTGAATTTGATTAAATAGGTCAAAAATGGTTAGAAATGGATAATTATTAATTACAGTAATGGAATTGATATCATAATAATCAATTTATAATCTAATTGACCCATACTTCTTTTTTATGAATAAAACAGAGGTTCACCATGGTGAAATAATAAAGGTGTATATTTACTTTATCACTAAACTCCTAATAATATTTATCAAACTACACTAATTTCATTAATTTTGTTATATATGGTTTTATATATATATCCATTTCATAATGAATGAGCTCAATTGATAAATAAACTTTAATTTCTAGTGGGTGACCATGTAATTCTTTAGGGAAAATATTAATGCTTTTTTTTAAAAAGGAACTAACTATATTCATAGGATTCATTCCTCATCTATATATCATGATTGATAATCTTATTAACCTAAAATTTCATTAATGATAGCAACTAAGTGAAAATCATGAAAATGTTTAAATGATGAATATTCCCCTCCAACAATACGATATTCCAATTAACATTTACAAATCATAATCATGATCTCTTAGAAATAAATTTTGGAATTATACATAAAAATATAACACATAACAAGGATCATATCATAGTAAACCATTGTTATAATATCCATTTAACAAATATATCACACTCATGCATAGTAATTAGAACCGCCTGGTATATATTTGTTTTCATAAGACATAAAATTGGTGTCTTAATTGAAAAACCACTTACTTTGGATAGAGGACAATATATAATGATTTTAGAAAACATGGATGATATAAAAGAGTTTAGTGATAAAAAAAACAATATATAACTTTGAGGGAGTGATCAACGTACCTTCTACAATGTCATTAAAAACATCAAATACAGTTGTGGTGATCAGATAATCTTAGCATTACTCCCTTATAATTTTTTGCGGAATATTCCCTTGATATATAGGGAATTGGTTTGTATAATATCCTTTATCATTATAATTAATGCATTTAACAGAAAATGTTTCTTCCTTTACCATGATTTGGGGAGTTTAGTATCCTTTTTTTCCACAATTATAATAAAACATGGGTACTATTCGTACAATCCCCACTGTGTTTTTTCCCTCCATTATCTCATGTGGGAAATATTATAATACATTTCTTCCCCTTAGCCACATGGTTATTCTTATGATTTTTAAATATCCTATTCTTGTCCAAATTTCCCAGGAATATGTTCATCCTGGAGAAATCCCTTTATATTTTAGTAGTGCATGAGACTATAAACTCATATATTGAAAAAGTATAAGAAACTAAATCTCTTTTAAGGGTATGTTTTAAACCATCCAATAAATGATAAATCATATTTTAATTAAATATATATAGTCTACGACAAGAATAGATATCCTTACATAGTTATCCTCATATAAAAAACATTTTACTCCTTTTTTTAATATATTGGAACATCCATTCCATTTATACTCTTTTCTCATGAAGAAATTAATTTTCATAGAATACCTCCATCAAAGATCATCATTTCAATAACATGAACACTTATTACAATTCAGTGTTATCAATTATCATCCAACATTGGCCCAAATCACTGATTAAATGATAATATAAATAGTTGGATTTGCAATTTTCACTATATCCCAATGTAGGAAATATATTCTCTACATACTTGATCTATTATTTAGGTACCAAGAGATTCATATTTTCACAAAATTAATGAGGTTTTTGTCACACGAAGTTGTATACTATAGTCAATCCATGTTATGGATCATCAAAAGTCTATATTATAGTGAAATTATTTTTCATAACTTACTTAAACTACTCTAATATAGTTATTAACTAATTACATACAACTATAGATTTATTGTCCTTATAGGGGGAATATATCTACATTGACTACTGCTGTTGATATGGTTCACATTCACCATGTTAGTCATGATATTTCTAAATGACGTACACATAATTAAATCATGATATGAAATTGTAAAATATAATTCCTACAATTTTTTCTGGTGTGTTCCTAATAAATATTAAGCGAATTTCATTGTAATTTCTCTAACATACATCATTCCTTCAAATCTAATCCCCAAGGATTCTACTAAACATCCTTCGATACTAACTGAAAGATCCCAGACTACTAAAACCTAGTAATAGAATTAATATTATATTATTTCTAAAAATTATAAATTTTATGAAGTATCAATAAATTAATTCATCTAGTATGACTAGATGCATACATAAAATACATTTACAAAAATAACATAGCACATGAACACATTGAATAATCATGATTATCCCTTCTATTATATCCTAAAAATTACACGTAGCCCTCAACTATGTTTCAATGAAAAAAGAAAAAAAATATGGTGATCTCAAATACTAATTAAGGGTTAGCGTACAGAATAATATTATATAAAATATGCAAGGAATAAGTTTCATAAAAATAATAAATAAACAACATTAAGTAATAATCCACTGAAACTATGAGCATGATACGCCTATTACAATACCTGAAAACATGGATAATAATAATCATTGAACTCATGCTGATCAAATTAATTATTTTGGGCATAAAAAATATATTCTCACAGCCTTGTTCCAAGGCACATTCATATCATGGAGAAGGTATATGATAAAACCTAGCCTGTTCTATCTCAAGAGACCTTTAATTAATTTTGGGGATATATAATTCCAAACCCCACCCATCTCTATATGAACTATAATTTATTCAATATAAGAGTCATTGTAATAGTTTATAACATTATATAAGGTAAATATTACTATATAAAACTATACTATCTAGATAAAGATTAAATATATAAATATAATACTTCCCCACTAAATATATTAATGTGGATGTCAAGAGGGACATACCTTTATTGATTTTAAAGTCATTGGTTATCCTAAAAGTAACATGACGTAAACTTATCAGATAAATATAGTGGTGTTGGTATATTCAATGTGTATCATTTTATGAAGAATATGTTAGTTGGATTCAATATATTTAATTGGTTATAAACCATAGAAAATGTTGAAAAAATCATTCATCTTGGATTATTAAGAGAATGTGAATATTCCATGTCTTATCCCCCGTGAGTGTGTCAAAATTAATGTAGTATTAGGCCCAGTGATTATGAAAAATGGAGATGATTAATTAAAATCTCATCCAAACATTTTCATTATGATTATTCCATATCCACAACCAATTCCCAATATCCATCCATGAATGTATTTTATAGGAAATTACACGTACTTTTACTTTAAAAAAACCTAGGATAGTCATTACAACATGGAGAAGGTAACTCTTAATTTAAAATAATATAAGATAGGGATAAAAATATACATTTTAATCCCTTAAATTTAAATAATAACATGTAATAAAGTATTCCATTGAAATGTAATCACCACATGATGTAAAATATATGGGAATTATAACCTAAATGGATTGTAATGATAATTATGACGGAAAACCCCCACATATGGATTGGGTAGAAAATAAATCATAAATTATTGAAATATAGGGAATGAATTCAATCTTAAATAATAGAAATAGATAAATTTCATGATATAATTCCTTAAATAGTCAGTATATACACCATATAATGTAAATTTCCCACATAAGAAAAAATATGTCCTAAAGAGAGGAATATGTGATAGAAAACCCATACTTATTGTCCAAAATTACGAAGACATACATTATTCTCCTATATAATAAACAAAATTTTTTTAATATTTTTTTCATAACCTTATTCATTTTCATTCATACTCTTTGTAAATCGTTATTCTCTATATGAATTCTTTTGGTTTTCTATATCAATGTTTATCGTTTTGATCATTTGTAATAGTTTCATAACAGTGGTGTTTGATTTCATTCGTATTTCCAATTTTATTATTACTAAGAAAAAAATTACTATTAATTATTATATTTAATAATTTATGATTATTAAAATTCCTTTTATTTGTTTTCTATACATTATCCTTGTTATTGAAGCTGACAATAAGCATGTTTAGTGATTTTTGAGGAACATACGACTTTCCCTTAATTGATGAGTTATATATTGATATAATAACTCCAAAACTAAAACAGTCAATTATTCAAACCTTTATATCATATTATAACATTAAATAATTTTTCATATTCACCCCGTATATAAATTTGTGGTATTTTTCAGGTAAGTGGTTAAACCAACTCCAACATGGATATACACTGATTTAATAAATGATTACGTTTTGGTTTTGTTATAATATTATTATACCATGAGCATGATGATATTATTTAGTGTTTATTATTTTTATACATAATAATTATATGTGTTTACAATAATAAATAATTGATATGAAAATATTACACAATTACAATAAATGGTTATCCTCTTTGTACAATTATTTTAAATTATTAAATTATCTATGATCGTTTATTGATCATTCAATTAATTGGTTATATAATTTTTCAGTGTAAATCATTAATTATATCAATAAAATTTAATTTATTCTTTTATATAATCATTAGCTCCAGCATTATAAGGTAGTGAGGTAAAAAAAGAATCATGTTAAATATTGAATGTGAAAAAAATAAATATGATGAAAACTATGTATTCTATAATACTCATCTCTAGGACTTGAATTTTCTTTCAAAATATCATTAAATTTAAAGGGATTGGATTAAGAATTGAGTGACCAGGGGGTTATTATCATATGATAGGATATGGATATTAAAATGGTAGTGTTTTAAGGATATATTCAATTGATTGGTGTTTCTTTTTATGTGCTGAATAATTTACACAATTATAAGTGATATGAAGGGTAGTTTTGGGAGTAACTCATACATTATCAGTAATTTCATGTTACTATTGAAGTGTGAAGGGATAAAAATGGGAAATGTTTCAAGCTCACATGTATTGGTTGATCCAAAGCCTAATAATTGAATTCACAGAATGTTTTATAAATGTTTTAGTAATTTTACACTATGATAAACTAAATTTTACCCTTTTTTCTACTATAATAATTAATATTTAAAATTATTAATTTTTATCAATGATAAATATTAATACTGGCCATCCTTAAGAAATACAACTTAATAATTACACATTCTAGTGACATTTGAAAAGATTTAATTTCATTGAATAAGGTCCTTTATGTTTAGATCTTTAGAGAAATAAGTCATAATTTAAAAATAAGAAACCACAAGATTAAAAATTAGATACTAATAAAATATTATTTATTTTTCCGTAATAACAATGTATTTAAAATAAAACCATATTTCTTTTCATGATAATATTTCACACCATTCATCTTGGAATTTTATTTTCTCTTACACATCATTAAAACCATGTGAAAAACATTTTAAAACCTGGGATGAAATTACAATATATCCAATTAATTTGAGGGCTATAATATTCACACCCTTCTTTTATTAATAATGGAACCAACCATAATCTAAAAAAATTTCCAATAACCTTAACATAAACATGTATACTTGCATAATAAAAACATTATTAGATAAAAATTACTTACATTAAAAAAATACTCAACAGATACAAATGATGGGGAAGTTTTCAAAAAAAAACATGCAATATTGTAATGAAAACATAATAAACGTAATTTGTAATGAATGTGGGAAAATATAATATTCCTTTTTTTGTCAAAAAAAATATTTTTTAATTTTTAAAATGAGACATTAAATAGGTTCAAA
Source organism: Viscum album (assembly GCA_963277665.1). Taxonomy (NCBI): domain Eukaryota; kingdom Viridiplantae; phylum Streptophyta; class Magnoliopsida; order Santalales; family Viscaceae; genus Viscum; species Viscum album. The sequence goes on from OY728123.1 coordinate 1,607,279,093, forward strand.
AAAGGAATGTTCATTGCCTCATGTTCGACTTCATTCAAATCTAGAGAAACAAACTATATAACAATTTAGATAATTTAATTAATTTATTAAATAACTATATTAATATTGATAATACATTACATGATGATTTTATAACATATATCAATGTGTTTGTCAATAATATTTGAATTTTTTCATTGATTCATGTTCGTTTGTATCATGGTTTCATGATTTTTTCATTATGGTTTTCATTTAAAATGGAAAATATAATCCAGATGTATAATTAAATGGTATTCATTACTTATAGATGTTTAAGTAGTTCCATATATCTAATTATATTTCATACATTAGGATGATTCGTCAAATAAAATGTTACCAATATTTATTTAGTTTATTTTGTCTTTTTTTCCAACCATCACGATCTAGTTTCGTTTTGTATGATATTATAGACATACATTTATTCTAGAATAATAAAATAGAATCACTAAAACAATTATAGGGATTATGTGAAAATAATTTCTTAGATTATGGTTTATATTTTAGGCTTAATGTGATAAAATTAAGTGAATGAATGAGTTTCCTTTTATAAATGAGGTGAGGGGAAATTTAGGAATTTCATAAAATATTAAAATGTAATAACAATATCATAGGGGTACGAACATACAAAAGGTATATAAATTACATGGGATTGAATTTTTGACAAAATATTATCCCACATTTCCATATTAAATATTTTTATTTATTTTGAAATAATTTAATAAAATATTATATTCATTAAAAATCATTTTTGTGAAATTTTACACTATTGATTACTATTATTTTAGAAATGTCAAAAAAATGATTTAATGTAGAAAAAAATATTTTTTTATTCTCATATACATATACTATTCATCAATGGAATTCATGTATCACCTTGACAAGCTCATATTATATTTATTTTAATTGTTTTAATATCATTTTTTTTGATTTTTTTCCAATAATTTAATAATAATTGTATCATCATCGTGTAAAACATTAAGGTATTAATTTGCTTATAAAATATTAAAAATGAAATTCCCTATTGATGTTAGATATTTTATCTTTATATATACTATTTTTAGTCAAATATAAAATTTTTAAATCAGTATATTAAAAATTTATACTAATTAAAACCCATCGAGTGAACACTATGTCTTACTGTTAAATAAAACATTTTAGGGGTATTAAAGTCATCAATGTAGATCCAAAATATACTAAATTCGAACCAAGGATGATTATGGTCTACTATTATTCATTAAAATAGATATAGTAAAATTGTTTCATCATTTAATGGTTGTTAAAGTTTTAATTGAAATCATTTTATTGATTGGTCTTCTTCTTGCACAAGCACTACATCAGCGTTTCATAAGCATAAAAGTTAATTATTTCAAATATAAATATGAAATATAAATTAATATTATTAAAAAATTATATATATTCATTATAATAAAATATATTCTTCAATTTTCTTTATTTACTCATATCCATGACACGAAAATTTATTTAATTTGTAAATTTGGCTTTTCTTGCCATGTGCAAGCAAGGCATAAGCATTTGGATACGATTCATGCTATATAACACTAAAATTTGAAAACATAATCCAAAAAAATTTAGTATACATAATAATTAATAAAAAAATTCATGAAAAGACATTGTAAAAATAAATTAATATCTATAAGGAACCAAATTTGACTTTTCAAATGTTGCACAGTCACTGCGTCAACATTGAAAAGGAAAGGCTATTAGTTAGCCAACTTGTCCAAAAGGTATAAAAATGTTCGATGGTTATGTTTTCATAAAATCATGATCACATTCCTCGAATGAATGGTCCTTCCTCCTATTTTCCATAGAAATTTTATACCACCACTGAGCTTCACACATATGTTGTTGCATCCCATTAACTATCTCAACCACTTTCTCTACCATTTCTAGTCCCATTTACTTCCTTTCACCCACTTCAACCAAAAATTATTGTGTTATATGCCGAATTACTTTAAATTCTTAAAAACTCTCCATTAGTATACTAGAATAATAAATATTATTATAAGAAAAACTAAACTAAAGAATGATGTTGATCCCAATATCCAGGGTAATCTATCGATCGATCGTGTAACATGTCTTCCAAGTTCTAAATTGTTCATCTGATTTTCCAATATACTACTGAATAATCATTGTTCTAAAATTTAATTTAATTCCCTCATACTCTTAAATGAAATTCCAAAATCTCTATTTGGACTAGGGTTCACGATCACAAAAATGGAGAGAGGAATTCCATGTTACCTGACTATTTCTTTAACATATAGTCGAGAAAGTTTATGAAAAGGCATAATGTCTGTAATTTGAACGAAATGTGTTTATTCAGTCAATTGATTGAGAATAAACCAAATAAAATTCTTACCTTGAATATTATTTATTATTCCCACCATGAAATTGGTAGATATATTTTCTCATTTCAACTATTACACTAGAAAAGGATGAAGAATCCCCTTTAGTAATTGTCATCACCCATTTAACTGTTAACATGTCCAAAATTTCATGTCTAAGACAAAAATACATCTTTTCGGTCCATCCCACCAGAAAAACTCATAATGGTATATGTACATCTCATTATTGATAGAATGAAAAATAAATAGAGATATATGAGCTTCACATATCCACTCATTCTTCATCTATGAATCAAAAGGCACACATAATATCTTTCCAAATTTCAATAAACAATTCTTATCAACATTAAATTCATGTAACGTAAATTTTAAAAAAAAATTATACATTTTTCTATAACTCCCAATCTTCCTTCTAAGAATGCTTAATTTTATTTGACATAGACAATTCCACTAACAACTGAAACAATGTTGAGGAATTAATTATCTCCAAAACATCTATGTAAAAAATCATAATATAATTAATCAAAGGGTCATGTTATACATGTAACAGTGTTAATAATGAATGATTATTTTTACTCAATGCATTTTCCAATTTGTTCTCTTATCTAGGATGGTAATTTATCATTCAATAATAATCTTTTTTAGTTCCTTCCATCTTCTAAACCTCATGCGAAAATCATTATGTGTTAATAAACACAAAAGTATTTTATCATCAATATATATTTCAAATTTCTTTCCTTATAAATTATGTTTCTAAATTTTCAATGAAAACCAACAATAACTATTTCAAAATCATGAGTAGTATTGATTAACTCTTGAAGATGTAGTAGTATGGAGGCACAATCAAGTACCTAATCATTATACATCAGAATATAACCATGCACCTTCAATAAAGAATCACTATAGATGACCAAGTCACCCTTTCTGGATGGAAAGACCAAAATGAGATCATTCAGAAAAATTTATTTTAATTCTTTAAAACAATCAGGTCAATATATTTTCTCGACAAATTAAACTCCTTTTTTAGTTAACTTACTTAGGGGGATATATAACCCTGTAAATGTTTTAATAAACCACTGATAATATCCTATTAGTCTAATACAAAATTAAATCTTAGTAATATTTTTAGGTCTTAACGATTCATCCATGAGTTTTTTTGCAGTATCAAATATTATGACATCCTTATTTATAATATTCCTAGGGAAAGAAATTACTTCTGACCGAAAATCACATTTTTTCAATTCTCAAATTACTTCTTTTCATTGAGGGTTGGTAGAAAAATCCTTAAATGTTTTTCATGATAATCATTTTTTTATAAAACCAAAATATAATTAGTTAAAAAACCATAATCTTATCGAAATATTTATAAAATATTGTATTAATAAGATCCATAAATACCGTAGGGGAATTTTTCAAATCGAAGAGCATAAAAAAAACTCACAATGCCCATATCTAGTATATAATGTTTTTTTTTTGAATGTCATACCCCTTCTTGTTTTTATGATGGTACCTTGTTCTTAATTAAATCACTGGAAAATACTACGATCCTTGGAAATGGTCAAAAAAATCCATTGATACATGACAAAAATTTACTTATTATTAACAATATCATAATTAAAATATCAATAATCAAGTCAAAAACAGATGGAAGAATCTTTCATTTTAACAAATAATACTTGGGCACCCCATGGTGATGTTCTAGGATGAATGAACCCATCATCATGAAAATCATGTAACATACTTTTATATTATTATGGTTCTAAATAATCCATTCGATACGGTGGTTAAGAAATTGTCTTAGTATCAAGAAATATGTGAATAGAGTATCCAACTTCCTGATAAGGTTTAGCACCAAGAAACTAATCAAGAAAACATCTAGGTATACATATACCATTGTAAAATCATTAATTTGAATGGTTCCATTATTTTCAAATATATGTTCATGATAACATTCATTTCCAGGTTTTATATGTTTCTCAACTTTCTAATATATTATCAAAGGCTTGGGTTCAATATTTCACAAAAAATGAAACACTTTATGAATATTCACATCTTTATCTCTACAATCTATCTTATCATGGTAAATAAAAATCCACTCTACCCTTTTAATAACATCAAAATATACTAAGGAAAAAACAAAAAATATTTCTGGTAATATCTTTCTACAATCAACAACATGTATTTTCTTATAATTAGTTTTCCTTAAAATTTCCCCCAAGTGTTTTAATCATATGTTATGATTTCATTTCTTGAGGTGAAGTTTCAATGTTACATGACTTTTTTCAGAAATACAGGAATGTATATTACTTGTACCAAACAAGAAATTAGTTTAATAAGAGTAAACCAACAATGAACATAATACCATTTCATTTTAATGGAACAATAGTTGATGAATTTGTTTTAATGGATTTCATAACACCATTCTGTGTATATTATGTCTTCTTCCCATAATTGATATCTTTCTTTTGGAATGCGGGTGTATAATGCCTCATCTCACTAAATTTAAAATAAATTATAGTTTTCTTATAATAATTTAACATACCAACACAAATATAATTATCATTGAAATCATGATCAATATGTCCAAACATACCACATTGGAATCACTTCTTGGATTTGGAAAGTTATTCTGAAGGGTGATTTTTACCAATCTTTCCAAAAAATAGAAACTCGATATTCTTAACATCATATTTCATTGAATGATTCTTACCCATTTCAGGACAAATATAACTTATCTTTTGATTATTTTCAAAGTACATGTTATTAATATAAAAATGCATTTCTACCCATTCATAACATTAAAAAAATTTCTTATAACTTTTTAATTTTTTGGAACCCAATTCCCTTTGATATCTTGGATTTAATCCTCACAAAAATTGATAGATTTTAATATCAATATCCCAAATTACATTTAGAGAATACCTTTCTAATATAGTGAAGTTTTCTTCATACACGACCACATAAAAATCCTTATTTTTTAATTATAGTATTTTAACTTCCATACTATATAAAACTACTTTTGAAAAATATTTTTCAATGAAAATAGTTTTAAATTAATCCCATTAAAAGGAATCAATATCTTCCCTTTCCCTTATATTCTTGACCATTGACAACAACATATCAGTTTCACGAACATAATGAAAAATAGAATGACTAATATTTTTATTATCTAAACAACCCATTACATTTAATATATTCTCTGTGGATTTAATCCACCCTTCAACTTCCAACTGTTCAAATTATCCATTGAATGTAGGAGGGTGTTTCCTCATAAAATGTTCCCCTATCTCTATGTTCCTTTTTTGGTTGCTAGGGATGTTATATTATATAGATTCCGCCGTCATTTATAGTTTGATTCAACTGATCCATTACATCCATAAACTACATGGTTCCAATTCCCATTATTCTAGGTTTTTAATTTAGAAATATATCATCCCCTCAATTCCTTCCTAGTTTATCTTACCTATTTCTTTTATGGAAAACAATTAAAAATATACATAATTTAAATGGAGCGAAATTTTAATATTAAAATTATATATAATTTCAACAAATCTATAAATAAAAAATCATTTATAGTATTCTATTAACATAATCCCAACACCAAAATTTATCTAAACCTTATTCCGATAAAAATTGTAATGACCCATCCTTAAACATTACATGTTCTAGTGACATTAGACTAAATTAATTTTCATAACAAATGATATTTTTGGTTTAGAGTTCCAGATAATTACTACATAATTCATACATAAAAAATGAAAAATCATATAAAGTGTATACTTTTAAAATTGTATTAATTTTTCCATGATACAAAATTATTTAATATTAAACATCATTTATGTTCATGAAAAATATTGACAACCTTCATCTTCTCTTCTATTTTTCTCTTACACAGCCTTAAAACCATGTGAATTTTTTTTAAACATAGGATTAGTTAAAAAATATCTAAAATGGTCATAAAAATAAAACATTAGTCCAAGAATACATATAAACAAACGAATTTATTTTTTAAATAATGTACATCTAAACCATAAAAGTAATATATACTTACTCTTTGAAAACATGAGTTTTCCATAAAATATATCAGGCATAAAAAACCATTTAGGTAACTTGGGGAATCAATTTAATACCATTATTACTTATGATTGTAACTCTCATGGCTACTGTATGACTTGTAACCCTCATATCAACCTTACGATGTAAGTATCACAGTTACACATAGAATAGTGATTATAGTCAACATCCATTAGACCTAATGAACTAGAGGGTTATCAAAACCCACCTGTCTTGGGATTATAATTGAACCACCCATCATCATTAAAAAATTCCCACAAACCATAACATAAACATGTAAATATTCATCATTAAAACATTCTTGGAGGAAAATCACTTATTCTAGGCAATTACTACCCACATTCAATGAAACACATTTTTGTTGAAAATAACCTTATAATATTATAAAGTAAACATCAAAACATTAATGAATGATTAAACTGGGAAAATCGAAAAATGTTTTATAAGTTTAAAAGAATTATTTTTACATTCCTAAAAAGAGAAATTATAGAGAAATTTAAAATTTAATTCACATAACTCGGGTTCGACATCCTTCAAACGTGTTCAATCCTCTTGTATAATGATTTAACTAATTTTAATAATTTTTTTAGTAATGATATTAAAATTTTTAATACCTTATAAGATATTTTTATAACATCATTCCACACATTTATTGATAATATTTCATTATTTTAAATGTCTAAGGTGGGTTTGTTTCGTGGTTTCATGGTAAGTTCATTATGAATATACATTTCAAAAGGAAAATATACACCAGAATTGGAATTATATGGTAATAATGAGCTTATAGAATTTTAAATTTTAGCATATATCCCTTTTTATTTCCTACACGAGGATGATTGGTTTGATAAAATGAAAATTATATTTGTTTAGTATATTGTTGTGGGTTTTCAGCCATCACAGACTACTTCAATTTTATTATTATTATTGATATATATTAATTCCAGAATATGAGAGAAAAATCTATAGAATGTTTACAAGGATGATAAGAAAATACTATTTTAGGTGATGGTCTAGCTATAAAGGTCAGGTGATGAATTTAATTGAAAGGAGTACTCTTTTATAATTGAGGTGAGGGCCAATTTAGGGATGTCTTAAAATTATAAAATATAGTAAGGCTATATTAGGGATAAAGACTTCCAAATGGAATATAAATCATAGATAATTAATGTTTAGTCAAAATATTATCCCATTTGGACATATCCTAGATTTTTTTGTTAATTAATTTAATAATATATTATATTCATAAAATATTAGTTTTTTCAAATTTAACATTATTAATTAAAAAGACACAAAAAACATAAAAAAAGATTAAAATTGGAAAAAAAAAATTATATAATATTTATCTATAGAATTCAAGGATCTATATGAAAATATAAATTACTTTTACTTTAGTTTTGTTATTATGATTTATCTGATTTTCCAAAAAAAATTAATTACTACATCATCATTGTGAAACCATTTGAGGAATTTATATGTTACCTAAAAATTAAAAATAAAATTATTCCAAATACTATTTATTATCAGATATCTCTTCAGAAAAATCATTTTACTAAGAAGATATACTAATTAAAAAAATTGTGTGAATGACATGGATTTCTTTTAAATAAAATATTTTAAGGGGCATAAAGTCATCCATGTGGATCCAAAAGTTTCAAAATTCTTTACATGGATAATTATGGTTAGAAATTTATCATCAAAATAAATATTCTAAAATTTGGGGTCATTTAATGGTTATTATAATTTTAATTAAAAACATTTTATTTATTTATCTTCTCCTTTCCGAAGAACTGCATCTCCATTACATAAAACGTAAATTTAATTTTTTGGTATATACAACAAAAACTATTAATTGCATAAAAAATAAATTCATTAGTTTCATCTTAATATTTTATATTCATTCATTCTGTATATATAGTCATTTACATGTTAAGAAAACTTATTTAATTTGTTAATTTTAAATTTCTCTCCTTGCGTAAGCATTACCGAAGCATTTGGAATAGATTCATGTTATATAACTCTAATGTTCGAAAATATCAGAAGAAAATATTAATTCTACTTAATAATTAATAAAAAAGGGTCATCAAAAAACTTTCAGAACTCAATTACTATCTATAAAGAATCAAATTTTACTTTTCTAACCCTACACAGGCAGTACCTTAGCATTGAAAATTATATTTATATTTATCATGAATTAAATTATAATATAAATTTAATAAAATAATTTTGTAAGGAATTTCTTTTATAATAACATAATTTAGTCATTACATAATTTTAATAAATTTTATTTCATTATTATGACTTTACGATGTCACAAAAATATTGTATTTTATAAAAAAAATATTTTTTACTATTACCCACAAACGTATCTTCTTCCTAAAATTTTAAAAAAATTCATACTACGATAAATTTTACATTATGAATTAAAAAATGAATTTTATTTCAAATTAAAACTAAATAATTGTAAAATTATTCTTCAAAATATAACCATATAAGATATTAGTTTAATAAACATTATTATTTTAAGAATTATATAGATATTCAATTAATAAATTCTACTAAATATGAAAAAAAATTATTCTATCAGTACCTGTGATGTTACATTTTTACCTAAATTGATACTAAAATTTAAATTAAATTTTATCAAATTAGATTTCAAATAGTTTGAAATGTTAATTTTATACTAAATACACTTAATCCTGTAAAAATTGATTTTTGAGAAAAGACCTTTATATGATTTGAATTTTTATATAAGATAAAACTATATTGGAAAATAAAATTTATTATATAAATTAATTCATTATAACAAATATATATGATTTTAGGATTTAAAGTATAAATTTAATATAAATAAAAAGATTGAAGTTATTTTGTTTATAAATTAACTTTTTAATTAGTTTTAAAATCATTTGGCATGGGATATATATATTAAAATAATTTTCTACAATGAGTATTTTTATTATTTAAATTTATAATTGATTACTTGATCGGGTTTTGAAATTCTAGTTCACTCTAATATAATTTAAAAGATATAAAAATTATATTTTTCATAAAAACTATAATATTTTACTATAAACTGACCTTTTCTGAAAAAACTAAAAATATCATAATAAGACAATATGATTGTGATGAATTCAAAAATGTTGTTAGTGTGTTAAATTTAAAATTATTAAATTAATATGTTTAGTAAATTCATTAATAAAGGATCTTAAAATTGTTTATTACATGATAGTTCAGGATATGATATTTACATTCTACAGTGGACTCATGGGAGTTATAGGGTGAGAGGCAGTGGGTGTTGAATTTTGCAGAGAGTTCATGGAGTAACCCAGTTAGGCCTTTCATGACATGAGGGGGTATGGAATGTAGTATAAAAGTTTCCTGAGTTATCAGTGGTAATATTATATGATGTATACCACCTAGAGGTAAGTAGCTGTGTAGAGGAATGATGAGACTTCGGTAAGGATGACCAAAGAGGAAGGATTTATGGTGTAGTGTAGGCTAGCTAAAACGTTGTTTGATAAGAAGCGACCTAACAACTACAAGGGACATCATAGCCTGAAACAAATAAGTGAGAAGAAACATAGGGTTTCCCCCAGCAGTCACACAACTTAGGATCGGGTGATTCTTTATCAACCCCATGATATGTGAGGGTGTGGCGGCCAAATAAACATATCCCCTTTGGGATGAGAGAATTTGAAACTCAACTAGTACAACTAATTGATGTTCCAAGACAATATACATACATGTGAAGTTTCTAGGTGGGAGCACAATAGTTTGGGAATTCCAAACCCGACATGAACATGTGATATCTACGATAATGGGATGAATTTTTCACCAAATTACACACCTTGGCACGACTACATGTCATTCCATATACCCCCAAGGCATGTTTTTTATATCATTAACCATGGATCTAATTTGGAAAATAAATAGAATATCCAAAGTATTTCCTAAAATAAATCCTTGTGGTATTTTTTCAACATTTATAGCTGAATCCAAGTTGAGTTTAGTATATAATGAATTTATCAATGTAATGATGGTTACTAGATTCATGTTGGATTACTAGAGTGTTATAGGGTTGAATATGCCCCATTGAGGGAAGGTTGTGTTGGGGTGCAGTTCCCCATTCCTCCATCATTTTTCTAGAATGATTATTCCCCCTAATTTATTAGGATTAGAATGCTGTAATTGTAAATTAGACAGGTTCGATTATCCCCGCCCCACCCTCCGCACATACTTGCGATAGGGATTGTTAGTCTAAAGATTTATTATTCACCCCATCTAAGAGCTCAGTTAAGGTCATGATCCCTCACAAAAGTCATTATTCCTCTAACCTCCCTATAGAATATAATCCTCTATAATAATTTTTTTGAGGAGACATAGTTTCCCTATCATTAGTAATTAAGATACTAGATATGTGGAATGGTATTTATAGTCTATAATCTCGGGTAATCCCTTAACTAATGGGGATTCTTGAATGATGATAAGACTCTCCTTCATGGATTATTGTGGTGGGGTGGTATCTCAAACTTCTGAGCAATGTAGAATCTTTCAGCACTTCTAATTCCTCAACACACTTGGTATTTCCCTTGAGATACTATAACATCCCATTATTTTATGATATATTTTCCATAAAAAAATATCTAAACAGATAACTTGTTTCACATGGAACACCAAACAAAAATGAACTGTGATATATTTTATTCAGATAAAATTATAAGTAATATATATGATAGTAATAAGTTCATCTTTGAATTGGTGAGTATACATAAAATTTACCCTTTTATGATATCAATATATAATGAAAAATTCAAAACTCATTTAAACACTAATACATTGATATTATTTAAGTAATGTGGATAAATAAATAAAAAGATCATTTTTTAATAAAAATATAATTCCAAAAATTGAATGTTTATGTTCAATATGTCTTTAACATAATAAAATGGGTATTCAATAGTAAAATAAGGATAAAACATAATTATTATATGTATAATATTTCTAATCTAATTTAATTAGGAATTTATAAATGGAAAATAATAATAATTAATATTTAATAATTCTTTTTTTGATGAAAATAGATTTTTCAATATATTTTATGGTATAGTTTATAAATTGTATTTTTCTACTGTTGAAATTTATGTTGATTATATTTACTCAAAATTATTAATCAACACTCACTGATTTATAGAAATATTTAATAAAATATATTTTAAAAGAAAATTATTACCATGGAAAAACATTAATCAAGATTAATCATTGTAAAAATTAGTAACATAATGTGGCTCAAAATATGATATATTTACATGAAATTTATACATTTTGAATGAAATTTTTATGTTATAAATTCATATTATCTTGTCTCTCTAACCTTTCCACTCCTAAATATCATGAGATTATAATTTACACCTCACTTAACATTCATTTCTAAGGAAAATTTCATATTTTCCACGTATAAAAGGATCTCACTTCCACCCACATCATGGAACATGAATCCTAAAAAAAATTTATGACCATATGACCATTTTACATCTATTAAATTATTATTCCAAATTCTTACCCCTTCATTAAAATAAATCACTCCATGTCCTCCGATTGTAAGGGGTCCATCAAGAGATGATTCAAACTCTCGATGTGAATATAATCCAATTTTTAACTTTTCCTTCACTATTTTTCTCATCAACCCAACTCTGAACATATATTTTTCATAATAACATAGTCAAATTGGTATCATTTTTATGACTAAATTAAATTGTATTAATGTAACTATAATCATATATCTCCATCTCATTCATTCAAAAAATAAAAACGGAAATCATTTTATGTACGGAACACTATCTCCCAGAACAACATATTTGGATTTTACTCATCGCCTTTGATGGAGGATTAAAATGGTGAATTTAATGAGAAAGAAATATATAATTAAATGATTATGATTTTATAATGTTAAATTAGTCATATTGCTAATAAATTATTATTGAACATTTTTCGTCAAAACTGGGAATGGCCAAATGAAAAATGATTTTTTATTATTCTATTTTATGAGTTGAATTTATCACATTACTCATCAAAAATATGATAATACACCTTCATAAAATCAAAAAAATATCATTATTCATCTGAAAATTTTATATTATAATAAAACACTCACATTTAATAACATACTCAGCTAAATATTGTATAATGTTATAGTTCTGGTTGGTTTAGCCACATACGTGAACAATGCTAAAAATGTCCATCATGGATGTCTAAAAGAAAATTGTTTTAAGTAATATTATAATTTATTTAGTATATAATTTTTGTTTTACAATTTTATATGATATTTATTATAATATAACTCATTATTAATATTCCACTTTATTCATGCTAAGAATAAATGAAATAATATCATTGTATTTTTTATCTTTTTGTATCATTATTAATATTATAATGGGATGAAAATTTGAATTTATAAATAATAATGGCTCATATTTTCAACAAAATTATATATTCTAGGAATTATGAACTTGTTATCAAAGAATGAGGATCCATATCATCATTAAAATGTTCTTGAAAAATATTACATTTCTGATGATAATCATAAACAATAAACAATTAGTAAATTTATAATGAATTATTTTAACTAAATTGTAGTTTTAAAAATATATATTAGTATGTTTATAGAAAATATTACTAGAAAGTGTTTATTCAATATGATTAATTTTAATCCACTTTTGTGGAAGTCTATAATTAAGATATGGTTTTCTTGTCACAATTTTTTTTCATACATGTTTTATACTATTCACCTATTTTGATTTATTTGGAGTATATAATATCTTTTTGATATGTTTTAACATAACTATATATTAATTTATGGAAATTAATTTTTTTCAAAATTTTTCTTTTTCGATGGGTTTTGATTCGGTGCTTACTAAATTCCTAAGGGTTTTACCAACATAATTCCGTTTCATTGAGTTGTAAGATTTATTTTTGAGATTATTTTTTTTTGGGTTTACTACACCCTAATATTTTTTAAGTGTAAAATTATATTTCTCAATAGGGTAAATTAAATTTTAAATCAATACAAATTTCTTGATGCATTTAATCACTATAAAAGTGTACAACTGTTACGAATTATTCTAATCCAATTTAATGATTTTTTTTCCTTAATATAAATATTATTTATTTACAAAATTATTTACCTTTATTAATTTAAATACAAAATATGTATTTTTTAATATTATATATCTATTTATATCATGCTATTTTAAAAAAATAGTATACTTTTTTTGATGTGGGTTTCTATAAAGGTATTTTAAAATATTAACGATTTTCCATTCAATGATCATATGTTTTCTTTTATCATACAGATTTATTCTAGAAAAACATTACATCCTTTTAAAGAATAAATTATTGATTTTTATTTCCAATTAATTTTTTTAAAAAATTATTTCAGGTCAACTTCTTAGCTGAAACATATGATAGTGAATGATAACTTCATCTTTTTATAATAATGTTAAAATACTTTATAAAATCTATTTTTATGATTTCACATCGTTTTTCCAATTTATCACAAAAATATCAATCTACATGGAGTTATGATTCATGAATCATCCTCAAAATTATGTTATGAAATACTCTTTTTAGGTAATCAAATTTTTGGTTCCAAATATCCCATCTCATGGCGACATATTATGGGGTACCATTTGAAAATGTTATTAAATGAATTTCCTTTCCATGAGTTCATTATGATTTGATGTATTATGGTTTTTATGTGGTACAAAAGAAAAATAATTATCATCATGTGGTGGCTGGGTCCCATATCACCCTATAATGCGTTGGTAACAGGTTTATATCTTTTGAGATATCATGTGAATGTGATTATGATAACATACATTCACAAGATAATGCATGAACATGATTGTGTTTAATAAGGATTACTATATAATGCATTAATTTGATTGATTTATCAATGTTCACCAAATAATTCTGGAATTTAATTAGGTTTATCTATGTTTATAATGTTATTCTTTCACTTTCTTATTATTGTTCCACATTTCTACGTTATTCCTCTTATTTAAGTTATGTCTGATAGATCTTGATTTTCATATTTTGTTTCTACTCTCTTTGGTGATGGAATATTTTTCATCATTTTGGGTTTTATATCTATATTTCTTACTTATGGAAATATGTTATTATTTCATGTTATTTTTAGTCATATATTTCACTATTGCACTTGTTTTCTCATATTTTTGTGATCTAACCCCATTATGAATAATTTATATGTTAACTATAGTGTCCCACCCAAAAGCCACTAACTCGTACCCCACGATGATCTACCTATAACAACCCTATTTTTTTATAAAATAATTCATTATTTATTATGTAATATTACCCATAATAATCCTTTTTGATTGATCATTCTAGTTTATTTGGGAATTGTGTACATTACATAATAATTTAAAATTGGAGAAACATTCTCTTTATTGAAAACCTCATTAGCCAGCTCACACATAAAATTGTATACGATAACCTAGCTAAATACATAATAAAGGGGTGAGAAATAAATCCCAGTAAGGGAATAAACATGTAATTATGTAATACATGCAATAAAATAAGAATATAAAAAGGTAATAAAGGATATATGAATAATAATGCATTAAATAGAATGATAATTATAACATGGGAAACACGGCAACAACCTAAAACAATGCACGTAAACATAGGTCAAGGATAAATTCCAGTACATCATGGTGGGAAAAGACCCATATAGTAATTAGGTTCACTAATTCTCTGAATTTTATGTCTCAAGATACTAAACACTACCCAATTCATTGGAGCTCCCATTTATTCCGGGTGCACCTATCAGTTTCATTTCATTCCCATGCTTCGGTGTGCCACATAGATTATATAAAATGAATTCATTATTTATCATATATAATTAAATTATTTTGGAATATAGAATTCATACATGAATGTACAAATTAAAATAATTATAGTTATATAAAGGAGAACACCCTTTATAGGTAATGGGTATGGTATTCACTACACAATTGTTTTAGCATGGAAAATCATTATGATATTATAACAGCAAAACAGTGTCGCATAAAAATTCCAAAAAATGGTTTATTCGAGTGAAATGTGTCTCTCATCATTATCATATAAATTGGAAAGTAATATGGACATTTAATGATGCATCCCAACATTAGTAATTTGAAATAGAAGGCATAACATAATAAAGAAACGTGAATAAAGAAGATAATGTGAGGAACCCTCGCTTGAATGTGTGACTTATGATTCTTGGGAGGAGCTTCTTGAGAGATTGGGGGAACCCTAAGAAGACTCTATCTATATAGGGTATCCTTGAGTAATGATGTGATACATGTATTTTTAGTGAGGATAACTGGGATATTGAGGTGATCTAATAGGAAAAGAGTTGGGGTTTCTTTTTTGTATCTCATAGATCGGTTTAGGACTCAATATAATAAAATTAACGAAACTGCACACCTTCCCGTTGTTTTTGGAGAGTTTTTTAGAAAATGGTAGTGGTTTTCAGTATTTTATATTTTCAATGGTCTTAATGAATAAAATAATACCCTTTCTTGGGTGGAGGTGGTTCATACTTCTATGGAAATGATTTTAAAACCTTAAAACATATTAATAGTCTTTGAGTATTCATAATGTCTTTATAAAATTAATGAAATAAAATTAAAATCATAATATTTTAAATTTAAAACATATATTTCATCATGGATGCTATTTATAGTATTTATTATATCACCTTTGTGTCATTATGATGTCACAATATACACCATATATTTATATGATATTTATTTTTTACCAAACCTTTTTTCTATCAATGAAAATTATGATAAAATTAACATTTAATAATTTCAACGTTATGATTCAAGAAAAAATTTAATTTAATTAATATATTATATATTTTATAAATCAAATAATTCATCAAAATATATTCCTTAATTTAATTTGAATGTTACTCAAAGTAATTAATTTTGGTTTTATTGTATCAAAATAAAAATTATTTAAAAAGTAACAATAATAGGATGAAAATATTTCCATTATTATATAAATTATATATATATATATACATATTCATATATCTTTTGTGCTGATACATATCCCTTTAATACACTGGAAAACCCAGAAAGAGTAATGTTTGTGATGGTGGTATTTTCATGGGGTGGTTTGGGGTACATGGTTTGGGATGTGATCTAAATGAGTATGAAATTCTACTCTAAATGGTTTATATCATGCTTATGTTGATGGATCTCATCATCTTCATGGTCCAGGAAAATCCTATAGATTTTATCCCCCTTGGAATCTCAAATAAATGGGACTCATAGGGTGTGGTTTTATTGGTTAGGTCCATCAATTCAATTTTCTATATCAATGGGATTTATTAAAAACCCTATATTTATACTAATAATTTAATCACTATTAAAAGAATATATTATCAATTGTAAAGATTTTTAATAGTCTTTTAAATATGATATAATATAATAAAACCAAATAAGTGCATGATTTTTTTATTAACATATTACATAATATGGTATTTAATTAAAAAGGGATAATTAAAATTATCAAATTTCCAGTTATTACAATCTTCACCCATTTAGAATTTATCCCTAAAATTTTAATTTTCCTACACAAATAATGTTATTACCTCTATTTCATCACCTCCCCCAATTACCACATACCTTATTGAAACCTTTATTTTCTCCATATAACTTTAAAAAGGTCCATTGTCTAATTTTTTAGAAAATTTTCACTATGAAATAACATTTCACCAGCTACAATTCATAGGAATGATCATTATAAAATGGCACCACCTCTAGTTTGAGTACATATGAGGGGTCTGGTATGTACTTCCTCAAGAAGGATATATAGAATATATATGGTACATGCTATCAGTTCAATGGGCGTTTTAGTCAATTGGCCACTGCTCTAATGCGATCAAGTATTTCAAAGGGTTTGATATAGCTTAGACTATGATTTCCATTCTTACCGAATTTCATCACCTTCTTCAATAGAAATATACATAGAAATACCATGAAACTAACTTCAAACTCTTGGTCTCGTTGATAATTTTCAGCATAGCACTTTTGTCACCACTAATAAGACGTGATGTGTTGTTGAATGGTTTTAACCTTTTCCACCATTTCTTCATACATTTCAGGAACTAGCAGTTCCCACTCCCTGAAATCATCCAAGAATGATTATATTCAATGCCTATTACCAAAAATGGATTCATATGGATCCATTTCTATTCATGAGTGGAAACTGGTGTTTAATTAGTTATTTGACCAGAGGAAGATGTTGACTGCATCCTTTTTTGAAGCCAATTGACAATGATCCCAACATGATCTCATATGTTTAGAGATTATTCTAATATTGGCCTTCAGTTTGATGGTGATAAGTCATATTGATGTTAAAGGATTTATATAAAGACATGTTGAAGAATTTTCATTAACTTGGAGGTGAATCATGGATATCAATCAGATAAAATTGATATTGGTACTCCATGAATTATTTCCACATCTATTGTGTATATATGTGAATGTTGATCCCATGATAAATACTCTTGAACTGTGATAAATTGAGCTGTTTTTGTATAAAGAATGATAGGGTAAATATTTTCAATTAATTTATATTGAATATCATTGTTTTAAACCCCCAAAAATGTTTTTTTAAGATGAATTGTTTCAATTTAATGATATTGGTGTAATTTTGAGATGAATAGTACAAATGGGCCATTTGGATTTTTAACAGTTTTAAATTATTTCTGTAGTTTGGCTATAACATTATCTACATTAATAAAAAATGATAAATTCTATCTTTTCCAGATTCTACACATCCTGAGCTGCAGTTTCTATATTTAGACTAAAAGCTTAATCGGCCATATGGAAGCTCCAAAGAAGCTCACATGTTGGATCAAGAAAACTGTTTGCAGTTCTGTCTTGTTTTGGTGTGAGCTCCATATATCATCCATGGTTGGCTCAAATGTTGTGATATTCGGTTTTTGGACGCGCAAAGAGTTTTGGAGCATCTTTTATGAAGGAAGGTCCGTGTTAATTGACCGTTTATGGGGTCATTAATTCACCATAATCCGGAGTATTGCGTTTTGGAGAGTCTGACTGGACAGAATATATTCTCAGAGTAAACCTGTCATAACTCTCGGATTACATGTCAACATCTCCTGATATTTTTAGGGGATACGACCAAGAGAATTATGAACAACATTTAAGAAGGGCTCAATGCGTATAAATGTCATTTTAAGGGGATACGACGCGTCGACATTTGGAGGGAAAATTATGGCTATAAAAGGAGGAGAGCTCCACCCTCTCAAAGCATCACATTCTCCATCTCATTCCATTCGGGACATCAAGAAGGAAAACTTTTCGGATTTCTCTTTTATTTCTTTTCTTTTTTATAGTTTTTTTATTTCTTCTCCTTCCCCATTCATCTCGATTACCCTTACCACGGTGGGGTAAAATTTTGGAGTGATTGGGGAAAGGTTGGTTTTATAAATTGCAATGATTGAGTTCTTGGATGAAATTGAATAAATTTATTTCTTTTTCAAAGTTGTATCCAATTTCATAAAGCAGATTTTATTATCAAGTGCGATCGTTCTTGAATATTAATTTGATTTTTTCCTTGGTAAAATAATCATAATCTCCCTCCACTGATTTCTGATTTATATACGATAGAATAGACCAGATATTAGTTGTGAAGTACTCGAAGATTGTCAGTATGTGTAAAAGGTGTAGTGAATGTTCTTGATTGTTTGGGATAAACAAAACCCGATCAGTTATTTCCCATTTCAATTATTTATATTCAACGCAAATATTTTACACATTGAAGAAGATTTGACCTAACCGAGATCTTGGTAAGGTTTTCCCTCACAATAATATTTTCACCAAGGAAGTGAGAGAAAATGATTGTGGAAACTCACTTTAATCAGCTAAGAAGAAGAGGTTTGAATTAAATTGAACAAGGATAGCATTACAATTAGAAAAGTAACCCTGACCTAATCAACTTTATAATATCATAGTTTTTCAATCATTTGATTTTCAAATTTTATTTGAAAAGATCATCATTTTTACCCTCGTTTTAAAGTGACAACCCATTTTGTGGGAACTCCTCTTCAGGAGACATCCTAGGTCAACCACATTACTTAATTTTAACTTAGGAAATAATTGTTTTTCCACACCCTACAACAGTCGTGCGTCAAACTTTCGGCCATTTCCGGGGAGACAGTGCCTAAAAAAACATTTAAAAAAACATTTTTTAATTTCTTTTGATTGACTCATAGTTCAAACAACAATTTAATTGAATTTGATCCTGAAATTGAGAGAACAATAACCCAATTAGAAAGAAAAATTTCCAATTAGATTTCAATGAAATTAAACTTACAGATTCATGTGTGGCATCCAGTGATCACTCTGAACCTCCAATGGCTGGAAATCCCAACCAAACATTGTGAAATCTTTACGACCACAAATTTTCTAACAAACAAAATCACTAAGTTATTCATGCATTAGAAAATTATTTTAAATTACGCATTAACATGATTAAAATTCATTATAAATTCAAAGGCCTTTCAAGTGAAGACCCCAACAGGCATATCCAAGAATTTTCCAATTTGTGCTCCAGTTGTAGACCCAGAGGTGTTGCAGAAGAACAGGTAAAGTGGAGGGAATTTCTCTTCTCAATCGAGGGAGCAGTAATGGAATAGATGCATAGTCTACAACCAGGAGATGTCCAAGACTAGGAATATCTTCAATGATGATTCATGCAAAGGTTTTTTCCCACATCCAGAATCAAAACTGTCTAAAAAGAGATCTATGACATTTTCCAATCAACCAGTGAAACACTTTACAAGTACTGGGAATGATTCAAGAAGCTATGTGCCAGTTGTCCACACCAAAATTTGGAAGAACATCATTTCATTATTTTCTTCTATCATGGATTGCATGAAAATGATAGAAACTTGGTAGATTCATCATCTGGAGGATCCTTGATTGACAAGTCACCAACGGATGCTAGAGGATTGATTGAAAAGATTGCACAAAACTCAAAGCAGTTTGGCACTAGAGGTATGATCACCAGAGGAATCCAGGAGGTAGGAACATCTGATTTAGTAGATTTAATTAGGAACGAAAAGGGTGAACTCACCAGGTTGGTGCGACAAATAGCTGTGAACCATGTGAAGGGACAACAAGGGCTGAACTAGGTATGTGGTTTATGCTCTTCAAATTCTCATTATACTGGTCAATGTCTAGAAGTGCGGGGGACATAAATTTGTGCTGCAGCCTATCAACAAATGAAATACCAACCGCAATCCCAACCAAGGTACGGGTTTCAACAGAACCAAGACAGAGCACCATTTCAGCAGCAATATCAGAACCCGATAGCTTTCCAACAACCTTATAAGCAGCCCTTCCAACGACAACAAACTTTCCAACATCCACCTTTCTAGTAGAAGCGTTATGATCAACCATCCACAAGTGTACTGACAACTGATGATCAACAGTTGCAGACAAGTGTTGTGGGATTTGAAGATAAAATGCACAATCTAGATGATAAATTTACAAGAATTATGGATTCTCTCACCGAGAACCCAGGTAAACTTCCCTCACAAACAATTCCCAATACAAAGGATAATGTTTGTGCAATCACCACCCGATGCGGGAAGGAGCTCACCCTACAAAAAAAGAGGTGGATGATTCTACGGAATCTTTTGAAGAGTGTCATGTCCAACCAAAAGATGGAGTCTAAAAAAAGGAGAAATAACAAGGTTTCGGAAGGAAAGAACAGAAAAACATTTTCAAAAACAACAAAGGGAGAAAAAGGATATCCTTGCACCATTCCCATCAGCATTGGTTGAGTCAAAGAAGGGTGAAGAAGAACGACTTCAACGGGAAATTCAAGAAACTTTTCGAAAAGCTGAGATCAACATCCCACTACGGGATGCAATCAGACAAATCCCTAAATATAAAACGTTTTTGAAGGAGTTGTGTACTAAAAGAAGGAGGCTGGATGGAAATGAAGGAATCAACATAGGAAGAAGTGTCTCAGCATTGATCACACCACTAATACCGCAATAATTTCATGATCCAGGGACTTTATATATTACGTGCACTATCAGTTCTTTAAATATTACAGATGCACTATGTGATCTCGGAGCTTCAATAAATTTTATGCCTCACTCAGTATTTACATCTTTGTAGATTGTAAATTTGAAGCCTACTAGATTGGTGGTCGAGCTCGCAAACAGATCCACAGTTTTTCCTGCAGGTGTTCTAGAAGATGTTCTTGTAAAGGTAAAATATCTATTGTTCACAGCTGACTTTTATGTGATGAAAATGGAAGAAGATAGGATTTCATCACACTCACCCATAATCTTGGGGAGACCATTCTTAAAGACAATGAGTAACATCATCAATTTCATGAGGGAACACTCTCAATGGATCTCAGAGATTGTCGAGTGCATTTAAATATACTCAAATCCATGTAGAATTTGTCAGATGTTCATTCAATGAAATAAATCTACCACAAAGATGGAAAAGAACCAAATTTAGGAGATACAACTTCATAATTCTTGTATAGTTTGTCAGAAGAGGCTGGAGAATCAAAATCAGGATAAGATGTTGAGATCAAGAAGTATAAACTCATGGAGTCCAAACAAGGAAAGATTATCATAGATCTCTGGAAGGAACTTGCTACAAAGGAAGATGAACTAGAAGAGAATAATTCTATATGCCCTCCAATGGAACATGAGCTGAAGAAGGTCAAAGAAACCCCCATTAAAACTGTTGAGTTTAAAGGATATTCTCAAACCAATATGGAGGGTGGATCAAAAGAAAAAGAGGAAAAACCCAAAACAAGGTTCGTATGGGTAATGAAAATTGAGGGTCAATCTTCTGCCTTAAGAGAAGAGAGGAATTTTCAAAGGACATCACAACCACTTAAAATGAGTTATGTTTACATTGTAACAAGGAAGAAACAAATATCCAGTAATACTGAAAACCATTCCATAAGAACAAGATTTCAAGGGTTTTGCTGGTGTTGTGGTATCTATGGAAACAAATTGGAATCTTGTTGGTACAACATGTCTTTACCATGAAATTGAAAAGAACTAATGGAGGAGATCACACTTCATCACCCTGGATACAATTAAGAGCCATCAGGTCGTACCACTCCTTCACAATTTCTTGTTGTTGAGATTCATTTTAAAATTAGTATACATGTTAAATCCACAAGAATTAATTAAGGAAACTGTATCACTTAAGTGTGGGGGAGGGAACCTTTTTAGTATAGGATTTTCATTTGATGTTTGTTTTAACAAAAAAACAAAACAATTCTGTGTATTAAAATTTTTGTGAGTATATTTTTCAATTTTTGGTGTGTTCCAGAAACTTTTATGCGTAAATGATTATCAATACCATTTTTGAAACCCATTTCAATCAGTGAAACAATCTATTTATGAAACTGAGCTTAAATGAATGCTTAAATTACTGTAGTTTCAAGTTCAAATATTTTGGAATTTCATGAAAATAACATTGAATTTTGAAACCCATGACATATTTCACTGTCTATATCTTTGAAATCACTTTCTTGTGAGGCTTCTAAACTATTTTTGTCATATTCTTTTCATTCACCTCATTTCTTGAGAGAACCAGACCATTCATGCTTTAACCAGAATTTTATTTACTCCTTTCAAAACATGAGGGTTTGGGGTACGTGTGTTTTAAATGATTAAGGCATTTATTTGGTTTGAATCCGCCTTTTAAAAATATTCATTTTCATTATGGAACACCTTTACATTTATCCTTCATTGTAGCCCATAGTATCCATGAATTTCCTGTTAGGTTAGCCACATTAGAAGCCAATTTTCCCAATCCTACCTGCTCTTGAAGTGAAATTGCATGATCTAGTTGAACTTAAGTGTGTGAGAAGATATCTTGTGGTGTACTGCCGTATTTGGTGATAATTTTGGTAATATATAAAATGTTGAAGAGTTGATGTTCCTACTAAATATTTCATTTTGTTAAAAGTTGTGCCTTTCTGGAGCTTTCATGATAAGAGAAGTTGTGCCCTTCTGGAGCTTCCGATGTAAAAAAAGAAAGTTGTGCCTATCTGGAGCTTTCAAGAAAAACCACATTTGAAAATATTAAATTTTTTTTCTACAGAAATTTTGAGCTGATTGAAAGATGATGGAGCTGATTTTCTACAAATGGGAAGATAAGGAGACCATATTTGAGTTAAAATTAGAATACTGTAATTTTGCTTCAACAAGAGCCAAGCCCTCCCTTTTCGACGTCAGAATATATAACATCTAAATCCTACCAATCGGAAGTCACAGAACAACCCTGAAAAGACCTCATGAGAAACACATGTCCTTGACTGACATCGGGTGGAGAAGTAGGAATTTATCAAGCTTATGGTGACTCTTTTGTGAGTTTGGAAGAGAAAAGCCTTGTTCAGCATTTACATTTGTGAGATGAGAGAAAATTCGTGTGAGGTAGCTGTTTTGTGTGAATGGGATAATAAATGAAGTTCAAATATATTAAAATATAAAATGGAGAACATGAAATAATTTTTTTTGATGAAGCATGATATCTTTTTGTTTCTTGGTATTGATTTGGTAGATCTCATTGATATGTGTTTTGGATTTGATTTGATTTGACTTTTACATGTCCAGGATTCCAAGTGCTATGTGTGGGGGAATCGATAGAGTAAATATTTTCAATTAATTTATATTGAATATCATTGTTTTAAACCCACAAAAGTTTTCCATTAAGATGAAATGTTTCATTTTTATGATATTGGTTTTATTTTGAGCTGAATAGTAAAAATGGGCCATTTTGGATTATTAATAGTTTTAAATTATTTATGTAGATTGGCCATAAAATTATCTACACTAATCCAAATTGAAAAATTATTTCTTTTCCAGATTCTACACATCCAGTGATGCATTTTCTATTTTTAGACTAAAAGCTTAATCGGCCATATGGAAGCTTCAAAGAAGCTCACAAGTTGGCTCAAGAAAACTGTTTCCAGTTCTTCCTTGTTTTGGTGTGGGCTTCATTACTCATCCATGGTTGGCCCATATGTTGTGATATGCGGTGGGGGGATGCACAAGGAGTTTTGGAGCATCTTTTATGAAGTAATGGCTGCATTATGTGGCCGTTTATGGGGTCATTAAATCACCCTAATCTGAAGTATTGCGTTTTGGAGAGTCAAACTAGACAGAATAAATATTCAGAGTAAAACAGCCATACCTATTGGAATATATGTCCAAATCCACTGATATTTTGAGGGGACACATACAAGAGAATTATGAACAACATTAAAGAAGGGATTAATGCATTAAGAAGTCATTTAATGGGGCTACAACGTTTCAACATCTAGGGGAGAAATTATGTCTATAAAAGGAAGAGAGATCCACCCTCTCAAAGCATACCATTCTCCATCTTGTTCCTTCTGGGAAACCAAGAAGGAGAACTTTTCGGATTTCTCTTTTATTTCTTTTATTTTTCATAGTTTTGTAATGCCTTATTCTTCCCCATTTATCTCGATTACCCTTACCATAGTGGGGTAAGCATTTGGAGTGATTGGGGAAGGGTTGGTTTTCTACATTGTAATACTTGAGTTCTTGGACGCAATTGGATAATTTTTTTTCTTCTTCAAAGTTGTTTTCAATTTCTTGTATCAGATTTTGTTATCAAGTGTGATTGTTCTAGAATATTAATTCCGTTATTTATTTTTTCCTTGGTAAAATAACCATAATCTCCCTCCACTGATTTCTAGTTTATATACGATGGAATAGACCAGAGATTAGTGGTGAAGTACTCGACGATCGTCAGTACGTGTAAAAGGTGTAGTGAATGTTCTTGATTGTTTGGGATAAACAAAACCCGACCAGGTATTGCCCATTTCAATTAATTATATTCAATAAAACTATTTTACACCTGGCAGAAGAGTTGACCAAACCGATATCTTGGTAAGGTTTTCTCTCACAATAATAATTTCACCAAGGAAGTGAGAGGAAATGATTGTGGAAACTAACTTTAATCAGCTAATAAAAAGAGGTTTGAATTACATTGAACAAGGATAGCATTACAATTAAGAAATTAACCCATACCTAATCACATTTTTAATATCATAGTTTTTCAATCATTTGAATTTCAAATTTCTTTTCAAAAGCACAACATTTTTACCCTCGTTTTAAATTGACACCCCATATTGTGTACACTCCTCTTAGGGAGACATCCTAGGTCAATCACATTACTACATTTTAACTTAGAAAATAATTTTTTTACCATGACCTACGATAGGCGTACAACAACGATCCCAAAAAACCCATGTTTCATTGTTTATAATGGATTTCTTCGATGTCTTGTGACAAATTCAATGGTGTGGTTTTCCCATATCCATGTAGGTATGGGAAATTGTAGCATCATTCCACTAGATGTTTTCCTTTTCTATCTTCACTTGATGACATACAAGATATCATGATGTATTTTTGTTGCCTCATACTTCATATTGTAGAAAAGTAGTGTTCTCAGATTTCTAGATACATATTTGTGCTTCCCAGATGGATAGAGATGGTAAATTTATGAGCATCATCCAACAAACCCCTCTTTAATTCAAGATTTGACGGTACACATAGTCTTGAACCAAATCTTACAACACCTTCATCAATAACATTAAACTCCAAGGAATTACCTTTAATTATTGTTTCCATTATATTATGAATCCTTACATCATCTCTTTGATCATCCATTAAACACTACATAACAGAAGGATGATCAATCATTTTTGAAATGATTGATGATGTTCTTTCTTTTATGACTCACATGTACATCCTTTCCAAATAAAAGTAGATCTGATCCCTCTCAATTCTCATCAATGACAAAATTTTCATATCCATTCTAATTAGAGTGTCTACTAAATTATTCTCCTTGACTTGATTTTAGTTGATTGAGTTGTCATAGTCTTTGATCAACTATAACCATATTTGTTGGTCCATATTTATCACTTTCTATGTTAATATATAATTGAGGCTTTTTTGATCAATTTATATTTTACACTTCTTTGGAAAGAGATAATGCTACTATATTTTCAAATTGAAGACCACTGCCAACTACATATCATGTTTTCAGTAGTTTTATTATTAAAAATTCCACCTCATTGAAGCATAGGATATGACTAGGTTATTCTTCATTAACACATATCCCAATCCCTTCATTTATGCATCACTAAATAGTGTGATAAGTTATCCTCTTATGGTTACGGTGAGTATAAGTGTAGTGATAAGAAACCATTATAGCTCCTTGAAGCCCTTTTTACATTATTCACTCCAAGAAAACATGAATCCTTTCCATGTTATCTTGGTTGGATGGTTTGAATGTTTTAATAAGTTTATCTCAAGTCAAGATTGTACCCTACAAATCCAAGGAAACTATTAAAATCTATCACAGATGATGGTTTCTTCCATCCTTTATTGCTTCTATCCTATAAAGTTCCATAGATATAATAAATCATATGATGATTTTCCCTAAGAATGACACATAATTCAACAAGAACTCACATTTTCAATACTTCTCATAAAACATCTCCTTTTATACGGTTTTTACAATAGTTCTTAGATTTTCCTCATGCTCCTCCATTCATTTTGAGTATATTACAATATAATCGACAAATACAGAAACAAATTAATTAAGTTAATATATAAAGACTATATTCATCAATTTAAAGAATATTACTAGATAATTATATGGTCTTAATTGCTTTACTATCAATTCATTTTTAAAATACATTGTATGAGAAGTAATGTTGGGGATATCCTCTTCCCTTCACCCTAACATTTTAATATCCCAACTGCAGATCCAACATTGAATGGCATTGTGCTCCACGTACCTGATAAATATAATTCATTAACCAATGGTATAGGATAGGTTTTCTTTATTATTATCCTGTTGAGCTCAATATAATTAATGCAAAGGCACATTGACTCATACTTCATGATGAAAATAATTGGTGCACCCCAACGTGAAGAACATGGTAGTTTTCACCCTTAATTAAGATTCTACGATAGTTTTTCTCTAGTTCCTCATGTTCCACAAAAAAAATTATTAACTGATTCATTGATAATATGAACACCCTAGGAATAATCTTGATTAAAAATTTAACCTCTAGAATCGGAGGAAGACAAGCTAATTCCTTGAGAAACACATAATCGTATGCCATCACAATGTTAATGTATTCAAGAATGTTATTTTCCTCAGAAATAATCATTACAGTTTTGGGATGCTTTTTCATAGGGATATAATACCCATTATTGAGTTGTTGGTGCTAAATAATATTCATCATTATCCTTAAACATGTATTGAATCAAAGGATGATTTTCAATAGAGAGTGATTTCCTTCTCAAAAAAAACTTATGTTGGATCTATGTAGAGAAATGAAATCCATGTCCATAATTACATAAAATTCCACCCAATGGAGTATGAAAAGGTTCACTAGAAAGAAAATACCTCAAATTCTGATAGGGGTGGAGTTATATACATAGGACACAATAATTACCCCATTTTTTCTTTTCACTGATAGATCTACATCTATAAATTTTTGTGGTAATTTAATAGTCCAACTAAAACTTTGTGACATGAAGGAATGCATTGAAATGAAATAAAAAATTATGTTCTCTATTCCCCAATTAATAACTAATGTACCTATCACCAATTCATTGTCCGGATTCAACATAGTGGCTGTGAATAAGAAAAATACTCACCATTTTTTTCATGAATGTTGTTGTTTGTATCTGAAAACCAATGGTAATGTACATTTGTTTTCAAAGATCACTAGCTCCTTAGAGTTAAATCAGAAAAAAAATGAATTGAGGGTTGACTGGAATATTTTTTTCCCTCCAACAAATTAGTGGGATTCTCTTAGCAGTAATCACTTGCTAGGTTTCCTTCTTTCCCACACCTAAATCATTTCCGTATTCCCCTTAGGCAATTCCCGATATGCTTCTTCCCACACATTAGACAAGTGCCATGTTGAAATTTTTTATATTTGGTATATTTATCAATCAAACCGCCCAAATTATACTCCAGTTTTCACATCATATCCACATTATAAAATTGAGATTTTCTGACATCTATTTTGAATTTTATGGAACATCAGAAAAGTTCCTCATGGATATAAAAGTCTCGAATCATGATAGATTTTCATATACTAGGTTATATCTAACCAAATAAGTGGTTAACCTTCCATTAAGTTTTAATGAAAAATAATAAGGCATATCATGCATGTCTTGTAAATTTTTCCTCATATTCCTCGATAGATTTCTCATCTATATTATTGAGGGAAAGGAATTCCCTTTCCATTTTAAGATAGAGAGTGCAGAAAAAATATTTATCAATTTTTTTTTTCTAGAATTACTTCTACAATATCTCTTTATCCTCTTCCTCAGTCTTTGTATTCATTACAATTTTTCACCATAGATAAACTTCTTCATCCATAAGATAAACGACAAGTAAAACCATTTCTTTTTTTAAACAAAGAGAAGATCTTCTCAATGGAGTTCATCCATTTCTCCATGATTAATGAATTGGATAAACCATTGAAATTTTGATGCCTTTGTAACTTAAAGGTCTCAATCACATCATTCTCTCTCTAAGGGGGGTTTCAGAACTCCTCATGATCCAGGATTCTATTCAAAACCCGGTTCAACTATGAGAGTATCATCATAATGATTTTGATTCCCACTTCTATCAAGTTGTGAATCTCATTAGGGAAATCATCACATTTCTTGGAGCTTTGATTATTTATGATATTCATCCTATTTTATGCCATTTAATAGAATAAAAAAAATTAAGTATGATAATTTATAAACTATTAAACACATAAAGGGTTAATCTAACTAAATTAAAGGGATATCTTTATAAATTACTTTCTTGTCGTTAAGTTATTAATTTCTCTCATGAATCTTTCTTGTCCAAGATCTATTTCCTAACATATAATATTATGGGAAATTTTGTGTTCCCTTAATATGTGTATATTGATCTTATGAATTAACCAAATTTTATCTCCCATGAGTGTCAAAACAAGTGCACAGTAAGTCCCATTTTCGGGTTCTAGGTTATGCCGAGTAAGATCTAACATACCTTGTTGAAGTTTTTACCCTAAGGAAAATATTTTTTAGAACCATGGTCACTTGTATTATCTTTAATGATATTTATTTTCATGTTAAACAAATTACTCTATATTTACCAAAAAATATGGCTGTTTTATTATAGTTTTTATTATCCCAAAGGCTATAATAATATTTTTCCAATCCTAATCAAAAAAATTACTAAACATTTTCTTTGATACTGAATACAAAAACCCTAATCACTATTAATCATTAATTAATTATTTATTACAAAAAATTAGACTTTAAATTAATAGGAAGAATGAATAGTCTAGTGTATTTGGGAATTATGTACATTACATAACAATTTAAAATATAAAAAACTGTATATTTATTGAAGAATTTATTAATATTCTCTCACATAAAACCGTATAGGATTACCTAGGAACATATATTAGAAATGAGTGATATATAAATATCAGTAATGGAATAATAATGGAATATGGTATAACTTTTTCAAAAATTTCCATATCAATGTATAATAAATGGAAAATGAATAATAAAGTATCATATTTCTTGATAATCATAACATTAGAAATGTGGAAACAAATTAAACATCATATCATAAATATAAGTCAAGGATAACTACAAAGAAATCATGATGTACCAAGTCATATAGTGGGATTAGGATAACTCCCTATCCCAACATGACATATAATGATACTAAATGTTACCGAATTTAATGTAGGACTATATAATTATGGGCACACACATCACATTAATTTCATTTTCACTCTTAATTGTTCCACATTGATCATACAACATTAATTCATTCATAATAATATTTTTTAGCTAATTAATAAGTATGGAATACATACATGTAAATTATAATTAATATAAGTATAATTTTATATTGCTTAATGACCTTGATAAGAAATGGGTAGGTTGTTCACTACACGAGTTGTTTGGCAAGGAAAATGGTGGTGATATTTCGGCTACATAACGAAGTCAATTAAAAATTCATAAAAATTGTTTATGAGAGTGAAATAAGTATCTCATAATTTTTATATCAAATAGGATGTAATAGATAAATATAAATACATATCCCAACATTATTAATTTGAAATATAAGGCATAATATTGTAGAGAAACTTGAATAAGGAAGGGAAGGTGGGGATCCCTTACTTGTGTGTGTTACTCCAAATTCTTGGGAAGTGCATTTAACAAAATTGGGGAAACCATGGGAGGACTCTTGGGAGGGAATAATCGAGTAAGGATGTAATTAAAGTGTTGTGAGTGAGGATAAATGGGAGTATTATAAGGTTTATATAGGAAAAGAGTGTGAATTTCATTATTATTTCACAAACTCAGGTTTTGGACTCTATATAAAAAGTAACCAAAACCATAAATCTTACCTTGGTTTTTGTCTAGGGTTTCTACAAAATAAGATTGTTTCTCACATTTTTATAAGGACAATTTCAATCTTAATAAAATAATACCAATGATTATGTGGAGGTGATTCATACTGCTAATGAAATGATTTAAAACAATAAAATATATTAATGGTTTTGGAGTTTTTATACTGGCTTTATAAAAAATATCAAACAGACCTAAAATTGAATTATTTTAAATTAATAAACTTATATTTTTTTGTATTCAATTTATAGTATTTATTACATAACTTTTATGTCGTTATGATGTCATAATACACACTGTATATTTATACACTATTTAGATTTTATGTGAAAATGTGAGTTTTAGAAAATTATGAAAAACTCACCATTGATTTTGAAATTATGATACAAAAAAATATAAATTTTATAAAAATAGTTTTATAAATAGGTTTATTTTATGTTTTAAAATAATAATCATAAATTATTTTGAAATGTTTGGTTTTTTACAATAATAATTTTTTAACACCCTTTAAAATTATATTTGGATACATAAAAATTATATGGTCATTTTTTTGAAAAATATTATTTAATGATGTAATTTAACTAAAATATTATTTATTTCATAAATCCATTAATTCCTAAAAATATACTCATTCGTTGAATTTTAAAATTACTCAAAAAATACATTTTTTTGTTTTATTGTATAAAAATAATAATAATTTATAAAGTAAAAATAATTTTATGCAAATATATACACTATTCTGTAGAACAAAATGTAAAAATTCATATTGATAAGGTGTTCATACATTTTTTTAATACATGAACAAGGACCCTAGGATTAATGTTTTTGATAGTGAAATTTTCATGGGGTTTTTCAGTGTACATGGGTTGGGTTGTCCTCTCGATGCTCTTAAACATATCTCGTAAAAATACTTGTTCATGCTTAATTTTTTTGATATTAAATCGAGGTTTATCAAGGTTAAAGTCTAGTGATATTATCTCCCTCCTAATATCCAATAAATAGTCCCCATAGTGTATGATCCTACTGGTTGATTTCATCACATCCTTTGTCTATACCAATTGGATTTGTTTAAACCCTATAATTTTAGAAATAATTTTATTATTGTCCAATAGCTATATTATCAGTGGTTATAATTCTTAATAGTCTTCTTAATTCGATTTAATGTAATAAATCCAATGAAGTGATTATTATTTTTTCTATAACCATTTTCCAAAATGAAAAATTAAATTAAATAAAATGGGAAATTTTATTTATAAAAGATTAGATTGTTACACTAAAACATTACCTCATGTGTGCTTCATCATATGATAGAGGCTTCCAACTAGTATTATGGGCCTATTATGTGTTTATGGGAAGAATCTTACCTCCTGAGTCTGAGTATAGTGAAGGGATAAATAATAATGATAAATAGTAGAAAGAAAAATAAATAAAAAGTAGTGTAATAAAAATAAAAATAATGCAATATATATTGGTGGAATCTGAATCATAAATAGATACAAAATGAAAAATATGATTTTATGTATTTATAAAAAATAGGGTACACGTGATACATGAGAAATTGTCACATACCAAATTTTATACAAAAAAATATCAAAAGCTTCAACAATTAGCATCACTATAATTTTCTCAGTCATATGCTCGCATACTCTACCATTGTAATGAAAATAAAGCATGAAAAGCTAGATTATTCCCTTTGTCTTCCCCTGCATACATGAATTATGCTGAGGTAGCAACGTAGTCCTATGTAGGGTGTGAGATATAATCAATATTCAACCACTAAAAGTGTCAGGAATAATTCATTTTGTGGATATAAAATTATCACTGAGAAGTTACATAATAAATGTCATAAAATAAATATATACCATGCATGTCTAGTTTTCTCATGGATACCTGAATAACACTAGATGATTCAGTTTAATCCATATATATCTAAACCATTGTTAACCTGTATAGATACAATATTGGTGTAAAGATGATAAGCCATCATAGCACATTTGTCAAGTGATTGACTGAACCCAAGAATGTGATTTTTCTAGGAAAACACATACCTATATAACAGTTATGTATTCTTAGTCTCTAATAAATTATATTTTTGGAGTTTATTTAGAGGCACCTTGATCCTTTCCATGGGGGCCCAAAAAAAATTCCCAAGTATCACTCCTAGGGTACATTAAATTCCTAACACCATAAGTGTCCATCAAATGTGATTCATAAATGTAATCCCAAGTATCACTCCCAACATGAAAAAAACCATCTCACCCAATACATAGTATATCAAATAGGGGACCGAGTATCACTCATGACCTAGTATAACCATCTAGCCACAGATCACATCCATAGTGTCTTCCCTAGGGAACCAGTATCACTCATACATAGACATGGAAAATTCCTTGGGAGATTGTCCAAGGAATTCCACGTATATCTCCGAGCATATTTACATTTCATAGGAAAAATATAATTACAAAGAATGAGGAACACATTCCAGGAGTCATTAATTATGAACCCTTTTATTTACCTATGCATATTATTACGATAAGTGTATCTATAATAAATCTTATAATTTAACAAGAAGTTGATAGAATAACACCTTTTCAGTAACAATCAATTCATTTAATATATGTAATTAAACTATATAATAAATAATAAGGTTCTAACATAGGGCCTTTCATTTCATTCAACTAATTTCACATTAAAAAAATATTTATTAAAAGTGAACCACACACCTCAAAGGTCATTGAACAATTTAAGAAATGGTCACCTGGGACATTTAAGGATTGTCACACCCATCAGGTATCTCAAGTCAAAGTAATCAATCGATGGTGCTTAATATCTAATATATAATACCATATTAATCATGTAAAAATCATTTAGACTAATTTAAAAAACATAGTGGAGGTGAAACTGTAGGAGTCTGGAATGTGGAACAATGGTACATAAAATAAATATAATGAGAATTTTATAAAAAGAGCTACAATTTATTCCTTAGTTCTCTTGTTCTCTCCTCATAGAATGTCAACTCATGAATATAGCAATAATGGGATAAATCCGAATAAAGGAAAAATTCCCTAGAAATTGGGTATAAGATCTCACATTGATATGGAAAAATAGGTGGAAATATGAACAATGAAATTAAGTAAAGGGATTAGAGATATTATCATTGTCGATATAATGCAACCAATAGTTAATAAAACATATATTAGATTAGGAATATACCAAAAAACATTTCGTGGATTGAGGAGAAGGAATTCACATGTGTAGAGGTCTATCTACAGAAGAATTAAACCGGTTTTGAGGGTTTAAAAATATTTTAGGGTAAAATGATAATTTCATATCAAAATAAGGGGTTTAATGTTTTGGTTGAATGGTTGGCCAAACCCTGTACCAAATGTGCGCCATATACTACCTAGGGAACCCCCTTGTACTGGTTGTCTGCATGGTTTTACTAACCCTCTGTATCATGGAAAAAAGGTCTCTACCAAGATTCATTTAGTACCCACATGGGCATGCAGGGCAGGTATCACGATTACAGAAAAACCATGAAGCCTCGTGTTTTGAACTCAGTACCCCGCATGGTTGAGTCACGCGGTTAGAAATCAACACGTTCTAACCATGCATCTCAGTTCTCCTCCCTAAATTCCAAGGATCTATGCTTTGAATGAGCCCCAAACTCTCCTGAACCACTTCTTATCAACATAAGAACATTATAAAAATATAACAAGAGGATTTTAATAGTAGTATAATAGTCAATAAATATTCTAAAATACTAGATGTTACAACCCCCCTAAAAACAACACATCTGTGGTTTTCCATGTTTTGGTGGTAAAACTGCATCAAAGAATTTTTTTGGACCTTGAGAACATACAGCGGCCTCTCACTCCATAGTCTCATCATGTACATAGTTATGCTGACATAGCCCTTGGACCAGTGGAACTGACCTACCTCGATGAGCCTTTCAGCTTCAATATGTGATATGTATCATATAATTCTCCAAGGAAGCATTTTTTTCTAACTCAATATCCTCAGAGTCAAATGTATGATATGGGTCAGAATGATACAAGAGGAGCTATGATGCATGGATGACATCGTCCGAGGAAGAATACCAATGAGTTAAATCTAACTGATAGGCTATCGGTCTTACTCACACAAAGATACAAAAAGATACGATATAATAAGGTGATAACTTGACCTATATCTGAATCCTTATATGACCTGATCTAGGTGAAATACTTAGAAAAAATGTGATGTCCCTCCTCAAAATTGAGTGCTCAATTGTGAATATTGGAATAATAGTTCTTTTTGGATTGATTTGTACCAATATATTTTTGGATAAGTTGTGCTTAATACAATGAATTTTAAATGAGGAAAGGACCCACTAGTGATACCTCACCTGTATCTAACAAGTACATAGGTGAATAGAATGACCTACAATAAAGGGCCTCATAGGGATCCATTTAAATCATTTCTATAAAAAAACATTGGTCATGAAACACAACTTGAGGTTTGAGGGTCTCCCATGATCCTCCAAAATAAAAAACTAAGAGAATTTCATCAAACCCCTATATTGTCTACTTGGAGTTCCCATCAGTCTGAGGGGGATATGTTGTATTCAAGAGCACCAGTGATCCCAGTTCCTTCTATAACCCCTTCTAGAACCACACTATAAATTGGACATTATAATTTGTTATTCTGCAATGGGGAATGCTGTAAAGGTGAATTATCTCCTCAATATAAATCCACCTAAAATCCTAAACTAAGAAGGTCTCTTGGATATTTTAAACATGTGTGAATTTGGTCAACATTACAATGATCATATATTCGGCTTTATCTTGAAGTGGTCATAGAAATATTTTCTTGAATTCCATAGTAATTCCATCCCATTTCTACTGAATAGTATATAGAGGATATCTAAATATAGTAGTTTATTGATACTCAATATTGACTTATTGATAGGTGGAGCACTGAGTGGTGTAACCTTCTATCTACTCTTTATACATGGACACCAATACTAAATATATTTGTCTTGGTATATCTTGGTAAGGATGTGGTGAGCATCCCAACCAGAGGCATGATATTCCCTCATCAACTTATATTGTATATCAGTAAGCATCCACACTGGCTAAGGGAAATTCATGATATCAATATCATTGATTACTGAACCAAATAATGGGTTCTCACCTAATACGCTCTACCTAAATACTAATACATTATAATAAGAAATTTTTCTCATCTTCACCCATTATATAAGAGAGGATATCACTATTAAAGCATCCAGAACAGATTTCCCATGAGACTCCTAATCCTCTAGGTGCATCTCGGGAAACAAGACCATCAAATTCCACTCACAAAAGGCCTCCTAGATAACATGCATCTGAGTCTTATGGATTAGGGTATCAGCTTCAACATCCCCCTTTCTGGGTGTATGAGCATGCTCAAAGTCAAATGAATATCGGTACTCTACCCTCCTTGGTTCCATGATATTAAAATCTATCTGTGTGGAGCTATCCTTGAGAATTTTATAGTCCATGTAAATAATGAACATCTCAGACAATAAATAATTCCTCCAGGAGTTTAATGCATATACCATATATAATATATCTAATCCATGAGTAGGGATTTTTTTCCCATGATGTATTAGCTAGAAATACATGTATGGTATAACTTGATCTCCCAACATTACAACCGATCCTATCCTGATTACAAAATCATCACAGTAGATGGTATACATTCTTACGAGATCAAGAAGAACCAGGAACAACAATAAATTTTATCTGCCTTTCAACTCCATGATGATATTCTCACAATATTCAAAACAAAAATGCATCACAAAATTTTTAGTCAAGCCCATATGTTGTGCTTCTATGAATTAGAATTCCTGAATGAATCAACAGAATTAGTTTGTACTCTAATGAAAATTACATTTGTCAAAGACATTCTTGGGCTTCTCATAGGAAAACATGGCACTCACCTTCTTTGGGTCAACAGTTACCAATGCATTTCAAATAATAAGAATCAAGAAGTAGGCATATCATTTCAAAAGTATTATTTACTATTCTTGGAATATAGTTGATGCTCTATTAGTGAATCTAGAACTAATATCATGATTGTCGGAATGGTCACTTCATGTTTAAGAATACACCAACATTTCATCTACAAAGACATCAATAAATGAATCTATGTATGGGTGGAGAACACAATTCCATCTATCCATAAATACTATTGAATCATTTGTAATGTTGACCATCATAACTAGATACTCATATAAGTCATAAATAATTTTGAATGTTGTATGTTTTATGTATTATTGTCATACATGCATCCCATGTTATCCTGACCTCAACTCATTCATAGAAAAAATGCCACTCCCCAGATCTAGTCAATGATGTCATCTATATGAGGAAGTGGATACTAGTTCTTTAATTTAATCTAGTTTTACTGATGGTAATCTATTCAAAACCTATGGGTATACATCTCTTTCATGAAGAAAAGGATAAATTAACCCCAAGGTGATGTGTTGAGTTATATAAAATCCTTATCCAATAAAAATTTCAACTACTTCTTTGTTTTGGTAGCTCTATATGTGCCATCCTATTGGGAGGAATAGAGGCTATTGTCACACCTAGAAATAGGTAAAGAGTGAGCACCAAAACTATTATAGGAGGTAATCCTATGAAATAACCAGTGAATAAATACCTAATATTATCCACTACATAAGGGTATTTCTCATACCACAATCCCTAATCCCTCAAAAGGATACTATCTATATTGGTTTCCACTCCGCCTATCGCATGATGTTCATGGTCAACACAACTTTCATGGACATCCCATTCACCCTTATGTAAATTAGTACTTCAATAGACTGATGTAAAAGAAACTGTTTGATGATAGAAATCAACATGGGTGTGTTATGGAATTAACCATCCCATCCCAAAAATTATGTCAAAGCCATCAATTTCTAGTGAAATGAAATTCCATAAGAATCAGTACCCACCTATCATAAAG
This sequence comes from Viscum album, assembly GCA_963277665.1. Lineage (NCBI taxonomy): Eukaryota > Viridiplantae > Streptophyta > Magnoliopsida > Santalales > Viscaceae > Viscum > Viscum album. Next base: position 1,607,317,103 of record OY728123.1, read on the forward strand.
GGGTACTTCTTACATATGAGTAAAATCTATGACATAACCCCTAATGATGTGTCTTATTTCATCATAGCATAAACGTGATACATATCTATGCCTAATCATTCCATAATCACCATAGATATGTAGAAGAGTGATGAACCTTTATCAATGAAGGAATGATCTAATGTAGAGATTAGAATTATAGTGCCTCATAATGTAGAAGTCCATGGACTCTTCTCCTCATGTGGAGGGTTTACTATATTGATATTGAATAGACCGCTGCCCTGAGATACTACCTGACTACCCAAGACAGGTCAGCTCTTCTAGTGTTGAACCATTGAAGTTGGATTACCATGTCAATGAAAACCTTTATAGGCTAATCGGCTAGTAGTATAGGATCTCCCAACATGACGTAGAGTTATATGTTAGGTACCTAAATGTGGTGTTTGTAAATACACCTTCTCAAAAGTCCTTAGAGGGAAAACTCTATAAATAATTTGAAGGTGCATCATCCTTTTTCAAGCCTTAAACCCAATCATGTTCAACATACACTGGAAACTTTTATGGAATTTCCTACCACACTGGTGACACACCACATATCTATTGGTGTGTTTTATCTAGATTGAACTTCCCAGATGTGATCCCTCAACATTATGCTTCCTACCTATAAAAATCATCTCTATTTCTAAAAGATAAACCACATTCGATCACATTTACAGCTTTCCCCATGTTTAGCTCAGAAATTAGGGTCTGGTACACATTCTTTATAATTACCTACTGAAGATGCATAAACTATTGAACATTTTGTTTGCTGAATGTTTAGGGGAAGAAGAGGTCATAAAATTTTATTTAAAAGACCACCTAAAAAATAACCTAATAATTTATATCATGGTGATGAAATCCCACCAACATTTAGCATAATATCATAGAATATACATAGAAAGATTGACCCTCCACTATGGGGTCTTCTCTAAACACTTGAAGATTAACAACATGGCCTCCATCCATGACTTTAAAACATGAGGACCTCCATATCTTGAAATTGTCCAAGGATACTGCTCCTGAAATTATCACGTCAACACCTCTATAGTAGGGGAAGGTAATGGATCTCTATATAAGGAATTCATGAACTAGAATTATCTATCTCAAAAATGAACATATACACTCGATGGAAGAAAAATAAGTGGTTCCTCATGTTGAATTATGGGAGGAAACACAAGTGTCTTAGGTCCCACCACATTTAAAGCAAGGACATCAACACCCTCATCTTGTACGACTTGAGTACATTGTAGAAAAATATCTCTACAATTTCTAAACATGCACCTTAGATATGATATAGTAATAGATGATATGAAATTTCATAATAGGAAATACATTTACATAGAATTCCTATATATGAGGCACACCTCTTTTCCAACTCATAAATCTAGGTCTATGTTATATGATATATCATGAGGGATCATTAGAGACACTGCCTACTGTCCCACTAATATTCTTGGGTTGTGGTCAATGACTCATATAGCCATGAAAAAGTTTCAGTATATATAGTTCCAATTGCATGGTATAGTGGAAAAACTATTTACATTACAATTGGAACCCTCGTTTAGTGGTAACCATTTCATTTTAAACTATAAATTTATTGAAATTTATTCTTATTCATAATGATATAGGTATCTTAGTCTAGTTAAAATTTTCACCATTCCTAATTTATAGTGTCTCATACTCATTGAAAATTGCAATTAGTATATCATGTAACTATGACTCAACCTTTTCATTTTGTTTATTATAAAACAGGTCATGTAAAATGATTTCATTAGGTGAATCACCATTCTATATTTATAGATGTACATGCTTCATAAATTAAAAGTTTCATTCAATAGTTAAATCATATAATCTTCTAGTAGATAGAACCAAATAGTACAATGCTCAAACATGGAATAATTGGTTAATTAAATTTTAAATCTATTCACGAAAATACCATTTTGGTTTGTTTAAGAACATTAGTTATTCCAATTATTTTATCCCTATTGGAGAAATTAGCACATTTCAATAGATAATAATCTAGGAACTGCCTATATACAACAATAATTACATCTATATTGAAAGTATATCAGGAAACAATGCATGGAATATTAGTCATATCATGACTAATATGATGCATATAATTAAACCTATTTGTTGTACCCATCCAAGGGAAATGTAACTCCATAAAAATAATATTAGTAATAAGAAATTCATAAAACATGTTTGTCACCCAATATTAAAGTCAGTAGAACTATAATAGGAAAAAATAGAAAAAGTAATTACCCATCCCAGGTAATTTGGGTTTCCCCTGTACACGGGTGACCTACTCCTAAGAACAAGATCATTACCAAATTCGGATACTTCCAAGCCTCCATTATAATACCAAAATAGTATGAATAAAGGAAAATTGTAACATCTCAGGTAAGTAAGTAATATTTATTTTTCATATTTATTAACATTTGTGAATAAAATAATATTATTTCTTTAAAATGGATGCTATGTTTGATGGTGTACCCTATACGCAACAACGAGTTTCATTGATATCTTACAATGCACACTAATAATATAATAATATTATTGTAAATGGTAGTAAACTCCTAGCCGATGTAATGGCCTGAATGAACATAACAAACTAAAAATTTATTATATATGTTTGTTAGATATTTTTACATTTATCCAATAATTGTTAAATGCTTAAAATTCAAATTAATCTAATTTTAAGAGAAAATATTCTGAAATTCTTTAAAAGGCCGATTAACCGCCATTTGATGGAGAACCCTTTTTAAATCTACTTTTTTCACTTTTAAATTTTATATTTGACAAAATAAAATCCTTCTTTATAATCAAGATATCAAAATTTACTTTGTGTAAATTTTTGTTATTTTTCGTTGAATATCATTTTTAGTGAAAAATGCTCTATTTTAATTCAAAACCTTAGTTTAATATAATTCATTTATATTGTTAGATTATCTTTTTAATTGGATTTAAAGTGTAATTAAAATATATTTTTACCATTTAATCAAATTCTGGTCATTTGAATTAATTTCACTTTAAAACTGGACACAAACAACTGTCAATCTTTTAATAGATATTATTTCTTAAAAACATACTATTTATTTTGATAGTAGGAATTGATCATAAAATTAATTAATTCAACTTCAATGATACAAATTTGGTAAAATTTATATCATTTTTTAGATTGGAATATCAAATATATCTTAGGGTGAATTTTAGGTATTTTTCTGATAATGTACATTTTAAAATGAATAGTGAAAAATACATCATTTTAATTCAAAACTGCATTTTGATCCAATTTATTTATATATTTATATTGTCATTTAAATTTTTTTTAACGTATAATTGAATTATGTTTTATGATAGTCTTAACTCTCTTCCATTTATGATAGTCTTAACTCTCTTCCGTTTGAATGTGTCAATGTGATCCGAAAGGACTCACTTGGCCTTCATAACTTCCGTCCTCCGTGACGTGTATCGCCGGGTTTTAAGGTATTCATAATAAAAAAAATAACTTTCAGTCACTTAATATAATTTTGTTAATTGGAACTAATTTAACTTTTAAATTGGATGTAAAAACAAGTCAATATTTTTATAAATTTTACTTCTTAAGAACCTGTCTTTTGTTCTGACAACGGGATTTACTTTTAAATTAATTACTACAACTTCTGTGTTTCGAATTTGGTAAAAATGGTTCCACATTTGGAATCATAATTTCCAAATTATGTAATTAAGAATCTTTTGTTTTTGGACATTATGAATAGTAACTACGGTAATTATCATTAATTATCGTGTTTAATTAGTAATCGGGTAGTTAAGGGTAATAAAATAATATCATAAAAATATAATATTACCCCAACATGTCTCCAAATTCCTTTGGTGGTGTCATGGCCGACCATGGGATTCCTTGTGCCAACTTTGGGACCCCATGGAATAACTTTTGTGTGATAGTGACTTTTTATCATATTACTTTTGAAAGAAAGGAAATATAACATAGGTTTCTATATACTAAGTAAAAAAATTAATTTCGTTCATATAAATGATATCTTAGACTATAAAAAGTAATTGGAAAGATAAAAATATTTCCTTCATGATGGTACCTTTTTTATAATTTTTATACATTAAACAAATAAATTTATTTATGACGCCATGATGATTCAGTGTTTACCTCACTAATAACTGATTTAAATAAAATAAAAAGATAAGGTAAAATCTAAGACATAAACTTGTCAAAAACCTATCATATGGGTGTATTTAGAACCCTTATCACCTTATCCTCGAAATATATAATTGTGGGACCTTTACAATCCAAAAATCATTTTATAATAAAGTAACATTTAATGACATTCCTAGAGTGACCCTCCTCCCTCTAATAAAAGGCCCCCAACTTTACCCCCTTACCCACACCTATCAAGCCTTTGGCTCATCCAACCTATGCTCGCATTGTCTCTAAAAATCCATATATTACTCCTAGAAGCCTCACTTTGTGCAGAAGTCTTTCTAGGGAAGCCTTTGGGCTCAAATCAAAAAGAGTTACCCGATTTGAAGGTAATAACTTCTCTTATGTTCTTTTGTTTTATTTTCCTTCTCCAACACCCTAAACTATTTTTATTCATTTATTTTGTAAAAAAACCAATAGATTAAATATTCTATGATGTTGTTATGAGAAGTATTCGACCAACAATTATACACACCTCCATCTAACGGTTAAATAACATACTGTTTCTGTGGGTGGAAAATTACGGCCTCACGAAAATATGATTGTTCACTCTTCTTTTAACACCTCTCATGGTGGCCATTAAGATTTCACTGTATTTATATATGACATATATATTATTTTTATGTTATCCTTATTATTATTTATTTTTCATTTATGCCATACCTTTATGGTTTCCATAATGTGTAAACGCGATAATTTCATTTTATGAAGTACGGACTACCGCCCCCTCAAAGTGATTTGATTCATTAATTCCATATGTGGGATGTATAAAGGATGGATTTAATGATATTATATATTATATTATAATTTAATAATAATATACCTATGTATCATTATGTTTTAATTGCATTAAATTATTAAATTGAAATGAAAGTAACGTTCATGCGTACGTACGGCTTACCGTATCCATAAATGGTACATTTCATTTCTTATCACCCAATGATATGTACTATTATAGTTATATATATATAATGGATATATATGGTATATATTAAATATAAATGATTAATATAATTCTGGAATTATAATATATATCTCTCTCATTTAGTTTTAATTCCATTAATATGAAAAAAAAAATTGAAAGTATCGTTCATGCATACGTACGGCCTACCATCTCCATGAATGGTGCATTTCATTTTTTATCTCCAAATGTTATGGAATCGTATAAAATGAATATATAATGGATATATATGATATTTAAATAATTAATACTACTCTGGAGATGTTGTACTTATTACTACATGGACAACCCGTTTCAAACAAGTTCATTTTTGAATCATGTACCGAACATCGACAAAAACGACTGATATGAACACACATAATTAACTAATTATTATAACATCATAATATGTGATATTAATTGAATAATAAAATTTAAAGGAGTTCCTTAAGAAATTATAAATTTACAAATTATTATTACTCAGGAATATAATGAAACGAACAAGACAAGTCAGACTTGAGGTAAGGGATCCTACCTGTCTCTTTCTTTTTAAGTGCTCTCTTTTATGTCATTTCATTTATGATACTCTTTCTAATGTTGGGGATATTATTTTATATTCCTATTACTATAATTTTTTTGTTCATATGATGAGATACCCTATTTGATCTCATCAATCCATTTTTGGATGTTTTAAGTGGTGTCATTAGGCTGCCGAAATTTTGTATGGGATTTCTTATCTCACTTTTAATTCCATGAGATTTCCATTGTTCGCCACTTATTTATAAGATGTGGCCGTGTTTACTTCCAATTGATATATATTATCATGATTCTATTTATATTCATGGTATTATGTTATTCATTTGGTTTCTATTATCTTTTGGTCATATGACTTGATTGATCAGAACGAGGTAAGGGGTTTTTATCTCACTTTGTGTTCCCGTGAGATTCATTCTACATTTTCCACTATTTCCTTTTGTGTGGTGTATGTACTGCCCATGATTGTATACTTTGTGTGATATAATTTAATTTATGGGTATTTACATCTTCATTCTATGACCCTTATTTCATGTGGTGTACGTTTCGAATGTTATCCAAATCAGTAAGGGAACCTTTCACCCTCCTCATTTTTAAAAAAAATTATTTTTTGTTAGGTCCTTTAATTAAAATATTATTATGTTGGGATATGTTCTTATATATCCTTTTATATGTAAATGTTATGAGATACACTTTTTATCTATCATCAACACATGTTCTGAACTTTAAAGTGACGTCATTAAGCTGTCGAGTTTCTGTAAGGGAACTTCTTAACTGAATTTCAATTCTTTGGGTTAAAACTCTACTTATTGATTATGTCATGCTATGAATATGTGTGGATGACCTATGATTGTTTTACACATAATATCCAATTATATTGGGTGTATTTGTATTTGTCACACATAATTATGTAATTGATTTATCCTTAATCTAAGGATACCAACTTTGAACGGGACATCTTCTAACTCACTTCTCATTGAGGAATCTTTAGATTTCTACACGACATTATTTTATATGGTGTATAAACCCATTTTTACATTTCATTTCATTCAAAGGGAATCTTTTCTATACAAATAATTTTACTAAACTACAAAGAGAAATGTTTTTTTAACGTAAGCGGTGCCGACGACCTTTTCCGTTGCCACGAGTATTATTTGATCTATGGCTTCTTTAACATGCTGTAATGTTTTCAAACGGAAAAAGAAATACCATACACTCTTTTAATGTATTTTGGTAATGAAAGTGGTTTTCAAGAATGGATTTTCAATGTATTAAAATGTTATATTGTTATTACAATGTGGTAATTTTATCTTTCCTTTATGGTTAAGTTATGTGTTATGATTATGTTATGGTTCTTGGCCATTGTTACGTATATGTGTGGTTCCATGATAAACCTAGGGCGGGTGAGCCCGAGATAGCTCTTCAATAAAATGGGTACCGTGAAGGAGGTAAACGTTAATGTTTCCCCAAATATATTTAGGGAATATATTGTGATAGGTATTCCAAATGTGACTCCCTATGTAGCTATGATATATACAATTTAAGTATGTTATGTATGCGTTAAGTTACATTTATGAATTGTGATTACTATGTGTTATTAAAAAATATTAATGATTTCAAAAGGTATTCTATGATTGAAAATTATGTTTTCATTGATTTGTATTTTTGATGGGTTAATGTTTCCTTTCATTATGTTATAATCCTTAATGAGCTTTTTATGCTCATCCCAAGTTTTTGAAATGTTTTCCACATGACAAAAAATGGAATACAGTCAAGGATGGGATGAAAGAAATGTCAGGATGTCTAAAACATGGAAATATACATGAGACTTTTGCAAAAGTGTTTATATTTTGTGAAAAAATGGAAACTAGGTAGATGTGTCTTCTTTGTAATCTTTATGATGTAATAGTTATGTCCTAATTTTCTAAAACTCTAAACCTGAAAAGATCCTCAATGTGAATTAATCATTTAATTGAAGATTAAGTAGTGTTTTAATGCCGGGTCCTTAGAGTTTTTATCAAAGGTCGGTTTAGATAACTTTAGAGGATATAGTGTTGTCTAAGCATAAGTGAAAAGTTGTATATAACCACAATGGTTAGTATATTAGATGAAGTTGTTGTTATTTTTGAAAGATAGAATGTTATTTAGATAACTTGGATAAGTATATCTTGGTTTTTATCTTCCTCATTAGTACATGATGATTTTGTTGATATACTCACACTGACATTTTTGGTTTTAGTAAATGGATGGATCTACTAGGCACAAAAGTGACAATGGGTTTGAAGGAAACTGTGGTGGTTCTCTAATTAAGAGACTGGAAGAATTGGGGAATTCAATTTTAAATCTCGTGGTTATTCTAAACCAATAACTATGAGCCATGATTGACCACTTTAACCTTGGTGAGTTCTCTAATGCATCATGTATTAGAGAACCAACTCCATGTGGATGTTCAGGTAATAACTATAAAGTTAATAATTGGGGTTTATATGATCCTTACTTTTGAGGTAATTATGTGTTACTATATGTTATGATGAAAGGCATGAGATAAACATGAGGTTAAATTGTGTTATGGGTATATTTGAAGATTCTATCTCTATTTGGGGAATGTGTTAATAACTATATAGTTTTTGAAAAAGGACAACACACAGACCATGTGACAACCCACCGCGAAGCTGTGGGAATCTAACCCACATCCAAAGTGCGACTGGTATTTATCACCTACCACTGGACTACGTGAAGTCCCTGGTTAGTATGACTAATTATTTTTAGTTATATGATCTTATGAATCAGGAATAAGTTGATTTTGGGATATATATGGAAATTATTGACCTATCATGAAGGATATATGATTAGTTTAATTACATTTCAATATGAGACTGTAAGAGCAACTGATGTTATTTGGAGAAAAATGCTAAGATTTACCTTGGAAGACAATGTGAATTAATTCTTTTAGAGATTTGGGTTTGATTCATAGTCTGGTTTACATAGAAAAATTTTATGGACAATTGTTTATCGAATGGTCTTGGTTTAACTTCAGCTTTTGTTGGATAAACTTTGAAGATTAAGAATATATTTTCTTTTCATAAATGATTATCCTTCTTGGGGATTATCGGGCCTTGTTCTAACCAGTTTTGGTTTTGGTTAAGGTCCTATGATATGGTAAATATATAGTTTATCTTATGTGGATTTTTTGATTCTCTAGAAGTTTATTATAATTCTCTTAATGTGAACAAGCCTTCCTAAATACTCACCTTTTATAGAAAATATGGGTTTGTCTAAGAAATATAGTAAGAGAGGAAAGACTACACAAAAATTAAGTATGTTTCTTTATTTTTTAGTTAATCCCATAAATAAATTACTCAATGAAATGTAATTTAAAACAAAAACATCGTTTGTTATCTTTTCCTACTGGGGAATCAAATACCGTTTAACCCATCACATGTTTGTGATTTTCTGTTGGTTAACTTTCTCCTAGACATATTTTCCCATCACTCTCCATCAAAACGTTATGGTTTGTTTTCTCCTCCATATCCATGTTCTCATGGAATCCTTTATCTGTTTTCTAGGGTGACTTTTTTTCTTTTCATTCTTTCATTTAAAGTGATAGTGTAATTTACTCCTTTTCTGATGTGGGGCTTTCAAGCAAGTTTTCGAGCCCAATTTTAAAATTACGAGGACGCAATTTCAAAAATGGGGGAAGGATGTAACATCTCAGGTAAATAAATAATTTTATACCCATATTTATTAATATTTGTGAATAAATTAATAATATTACTTTAAAAGGGATTCTATGTTCAACAGCATACCCTATACGCAACAAATAGTTTTTTTGAAATCTTACGATGCACACTAATAATATAATAATATTATGGTAAATGGTTGTAAAATCCTAGAAGATGTAATGGAGGGAATGAAAATAACTAAATAAAAAGTGATTATATATGTTTGTTAACTATTTTTACATTTATCTAATAAATGTTGAAGGCTTAAAATGAAAATTAATCCAATTTTAAGAATAAATGTTCTAATATTCTTTAAAAGGTAGATTAAACGCCTTTTGTTGGAGAACCATTTTTAAATAAACATTGCATCACTTTTATATGTTATATTTGACAAAATAAAATCATTCTTTATAATCAAGATATAAAAATTTACTTTGTGTAAATTTTTGTTATTTTTCGATGAAGACCATTTTTAGTGAAAAACGTTGTATTTTAATTCAAAACCTCCTTTTAATCTAATTTATTTATATTATATTTTTAATTTTTTTTAAAGTGTAATAAAAATTCATTTTTACCATTTAATCTAATTGTGGTCATTTGAGTTAATTTCACATTGAAACTGGACATAAAAAGTGTCATTCTTTTAATAGATGTTGTTTCTTAAAAACTTGCTATTTATTTTAACTGCAGGAATTTATTATAAAATTAATTAATGAAACATATATGTTTTTAATTTGGTAAAATTAATATCATTTTTGAGTTTGGGATATCAAAAATTTCTTTGGGTGATTTTTTTGTATTTTTCTGATAATGTTCATATTTTTAATGAATAGGGAAAAATACACCATTTTAATTCAAAACTGCCTTTTCAGCCAATTTATTTATTTAGTTAGATTGTAATTTTAATTGTTTTTAAAGTATAAATGAATATTTTTTCTATCACTTAATATAATTTTGTTCAATGGATATAATTTAAATTTTCAATTGGATGTAAAAACATGTCAATCTTTTGATAAATTTTTCTTCTTAAAAACTCATATTTTGTTTTGACAATGAGATTTACTTTTAAATTAATTACTAAAATTTCTATGTTTTGAATTTGGTAAAAAGGGTTCCAAATTTGGAATCATAAGTTCATAATTATTTAATTAAAAATCTTTTGTTTTTGGACATTATGAATTGTAACGACGATAATTATCATTTATTATCATGTTTAATTAGTAATCGAGTAGTTAAGGGTAATAAAATAATATCATAAAAAATATAAAATGACCCTAACATGTGTAGTAATTCTTTTTTTTTTGTGTCATGGCTGACCATGGGATGCCTTTTACCAACTTTGTGTCCCCATGGAATCACTTTAGTGTGATAGTGACTTTTTATCATATTACTTTTTAAAGAAATGAAATATAACAAAGGTTTGTATATCCTAAGTAAAACAATTTTAATTTCGTTTAAATATAAGATATCTTTGACTATAAATAGTAATTGGAAATCTGAAAATATTTCATACATGATGGTAATTTTTTTTTAATTTTTCGACATTAAATGTATAAATTTATTTATGACACCGTGATGATTCAGTGATTACCTCATTAATGAACGATTTAAATAAAATGAAAAGATAAGGTAAAATAAAAGAATTACACTTGTCAAAAACAATTGGATGGGTGGATTTAGAACCCTTATCACCTTATCCTCGAAATATATAATTTTGGGACCTTTAAAATCCTAAAATCCTTTTATAATAAAGTAACATTTCATGACATTCCAAGAGTGACCATCCTCCCTCTTATAAAAGGCCCCCACCTCTACCCCCTTACCCACACATCTCAAGCCCTTGACTCATCCAACCTCTGCTCATATTGTCTCTAAAGATCCCTCTATTACTCCTAGAAGCCTCACATTGGGCATAAGTACTTCCAACAATGCCTTTGAGCTCAAATCAAAAAGAGTTACCCGATTTGAAGGTAATGTCTTTGCTTATGTTATATTGTTTTATTTTCCTTCTCCAACCCCGTAAACTATTTTTATTCCATTATTATGTAAAAACACCAGTATCTTAAATATACTAGGATGTTTTATGAGAGTTATTTTAGATACACGTATACACACCCCCAACTAATGGTTAAATAACATAATGTTTCTGTGGGTGGCAAATTACTGCCTCACGAAACGATGATTGTTCAATATTCTTATAACACCTCTCCCGGTGGCCATTAAAAATGTCACTATATTTATATATGATATATATATATATATATATATTATTTTTATTTTTTCATTATTTTTATGTATTTTTCATTTATTCCATACCTTTATAGTTTCCATAATGTGTAAACACGATAATTTCATTTTAGGAAGTGCGGACTACCGCCCCCTGAAAGTTATTTGAATCGTTAATGCCATATGTGGGATGTATAAAGGATGGAGTTAATGATATTATATATTATATTATAGATTAATTATAATATACCTATGTATCATTATGTTTTCATTACATTAAGTATGAAATATAAATGAATGTAACGATCATGCGTAGGTACGGCTTACCGTCTCCATGAACGGTACATTTCATTTCTTATCTCCAAATGCTTTGTACTATTATAAGTATATATATAATAGATATATATGATATATATTAAATATAAATGATGATTATAATTCTGTAATTATAATATATATATATATCCCTCAGTTAGTTTTAATTCCATTAATATGACAAAAAATGAATATAGCGTTCATGCGTAAGTATGGCATACCGTCTCCATGAACGGTGCATTTCATTTTTCATCTCCAAATGTTATAGAATAGTATAAAATGAATATATACTGTATATATATGATATTTAAATCATTAATACTATTCTGGAAATGGTTTAATTATAACTACATGGACAATTCTTTTCAAACAAGTTCATTTTTTACTCATGTACCGAACATCGACAAAAATGAATGATATGAACTCACATAATTAACTAATTATTATAACATTATAATATGTGATATGAATTGAATAATAAACCTTAAAGGAGTTCCTTAAGAATTTATAAATTGACCAATGTTTATTATTCAGTAATATAATGAAACGAACAAGACAAGTCGGACATTAGGTAAGGGACCATACCTCTCTATTTCTTTTTAAGTACTCTCTTTTATGTCATTTTTTTAATCACATATTTCTTATGGTGGGGATGTTATTTTATATTCCTATTACAGTAATATTTATGTTCATATGATGAGAGAACCTATTTGATCTCATCAATCCATTTTTTGAAGTTTGAAGTGGTGTCATTAGGCTGCCAAAATTTCGTAAGGGATTTCTTATCTCACTTTTAATTCGGTGATATTTTCATTGTTAGCCACTTATTTATTGAATGTGGTATTTTGTACTTCCATTTCATATATATTATCATTATTTTATTTATATTCATGGTATTATGTTATTCATTTGGTGTCTATTGTCTTTTGGTCATACGAATCGATTAATCACAATTAGGTAAGGGGTTTTTATCTCACTTTGTGTTCCTGTGAGAGTCATGCTACATTTTCCACTATTTCCTTTTGTGTAGTATAGGTACTGCCAATTCTTGTATCCTTTATGTGACTTAATTTAATTTATGGGTATTTTCATCTTCATTTTATGACCCTTGTTTCTTGGGGTGTACGTTTCGAAAGTTACCCAAATCAGTAAGGGAACCATTCACCCTCCTCTTTTTAAAAAGACTATTTTTTTGGTTAGGTCTTTAAATTTACATATTTTTATCTTGGGATAAGTTATTATATATATTTTTTTCTTTAAATGTTTTGATATACAATTTTTATCTCTCATCAACTCATTTTGTGAACTTTAAAGTGACACTATTAGGCTGTCGAGTTTCTGTTACGGAACTTCTTAACCCACTTTCAATTCTTTGGGTTAAACCTCTACTTCTAGATTATGTCGTGCTATGAATATGTGTGGATGACCTATGATTTTTTTAAACTTAATATCCACTTATGTTGGGTTTATTTTTATTTGTCACACATACTTATGTAATTGATTTATTCTTAATCTAAAGATATAATCTTTGTATGGGACTTCGTCTCAATCTCCTTTCATTGAGGTATCTTTTTATTTCTACACGATATTATTTTAAACTGTGTATAAAACCCTTTTGACATTTCATTTCATTTAAAGGGAATCTTTTCTATACGATGCATTTCACTAAACTACAAAGAGGAATGTTTTTTTTTTGACATAAGCGGTGACAACAACCTTTTCCGCCGCCGCGAGTATTAAAATGTTATATTGTTATTGCAATGTGGGAATTTTATCTTTCCTTTATGCTTAAGTTATTTTTTATGATTATGTTGTGGTTCTTGGCTATTATTATGTATATGGGTGGTTCTATGATAAACCTAGGGTGGGTGATCCCGAGATAACTCTCCAATGCATTGGGTAACGTGAAGGAGATAATGTGAATGTTTCTCCGAAGAGATTTATGGAATATACTATGATCGGTATTCCAAATGTTACTCCCTATGTATCTATAATAGCTAGAATGTAAGTATTTTATGAATGCCTTATGTTAAATTTATGAATTCTGATTACTATGTGTTATTCACAAATATTATGATTTCATAGGGTATGTTATGATTGAAAATTATGTTTTCATCGATTTGTATTTTTAATGGGTTAATGTTTCCTTTCATTATGTTTTAACCCTTACTGAGCTTTTTATGCTAATCCCATATTTTTGAAATGTTTTCCACAGGACTTAAAGTGGAATACGGTCAAGGATGGGATCAAGGAAATGTCAGGATTTCTAAAACATTGAAATTGACATGAATCTTTTGTTAAAGAGTTTATATTTTGTGGAAAAATGGAAACTGGGTAGATGTGTCTATTTTGTAATCTTTGAGATGTAATAGTTATCTCATAATTATCTAAAACTCTAAACCTGAAAAAATCCTCAATGTGAATTATTCAATTAATTTGAGATTAAGTAATTTTTTAAGGTTGGGTCCTTATAAAAACAGTTCTCTGATTCCAATTTTTAGCATCCCGACTCGGAATCCAATAAGAGGTGGCCTGAGGCGATCTACCGCATGACCTCAAGTACATCTCCCTATACACCAGTGGATACCATCTTTTAGCAACGTCATAGGGTGTGTTTGTGGGGGGAATATTCCCTTCCGATTTATAGTGTAGAACATTGGTAAATAATAAAGGTAATTAATAGAAAAAATAAATAATACGTAGTTGAATAAGTATAATTAATATATAAATATAAATAAGAAGAAGCTAAACCATAAATTGATTCAAAATCATTACGATTATTTCATGTACGTATAATAAAATATGTTACATCAGATATAGGGTAAATAAGTAAGTATTACATTCTATATAAAAAATTCCAAAATATTCCTGTACTAGGATCACAAGAATAAGTTCAGTCCTCTACTATCGTAATCCACCCTAGTACCATTGACAAAGCATTAAAATTTTTATGATTCCCTTCTCCTCAACTATTGTAATGAAGTCTTATCATATACAAATGGCGTACCAAGAAATGTATGAGATATACTCAATAGTCCACCATAAATGGTATCTAGAACAATCTATTATGTACATATAAAATGGGAATTGGGTATATACATAAAAAATGTAAAGAAATAAATAATTATCATGTCATTCCATGTTCCTCAAGGATACCTGGATGAAACTACTTTCATTGGCCTAACCTGGATGTATGTGAACCAAGGTGAACATATATAGATATTATATGGGTGTAAAGATAATAATTCACAATTATATAAGATTCAAGATATAGAAAAAACATAATAATATGTTTTAGGTTGGTGGATTCGTCCATCGATATTAGTTACGTATTATTAGTTTCAAATATAATTTATCTTTAGAGTTTAATAAGAGACACCCTTTTAGTGACAATTCTTTTTCTTATATTACTTTTATATTATTATAATTGATAAATAATATAATAGTGTTACAAAACCAAATCCAATGGTTTGGTTTCTTGGAAAAATTATGCCCAAAAGTAACATTTTCCAAATACAACATAAAAATTAATTAATTAATACATCTATATATTCTTAGTGTCCCTAGTTTATTCTTTAGTATAACTAGTAACATGAGGATATAAAACAAAGAAAGGGGTGATCAAAATTCCTAATAAGAGGATAGATAAGAACACGAGTAATTATAACATGGGTGAGAATAAGAATAATCATCATAATATAAATATGGTATAGTCATCATAATCATGAAATGAATCATTATATAATGTCATGGAATGTGGTGATGCATAAAAATGTAACATAATGTATTTGTGGTCAAATACTACACATAGATGTGAACAATTCCATTATCACTTTCACACATAATATATGTGAATAATCATAATATCAAAACTGAGAAAAAATATAGAATAATATCCACATATATTTTGCCTTATATAATGGGATACATCAAATTAACCAATGCATTGGTTATATATATAATTACTGGAGCACCTGTCACATCGTAACATTTACATAATCTTGTTTTCTGCATAGAATATATCTCATTGATTGAAAAAAAATAACTCCTGTAAAAGTAAGGGGTTACCTATCATAAAGTAATTAATAAAACAATAGGATTACAAACTAATAAAGGTAAATAATTTATTTTTTTATTATATTTCGCATTCTTTAGTGAAGATGAAAGAAATCATGAGGTGTCAAAAAGTGAAATGTTAAGAAGATATATTTTAAAAAATATGTTTATATTTTATAAAAATAAAATAGAAACATGTATTTCCAAAAAAAGAAAATCTAATAACGATGAAATTAAAATTTAGGAGTATGAAATGTACATACTCACAAAAATTTGGAATGAAATAGGAAGAACCTAATGAAATGAAATTGGGTTTGAGAATCACCTTACCATTTTTCCGAATGATTCATCCATTTTATTAACCTATAATATAAATTTATATAATTAGTTAATAAATAGAGAACCTATAATAAATTTATTTTCTTTATTATAATTTAAATAAGACCATTTATGTACGTTATAGTGAGTTATAGAGTTGAATTATGTCATTCAGAGAGTGTCCATTTCTTGGTTTTCATGACAGATTTTCATGTATACACGTATAAAATTTCATGTAAGATGAGAATAATTCTCTTGAATTGAAATTATAACTTATTAGTGAAATTATATAAGTTTAATTTTTTTTATAAATTTATTTGTTTCAATATATGAGGATGATTCATTAGATAAAATCTTATTGATAACTGTATATATTAATTTTGGTTGTTTTTAATCACAACTAACTCATTTCATTTGATTATTTCATATTATGTAGATATTTTAGGTACGTAACATAAAAAAGGTTATAAAATAAATTTTTAAATTTTTTCAACCATTATAATGGTTTTATGACTAGCTATTATGTGATAAAGTAAAATGAAACCTGTCATCCTTGAAAGTGATAAATAAACACCTCCCTGATGATGTTTTCAATTTTAGAATAAAGGGATTTGGGAAGATGTTTAAGGATGGATTATTCAATTAACATAATAATAATTCAATATATATAAGATACTTGAGTTATCATTCCACATAAATGAGGTTAGGTGAGGATAGAATAACAAAATTAATGAACTTGAAAACAAATTAAAAGAAATGGAAGAAGATTTTACCTCTTGATCTTCATCTCCCTGAGAACCTCATATGGGAAATTGGATTTGGACTTTTTTTTATGATTAAGGATATAATATGTGGGGAAGAGGCTTGGAATGAGTATTGGGAAAAATTTGGAGAAGTATGAAATCTAGAAAGGTGTGAGGAAAATAGGTGGTGAGGGGAGGAATCTATATGGTAGGAGATGGGTGTTTATCATTATTTTAGTCATTATTTTATTGTCATCTCTAAAAACTACCAATATTTGGTACCTTATCACTACATATATTAAATAATGAAAGATATTTCATTATTATGGCCTTACATCATCCAGACATCATCTATGACACAATAATTCATTTATTTGGTAAAACCATAAATTACCGTATTTCACTATTCCCCAAAAATTCAACTATTTTAGAACAATCCCATTAAATCACCATAACCATTTTTTGAGGTGTATAATTAAAAATTTTACTCCATTTTATAAAAAAAATTCTAATTATGATAAATTATATTTTTAATTAATGACATCATTAATTCAAAAAATACGTATTTAAATATTATAATCTATTTAAATATACTTGAAAACTTAATTGTGTTCTCATAAAAATAACTTATAATCATAATACAACTAAATATTAATTTATAAATAAATTTTATGAAATATGATTTTCTTTGAAAACATTATTTAAATTATCAAATTGTAAATAAACATCTATGTTTTATAAAAATACCATCTCATAATTTTTAAATTTTGAATACTTTTTTTTATTTATACGATGATATAATTATAAAATATTTTCATTTATAAGATTCCCAAGTTTTTTAAAACTTTTATAAGTGATGTTAATATTGTATTAGTCGGGATACTATTTCTAATGGTCATGTCAATATTCTACGTTTTAAGTTATGATTCCATCAATATATGTTCCTTAATTTTATTGAATATTACGTATTTTATTATTCATTTATGAGAATGATGTTTTTATTGGGCGATTCATGTTATGTATGTGTTTTATACTATATATCATGATTATATGAAGGGAAAAAAATCTATTGATAAAAGTTTGGGTCCTTACATTTTCCCCCCTTTCGAAATATCCCCCTAGAAATTTCATTCTATATAAATAGGTAAGGGTATTTATCTTTCATCACTTCCTCAAGATCCCATATTGCCTCTTAGTACATATGGTTCCACCATAGTACATTGACCAAGTGTGTAGCCTTTTTGTGTAGATCATTCTCTCTATGGTCTAATATCTTCATTGGTTTCTCCTTGTATAATAGATCACTTTCAAACTGTATCACTTAAAGATTAAGATCACATGAGGGATATTGTATTTACTTCCTCAATATGGATACAAGGAATATATTTTATACATTAGAAATGGATGGTGGAAGAGCTAGTTTATAGGATAGAGCATTAAAACAATATAGAATATCAAAGGGGGTGATGTACATGGGACTCAGCTTTCTTTTCTTCCCAGATCTCATGATCATCTTCCATGGAGGTATATGGAGAAATACCATGTCTCCAACTTCAAACATTAGGTCCCGTAGACTATTGTCTGCATATCTCTTCTATCGATATCTGGCTATCTTGATGCTCTTCTGAATTTTTTTCTCCTTTGCCACTATTTATTTGAGCATTTCATGTCATAGAAGCTTACATTAACCAACTTTATCCTAGCATACCATGGTTTTTAATCTTTTCCTATAAAGAAAATCATATGGATCCATTTGGATGCTCAAGTGGAAACTATTTTTGTAAGAGAACTCGACGAGATACAATTGTTGGTCCCATCCTCCTTTATGGTTCATAGAACAAGATTTCAACATGTCTTAAAAAATTTTAATAGTCCACTCAAATTGGCCTTCAGTTTGAGTATGATAAGTCGTACTGAAGTTTATATCAGTTTTTAGACCAGGTTAGAGACATTTCCATAAATTGGAGGTAAATCATGGATCATGATCTGATACAAACAATAGTTTTACTCCATATATCCATACCAATTATTTATTTTTATATCCATACATGATGATCCAGTGATAATTATTCTTGAATTATAATAAAGTGAGATATCTTTTTAGGAAAATACATTACAATCTATATTGAATTGTTTCCACTATATGTCTTCAGAATTCCGGTGACAAATCCCAATGTGATATTTTCTAATTTCATTATGGGAATTGGTAATGGATTCATCATCCCCTGAGAATTTATCCGTCCAGACATTACTTATTGACAAATCCGGAACATTGATGTATATTCCTTGATCTCCTTGTTCATATTGTACAAAAAATAGTTCCCTCAGATATCTCAATACATCTTTTTACTCCCAATGTGAATTGAAAAGGTTGAGCTGTGTGTGTCACAGATAAGTGATTTCTTAATCTCAGGATTTAAGGGTGCACATTGTCATGAACCAAATCTTATAAATCCTTCCTCATATATTTTTTACTCTAAGGATTTCCCCTTTCTCATAGTTTCCCACTTTTTCTAAATTTCTACATCAATTTTGTGCGAATTCATTATTATCTCCATTGTGTATGGTCGAGAAAACATTTGAGAAATCATTGATAATATTCCTTTCTTAATGATTCCCATGTCCATCCATTGAAAATATAATAATATTTTCTCCTTCTAAATTACCGTCATTGATTATTTTGTTTAATCCAGTCTACTTAAAGTCATCCACTTTATTTACTCCTCTAAAATGGTAGTGGATTGATTAGTCAAAATCCTTGATGAGCTCTACCATTCTTCACTGGTGCATATTAATCTCCATTTATGTAAATATATATTTTAAGCTCTTATGATCTGCATATATTTCACACTTCTCCACATAAAGATAATCCCACCATATTTTCAATGATAATTTCACAACTACCAATAACATATCATGCACAAGATAGTGTTTATCATGAGTTTTAATCTACCTTGAGGAGTAGGCAATAAATTTATCATTTTTCACCATTAAAAACCCAATACCTTCTTTTAAGAATAATTTTTTCCAAAAATATTTCCCCATTTGTCAGAATTTTGAGTACTAGCATGGTGATAAATCTATTTTGTAATTCTTAGAAGTAACCTTCACATTAAATGGTTTAGACAAACTTTTATCCCATCATAGTCATCTTGTTTAGTGGGTTTGATAATCTTGATATGTCTGTCAAAAATCTCATGTAATACCTAGAGAGATCAAGGAAACTATATATCCTTATTACAGATGTTTTCTTGGGCCACTCTTAAATTTCCTTAATCATGGAAAGGTGTATATATATTCCTTTCTTGGTGATAAAATCCAACAATAATTATACTTACTCTCTCTAGAACATAAATTTATAGTAGTTTTCATAACATTTCACCATTTTAAAAGTATTTACCAGTGTATTCAAATGCTCCTCATGTCCCCCCTTTCACATGGAGTATATTATAATATCATCTATAAAGACTACCACAAATTTTTCAAGACAATATCTAAAGTCTCTATTAATTAATTACATGAATATTTTGGGATCATTAGTGTGTTTGAAGGGAATCATTATGAAATCATTGTGTCCATACATCATTCTAAATGATTTCTTGGAAATATATTCTTTCTTAACCTATAATTTGTTATATCCAAACTAAATTTATAACATACAAAAATAATTGGCACCACATGGTTGATCAAAATAGTCATATATCCATGGCAGGGGATACTTGTTCTTTATCACGAATATTTTGTCGCATGATAATCAATGTAAAGCTGCATTGATCCACATCCTCTATTTGGGAATATTTTATCTTCTCTAGAATGGATAGTTAATAATCCTTCTAAAATTTAATGATTTTGTTACTTCCTTTATGATCCCTTTGTCCGTCCATTGTAAGTATAAGAATATTAAATTTTTCTTAATTATTATAATTGATGAGGTTTCATGATCCTTTTTACATACAACATTTTTCAATTTATCTGTTTTCCCATGATGATAATGGATTGAGTTGTCATGTTCCTTGATTTGGTATAACCCTATTCACTATAAGATGTTAAGCACATTCTATTTGAATAAATATTTTTTGGCTATTATAATCTATTTATATTTCGCAATTATCCCCATATAGAAAATACTACCATATTTTTAACATGAATATCACTACAAAAAACTATATATCATGCATTTGATACTACTTATTGTTAATATTCAATAGCCTTGGGGAATAGACTATAACATTGCAATTTTTCTTCAATATACATCCTTATCCCTTCATTAAATCATCATTTTATACTATGAAAAGTTCTCTACTTGATGGAAATATGATGATTGGTGTCGGGATAAGCCTCTTTTAAATTACATTAAAATTGCTCAATATTTTCGGTCCATAAAAGCATCACTCCATTCCAAGTCTTCTTGGTTACCAATTTTCGTAATCGAGAGAATTTTTTCACTAATTTCTTGTAATACACAGCTACACTAAGGAAAATATGAACCACTAAAAGAGATTAGAGTATGGTACACTCCTCAGTTTATTTTTTATTAGATGGGTCCATATATATCTCTTTGTTGGTGATACAATTTATTAAGAATGATAGTTTCATCATACAAAAAAACATTTATTACAATTTTTATATATCTTCACCTTTCATTAATTATTTATAATAGTATTCCAATGGTCCTCATGATCCTCCTTTCTTTTTATATTTTCAAAATATCAAATATAATGAGAACCATAAATTTTTTAGGTAATATATAAGGCCTATATTGATTATGTCCACAAATATTTCTATAAAATTATTGAGTTTTATGGGAATCACTAGGAACTCATGTTTTTTATACCCTGTTTGAAAGGTAGTCTTGGTAATATATTCATTATAGACCTTTAATTGATGATATCATTGTCCGAGGTCCACCTTATAAAAATAATGTAACTCGTGTAGTTGATTGAAAAAGATAATTATCCACAGTTTGGGATACTTTTTCATAATCGTTATTTTTTTGAGTTCAAAATAATCAATTCCAAGAAGTATTGACGCATCCTTATTCTTGTTGGATAGGATATGTGCACCACATGGTGAAGCAGTCATGTGTATACAAACATTTTCAAGATTCTCTTATAACATATTATATATTTATCCAAACATAATGGTGTACACTCTATAAGGACTATTTGATATTTTTATACATCTAGGTATAAGTTCAATTCATAACTCATCTTATTGGTCAGGAGGAAGACCAAAAAACATTTCAGGGAATATATGAGTATAATCCATCACAATGGGTACGTCCTCAAACATGATTATCTCCTTTGCCTCAATTATTTGGTCTTCAAATTTTTTCCAATAAGTTAATAATACCCACCCTTGAGATGAAGACTCAAAGGGAGTTTTATGTCCCTAATTGTAATTATATAGAATTGGATGATGACTCAGAATGTAAAGAGTGATATCCCTATCTCAACAGTTGATTTTGGATTTATATAAGTATAGATAATATATGAACAACATATCATCAAACATCACTAAGGGATGATAGATAATACTTGATGGTTTGTTCGGTCAACAAACATTGACTGGGAATTTTTTTCTTCTCACATTTAGAGGAACCCCATATTTTGAGGTGTTGTTTGAATAGT
This sequence comes from Viscum album, assembly GCA_963277665.1. Classification (NCBI taxonomy): domain Eukaryota; kingdom Viridiplantae; phylum Streptophyta; class Magnoliopsida; order Santalales; family Viscaceae; genus Viscum; species Viscum album. Next base: position 1,607,339,821 of record OY728123.1, read on the forward strand.
TTTTGTAAGCTAGCATGATATAAATGAATTCATTTTACCTGAGTAAAAAAGTATGTTCTCTATTCATAAATAAATCATTAGTGTACCTATCAACAAATTATTGTTAGGATCTACCTCAGTAATAGTGATATTATATTCACTTAACCACTCTATATGCCTTGGAGGTTGTTTTAATTTATTTTATATAACAAACCATGGCTTAGGTAATTGGTTCGCATAATTACCAGTTTCCTTGTAGTTGAAACACTATACCACATGTTAATTTTGTATCTAAACATTCTTTTTTTCCATTTCATTAGTGGGTTTCTTTATCTCTAAATGTAATTGATTATCTTAATCCACCTATTTTCACACTTTAAATAATAATTTGATTCCATTGAGATAGTTTCAATGATTCTTGTCCCAAATTTTTTAATATGTGAGATGTTGGGTTTTCTTTACACATGAGATTTATCTGTAGATACTCTTGAATTAGACTCAAATTTATTCTTTTAATCTCCATCCCCTAGAGACCACTTCAAGTCACCAATATTCTTATTAACATTATGGGAACACAAATATATCTTTATGGTTTAAAATTTATTGAATTTCTGGATCGTTTTTAATACATCAAATTAACCCACTAAATAAACTATCCACCTTACTTTTATTATTGATAAAAAAGCCAGGGACATGTAATGAATTCCTTGGGTTGTTTTCCTCGTATAACATGATATATTAATTTTAATTTTTTTTCTGTCTAAAAACACCATTTCTATTTAAATATTTATATTTTTGTGAAAATATTAATTGAAAAATATTTTGTTGAATATTTCCCAGTCCAGGTAATTAATATATTATTTTCACTTCATATTATTGATCAGTTTCCACTACTGTTCATATTCCCCTTCAAGAAGATGAAATCCATAATGACTTTTTATTTTTAAAATAATTAAATGATAGATAATACCTTCTCAATGCAATTATACATTAATCCATGATAATGGGATCAAAAGTTCCACTAAATATAAGAGCTATTTTTTGTATAATGCACTCAACTACAACATTCCCTTTTTTAGGAGAAGTAAGGAATTCCACATGATTGAAGTTATTATTTAGTAAATGATTCATTTGAGATAGTACATTAAAAATGTTATCAAATACCATTAACATGATATTAAAAATATAATTTCATAGTCATAAAATTTCCTATCAATTTTTTTTGACACAATTTATCCTATTTTAACTATTAACGATAATAAAATAATTATAAGATTAATCAAACAGAAAATTTAGAAAAAAGGTAGAATATATACCAAATATTAATAACTTTTAAATTGAATATAAACCCTAATGTATGAGTCATTGGGATTAAATCTCAGTTTAGTATGGTAATTTCTTATTTATTTTCTTCTGAAACAATAAATTTTAGTATTTAATAATTGTTCGTAAAGAGTATGAATGTTTTCTGAATCATATCCCATGGGAGATTTAAACTTGGTGTGCAAAAAGACCTTCTCATCATACACAATATGATGATCCTAATAGTACCCAATTCACCATTTTCACAGTTATTTCCCCTAGGTATATCATTCCAAATGACACGTCTACTTTTAGTATCCATATATGGATGTAATTTCTTAGAAACCCGTCACAATATACCTTAAAAAAAGTAGTATTTCTTATTATCCATAGAATTATATAAAGGTTTCTAAGAAAATATTACTTCTCCTACTCCCAAAAAAATGATATTTATTAGATGCCATCTATAGATACCCATGAACTTTTCTTATATTATTAAATTATTTTTAAAATAAACATCCAACAAACACAAAACACAGATCATGATACATAGTTTCTTTGAAAGACTAAGATTATAATACATAAAAAAACTAAAACATAAAATTTTCATTTAATTATCCATAATAATTTCCTAAATACATTTATATTCTTAAACTATATTGGAAAACATGTGGAATACATAAAACCAATGTGTGATCTATAAATCCATGTTCAGTAAAAAACATTGTAATAGCTTTAGAATATGAGTCGGAAGACATAACATGATTTCATAAAAGATAAGGGACATGAATAATCTAATTTAGGAATAAAAAAACATGGAATCATAAGACCATGGAATTATATGGATGTATTTTCAACATATAACATGACATAAACGTAAGTCAAGGATAATTATTGTGATCACCTGACATGGTGTAAAAAGTCCCATCATGAATTTAGTTCACTCCCAAATATAATACATAGTGTCCCATGAGACAAAGACGTTACCCAACTTATTAGATCACTATCTAGGTGCACCAATCATAACATGTGGATGATTATTTTTTTTAACAAAACAAATTCAATCCTAAGTTATAAACATTAGATTTTCCCATGGAATTAATTGGGTTGCATAAGCAGGTCATAAAGTATAACCAGATGGAATATCATAAGCTATTTTATGAAATATGGCATTAAATCTTTCTTGAAATGCATAACCATATTTCAGGATAAATTATGTCCAATTCTAAATAATACATGAAATGGACTAGAGAAATCCCTTTGTAAATGGACCTCTTAAATTGGATTTCGGGGAAAATTTAATACATCTTTAAAGATGATAGGGGAATAATAAATGCCATCAGAAATAAAATTGAAAACCATCGTTTCCCATGAAAAAATTAGATTTTTTAGAGAACATGGTTGGTTTTAATATTTTTATGATGTTTTACTTGTAATGGGGTAAGAAAATGAGATGTTCCCTTTATTTGGGTTTTCGTATTGAGAGAAGGTAGAAAGTGAACTATTTAAAACAAGTATATCTTCATCAAGGAAAGGTTAATTAATATATGTATATATTTGGATAAAATATATACAGAATACAACAAACTAAAATGAGAATAGTTTTGTGATAAATTGATGTAATAGGGGGAAATCATACCACTAAATAAAATTGGATGGTTATGAGATATCCCTAACCTCAGGGTCTAGAATCATTATGAACATGCACTTAATATCTTTTATACTCAAATTATATTCTTAAACTAATTAATTTATAAGAATTTCAATGTATTTTTTTTATTTTTTTATTATATTTATTTATAAAAATTTTAATGAGAAATTGTGTTCAAGTTCGTTGTTCTATGGTCGTTTATTTCATGGATCCATGGTGGTATCACACGTGTGTAATTATTGAAGTTCATATAAAATGGAAAAAAACTCCAAAATTGAAATAAAATGGAATTCATGTATTTTTTTAAATTTTAATATTAACAAATATTTATTTGTGTTAATACACATAGATTATTATTTTAGTAAAAATTTCAAAGTCATATTATTAGTTTATTTCGGTCATTTTACCAACCGTCATAAATAATATTATTTTTATTTAATTAAATTTTTATCAAAACATTAATGAACATGAAATAAGTTATAATACACGCATTATAATCATATTTCACCATTATATTGTTTTTGACAAAATGCTTGAATTTGGTGGAGAAAAACAAATTAAATTGTTCACAGATGCTTTGAATCTACCATATTATAAAGAAAAATTTTAGTTTAGAGTCAATTAAGGGAAAGGGAAGACTATATATGGTATATACTCCATTATAAATATATAATTATAGTATAAATATGATATTGGATATATTATTATATTTTATATGAGGGAGATTAGGAGATTGTAGATGAAGACAAAAATTTAAAATATGAAGATTGATAATATTACGACTTGATTGTCGTCTCATAGAAAAACTCAATATGGCACTTGGAATTGGTATTTTGTTGATAAAAAATTTAATTTAATGTGGGTGAGAGGATATGAAAAATAATTGGGCTGAATTTTTTCAAGATTCAACGCTAGATGGTGCGGGGATAAGGGGTTGTGAAGGGTGGTATTCATAATTGGTTGAGACAGGTGTTTTGAATATTATATTATTGTTTTATTAATTTTCATTGAAACTACCAATTTTATATATTATTTTATATATATATATAGTAAATAGTTAATTTTAGTTCAAAATAATGGGTTCTTACATCATATATGACTCAAAAATATATTTATTTAGCTTATAATGGTAAATATCATATTATGGCATATTTCATTATTCACAAAAAATTCAACTATTTTATAAAATAGGAAAAAAATCTATCTAACCATTTTCGATGAGTAGAATTCCAAAATTTAATCTTTCTTTCTAAAAATCACTTCAAATTATGATAAATTTAATTTTTGAATAAATTCCTCATTTATTTAAAAGATGTAAATATTAATATTATGATAAATTCTCTAACCCGTTGAAAAATTACATATATTCATTTATGATTATATTAACTTTATAAAATAACCTAATATTAATTTACAAGTACATTTTATGAAAATAAAATTTATATGAAATCATAATAATTATTATAAAAGTTCTATTGAAACATTTATGATTTTCAAAAATACTAATACTAAAATTATCATTTTTAATTTTTTTTAATTTTATCATGGTGTAAATATATTATATATCATTTTAAGAAATACATAAATAGTGCTTTACACTTTCATAAGTGATGATACTATTATAATTGTCATCTTACTATTCCTAATTGTCAGATAACTATTCCTAACATACAGATTACCATTCCAATAGTCCTATTAATATTCCAACAGTAAGATTTGATACTATCATATGAGATCCATAAATTACATAATAACCTCAGATTTAATTTATTCTTCATTGACATATATTTTCTCTCAAGGTTATATATATTTTCATTTTCAAAATTTATATCACATTACTAATATTCTGCCTCATTTCTTTAGTATTGTTCATGAGTGTAATTTTTTTAGAGCATTGAGATGAACCAAATTTTCTTATTACTATTATATTATTTTCTATTTTTGGTCCCATTGAAACACTTTCAATTATTATGAGTGGATTTATTATTTAAATTTAATTTATAAATTAATTTAACAAAAAAATTATAATGTGGTGTATGTGCTTTACTAAATATGACACCTTTATATAATTATAAGGGAAATTTCATTGAAATAATTATTTGTTTATATAATGTATAATAGCTAAAAAGTTACATGGCATAAGATATATAGAGATTTATAGTGAAAAATCACTTTCTAATTCAGTATAATTCATTGAATAGGCTTTTTGCAAGTTATATTGGTTTAAGTGGTTCTTATTGCCTATTTTTCTCAATAGCCCTTGGATTCGGGAATTTATTTTTATATTTTCTATTTATTAAAAAAATTGAATCAATGGATATCTATATATTATCAATTTACCTTACACTTCTAATATTTATGGCCTTCATCTCTTCAATTATAGAATCTACTCATCCCATTATTAAAACATCCTCTATGCCTATATCAAAAAATTTGATGTGTAGGGAATTAAATACTCATTAATTAATTATGATTATCACATTGAAATCCAAGATTCTCCAAACATATATTTTTTTGTATGGTTTAATCATAAAATTTGTTCACATTTTTAATCAATTTTTTTGATAATTATCTTGGAATATTAACATGGTTTCTCAATTCATCTCACATTCAAATTGGCTTCTCATCAAGTTAATCATTACGTTGTTCGTCAAACATGAAGATAATTCTAGCTACATCCAATAATAAAATCCAATGTTTTTAACAAGAGTTATGAATAAATAAAATTGTAATATTACTATCGAAATTATCCTTGATACTATTTAACTATGATACGTCATAGTTTCTGATATTATCTTGTTAACCAACAATTCTTTTAGTGAATTATACATAACTCTTCGTTCCACCTATATCATTATTTATTCAAAATAGGTTCACATAACATGGGTTATATCATACTTATTGACCAAATCCCATAAAATAACTAGGAAATATATCAACCATAAAGATTCCAAATGTTTATATGATTTAATAAAGTATACCTCTTGGGAGTGTCTTTCCAGTCGTGTAGCTAGGCATATTTATCGTTCAATAATTTCCAGTAAAATTAAAATACAATGAACATTTTTTGGGTTATTAACACAATGTGAAACATTAGAAGGGCATTCATCGACTTTCATGTATCTTGGTAGGAATGTGATTTCTGGTAAAACCATAGACACTTTACCAAAATTCTAGGATGTTATCATATAATTAGACAAATCCCTAGGGTTTTCTCTAATGTTATCTTATCCCAATATCAAAAAATTAATAGAAATATTTTTAAAAATATATAAAAAAATCCACGAAACAAACTATTTCTACCTTGAAATAGATATATCATTATTTTACCTCATTAAAAAAATATATATGTTATATCTGACAAATAATTTTTCAACTCCAAGAACCATAGGTTTGGTGTCTTTGAATAGTAGGTAGATATGAAATCTATTTTACAAAAAATATAATCATTTCACCATAATAAAACTCATATGTACACTCACATATACTTGTCATATGTTATACTTATTTTCATATCGTAGGGAAGGGAAACAAAAGAAATGGGTGATCCTGAATACTTAGTGAGGGAATAATCAATTTCAATCATGGTGGTAAGACAAAACATATAAATTTAGAGGTATATCATGATATTAGAAAGGGAATTATCATAATCATGGAAAATGGAATAATGAAATGATTTAAAAAGATTTTAGAATCATAAATATACAGTAGAAACATAATATGTGACATCATAAACCTAAGTCAATGTTTACTCTCAAGAACATCATTATAAAGTGGATAGACTCCAATGGTGGATTCAGTTCACTCCCAAATCCATTCGAAAACATATTGTGAGATATAAATCATTATCCAATGCATTGGATGAATATATAATTTATATCCCACCCATCACAAAATTAAAATTATACATATTAATTACATATGAGGAAAAAACCCACACTTAAACCATAAGCATGATCAACCCCATGAGTAGGAAGTGGGCTTCATAATTTTAATTTTATGTATAATCAAAGGGTAAAATATAAAAATTACAATGATAAGAAGGAATTAAATTATTTTTTACTATAATAATTTCAAAAATGTACATATATTTTCACACATATTTTTTTTTCATCCTTTGCATTATTTTATCTTTAGATCAGGGTTTTCCTCTTATGTTCAATGTGTTATTTGGATTAAATTTTGAGGTATTTCCTTCATTTTTTTGTTAGTCTATTGATTAAAATTAGTCCCCCCACACCACCTTGAATTTTGATGGAAAATGGGATTTTTTGGGTTAAATGAAGTGGCACATGGTTTGGAAAACCGTTCTCCCTTTCCATGAAAAATGTTCTCCCAGTTGACATTTTTAGATAATGGATAACCATACATATATTGAATGGTTTTTAATCTGTGTGGGCTAACATTGTGGCATTTACTTCATGAAAATTAAGTGTCTGACAGTTTCTACATAGTTTGGAAAACTATGTTACATTCATATATCATTAAAAACATCAAAATGGAAGATGTGTTCTCTGGGGATTTAACTGTAAATCCCCCATTTTCTTCCCAAGTTGGTATTTCCATCCATATGATCCTCTATCTTCTCACTTTACTCTCTTGGACCTCCATTTTTTATGGTGTATTGGGTGAGGGGTATTTTTTGTTTTCACTCCATGATTCTTCATGCAAGTTCTCTTTTCCTTTCATGCCATCCACATTATAAGGGTTTCTCTTCTTCTCTATTAGGATTTCATGCCTCATGTGGGTTGGGTGACCTATTTAGGGTTAGAACTCAATTATTATTATTATATATTAATTTTATTAATTTAATATTTCTTTTATAGGAACTTTTCGTGGTGAGGTATTTCTTTACAACTGATTTCTGGATGTTTCTACACTTGAGGTATGTATTTCCATACATAAAAATTAATTGATGATTTCTATATTGTTACCTTTTCATTGTTATGTTCTATATATTGTGTATGAGGATTTAAATGTGTTTTTAAAATGATTCAAATTTTTTTGGTGATGAATTTTTTTTTCAAAGATAATGGCTCATGTTCCATGTTTGCCTCACATATTCATACTTGTTTTGTGTCTTGAATGTATTTGTTAAAATGTGAAGATGATAGAAAACTTTATGGAAATGGATTTTGTGTTTTCATGGCTCAAAAATGGGTTTGGGTGTGGAAATGGGGGTTTATCATGGGTGTTATGGTGTTTTTATTCTTTATATTTGAAATATATGTTGTTTTTGACATGTGGAATGGAAATTTAGTACAACGAAAATCCAAGTTGACTTGGATGATGGACTAGTAGTAGTATATTAGTGATTTGTAAGTGGAATTTACAAATTTAACATAAGATGATTTATAATTACAACACAAACTAATTTATTAAGATAATTTTAACCACTATAATTTTGTATGTAATATTATCTAGTGTCTTGTGCATGAGGATGTTTATAGTGTGGTTATTATAACATGTGTTACCAAGATACAATATACCTATATTCAAACTAGAGCTACTGCCTATAGGGATTTCCCATGGCCTAGAGCTATTTTGTAATATCATATTTACCATCTGTATATGGAAACATTGTGTTTTATTCTGAAATTGAGTCATGTATTTCACTTAATTTTTCTTCCTTTGAAAATATTTTCAATATAAATGTTTCTAGCTCATTTTAATTAAATCATTCATGTAAATTTGAACTGTATTGTTTTTGGCATGGAATATTTTTTTTTGGATGGCATACTAATTGTCTTTCACTCACACCCTACACACAACTTCGAGTGTATGTATACCTTGTTATACTTGACTCTAGTAAAGGCATAGTATGTCATCATGGTGGTTCATCTTTCTATAGGTCCTCTCTTAGAGGATTTAATGGTGGTTTCATGGGGATGTTACTCCTCTAGTTGCATGGATATTTTGGGATCATTTTTTGATAAGATTTTGTTATAGGTCTTTTATATTTTGTCTACAATTGTAAAATAATAAATATGAAAGTTGGTATGCCATGTTTGGATTCAGTTGACTATCATTGGGTTATTTATTTCTGTTTATATTTTATGTTTATGAAAATTGGTTAAATAATTCCCAAGGTATGATTTTGAAACCTAGGCACTAGTTACAAGACCATGGGGATCGTTAACACCCATCATGCCATAACAAAGACTAGGTCTAGTGTCGGCAATGATGGAACTCCTTCTTAGATCATGAAAAAATGTTTTATAGCAAGTCACCCTATTTTTGGTCCTGTAATTGGAGAAAGAGTCTAGATAAAATAGATTTACGGTTATCAGGTTTTTAAGTTCTCATTGAGAGTAGGGATCTTGGTCAACACACCTCGTGATAGGACTCATGTCGCAATGGATTGTCAGGTTTCTTTTGGTTTCTTTGGTTCCTGTGTGTTGTTTTATGTTTGGGAAATGAATATAGAGTTGGATCAATAGTCGTAGTGAGCTCACAGGCCCTGGAAAGACATGTAGTGGTGGTGAAATTTCCCCAAAATACTCGATGTTACTATTTTTTTTATCCACATGTGGCAACCCACCGAATGAAAAATAAACACATTGAAACTACTTTCCTCTTGTAAATTGCCATGTGACTTCTTGGATTTTGAAAATTGTTTTGAAAACCCATGTTTTATAGTTATGAAAAAATAAATTTTTAAAAATGTGATGGATTTTTTTTGGAAGGATGGAAAATGAGTTTTTAGAATATATTCCAGGAATCTTAGAAAAGTTGATTGTTATAAAATGATTTTTAAATAAATTGGAAATGAGTTTATTGAATATAGAGTATTTGTAATCAAATACTAGGGATTATCCAAATTTTTTTTTGAAAAATATAATTTTATCCTATATTTTCATTGAAACGTTTTTAAAATAAGAAGTGATGGGTTTTTAATTAAATTTTTGTTGATGAAATGGGGTTTTCTATGCTGCTAAAAATGTTTTGAAATGGGAATTGTTTTTGAAAAAGATGAAAATAATTGATGTGTGGTGTTTAAAAATAGTTTTTTATTTGGTGGTGGGTGAAATTTTGATTAGTTAAATGAATTTTCAAAATTGGAAGCCGATTGATAAGTTGAAAATGTTGGTAGAATGTTTTGTTTTGGGAAGTGTGAATGTTTTGTTTCATCATTTAGTTTTACCATGAGTGACCACATGAAAGGATATATGTGGATATGGGAATGGTTAATGATATGATGTGAGGGGTTCATGGTTTGGCATGAAATTACGGATGTGTGAGGCTCTATGGCATAACATTGGTGTTTGTGAAACACTCCATGATTTTTTTCCATTAAAAAGTTCTTTTAAAAGAAGACATGATGTTTTCATAAACAATAGTGTATGGTGTGTCTCCTTGTGATTTGGGAATGTATCTTGTAAGGTTCTTTAAGTTTAATAACTCTTCTTGTTTGATTAGTGTTTAATGTTTTATTTCATTTCAATAAATTTGATTTGAGAAAATGATTAATTGGTTCCTATGAGAAAAAATAGGAAGGTTTTGATTTAGTTCCCTTTGTGTGTATAGAATTTGTTTGTGGTGTGTTTTGGCTAATTGAATGGATTGGTTGCAATCATGGTTTACTTATTGGTGAAGTGTAACCCCCCCCCCAATGATTTTATTCTTATTCGAAGTGACACCACATGTGGTTCACTATCGGTAGACCACCCCAAATTGATCAACCCAACAACATTCTTATTCAGTTTCGTAAGATGATTCATCCTCTCTTTTTCACCTAAGTGGATCCTCTCGAAGAGGAAGAGTGAATGTGTAAAATTTAATTGAAATATAGTTTCTTTGAATTTCCTAATTCATTCAAGGTGAATTCATACACCTTTATTATTATTTAAACTTTTGTCCTTATGTTTTAAAATCGGGTGCTATGGGTATCCTCTGATCTTCTATTTCAATGGATGTGTGTTCTTTATTTGTGAAAATACTTAATTTTTTCATTTTAATTAGAGGTGTGTTCTGTCAGTTTCTCATTTCTATTAAATCTCATTTGATATGAATGGAGATGATGAGTGTGAGCATTTTGAACCCCTATTTATATGGAAATAATGATTTTTGACTGGGGATTTTCATCCCTTGACTATGAGGAAGTAGATTCTCCAAACTTCATGGCTCCAACCATAGGCCCCATATTTAATCTGACACATAGTAAAGTGTCCCATAGGTGTGAGGGACCTTGGTTCAACTTAATTCTTCAATATGGGAATAAGGATAATTTATGTTCTTCTATGGTAACTTCTTTCTTCAAGTAGTGTGACGTTTTTATGTATCCTTTCAATTTTATTCCCTTATATAGTTAGCCTTTATGAGTTAGTTTTAGTTTTATCTTGGTTCTTAGGATGGTGTTTCCCTCATATAGTTTATTCCATTGTGTAGTAGTTGTTCTAGCCTGCGTCGAATGTTTCAGGATGACCAATGTCATGTTTCCCATGTTGATAAATTTTAGTTAGTCTTTAATGGTTGGGAGACCCATAACAGGTCTCATTGTAGCTATTTCTATTTTTTATCCAACATCCTTGGTTCCTATTAGTGAGAGGTCCATTATGGACTCCCATGTTGATAATTCGTTTTCGTTTATATTGTTGGTTGGGTGGGAGATGGGATCTAACTGATGTTATTAAATTTTGAGGTCCTCTTCATTTGAGGGGATGTTGTTATTTTTAAAGGATATGATATATTCCTTATGATGTTTCTCGGAAGTGGTCTGTATTCATTTCTTTTTTTTCTTGTTAGTGTTAGTTGGGTTTTCATGGTGGGGAGTCTATTCTGGCATCCACATACTGATAATCTGGTTTAGTCTCTGGTGTAACATGACACTAATAAGGTTTATTTCAGAATTTTGTATCTTAGTTTATTTTTCAAAAAAACATGTGTCTTCGAGAATGCTCTCAGTGCTCTTATTTGAACCAAGAGTTCCAAAATATATGGTTTGAGTTTTCCAATGCTCTTTGGGAGGTTATTTGAGTTTTCTATTCATTTATGGTAATATGTATTACTTTCATTTGGTAAAGTGTTCTTGATTTGAGATTTTGGATTATGCAGTTGTGAGGATTAATTTTTTATTTAAATATCAGATGGATGTGTTGTTGATTTCTATGGAATAAGGCATATGGTGTGTAGTCCATTCTCACCTGATGAGAAAAATATTAGGAATATTAGTTTTCTTTTCATGGTGTTCTTTCTTTATGCACATTTAATGATTGTTCATAATTTCCTCATTTTATAAAAAGGTCACATTTTTTATTTTTTTGATAGACCTCAGAATGAAATATTGAGGGTGGAATGTTTTCATGGTTGGGAGAATTATAACGCCCATAATTTTTTAATTCTTTGATTTTGTTCATCTTTCAATATTAGACTTCCCCCTGAGTTCATGGTCTGAAAGGTCTATATATTGAGGTATTTACTCTATTTATTTTCAATATAGTTTTTAATCATGGATTTTCTTTCTTGTGTTCTGAGAGAAAATGAGAGTTTTTTATTAACAATGTGTGGCACACAGTTTGGAAAATCATGTGCCCTTTCCCAGAAAACCACGCATCCATGATACATTTTTTTGTATTGGCTGATCCGAAAATTAACACACAGTTTTTAAACCGTGTGGGTTAACTGTGTGGCATGTCCTTCTCATGAAATAAGAGTCATACAGTTTTCCAAACCATGTCGAAAAACCATGTGACTTTTCCAGATCATTAAAATTTTCAAAATGACATATGTTTCTTCTCGATACTTAACCCCAAATACCCAATTTTATTACCACTAGGTATTTTCATATCAAGTCACCTCTCCCTTCTCCTTTGGATCCCTTGGACATCCATTTTTGTGGGGGATTTGGTTTGGTTTCTCTATGATTCTTTGAGTATGTTTTCTTATGCCTTGATTTATTCCTCTTTTTGAGGGGTTCTCTTCTTCTTTCATAGGGTTTAATATCTACAATAGGTTGGGTGATACATTTAGGGTCATATCATGATGATTGGGGTCCAATATTGATGTTTTTGGTTCAATATTTCTTTTATAGGGTTCCATGGTGTGGCTATTATGTGTAGCTCTGATTTGGATGTGATTAGACTTGAGGTAGGTGGTTCCGTGATTAAAAATTATTTTATGATTTGGATGTGCTTTCTTTTCTTCAAGAATATGTTCTATTTATTGTGTTTGATGTTTGAAATGTGTTTTTAAAATGATTCAAGGTGCTCTGTTTTTGAAAAAAAAATTCCCAAGGAAATGGGTCATGTTCCATGTGTGTTTCATATGTGCTTACTTTTTTTATTTCTAGGTGGTTTTTGATAAAAAGTGCAGATGATGTGAAACCTATTTAGAAATGCATTTGGCTTTTTTGTTTTGAAATTATTTTTGGATTTTGAAATGGTGTTTTATCATGTGGTTTATAGTGTTTTTATTATGTATATGTGAAAGTGATGTTATATGTGATATGTGGAATGGATATTGAGAACAAATGGGATCCTAGATGACATGGTGGATAGAGTAGTACTAGTACACTAGTGATTCAGAAGTGACATGTCCTAACTTTACATAGCATGAATGATGATTACAACAATAACTAAATTATTATGATGATTGGAAGCACTGTAATTTTGTATCTGATCATATCTAGTTGATTGGGCATGGGGATGTTGTAAAATGTGGTTACTATACCTTGATTCACTGAGATATGATTTACATTGATTACCACTAGAGCTAGGGCCTATATGGATTTCCAATGACATATATCTCTTTTGTGATATCATACATACCATCATCATTAGGTGTATTGTGATTAATTTTGAAATCAATGAATGTCATTCCCCTAAAATTTTCTTCTTTTGAAAAAGTTTTCTATAAAACAAATTCATTCCTTTTGTAATTAAAATAGTCATGTTAATTAGTCTTTTAATGTTTTTTTCATGAAATATGATTATTGGGTGGTATCCTACTAGGATTTTGAAAACAACCTATTGTCCCCTTTCATTGTATATAGACTTCGTTAAGTTTTACTATGTTAAAAACAAGGTATGTCGTGATCATGGTTTGGGTTTTTAGTTGTTCACTCTCGTAGGTGTTAGTGATTGTTTCATGGGGAGGTTTCTCCTCTTGAATCAATGATAATTTAAGATGTTTTATCCCATTTTTTTGTAACTTTTGGGTTTGGTCTAAATTTATAAGATCTTATATCTAAAAGTTGTTGTTAATTTTTTGCTTTATTTATTTATCATTTTGTTATATATTTCGTTTGGTGTTTTATGTTATTGATAATCGGTGAACTAATTCCCATGGAATATTTTTGATAAATAGGAATTATTTTCCATCCCATGGGGATAAGTAACATAGTTAAGTCCATACCATATATCAGAGAAAATATGGTTGGGGCTTGATGTTCTAGTTGAGGGTAGGGTTTATATATAGAACAACTCATGATAGGACTCATATTTCTATCGGTGGTCAGGTTTCACTTGGTTTCTTTGGTTCTTGTGGGTAGCTTTGTGTTTTTGATATGAAAAGATAGTTGATTCAATGGTCTCAGTGAGCTTGCGGTCCTGTAAATCCATGTGGATCTAGGGAAATAGACCTAAAAAAATCTCAATGATTATGGAATGATTAAATTGTTTTCTGCAACTATATGACAAAGACACTCATCAAAACTAGTTTCCTCTTGTAAATTTTCTTTTGCCTTCTGGGGTTCTGAAAATTGGTTTGAAACCCAGTGTTTTCGAATTGTGAAAAATTAAATTTATAAATTGGCGATGGTTTATTTTTGGAATTATGGAAATTGATTTTTCAGAATCATTTGACGGATTTATAGAAAATATCATCTTTATGAAATGATTTTTGAATAAAGAGGGAATGATTTTATTGAGAATAGATTTTTTGTAATAAAAAAATGGGGCTTGTTGAAAGTGGATTTCATAAAACAGAATTTATTTTCTATAGGGTTTTGGAAACTTGTTTTAAATATGAATATATGATTTTTTTAATTAAATGTTTATTGATGAAATCAGATTATTTGTGTTGTTGCATTTTTTTGAAATGGGATTTTTTTTGATAAAGTTGAGACGTATTGATATATGATGTTTGAAAATAGTATCTAAATTGTTGGTGAGTGAGCTATTGAATTGTTTTATGAATTTTTAAAATTATATGTGGGTTTATAATTTGATTTTGGGTTGAATTGTTTTTTGTAAGTGGGAATGTTTTGTTTTGACTAATAGTATTACCATCAGTGTCCACAAGAAAAATATATGTGGTACTGTGGATGATTGATTACATGAGGTGATGGTTTCCTTGTTTTGTAGGAGAATATGAATGTGTGAGGATCCATGGAATACCATTGGCGAGTTTGAAACCTTCCAAGATTGTTTTCTTTTCAAATGTTCTTTTAAAATAATACATTATGTTTTGTTGAATAGTAGTGTGTGTTGTTTCTTCTTGTGATTTGGGAATATATATTGTGAAGTGTTCTAAGTTTGGGAACTCTTCTATTTTATGATGTATTTTATGTTTTAGTTCTTTTCAATAAATATTTTTGGATATAATGGTTTGGGGGGTTCAATTAAAAAATGTTTACAACACCTTTGAATTTTCTCCCTTTGTGTGTATGGAGTTTGTTTGTGTAATTTTTTGGCTAATGGATTTGATTAGTTGGGATCTCTATTTTCTTGTTGGTTTATTATATGCCCCCAGAATAATCTATGCATACTCAAAGTGAGACCACAGGCGGTTATTTGTCAGTAGACACTCCAATTGATCAACCCATAGAATTTCTTCTTTTGTTTCAGATGTTGTGTCCTCAACTCATTTTCGGCATTGTGTATCCTCTCGAAGTGAAAGAGTGGATGTGGAAACATTAAGGATAATTTAGTTTCCTTGAGTTTCTTGAGCCATTCAAAGTGAATCCAACCACATTTATTCTTATTGTCTTGTTTTCTATTTATGTTTGAATGGTTGGTTTTGCGGGTCTCTTGAGATCTTCCGTTTTAATGGATGTGAGATTTTCTTTTGTAAATTTCTTATTTTTTCCTTTATAAATGGAGGGTTGTTTTGTGAGTATCTCCTTTCTATTAATTCTCATTTGAGGTGAAAGGGGATGATGATTGTGTGTCTTCTAAGTCCTTTTGAGGTTGAAAGAAGTAGTTATGACATAGGATTTTCTTCTCCTAACTTCAAGGCAATAGATGCTTCAAACATCCAGACTTTAGCCACAAGCCTAGAGTGGGGATTTTATGTAGTCAGAAATCCCATAGTTGTGAGGGGCCCTAATCTAGGTTATTTCTTCATTGTAGGAATGGGGACAGTTTAGGTTTTTCTATGGTTACTTCTTCATCTTGAGAGGTCCTATTTTATGGAAAAAGGTGTGGAGACCTTATTTCTTTATTGTGAACATTGTGAATGAGTAATTACTCCTTATTAATAAGGAGTTGGGGTGATTATATATTCTAGGAATTCAAGATGTGTTGATTTTTTATACATACTTCTAATTAGTCTCTCTTATATAGTTAGCCTTTATGAGTTGGATTTAGTATTAGCATATTTCATGGGTTGGTGTTTCCCTCTTCGAGTTCATTCCCCTTTTGGTGGGAGTTTGCTGGAATATGTAGAATTTTTAGTGTTAACCCATTTCTGGTTTACTATGTTGAAATTATCCAGTTAGTTTCTTATGATGGCAAGACACAAAATGGGCCTCATTGATGTTCCTTCTAGTATTTATCAAAGATGTTTGGATCCTAATTGTTGGAGGTCCATTCTATCCATCCATGTAGATAATTCATTTTGGTTTCAAGAATTGGTCCATTGGGACATGGGTTAATTTGGTAGGTTTTAAATTTTGGGTTCCTCTACATTTCAAGAGTTGTTGTTATTTTCAATGGACATGATTAAAACCTTCCATCATTTCTTTAATGTGGTCTGGATTTCTTTTTTAATTTATTTTGGTCGGTGTTAGTTGGTTTTTTGTAGTGGAGAGTCCATTCATAGCGCCCCCATGTGGATTATCTGCTTCCGTCATCAGTGCATATTAACACCAACAAGCTTCTTTGGATAATTCTAACACTGATTTTCCCTTTCGAGAAAATGCGAGTCTTTTGGAATGTGCCCCAAATTCTGATTTGAACCAAGAGTTCCTAAAGTAGTGGTTTGAGTTTTCTAGCACTCGTCAAGAAGTGGTTTTCTAAGTACATTGTTCATTTTAGGTAATTGGTATGATGTTTTTGGCAATGTCTAATGTCTTCTTGTTTTGAGATTTTGTATTATATGGTTGTCCAGATTCCTTTTCATTTGTCTGATCTACTAGAGGATTTGTGGCTTTCTTGGGGAAAAAGGAATATGGCGGGGATTAGTTCCACACTTGGGTGAAGGGGTATTGGTGTTTTCTATTAGTATAAACCTTTGAATTAATTTACAAGGGGTGAAATTTTTCAGGGTGTGGACACTTGCCACACTCAGATGTTTTTTTTCATCCTTTTATCTATTTCATCATTGAATCTTTGTCTTCTCACAACGATTTAGGTGTGATGGGTATGAAATTATATGTATTTACAATATTTATTTCCAATAAAGTGCTTAACCATATGTTTCCCCCATCATTATTGATGTATAATTTGTGTTTTTGGGCTAACATCAGGTGACGTGTGGTTGTTGTGTGGTATGACAAACCGTTCATCGTTTCCCATGAAACCATGAGACCATATGAATTATTTGGATAGTGTCTAACCACTTGGATATCACAAGGTTTGTAAATTTTTAGGATAATTATGTGTAATGTCATTCTTGGAATTTTGGGGCCACATGGTATCCAAATGGTTTGGAAAATTGTGTCAGAAAACCGTGTGACTTGTCTGAAACATTAATATTTTGAATATTACTAAAGTAATTTCATGGTATTTTATCCCAAATTTTCTCATTTTCTTCTCCACTCCGGGTTTCCAACCATAGGTTCTTCTGCCTTCTCTCTTGGCTCCCTCATAACTCTATTTTTGTGTTTTATTTGGAGTGGTTTCTCCCCAATTATTCATATATGTGCACTTATCCCATGATTTCATCCTCTTTTTTAGGGTTTATATTGTTATTTATAGGGGTTTCATATCTCTAGTAGTTTGGGTGACCTATTTATTGTTAGATATCGATTTTAGGGTTCAATATTGATGTTTCCGGTTCAATAATTCTTATATAGGGTCCCTTGGGGGTGAGGTTGTTCTTTAGCCCCAATTTCTACAACTTTCAAAACTGTAGGTAGGCGGTGTCTTACATACTCATTTTTCGTGATTTTGAAATGCTTACCTTGATTCTTGTTTATGTTATATGTATTGTGTGTGATTTTCCAAATGTGTTTTTAAAATGATTCAAATTTCAGTGTTGTAAAATGGTTTTTCAATGGAAATGTTTCAGGTTCTATATGTGTTTCTTATGTCCTTCCCTATTTTCGGTCTAGAAGGTATTTGATAAACTGTGCAGATGGTGTGAAACCTATTTGAAAATATATTTTGTGACTGTTTTGTTCCAAAATGGGTTTTGGATGTGTAAATGGTAGTTAATCATGTGTGTTACAGTGATTGGATTGTGTATATGTGAAGGTGATATTTTATATTATATGAGGAATGGAAATTGAGCACAAATGGAATCCTAGGTGACTAGATGGACGAACTAGTACTCATACGCTTGTGATTTGAAAATTAAAAGTCATGGATTCACATAGAAGGATTGATGATTAAAATAATAATTATATTATAATGATTATTAAAACCGCATGAAATTTGGATGTAACCATTTATAGTGGATCATGAACAAGGACATTGTATAGTGTGGTTACTATACTACATTTGATGGAGATATGATGTACCTAAATTCCCACTAGAGCTAGTGCCTATATGGATTTCCTATGACAAAGTTTTCTTTTTTGATATCATATTTAATGTTGGAATGTGTTTCACTTTGTGTTTTACTTTTAATGTGATGCATGTCTTTCCATGAAAACGGTCTTCCTTTAAAATTGTTTTCTAAAAAAATGTTTCTAGCCAGTAATAAATAAAGAGTTCATATAAATTTGTCTTCTATTGTTTTTTATGCAGAATCTATTTATTGATTGGAACCCTACTAGTATTTGGTTCACACCCTACATACACATTTATGTGTGTGTTGACCTTGTCATGTTTGACTTGGGAAAATTAAATGTTTTTCTGAATTGTTGTTCGGGTTTCTACTGGTCCTCTCTTACAAGTGTTAGTTGTGGTGGAATGGGGATGTTCTCCCACTTGTTTAATGTAGAATTTAAGATGGTTTTTCTACTACTATTTTATTGTATCTCTTTTTTTATATAGTTATAAAATATTAGATCTAAAAGTTGTTATGCCTTTTTTTAATTTAGTTATTTATCATTTAGTTACTTATTTCTGTTGATTATTTATGTTAATGTAAGTAGGTGAAATCATTCCTAATACATGTTGTTAATACACATACACTCGTTGCAAGCCTGTGGGGACCAGGAATTTCATTAGGGTCAGGCCATAGACTAGGACAATTTTTAGGTTTGATTGAACTCTAGATTTGTTCATGACATATATCTTGAACCTAGATTTCTAGTGTTGAAAATTAATGAGAAGAATATTGGGATTATGTGATAAATAAGGACAACTTTGGTGAAGATTTATGAAATAAGTATGAAATATTTTTTAATAATGGATGACCTTATTATTTTCGATAAATATAAAATTTATCCTAGAGGGGTCTCCATAAATATATGAGTATTTTTATAATTTTATAATTGTTTAAAAAAATTGTATGGGAATTATTGTTGACCTAAGAGAATAAATAGAGATGTTCCCTTCAATCCTGTATACATAAATATGTGAATTTTGAAAGAAGAAAAAAACATGTATGACTTCAACAATGAATAGGATATTTAACTAGGAATATATTTAAGTGAAATATATACCAAAATAATATAAGTATAATATAATAATATTGAATAAACTGAATAAAAATAAAGATGGAGTCTTACTAAAATATAATTAGGGTGGTATGAATGATCGAATAATTTTTCATTGAAGGAAAACCATATTAATATTTTCAAACACTATTATTTTAAATTATACATAATAAAAAGGATAAAGAATCCTTTTAAATTTTATAAAATGAAAATATGAAGGTCATGTGAGATAACACATAATTTTTTTCTCAATTATAAAATCCAAAACGGGTAAGAAAGTATATTATTGATAATGATTGGAAACCATAAATAAATGGGATGGAAATTATTCTTAACAATGATACTATGACAACCCTGCTTTTATTAAAAACATAAACATGATTTATTACATAAAACTACACTTGATACAACAAAGAATATAGAGAGGTTTAGTGTCTTTGGGGCTTAGGATCATTACATAAAAACATAAAACATGAAAAACAACATCTTTATTGAAAACTTCCTTTACATGACCACTACATTCCTTCATACTTAGCATTTCATGGGATAACCTGAGGACATGCATAAGAAAAGGGTGAGCTATAACGCCCTGTAAGGGAGTACACATGGAATAACATGAGGAGTACAATACATGTTAGACAATAGGCATTTCAATTGAGAATAAGAGAATCATGAACATAAAGGCATGATAAAGCATGATAATCATAACATGGAAATGTGGCAACAACACTTAACATGGAATTAGTATGAGCCAAGGCTCATTGCACATGGAAAATGAGTAAATCCTCATTGCACATAAATCACGAGTAAACCCACATTTCACTTGAATTAGAATGAGTCAACACTCATTTCACATGACGTGTCATGATACTTTAATTTACCCAATGCATTGGAGCGCTATAAGGGCGCAACCTTCTTAATCATTTCATTTCATGCATAAGTGTGCCACATGGATCATAAAACATGGATTCATAAAACATAATCATTTATTCCACGATAAAGGAATGTGGAATTCATACATGAAACATTGTAAGCAATAAGTAAAGGTGCATAAAGGTGGATACCCTTGATGGAGAAATGGGCATGGTATCCACTACACAATGTCATTGGCTTAGAAAATCGGTGCGATTTCGGCAGCGTAACGGCGTGACATAAGAATTCATAAAAAATGGTTGATGAGAGAGAAAGGGGTTCCACATCATATTTACATGTAATGGATAGTAAGGAGGTCATATAGATACATGTCCCAACAATTGTAATGGAATTTTTATTCATGATACAAAATTATTGCTTGAATGTAAAAGAAGAGAGAGAAGTTCCTTTTGGAATTTCGGTATAGTAACGGGTGTACATGGGAGGCATTTAATGAGATAGAAAGGGGTCTCCCATAATTCAAAAAATAATAGGGATGTATTGGGGAGTTTCGAAACCATACCCCCGCATATATAATTGAAATTAAAAGGGAAATACAACTTAAAAAAATTTAAAAAAATGATAAAGGAAGAAAAAACCCTTCCATAGAAGTGTGCTTCCAAAGGCTATAGAGAGATATGTGAGAGGATTATTGGGATCATGGGGAACCTTGGGAGGATTATAGAGAGATTATTGAAGAGGTTGGACGAACTCCAAGGGCGTTGAGTGAGGAGGAAGTGGGAGCTTGGGTGGGTTTATATAGGAAAGGTGAGGGAATTCATTATTATTTAGGTTTGGGTCCCCTTACATTAAAGAAATCCAAACCACAAACCATCCCATGGTTTTTGACCATGGTTTTTGGATAATGTAAGAGGAAAAAAATATTTTAAAAGGAAAAATTTCTAACTTCTTAAAATATTAGGGTTTCTTATGTGGAGGTGAGTCACACTCCCCTGGAAATTAATTTAAAAAGGCAAGGTGTTGAATAAGTCTTGATGGGTCCATTAATGCTTTGTAAAGTAAGTAAAACAAACCCAAAATTACATTATTTTAATGTTAAAACATTTATTGGCCGAAAATAAAGATTATAGTATTTTATTACATTGCTATTGGGTCATTATGATGTCATAAAAGACATTATATATTTAAACGGTATTTAATTTTTACCCAAAAGTTTGACTGTCTCAGAAAATTATGAAAAATTCACCGTTGGATAATTTTGACATCCTGATTCCAAAAATAACATTTATTTTATCTAAATAATTTTCTAAATATGGTAATTTTCACTATCAAAATACAAACCGACATTTATCAAAAATTCACGGGTTTTGACAGAAATGGCTTTCAAACCTTAATAAAAATTATAATTACATTCAAAAATTTTAAGATCAATTATATTTAATAAAAGTTAATTTAATAATAATATTATTATTTTACTAAAATATTATTAAATTTAAAAATCCCTTAATTTAATAAAATATAATTCTTAATTAAATAATAACTAAAAACACTATTTGTACTTTAAAAACTATTTACAATTTATAAAAAATGACTAGAAATTATATTCATTATTATATACAAAAATAATGTACATTAACATAGTACTACTTATTTGTTACATAACCCCTTAAAATAGCCACATAAAACCTAAGGGTATGGTGTGCGATGGTGACAGACTCTTGGGGTGGCTCGGATAACATAGCTCGAGGGTTAATTTCAATCAATTTCCACTTTTCCCGTAGACAGTCACGTTCAAGCTTGACCTGATGAAGCTCATCTTGTGATTGGTCAAGGGAGAAGGCCATAGACTCCACCTCTTTTCTAAGATCCGATAAATGGGCTTCGTATGGGGCAATTCTCCTAGATGAGGCCATCGCTTTCTTTGTCTAAGTAAATTGGATTTGTTAAAGTCCTATATTTATACTAATCATGTGATCATTGTTCAATGGCTATATTAGAAACAGTCAAAATTATTATCATATAACCAAAGAAGTTGAAATTTTATATAAAAATAAAGAGAAATTTAATTAGATCCAAAGGGATATCCATTAATGAATCTTTGTGTCGTTACAATATTCCCCCCTTGGAAATTTCACCCTCGAAATTTTCCTTTTCCCACACTAAAAAAGATGTGGGTAAGCCAGCTTCATCCTTTCCTCTGATTCCCAAGATGCTTATTCAAACTTGTGGTTTCTCCACAACACCTTGATGAGGGGCATTGTCTTATTTCATAGAACCTTTTCCCTACGATCTATGTTCTTCACTGGTTGCTCCTCATAAGAGATATCATATTCCAATTGAACCACCTCAGAAGAGAGTACATGTGAAGGGTCCGGTATGTACATTCTTAATAGGGATACATGAAAGACATCATGTACATTGTCCATGGTAGGTGGAAGTGCTATTCGATAGGCCACAGCCCCGACACGATCAAGAATCTCGAAGGGGACGATGTAACTTGGCCTTAACTTCCCTTTCTTTTCAAACCTCATGACCTTATTCCACAGAGATATGCGTAGAAAACCCATGTCTCCATCTTTAAACTCAATGTCTCGTCGACGATTATCTGCATAACTCTTATGTCGACTTTGGGCTGCCTTGATATGCTCCTGAATGGTTTTCACCTTCTCAACCATTTCCTCGACCATTTCTGGTCCAAGTAGCTTACGTTCACCGACCCCATCCCAACGTGCCGGTGTACTACACCTTTTCCCATATAGGGCTTCATATGGTTCCATTTGGATTCTTGAGTGGAAACTATTGTTATAAGAGAACTCAACCAGAGGAATATGTTGATCCCATCCTACTTTAAAGTCCATTGAGCATGCTCTCAACATATCCTCAAGTGTTTGGATAGTCCGCTCGGATTGGCCATCAGTTTGAAGATGATAGGCCGTATAGAAGTTCAGTTCAGTATTTAGAGCATGTTGAAGACTCTTCAAAAATGTGTAGGTGAATCTTGGATCTCGGTCAGACACAGTATATAGTGGTACACCATGAAACCTTACCACTTCCCTGATATATATCCTTGTTAGTTGATCCAATGAGAAATCCTCGTGAATAGCAATGAACTGTGCAGTCTTTGTAATATGATCAACAACAACCCAGATTTCATTGTTGCCTTTGGATGTCCTTGGAAGTCCAGTGAAAAAGTCTATGGTGATGTTCTCCCATTTACATTCTGGTATGATAAATGGTTGCATCATCCCCTTACACTTCTGCATCACTTCTTTCACTTGCTAAAACACCAGTCACTTTGATGTATATTCAGCGATCTCTTTCTTCATGTTATCCCACCAAAATTTTTCTCAGAGATCTCAATACATCTTTCTGCTCCCTGGGTGAATAGAGAAATTTGAACTATGTGCATCATCCAAAAGTTCCTTCTTCAGCTCCATATGTGATGGAACACATAGTCTTTTCCCAAACCGCACAATTACTTCTTCATTAACATTAAACTATGAGGATTTACCTTTTTTGATAGCTTATACTTTTTCCTGAATTCTCACATCATCCTTTTGGGAAACCTTTAACATTTCCAAAAGAGATGGTTGAGAAATAATTTGTGAAAGGATTTATGATGTTCCCTTATATATTATTCCCATGTCCCTCTTCATCAAGTCTAAGAAGATTGGATCCTTCTCAATTCTCATCATTGATAGAATTGTTGGATCCTTTCTACATAGGGAATTTGCCACATTGTTCGCTTTCCCAGTGTGGTAATGTATTGAACAGTCATAGTCCTTGATGAGATCTATCCATCTTCTCTGGCATATATTAAGCTCTTTCTGTGTGAATATATATTTAAGACTCTTGTGGTCAGTATATATGTCACATTTCTCTCCATAGAGATAATGCCGCCAGATTTTCAAGGCAAAGATCACCGCCGCCAACTCCAAATCATGCATTGGATTGTTTTTCTCTGGGATTTTCAACTGCCTTGAGGCATAGGATATCACATTATCATTATGCATCAGCACAAAGCCCAATCCCTTCTTCGAAGCATCACTGAATACCACAAAAAGTTCCCCACTTGTGGGTAATGTGAGCACGGGTGCAGTGATAAGCCTCCATTTAAACTCCTTGAATCTTTCTTTGCATTCATCACTCCAAGAAAACTTTACTCCCTTCAGAGTTATCTTGGTAAGAGGGTTGGAAAATCGTGAGAAAATCCTCACAAATCATCGATAATACCCAGATAACCCCAATAAGCTAAAGATATCTGTTACCGATGTCGGCCTCGGCCATCCCTCAATTGCATCTGTTTTGGGGGGATCCATAGATATCCCATTGCTTGTCATGATATGGCCAAAGAGTGAGACTTCCTTCAACCAGAACTCACAATTTCTGTACTTTTCATAGAGCTTCTCTTTGTGCAAAGTCTCTAGTACAGTTCTTAAATTCTCCTCATGATCCTCCTTGGTTTTAGAGTATATTAGAATTTCATCGATAAGGACTACCGAAATTTGTCGAGGTAATCTCTAAAGACTCTATTCATGATGTCCATGAATATTTTTGGAGCATTAGTGAGTCCGAAAGGCATTACTATGAATTCATAGTTCCCGTATCTTGTGTGAAAAGCAGTCGTGGGGATATCTTCCTTCTTCACCCTTACTTGATAATATCCCGACCGCAAGTTCACCTTGGAGAAGTATTGTGCTCCACGCAGCTGATCAAACAAGTCATCGGTCTGTGGTAGAGGATACTTGTTCTTTATCGTGATTTTTTTAAGTTCACGATAATCGATGAAAATCCGCTTTGACCCATCCTTCTTCTTGACGAAGAGGACTGGTGCACCCCATGGTGAAGCACTTGGGCGTATAAACCCTTTATCAAGATTCTCCTGTAGTTGTTTCTTCAGCTCTTCAAGCTCAACAACATCCATTCTATATGGAGCCTTGGATATTGTTAATGCTCCAGGTATAAGTTCAATTGAGAACTCAACATCTCTTCTAGGAGGAAGGCCAGGCAGTTCCTTGGGAAATACTTCAGTGAATTCCCTCACAATAGGAATTTCTTCAAGGATGGTTTCTTCCTTGGACTCAATATTCTAAGCTAGATACGTGTGCTCATAGGGTATTAATATCCTTTCTTGATATGATGGAGCTAAAGGAGATTCATATTCCTCCTTACACTCGTAATGAATCGGGGGTCGATTCTCCATATGGAGTGTGATTTCCCTCTCCCGAAAATTTATGTTGGATCTATATAAGGAAAGGAAATACATGCCAAGAATTGCATCAAATTCCACCAGAGGGAGTATGAAGAGGTTCTCTGGGAAATTCAATCCACAGATTATAACAGTGGAGGACTTATATTCATTGGATGAAATAATTTCCCCATTTTCCGTACTCACCCACATATTCACTTCCATGATTTGTGGTGGTGCAGGGATTGTTCTGATAAACGTTCGAGATATAAAATAATGCGTAGAACCTAAATCAAAAAGTAAGTTTTCTATTCTTGAATGAATAACTAGCGTACCTGTCACCACTTCGTTGTTGGGGTTCACTTCGGCAGAAGTGATGGCAAAATCTCTTCCTTGCTCTCTTGGAGGTTGTCGGTTGCCTCCGAAAACCCATGGATTAGGGAACTGATTTGAACAATGACCCGGTTCTTTGTGTTTGTAGCATTGAACAACGCGTTGAGGTTCGAACGGAGCATTCCTCTCCTCTATCGTAGCCGCGGGTCTTTCTTGCCGATAGTTAATAGCTAGGTGCCCTTCCCTTCCACACCTGATGCATTTCCTCGCCCCCTTAAGGAAATTTCGAGGGTTCTTCTTACCGCTTTTTTGGCAAGTGGGGTGCTGGATCTACTTAGCACCATTGGATTTATCCATCGGACCACCAGCATTGATGTCCACCTTACGCTTCTTGTCCCCATGATACCCCAGTGATTCCCCGATATCTATTTCAACCTTTATGGCACATCATACAATCTCCTCATAGGTGTCGGAGTCACGGATTGCTAATTCTTTCCACAAGCTAGGATTCAGACCACCAAAGAAGCGGTAAACCTTGCATTCAGGGGTAACGACAAAGCCAGAAGCGTATCGTGCATGCCTTATGATGTTTTCCTCCTACGCTTCAATAGATTCTTCATCTTTTTTCTTGAGGGAAAGGATGTCCCCTTCCATCTTAAGCCAGAGGGTGCATGGAAAATATTTATCGAAAAACATCTTCTAGATATACTTCCATTCCAATGCCTCGATCTCCTCCTCAGGCTTCGTATTTTTGATCAACGTCCACCATTGATCAGCTTCACCCTCCATGCGATAAGCAGCCAGGAGAACCTTCTCTTATTCAGAACATTGAAGGATGGAGAAGAACTTTTCAATGGAGTCGATCCATTGTTCAGCGATTGTGGGATCAGATGATCCACTAAAAGTATGAGGTATTTGTCTCATGAATCTCTTGATAGTGACTTGTTCTTTCTTAGGGGGGGGGGGGTTGAACGTTCCTCTTGACCCGTGTTTCTATTCAAATCTTGAGTAAGCGGAGAGAGAAGTGTGACAAAGTTCGTGATTACCGCTCCCATTGGATTGGGCATCTCATTAGTACAGTCATCACACTGATCTTCACAACAGTTGTTAGCCCGAGTCCTCCTATTACTAGCCATTGGCTGGAATAAAACGAAAGTTAGGGGTAACACATAAAAGGTAATCCAAAGAAAAAAGTTGATGACTTATAAATAAACTTTTATTTCCTTAACTAATGAGTCTATAGGCTTCAACCAAGGATTTTCATGATCTACTTTCAAACACATATTTGTAGGGGCATTTTTTTAATTCCCTTAATAAGGGTTCATACTAAGCTTTTGAATTTATCAAAACATATCCCTCGGGAGTGTCGCAAACAAGAGTGCAGCAAGGCCAGTTGTCGTGCACCAGTTCCCGTTTGAGTCTAGCTCAAACGGTGTTTTTGGGTTTTACCCCTAGGATACATCTATGCGAGAGCCGCCTCAACCTGCTTGTATCCAGATAGGGATGTATTTGTTTGATAAACCACTTACTCAGTACTTACCAAAACATAGGGATGTTTTTATTATACTTAGTCTTGTATCTAAGGCTTTAATAGGGTTTCCTAATCCCAAAAATAACTAAACCTATCCTCTGATACCAACTAGGACAACCCTACTTTTATTACAAACTTAAACATGATTTATTATATAAAACATCACTTGATACAACAAAGAAGATCATGAGGTTTAGTGTCTTTTGGCCTTATAATCATTACATAAAAACTTAAAACATGAAATAAAACATCTTTATTGAAAACATCTTTTACATGACCACTACATTCCTTCGTACTTAGCATTGCATGGGATAACCTGAGGACATGCATAAGAAAAGGGTGAGACATAAATCCCAGTAAGGGAGTACACATGGAATAACATGAGGAGTACAATAAATGTTATAAAATAGGCATATCAATAGATCATAAGAGAAACATGAACATAAAGGCATGATAAAGCATGATAATCATAACATGGAAATGTGGCAACAACACTTAATATGGAATTAGCATGAGCCAAGGCTCATCGCACATGGAGCATGAGTAAATCCTCATTGCACATAAAGAACGAGTAAACCCTTGTTGCACTTGAATTTTCAAGATTCAAAACTCATTTCACATGACGTATCATGATACTATACATTACCCAATGCATTGGAGCACTATAAGGGCGCACCATTCTTAAACATTTCATTTCATGCATAAGTGTGCCACATGGATCATAAAACATGGATTCATAAAACATAATAATTTATTCAAAGATAAAGAAATGTGGAATTCATAAATGAAACTTTGTAATCAATATGTAAAGGTGCATAAAGGTGGATACCCTTGATGGAGAAATGGGCATGATATCTACTACACAATAGCACTGGCTTAGAAAATCGGTGCGATTTCGACAGTGTAACGGCGTGACATACGAATTCATAAAAAATGGTTGATGAGAGAGAAAGGGGTTCCTAATCATATTTACATGTAATGGACATTAATGAGGTCATATAGATACATTTCCCATCAATTTTAATGGAATTTATATTCATGATACAAAATTATTGCTTGAATGTAAAAGAAGAGAGAGAATTTCCTTTTGGAATTTCAGCATAGTAACGGGTGTACATGGGAGGCATTTAATGAGAGAGAAAGGGGTCTCCCATCATTCAAAAAATAAGAGGGACGTATGGGGGGGTGAGAAACCATACCCCAAAATATATAATTTAAATTAAAAGAACAATACATGTTAAAATGTTTTTGACAAAAATGAGAAAGGAAGAAAAAACCCTTACTTGGAAGTGTGCTTCCAAAGGATAGAGAGAGGCTTGTGAGAGGATTCATGGGAGCTTGGGGCACCTTGGGAGGATTTTAGAGATATTATGGTTGGGGGTGGACGAACTCAAAGGGATTTTAGTGAGTATGAAGTGGGAGCTTGGGTGGGTTTATATAGGAAAGGTGAGGGAATTCTTTATTATTTAGGTTTGGGTCCCCTTACATTAAATTAATCCAATCCACAAACCATCCCATGGTTTTTTCCATGGTTCTTGGAAAAGGGAAGATAAAAACAATATTTTATAAGGAAAAATTCTGAACTTCTTAAAATATTAGGGTTGCTTAGGTGGAGGTGAGTCACACTCCCATGGAAATTAATTTAAAAAGGCAAGGTGTTGAATAAGTCTTGAGGGGTCCATTAATGATTTGAAAAGTAAGTCAAGAAAACCCAAAATCACATTATTTTAATGTTAAAACACATATTGGCCGAAAATAAAGATTATAGTATTTTATTACATCACTATTGGGTCATTATGATGTCATAAAACACATTATATAGTTAAACGGTATTTAATTTTCACCCAACAATTTGACTGTCTCAGAAAATTATGAAAAATTCACCGTTGGATAATTTAGATGTCCTGATTCCAAAAATAACATTTATTTTATCTAAATAATCTTCTAAATATGTTAATTTTCACTTCTAAAATAAAAACCGACATTTATCGAAAATTCACGGGGTTTTGACAGAAATGGCTTTAAAACCTTAATAAAACTTATAATTGCATTCAAAAATTATAAGATCTATTATATTGAATAAAAATTAATTTAATAATATTATTATTATTTTATTAAAATATTATTTAATAAATAAATACCTTAATTTAATGAAATATAATTCTTAATTAAATAATAACTAAAAACATTATTTGTACTTTAAAAACTATTTACAATTTATCAAAAATGACTAGAAATTATATTCATTATTATATAAAAAAAATAATGTACTTGAACATAGTACTACTTATTTGTTACATAACCCCTTAAAAAAGCCGCATAAGACCTAAGGGTAAGGTGTGCGATGGTGACAGACTCTTGGGGTGGCTCGGATAACATCGCCCGTGCGGTAATTTCAATCAACTTCCACTTTTCTCGTAGACGCTCACGTTCAAGTTTGACATGATGAAGCTCATCTTGGGATTTGTCAACTGAGAAGCCCAAAGACACCACCTATTTTATGAGCTCTGACAAATGGGCTTTGTATGGGGCAATTCTACTGGATGAGGCCATCGCTTCCTTTGTCTGTGTAAATTGGATTTGTTAGAGTCCTATAATTATACTAATCAAGTGATCACTATTCAACGGCTATATTAGCAATTGTCAAAATTCTTATCATAAAACCAAATAAGTTGACATTTTATATAAACATAAAGGGAAATTTAATTAGATCAAGAGGGATTTCCATTAATGAATCTTTGGGTCGTTACAGATACACTATTTGAGGAGAAAATCACTGAAGATAAAATATTTGAATTTAAAATTCATTTCTATTTAATATCGAAGATAAATTCACCTAAAGGAAAATCCTATCGAAAAAGGATCCAATAATATAAGTAAGAAGTTCAACATTAAATATTATAACTCAATGTAAGGGGGTTTGGGTTAACAAATGGATAAAAGACATTAAAATAACAAGAATAAAAATCCGATTAAATAAAATAATGAGATGTATTTGAAAATAAAATAGATTTAATGAAACATATTATTAAAATACATCCATGATATATATTTACATTTTTAAATATTTCTAGAGTTTAATAAAAATCAAATTTCCTTGACCCAAAAGTAAGATGTGAAACCCCTTAAAATCTTAATATCCATTGAATTTAAATAAATTTGATTAACGTAAATGATATGGATCATAAAAACTAATTAATTGCATAAGAATGATAAAATAAATTAATTAGGAAATAATCACACCAAATTAATTATATCGTGGTGCACAAAATAAAATATTTCTCAAGAAATTTAATGTGAGACAAAGAAACCCTTAGGTCATAGAAATTTTTTTAAATCAGAATCCCTTAAGAGATAGATAGAGATATTAAAATTAAAATACCATGAATAAAATATAATTCAAGACATAATGTTACAAAAAGGTATTATAGACACCTTTTAAATGATACCAGAAACATAGAACAAAACATGTCTCAATGAATGGAATTCTTGATAAAAACACACTTATAGTAATGGAAATGTAAGAATCAAATGGATATGAGGGGGAAGTTATGAATGTTAAATTCATGTAAAGTTAAATGAATGATATTAATTTAAGGTTACATAAATATAGTAGGGAATACACTATATGAATTAATATTGAAGCATGCCTCAATAAAAGGTGATTTAAATGGAAACCCTTACCATTTTTGTAGTATTGTAAAATCTTATTTAACCACATGTATAAAAAATAACTATATTAATCATTTATTTAAAAACCTTATTTATAAATATAAACATTTATAATCCTAATTTATATTTATTATCTACAAGTATATTAGTTAGTTTTTTCCTATTTTCAATTTTAGGATTTATTAATCATTATCATTTTTAGCTAGTTTATTAATAGAAGTGTCATTATTTATTTTTATCCTAAGATTAAAAATTAGAAGAAAATAATTTAAATTAATTTTTATAATTATTTATAATTTTATAATTTCATTCTATTGTAGATTAATTTTTAATCTTTGACTCTGAAATTGAAAATGAGATTTTTTTAGTAATTTGTAAACAATCAAATGATAGTATCATAATTATTGTGTTTAAAATAAATGGGAAACATATTGAAACAAAATTAGGTCATTATTTAGTTAATTAAATCATATATAATAAGTAATTATGTTCTCTTATTCATCCACATAATTATTTTATATTTGTTTAAAGTGAGTGGTCAAAATAACCCAAAAAATACATGCCATAATTTCAAGGATGATTATGAAATGGATAAGCTGTTATATCCCTATAATAGAAGTGTAATGTTCTTGATAAGTTTTTTAATAGTTCAATCTATAATAATATTGAATAATTATTAGAAATTTATATTTATATGGAACCCATAATTATTATGATTAATTTTTTTTTCTCTTAGGATGCTCATTTTAGATAGTTGGATTTACAATGGTTGTTTATTAGTCAAATTATAAATATGTTGTTTACTTTTTAAAAGACAAACATTAAACATTTCTTAAAAATAATATTTATCAATTAAACCCATTTTTATAACCGTATATGAAATTCATTAATAAAAAATATAATACATAATCTTATGGAGAAGGTAGTTCGTACATATTCTTGGATGACAATTTCATTTTCCATAGATAATGAGAAAAGATTAAAAAAATTTATAAATAAATAATCTAAATAATGTTATACTTATAATTATTATTTAGATAATTATCAATTTTATTAATCCATGTTAGGAATTGATGGAAAAATAATCATGTTGCATCGTGGAGGTGGTAGTCCGCACATACACGTGATTTAGTTTTTCATTTTTCTTTATCAAAAATTGAGTAAGGTAGTTAATGAACATTAATGTAGAATGTCAAAAGTTATAATAATTTCAATAGATAATTAACTATGTTATAATTTTAAAATTTCATTTTAAAATGTAATATATAAATGAGGGAACTTTAGAAAAATGAGTACTCATGTTAATATCATTGAGTTTCCTTAGAGGCTTTCATAGAAATGAAGGGATTAAAAAATTATCTTTTGAATATATATTCATAACGAATTGATTTAGGATTTTAATATATTTTTATGGTGTTTTTTAAAATAGTAAATATAAATTTCTTATTTCCTTGATGGTGTGATAGAAACACCCTTTTATAAGTTTGTGAAAATGTCATTTTTGGAAATACCTTATACATTATAATAATGTTATTTTGATTTTCAATGCTAAAGGCCCAAAAAATAAACAATAATGGATTGAGGAGGTGATAAGTTTTATCCAACATAATTTTTCTGTTATTACACATTTTTTAACGTGTTTTATGCTTTTTCACTAGGTTATGCCCTTTTTACACTTATTCACCATTACCGTGGTAACTCCATTTTTGTCCGCCGAAACTAATTTTAATTATTTAAATTGAAATGAACCTCAAAAAATAATTTACAATTATTATATTATAAAATAATATAATATTATGGTATATAAATTATTTGGGTGATAAAATGTAATTAAAGAATTATCACACAAACACATAAAAACCAATTTTTTTAGGAAATGTTTTTTAAGTATAAAAATTATTTTTAAGAAAAAATTATCAATAGCTTTGTTTTATATAAAAATAATTGTTTTATTATTAAATAAAATAATATTTATACTACTTTAAAATGAATTCAAAAAAATTATACCTTACTAATACGTATTTATAAAAAATTCCAAAAATAGTTTTTATTAGAATAATGTTTTATCTAAGTTCCAAAATGATAAAAATAGGTTTTATAGATTCATAAAAGTATTCAAAAAGTTATGATTTTAATATTAAATACATAATTGGCCCTGAAAAAAGCATTATTAATATTTATGTTACAATTATGTTATGAAAATGGTATAAGATATATGGTATTCAAAATATGGGGCTTTTACTATTCCCCTAAAAATAAATCATTCAATAAAATTCCTAATAAATTATCCAAATATAAAATTAACATGATGAATATAAAAATTATATAATTTTTTTCAAATTAAGGTTCAAAAATTTATAAATATATCCTTTAAATAATCAAGTAAAATATAATGAAAAAATAATATCTATTGGAAATCATTTTTAAAATATAAGTCGTTTTTGTTGATAATTTATATAAAAACTAATAAAAATTGCATTAATAAACCATAATTTAACACTAATAGAATTCATTTTATTTTTATAAATTTCAAGTTGAATAAATAGGTAGATTATTTTAAAATATAATTAATTATGTTTTATTATATATTTTAAAATAACATTACTCATAATCATTCTCCCTAATTCAACAGTTAATTTTAAAAGTGATATTTAATATTTATAAGAAAAATATATCATGGATTCATTTTAGTTTGGTTTATCTTGTGAAGAAATGAATAAAAAACAATTCTTAATTAATGAAAATAAACAACGAAATATCAGCTATTTACATTCTCACCACCCATGTAACATAAATTGTTTCCTCGTAATATTATAACGCATACTATGTGAATAATTGATATATGGATATCATACTTAGATGTACACTGGTAGTTTATCATGGAATGATATAAGTCATTATGTGATATTTTACTAAATGAAATTTATAATGAACATTTTATAAAAATAAATACTCCATTCTTAATAGACGCCTAATAATTCAAATAGAGATAAAGCAGTAAAACTAACATTAAAAAATATATAAATATAATTCTTATACAATTAGTATTACAATTATACCACCAATTATTTTATATATTATTCAATATCTAATTGGTTAAGACTTACCTGGTATAATATATTCATAAATATAGATATATAAATAACTTTCTTATTTAATATAAGTCGTATTATATTATTTTCCTTATTACAAGAGTCTAATAAGTTGTCTGATATTATTTTACATGTTTTCCATTGGATTGGTGGATTTATTTACATAATTTATAATTTCACTAGAATTAATGAAATTTATTTTTTTACTCCTCTATTTCCATTACCCATTTGATTTTTATGGGCATAAAATCCAAAATTTTAGTAACTACCCATCCATTTCTAAAAAATTCTTCTATACATATTTCCATATTTATAATATGTGTAGAGTTTAATATTATTTAATTTTTATTCCTTGCCAAATGTAGACTTCATCCTTCTATTATTTTTTTATAGGTACTTCTCATAATTCCCCTTCCAAAACCTCCATGTTTGTGGTAGAGTTTTGCAAGACAACATGTGTTCATCTTAGAAAGAAACAGGCTACCGACTACCAATAAGGGCTTGGATGTCATATAAGGGGAGATATACCCTTAGTTTCATAGTAATACACCAAAAAATTTAACAAAACATAAATTAAAAATATATAAATCAAAAATCAAGTTGATGACTAAATAAAAAAATTAATAATGTATGGCACACATCTCATTAAATTAAATATATAAGCTATAGATGTGGAAATTAAAACTACAGTATATTGTGTTGGATGGTGATTAAGCAATGTAACACTATGAGGAATCTTATGGAGTCTATCTAGGTTCTACTACAAGTCACATGATCCTAGGTTTGACCCTCTTCATAGGACAACTTTGGGACATACTCAACTTTGAGAGGGTGTGAATTGGTACTTAGGAATTTTCAACTTATTAAAAAATTTTATCAGCTTACCTCTTATACTTCCTAGGATCTTGATTATTCCATAACAATTTAATTATCTTGTTAAATTATACAAAATCAGGTAAATTTTGAAACAAGATATTTTTACAATGTTCACTACTCAAAAAATGTAGCTAATACTTTTCATGTATATTGAGGACTAGTACGTGGATTATCTAGTATACTTTGACACCAATTATAGTGAATTGGGTAGAGAGAAAAATCCATAGACTTGTGTGAGTACCTATACATTATGGGGGAAATCATATTCCCTAGACTGGAAAAATACTCACCCAACTTATAGCTCCTAATTACTTCTTTATACTTCCAACTATAGACAACCTTCAACTTATTCAATAGATACTTTGTAACACCAAGAAATTCATCCACCTATTGATACATTAGATACATATCATAGTGGTACTTTATTGTTCTAATTCTTATATTCTTACATTCACAACATCGTACAAGTAAATATTCTACCTATTCATAGAAGAAAAGTAAAATTTATACTTCTTCTTCTTCTATGCTGACAAGTGTAAATGGATATCTATTCTTTTGTTTCATCTTTTTCTAATATTTGTCCTTCTTATTATTATTCCTCTTCCTATGAAAGCAATTTTTAATGGAAATTTTTTCTCTTATTATCTTATTCTCTCTTTCTTCTTTTTTTAAAGATAACCTACACAATATCTCTATCTTCTTCACCCTAATCATTGATACTTTTTGGTCAAGTGCAACTGCTCCATATAATATATTCTACTATATCTGGTACATGTACCTTCTATTCATTCATCATTACTTATTTCTATAATCATAAAATTCTATCAAGATAATTTAAATAATGAATGTTCATCACAAAATCATAATAATAATAATCTTATACACTAGGCCATCATAAAACAACCACATGGTATGGATTTATAGTGTTAGGTTCTCAATCATTGATACAAAAAAATTATAATTTTATTCTATTGATTATTCTATGCATTATTTATCAAAAAAAATATAATAATTTAATCGCTTATTTTATGCACGTATGTCATCCTTACTTTATGTAAGACTTTTCATAGATACCTTGCATGGATTCTATAATGTAACATGTTCACATCCTTACTTCTCAAAAATATTTTAATTTATTTAAAAATGTATTGGTTTTTTTTTTAATTTTTTATGTATATTGTTCAAAATGTGAAACTATATGATTGTATAATATCAGTTGTTTTTCATAAACCAGTGCACATGCTATTCCTCTTTTATTATGTGTGAACAAATCATACACGTTCTACTCCCACATGCAATTGTATCACATAAATGTTGCGCATGGATTCCTTTTCACCGGGCAACACAAGTGATATGATATCACATTATAATTTCATCTTCACAGTCTCAATACCTTTGGCTTACAATTATCATTCACCATTCTAGAAAACGACATAAATTTTTTGATGCATCTTCTTTACATATAATTTTATACCTATAGAACTTCATTCACATAAAACAATGAGTTATTATTACCACAACATTGGCATAGTGATAATATTAACCATCCTATAGTTGTCATGAAAGAAACACAATGTGTTAACATAGGACTCTTATGTTCTTCTTCACACAATAAATGTGTGGTTCTTCATCTTCAAAAAAATATCCACAAAACTCCCCTTCTACACGTAGATGAGGGGACTAGGATCTTATTCTTATTCAGGTAAAAGAAACTCAATGATGCTATGTTTTATAAAAAACCTGGGAACTCATTTAAAACACAAGTGGCAGTATATTATCTCGACATGCTGTTCTGGTATTTATAGGCTTAAATCCAATTCCTTGCACTACCATAGCTTTTATTTTTATTGAACATCAAAATTATATGATATAAGTCATCTTAAGGCTACCTTAAAGCTCTTGACTTGTACTGATTTCCTCAAATATTCTATTAAAAATAGAAAGTCGTATTTTATTATGAAAATATGGTTTCATCATTCATGGTGAGTATATCTTGTGGATGTGAAAATAATTGCATGATTCTAACTTCTATCTATGCACACAAACTACCTCTAATATTACATTGTCATGTTTTGTTTCATATCTACCAAAGCTTTTTTTACATTAGATAGTATCTTGCATGAAAGATGTAGATTTCATGTAAGAATTCCCAACATTTTCTTCTATATAAATCATCCATATGATCTCTTCTCATGTTGTGGAGTTATTCTTCATGCAACACTACATTGTAATGGAACCCTCAGTGAGAATAGAGGTAGAAGACGATTTTCCCTCAAGATCAAATAGATGTTGTGAACTTGATCAAATGTATATTCCTATATGTTTATGTTTTTAATGTTATAATAGTACTCAGTCCTTTTTTAATATCCCATATTTTTCAACCTCTTGGTTGATCACTGTTATAGTGATGATCTCATTCTGATTTCACATCTAGTGAGCAACGAGGTTCGAAACCCAAACAATACACAAATTCCCTACATGGGCTATGTCACACCATTGTGTGGTCCACCCAACAATTCACCTAAACAACATGTGCATAACTCTATAGAAATCATGTTTCCACCATATTATAATTACTCCATGTCTTTTCTATAAGATTTATACTCACTCCAACCATTATGGGATGTACAATTCAACTACCTCCCATGTGGTTGCAACTTAAGGTCCCACATATGTGGTTGATGAGGTCCTTGGTTGGCTTTTTGTTGGATATATTTTTTAGAAACTCTCATAAATATTAATTAATGTATTTGAAATAATTTCCATATTATTCTCTACATAAAATTCTAAACTAACTACTCATCAATTCTTTTTTTCCATTCCTCATGCAATTAATATTTATATTGTATTGAATAATTCATCTTTATTAAGAAAAATATTATTTTTCATGGAATTATTTTAATTATCTTAAATTAAAATCAATATTTAAATTTTCGTTATATTCATCTACTTTTTCTTTTGGATTATCAATTTCAAAGAGATCTTCAACATCCAACCATACTTCTTCACATCCCATTTATAATGGTAAAAATGTGTCATGTAAAAGTAATTATGGACACAAATTATATACATTAATAATAGTTTAAAATCAACTTACATATAAACCCAAAGTATTGAAAAGAACTTCCATTATAAAATAACACTTGAGTTATTTCTTCTTCATCCATTCATATAACATATTACTAATATTTTATATATTGTAAACTTCACTTCCTACATATATTTCAAGATAACATCATCAACATATTAACAACAATGAAATATTTATATTTCATTTTTCACTATTGAAAATCATTTGTAACCACTAAATAAAAAGTAAAATATATACAAAAAGATGGATCTTTAAATTATCTATTTTTATTTGTTGCCAATACCATCAATGTTTTTTCCATATGAATATTTCAATATGTGAATTTCTCTACTCTACATTTCAAAAATATAATTTCACATTGAAACCCCCATTATTGAAAAAAAAGTTTATTGTAAAATTTTATCTTTTCATTATTATGAAATGTGTACTTCATTATTTGACTCTAAATCCACGTGAAATATGCCTTGTGTAGAAAGAAATAGGATTCGATTTAGATAAAAAAAGTAGACATTTACCAAATGATCATGATACCACATGAAATAAGAATTCATATACATTTATTCAAGGATTTTTCACTTTAATTACATACTAAAAATAATAACTATTATATGAAACATTGGTAAGATAGATGAACCTAATACTCATATGCACACTTCAGTAAACACATCAAACAAATTTAATTATAATAAAAATTATAAGGGGCCTTAGAGAAATTACATACATCCGCATTTCATTTTTTATTGACTAATTAAATTAATACCCCCATGTATTAATTTAATTATTTTTATTTAACAAGGATGATATCTAAGTATTAACAAAACCCTTTCTAAGGACATATTCTTTGATTAATTTTGAAGGTAATCAGAATTTTATGGAATAATAATTTCTAGTATATTCATCAACATTCCTTATTTGTATCCCCCTCAAGGGAAATACCCCTCAACATATTCAAAAATTCCACATATCTTAGTGAATGTTTTTCATGGTGTCCCAATGTGTACAATATACTAAAATGTATTTTCAACCCATGATCTCTAGATTTTAAGAAATTCACCACATAACTATGGATGATCCTATAAAATGCTTATTCCTCGGGATAAAAAATATAATATCAAACTAATCTTTAATCCTCTTTATCATTACTATTCATGATATGAAATCCCTTTTTACAAATTCATCAAATATGATACTCTATAAATTTTTTTCTTTAATACCAATTGAGGAATCATTCAAGGATGATGACATCATTAGGTTTTCTTTCTGGAATTTTTATTACCCCCTACTTCTCAATTTCACCCCCTAAGAACACTATTTTCCTTAAATTACCTATATTATATGAACATATACAATACGGAATGTCACAACCCGTCCCCTATGGGAAGTTCTGTGACTACCCCAAGACCGCCTTCCATAGGTCAGGGGCTGGCGACTAGCACCGAAGGCGTATTCCCTAAAAACCGGGAAGGCATTGAATTATATTCTATAAACACACACAACCAAGAACAAAACTAGATAAAAACACAAGTTAAACTAAATAGTAAATAGATTGATTTCAGTAAGTAAAAAGGGCCAAAATACAAGCCTAACTAGAAAGTATAAAAAACTGAAAAGTACAAGTAAAATATGATAGCTTCTGTGAACCCCCTCCAAGGATCCTGCCTGAATGGTAGGTACAATATTCGAACGATCATCTCTAGGGTACTCCTCATCTATGGTCAACCATTTTGCTACCTCCAATCCTGGAACCACTATCCTCAGTCAGCATTGTCCGTCGTCTACACCAAACACAATAGGGTGCGGGCATAGCCCGTGCAGGGTTGAGTATAACAATACTCAGTAGGGACCCCGAGACCTTCAAGGTCTCGGAAAATCTACAAAGGATAAACCACAAAGAATAAAATCAACTAACATCCCTACTTAGGTATATTCCCATACATATACCCATGTTATGACGTATACTCATGTCAAACATTATGTAACAGATGGTCCAACTCAAAAGCCCAAATCTCAACTGTTCCACTAAGCAAGGAATACCACCAAGGTAAGAACCACATAGGTATTCCACACAGAAGAATACCACCAAGGTATTACCACAAAGGAAAGTACCACAAGGTACAGACTAATCTCACACCAGGTGTATCATAGGTACATTAGTAGATATGATTAAGTGTTACTATTGAATCATCTTATTCTATTAAGTGGCAGACCAAGATAGGATCCTAGTACATCATCAGACCAACACAGGATCCTAGTACATCATCAGACCCCCACA
The DNA here is from genome assembly GCA_963277665.1 of Viscum album. NCBI lineage: Eukaryota > Viridiplantae > Streptophyta > Magnoliopsida > Santalales > Viscaceae > Viscum > Viscum album. The sequence continues at coordinate 1,607,380,608 of OY728123.1, forward strand.
GGATCCTAGTACTTCATCATACCCACAGTGGATCCTAGTACATCGTTATACCCACAGAGGACCCCAGTACATTGTGAGACCAACATAAGATTCTAGTACATCTTCATACCCACAATAGATCCTCATACATCATCTGACCAACACAGGATACTAGTACATCATCACACCCACATAGGATCCTAGTACATCGTCAGACCCACATAGAATCCTAGTACATCATTACACCCACACATGATCCCAGTATGGAATCAGACCCACACTAGATCCTAGTACATCTTCAGACCCATATAGGATACCATTACATCATCAGACCCACACTGGATCCCAGTACATCATCAGACCCACACACAATTCTAGTACATCATCAGACCCACACATGATCATAGTACATCATCAGACCCACACAGGATCCAAGTACATCATCAGACCCACACATGATCCTAGTACATCATCAGACCCACACAGGATTCTAGTACATTTTCAGACCCCCAAAAGATCCTAGAGTAGTCCCATATGGATTCCAAGAGTTGGTCTATGTGGGATCCTCAAATATTTACCCACGAAGGATCCCTTTCTCATGTTACAACCTGCTACTAGGTTCCCGCAAAAATCTCTCTTGATTCCTAGAGGTTTCGCTCCTTGAGACATAGGTCGATACTCCAACTATCATGAAGTCCCATGAAAAATATCCCAAAGGACCTCCATGTAATAGGGGTTTCAACTCAACAGACGTTGCGTCAATCGGACATACAGTCTGTATGACATTTTCCTTTTAGTCTCGAGGGCCTGGTTGGATTCGTGCTCATTCCAACCCGACCATACACAAAATTTATCCAAATAACAATTGGGGTATACCAAACAGACCATCTAGTTTCAAGGTTTCTGATTCCATTGACGATTCATCATACAAATGCATGTAGCTCAAGATATGGTCAAAAGTGTAGAATGGGTTGAAACTAGTACGGGTTTGGTCCGACCTGATTAGAAAAACCCAGCCCGACCAGGCCTGGGCCAACCTGACCCGGTTCAGGTCGACCAGAACAGGATGGATCCATCATGGCCCACTGGGTTAGGCCTGGCCCGGACCACGTTGGGCGTTCCGGCCCGCGCTGGGCGGTCCGGCCAGTTTTGGGTGGCCGGTCCTGGAAGCATGCTGGGGGGGGGGGGGTGGAGTCGTGCACCCCCCCCCCCCCCCCCCTCTATCAAACACCAGATGGATGGTGCCATTCGCTCACCAGGTAGCACGCAAGACCCATAGCGAGTCCCGCTCAGACCTGCTCGGACGGTCGAAATGTCCAGCCCTTGGTCCTCCCAGCGGCGCATCATACACCGCCTCTCCACGGCCGACTGAATGCGGGCCACACTCCGCCATCCTCCATGGCCAGTTAGGTTGTGGCCCCTCGCTCTGATGGCGGCACATCATGTGCCACCCCTCAATAGCCGGCCAAACACCTACTTCCCTCCCTTCGCCGACGCGGTGCAAGCCAAAACCCTTGCTCATTGGGTCGCGCGGACACGCGCCGCCACTAAGTCATGTGATCTGCCTCCGCTTTCTTCCACCCTTGCTCCACCACGGCCTACGGGCCACGACCCTTCTCCGGTAGAGCAGTTTCACCACCTATTTCTTGGTGGCTAGCCGTGGTGCCGTCTGTCGCTCTTGAGTTCCACTACTGCTAATTTCCAGCACCGGTCTTCATCCTCCTCCATCGTGAATAATGAAAACAATATTACACAAGATTTGAAGAGTGGTTGGGGCCATGGTCATTTGGCACACACCCTCCACGTTAGAGTGGTAGTATGTGCCTCAATTATTTCTTGAATCATGAATAATTGTCCATAATGGGTAAGGGGGAGATTTAATATATCAAACTCTACCTTAAAGGTTTGTTGATGTCGTGAGGAGGGAAGGACGAATGTCGGTTTTTCTTTGATGAACACATCCCATGTTAGAGGATTTCATAAGGAAGGAGCTGAAGTTGTTGGAGTATTCCATCGTTCATTGTTGGAGAATCGTTCTTCGTTGGAGAAGAAGAACTCCTCTAAAGTTCTCTCCCAATTTCCCGTTTCTAAGACTTTCCCCAATTCCACCAAAAATGAATGGCCAACATATTAAATTATGTTTCATTAAATTAAAATATAGTTGTTCATTAATTATGAAAGTGATGGAATAATTAATTTAGAGGATTCTAAAGGTCACCCCCCTCATTAAAGAGCGAGTTCAAGAGTCAAGTGGTCCCCACCATTGAATTCTAATTTTGGGTTTTAGTTCGGGTGGTCCCCACCTCCATAACCCCATGTAGAGAGGTTTCAAAAATAAAAATAATATTTTTTTTATTTTTTTATTACTCCATGAAAAAGTGAAAAACTATATTTTACCCATGACCTACAGCAGTTAAGGTGAAGGTCTCCTTATGAGAATACTGGTGCAACGAGTTCAACGGTGTCCTCAGATCTAATTTAGCAGCACCGGTTCAAAAGTTACAAAAACCCGATCGCATGCTTACTGGACATACCAAAAGAAATGTTCTGAAATTCAATCCGGGCACACCGGGACTCAAAATCACACGCCTTCAATTTTTGCGGACTCATAAAATTCCCATTTAATTAGAAAAATTATATGGAAATTCTGGGTCTTTACATTCTCCCCACCTCAGGGATTTGCGTCCCTATAAGCCACAACTCAAAAACATGGAAAACAAGTAGGGGTACTGAGAAAGAATTTGAGCCTCCCGCTCCCATGTTCTCTCTTGGAGGTTGTCATACTGTCATCCAATGTGTACAAGAGGTATCGACTACCCATGAAGGACCCGATCTGGTCGATCCTCAAAATCTACTAGAACCTCTGTAAATGTCGCCCCAACATCAATGTCTAGATTTCTATGGTTGATGACGTGTGATGGGTCATCCACGTATCTCTTCATCTGGGATACGTGGAAAACGTAGTGCACCCGGTGCATCTGAGGTGGAAAAGCAAAGCAATAAGCCACCTCGCAAACTTTGCTGAGGACTTAAAAAGGCCCGATGATTCTCAGGGATAACTTGCCACCCCAGACAAAATCTCCGCAAACCTCATTGGGGTGAGACCCATAGAAATACATGGTCATAATCCTCATACTCCATAGGTCTTTGGATTTTATAGGCATAAGATTTCTGCCTACTCTATGCAGTCTTCATCTGCTCATGTATGATCATTACCTTCTCTGTGGTTGCTCGTACCATATCTGGTCCCCTGAGTGATGACTCCCATGGGTCAGTCCAGCATAAAGGCATTCTACGGGGTTGGTCGTACAATTCCTTGAAAATTTCCATCCTAATGGTGGAGTGATAGTTTTTGTTGTATGCAAACTCCACTGAAGGCAAGTGATCCTCCCAGCTATGACCGAAGTCGAGGACGGAAGCATGTAGCATGTCCTCGAGGGTCTGAATGGTCCACTCGGTTTGGCCATCAATCTGAGGGTGGAAGGTGGTGCTCAAACAAATCTGCGTCCTAGAATCTTCCTGCAACCCCTTCCATAGCTGGGAAGTGAATCATGTATCATGATCAGAGACAATCATCAAGGGTACTCTATGGAGCCGCACAATCCCCTACAAATAATGGCATCCCAAGCTCTCTACTGAACCCTACTCTCTGATCGGTAAGAAATGATCCGACATGGTGAGTCGGTCAACAATCTCCCAGATAGAATCATGACCCCTAGATGTATGTGGAAGTCTCGTCATGGATTCCATTCATATTCCATCCCACTTCCACTCTGGGACCTCTAAAGGCTAAACTAAGCCTGCTGGTACCTGATGTTTCGCCTTCACTTGCTGACAAGTGAGGCACTGAGACAAAAACTCTACTACTGATCTCTTCATTCCCGGCCACTAGTGATGTCATCGGGGATCCTGGTAAATCTTCTCCACTCCTGGATGTGCCGCTAGAGGGGATTAATGTAACTCCCTCAACAATTCCTCTCAAAGCGACATTGGTACCATGGTACGTCCTTTGAAAAGGATGGCATGCTCCCTACCTTCAGAATATCCATTAGGTATATATCCTGTGGATATATAAGCATGTGAAGCCTCATAGTCAGTGTCTCCACACTATGCCTCCCTAACTTGTAGATGAAGTTGGGGAGTGACTGTATGAGACTTAAGAAAAGTTCCACCATCTCGATACACAAAGGGTATCTACAAATTAGCCAGCTGCTTCGTCGCCTCACCTAGCATCTATATACCAGATCTCCTACTGAGTGCATCTGCTACTATGTCCCCCTTCCCAGGAGTATAGACTATCTCTATGTCATAGTCCTGGAGGAACTCAAGCCAACTTTGTTGTCTCCGGTTCAGGTCATACTGAGAGAAGATATACCTAAGAATCATATGATCTTAGTAGACTACAAAATGTTCGCCCATCATGTAATGTCGCCACATCTTCAAGGCGAAGACAACTTCTACAAACTCTAATTCATGGGTAGCGTTGTTCTTCTCATGTTTTCTCAGTTGTCAAGAAGCATATGAAATCACTGCTTTCTCCTGCATCAGGACACATCCGAGCCCGAACCCTGATGCATCGTAATAGACTATGTACCCTATTCCCTCCTCCATTAGCTTCAAGACGGGGAAACTAATTATCTTTTGCCTCCACTCTTGAAAACTCTACTGGAATCTCTTCGAACAAATGAAGGGTTGCCCATTTTTCATCAACGCTAACAAAGGTGCTGCAACTCTGGAGAAATCTGGAACAAACCTCTTGCAGTATCCAGCCAAACCCTGGAAACTTTGTACCTTAGTCACACTCCTAGTTGGATCCAAAGCATGTACCTCCTCAATCTTCACTGGATCCACTACTACTCCAGCCTCTGAGATGACGTGCCCTAGGAATTTCACCTCTCGGATGTAGTACTGGAACTATGAGAGCTTACCATAATTCTGGTGCTCTCAGAGTGTGTCTAGAACTACATGAAAATGATACACAGGCTCCTCCTTAGTAGCCGAGTAGATCAGAATGTCATCGATGAAGACAACGACAAAGCTATCAAGCAACGGATACGGGATCCTATTCATGAGTCCCATGAACACTGCTGGAGGGCTGGTTACACTGCACAACATAACAAAGAACTCATAATGGTTATACCCACATATGAAAGAAGTCATATGCATATCCTCTTCATGCACTCTGAGATGTTGATATCCTGACCTGAGGTCTAACTTCGAGAACCACTGTGCTCCCATCAGCTGATCAAAGAGGTCATTAATCCTCCGGAGTGGGAACTTGTTCTTCATGGTCTCCTAGTTCAGGTGCCGATAGTAAACACAAAGCCTAAATCTCCCATCTTACTTCTTGGGGAACAAAATCAGTGATGCCCAAGGAGAAACATTGGGCCAAATAAACCCCTTCCCCTTTATAAAATCCAGTTGTACCAATAGCGCACGAAGCTTCGTGGGATCCATCTGATATTCTGGTGTAGATATCAGTTTCATCCAAGGGTATAAGTAAATGTAGAAGTCCTCTATGCAAGGAAGTACACCCGAAGCATCATAAAAAAAGACATCCACATACTGCTCCACCACTACAAGATATCGCATACTCTCCACATCAACCGCTCTGAGGGTAAGGCTAGCCAACTGATGAGTGATCAGCTGCACTCGCCTCCGAGTAAGTTCATCCTGTGCTGCAAAGGGTCACTTCATTCCGGTGACGGAAAACCATGTCACATCCATGCAGACACACCGCACTTTGTTCCTAATACATCCTATCTGATCATGTATAGTAGATAACCAATCCATACTGAACATGATGTCGTAAGGCCTCAAAGCCTCTACTAGGAGATCCCATCTAAAGCTCTCTTCCCCAAGAGTAATATCACATTGCTGGCACCGGTGTGTAATCATCTAATTCACTCTCGTAGGAATCTATAACTGTAAGGATCAAACAAACTTCTTCGTCGGAATCATAAAGCTCCGAATGCGGGAATTGGAAATAAAAGAATGACTAGCACCTGTGTCTATAATTGTTGTAGATAAGGTGGTGTAGACACAGATCATACCTCATATCATCTCCACAGTGCCATGGTCATAGGCCTCAGCTTCCTGGAGCTGAGATCGCCCCTGTCTGCCTGCTCCATGTGGTCAGGGTGGACCACATGATGGTGGTGGCAGTAACATCTCTAATCGTCCCCCACCACCAGCTGCACGGCCAGCTCCTCTAGCACGTCTGCATGCTCCCTACAGACCTCCATGGTGAAAACTTTGTGTTCTCCTGGGAAGTCCTTCAATCATCTGATGATCCTATGTATGGCGGGTCAGACAGTCATGAGACAAGTGACCCTACCTGATGCATGTGAAACCCTACATGTTCCTTATATAAAAGGCTTTGTTTCTGGTACCCCGCAAAACTGATCCTGAGTCATGTAGTAGTCCACCTCTACGTCTGGTCCTCATGGACCTCTGGGACATCTATCTGATGCCCGCTGCAGAAGAATCCACTACATGACGACTGGTGGTGGGTCTCACTACTGGTGACTACTCAGTAAGAAAACTCTCCACTAAGAGGGCTTTCTCTAAAACACTCGCATATGTTGGGATGTTGTGTGAGATCATCGCATTAGTCCCTACTCGAAGGTTTGGGCCCTGGAGAATGGGTCCCATACCATATCAGTAGAGTAGAGTAAAGGGTCCGTGAACCTCACTGAGTACTAAGACATAGTCATGCTACCAAACTGCAGATAAAGAATCTCCTGTATGAGTACTGCGTGAAGAGTCTCAGGGAAAAACACTACACGAAAATGGCTCTTGAAGTCATCCCAGAGAAGTGTCACCTCGTCATGAACCTGTAGCATCATGATCCACCATCTACCTACTGCTACCTATAGAAGGCTAGCGGCAAGGATGACCAAGATATCAGAAAGTGTCCCTATCTATTGTAAGATTCTCACCACGGCCTCTAGTCAATCCTCAACTACCAGTGGGTCCTTCTCTCCCCTAAACATGGGTGGCCTATAGTGCTGGAACTCATGAAAAGCTCTCATGCATTGTGCACCCTCTGCTATTGTGGCTGGTGGTATCACTGGTCAAATAGGTAATAGTACCACTGGTGCCTCTACTAGAAGAGGGCCATGCACTGTGGCCTCGTCCCTCAATGGGATATCTCTGCATGCTATACCTGGAACCCTAGCTAGCTGTCTACATGGAGGCATCCTGAAAAGAAACAGGTGCCCCATGGTCAAAAAGTTATTCTCGGTGGGCTAACATAAATATATTAAAAAGATAACGTTTTAAAACACACACAATCAGTGTTTTCGTGCACTGTGTTGTAAATTAGAAGTCAGGGTCCTTGTGTATGGATATGCCGGTTATCACACCGACACTGGTTTCCCTAAACTGATAAGCAAATTCACTAAAATTAACACTATTTCCATAAAAAAATATTACTGTCCTATATTATATTGTAGAACCGACGCCTTTGATACCAATTTGTCATTACCCATCCCCTGGGGCCCGTGTCGTGACTACCCAGAGCCCGCCTTCCATAGGCTATGGGCTGTCGACTAGCACCGATGGCGTATCCCCTAAAAACTGGGAAGGCGTTTCCATAAATCCTATAAAAAAACACAACCAAGCACACAACTAGATACGAACACAAGGTAAACTGAATAGTAAATAGACTGAGTACAGTCAGTAAAATGGGCCAGAATACAAGCCCAATTGGAATGTACAAGAAAATGAAAAGTACAAGTAAACTGTGATGGCTCTTGTGAACACCCACCAAGGATCCTACCTGAATGGTAGGTCAAATTCTTGAATGGTCGTCTCTAAAGTACACCTCGTATATGGTCTACCTTCGAGCTACCCCTTGTCCTAGTACCCTTGCCCTCAGTCAGTGTTGTCCATCGTCTGCACCAAACACAATAGTGTGTGGGAATAGCATGTGAAGGGGTGAGTATAACGATACTTAGTGGGGACCTAGAGACCCTCAAGGTCTCACAAAATCCATAAAGCATAAACCAAAAAGTAAGAAATCAACTGACAACCCTATATAGGTATATTCCCAAACATATACTTAAGTTATCATGTATACTAATCTCAAACATGAGGTAACACATGGTCCAACTCAAAAGCCTAAAGCTCATCTGTTCCCCAAAGGAAGGAATACCATGAAGGTAAGTACACCACATTTATGCCACATAGAAGAATACCACCAAGGTATTACCATGATGGAATGTACGACAAGGTACATACTCAACTCACACAAGGTATATCTTAGGTACAACAGTAGAGATGATTAGGTGTAACTATTGAATCACCTTACTCTTTTAAGAGGCAGACCCACAATTGATCCTAGTGCATCTTCAGACCAACACAGGATCCTGGTACATCATCAGAACCACACAGGATCCTAGTACATCGTCGAACCCACACAGGATCCTAGTACATCGTCAGACCCACACAGGATCCTTGTACATTGTCAGACCCACACAAGATCCTTGTACGTCATCAGACCCACACAGGAACCTAGTACATCATCACACCCACACATGATCCTAGTACATCTTCAGACACACACAAGATCCTAGTACATCATCAGAACCACACATGATCCTAGTACATCGTTAGACCCAAACATGATACTGGTACATCGTCAACCCCATAAAGGATCCAAGTACAACATCACACCGACACAGGATCTTAGCACTACCTCAGAACCACACAGGATCCTAGTACGTCATCATACCAACACTGAATCCTTGTACATCATCAGACCCACACTAGATCCAACTAAATCATGAGACCCACACATGATCCTAATACATCATCAGACCCACACATGATCTTAGTACATCATCAGACCCACACATGATCCTAGTATATCATCAGACCCATAGAGGATCCTAGTACATCATCAGACTCAAACATGATTCTAGAGTAATCCCACATGGATTCCTAGAGAGGATCATGTGGGATCCTCAAATACTGACCCACGATGGATCCCTTTCACATGTTACATCTATCTACTGTGTTCCCGCACTAAGATCGCTTTATTCTGCAAGGATTAGATCCTCAAACCACAGGTCGATACTCCAAATTCCATGAAGTCCCATGAAGAAGTATCCTAATGGACCGCCATGTAATAGGGGTCTGAATGCAACATATGGTTCTTCAATTAGATGCTCTGTCTGTACATTATTAGACTTTTATTCCCAAGGGCCCGATTGGATTTGTGATCGTTCCAACCCGACCATACCCGAATATTATCCAAACATCATGTGAGGTATACAAAAAGGACCTTAGCACTCCAGGTTTTCTTGTACCATAGACGGTTCATCAAACGGACGCTCATGGCTCATGATATGGCAATAAATTGTGGAATGGGTCGAAACTTGTCAGGGTCTAGTCCGACCCGGTCAGCCGTACTTGGCCTTGGCCGACCAAACTCGGTTCGGGTCATCCTGACCCAACTGGATCTAGCCCAGCGCCCTGAGTCCAGCCTGTGCTGGGCGGCCTGGCCTGACAGACTATCCTAGCCGCATGTGGGGGGGATTGGCATGGCCCCCGCTCTCAGACACCAAACAACCAAAGTCGTTCGGTCACCAGGTAGTAGCTGGGACCTGCCCCAGGTCCCGCTCAGTCCAGCTCAGTCGGACCTTGGTCCTCCGATCAATGCATCATTCACCGCCGCTCCTCGGCCGACAAAACGCCGATTGCACTCTTCCATCCGCTACGGCCCGGTGGGCCGCGACCCCTTGCTCCAACGATGGTGCATCGTGCGCCGCCCCTCCATTTCCAGTTGAATGCCAACCTTTGTCCCTTCACCGTCGTGGCCCTTGCATGCTGGGCGGCATAGACACGCATCGCCGCCCTATCGTGCGGCTGGTCTCCACTGGCCGCCCCCTCGCTCTGTCGTGGCCAAAGGGTCGTGTCCCTTCTCTGGCGGCGCGTTTGCGCCTCCACTGGCTTCATGGATGGTTGTGGTGTTGGCCAACATTCTCGAGTTCCATTAGTGCAAATTGCTAGTACCAGTCATTGTCCTCCTCCATCACAAAGAACACATTAAATATTACATGACATTTGGGGAGTGGTCGGGCCATGTTTTTTTTGCCTACACCCTCCGCATTAGAGAAACATAAAGCATCTCAATTATTTCATGAATCATGAAGAATTGTCAAGCATGGGTAAGGGGGAAATTTAAAACATCAAACCCTACCTCGAATTTTTTTGACATCGCGAGGAGCGAAGGACAGACATCATTTTGTCATTGTTGAAGATGTCCCACATTGGAGGATGTCACGAAGAATGTGTTGAAGTCCTTGGAAAACGTCAACTTTCTTTATTGGAGAATCGTTCTTCATTGGAGGAGAAGAATTCCTCCAAATTTATCCCCCAATTCCCCTTTGCCAACAAATTCCCCAATTCCACCAAAAATGAAAAGCCAACATATTAAATTTTGTTTCTTTAATTTAAAATAGATTTGGCCATTAATTATGATGGTTTTGGCATAATTAATTTAGAGGATACCAAAGGTCACCTCCCTTATTAAAGAGAGAGATCAAGATTTGGGTGGTCCCCACCCATGAATTCAAATTTGGGGTTTTAGTTCGAGTGGTCCCCACCTCCATAACCTTATATAGAGAGGTTTCAAAAATAAAAATGTTTATATTTTTATTTTTATATATGTCCATGAAAAATTGAAAAACAATCTTTCACCCTACACCTACAGTGGTCAAGATAAAGGTCTCCTTAAGAGAATATCGGTGCTATGAGTTCAACGGTGTCCTCATATTTCAATTCTGACCACTGTTTCAAAAGTTACAAAACCCCACTTTCACATTTACAGATTGTACCTAACAAAAGTTCAGAAATTCATTCCGGGCACACCGGGCCTCAGAATCATGTGCCGTCAATTTTCACGGACTCGTAAAATTTCCATATAATTAAAAACATTTACATGGAAATTCCATGTCTTTATAGAGAAATAATAAGGTAATATGGTGAATATTTCTTGCTTCTTAATATGAATAGAAAGGTTGAGACTCAGATTGTTTTCTCATCCAAGTAACTCCATTTATTCCATTCTTCATACATTCACCTATAAAATTCAATTATGATTAAGGATACATGGATCTTATCATTTCTTAAATTTCACTCTTTGTGAACCTTATTTATTCAAGGGATTGTAAATCAAACATACTAGATGTTTAAACTTTTATCTTATTATTCATTTGTTGTACTTATTGTTGAATAATCATTTGGAGTGTGTCCAACCATTTTACACCACACACACATAGCTTATTCATAATTATTGTGAATCATTATTTTCCATTTTTAATAGATCTCCGATGTGCTTATTCTATTTTCCATGGTATTTAAAAATTCATATGTCCATATAACTAACATATCATTAAGAACATTAGTAGAAGGTCTGGATTTTCCCCATGTCTTCTTATGGAATCTATTGTTCTTATTATTATTTTTGGATTCTCTACTTTTTGTCAACTTCTCTGACATATAATATAATATATTCTTAATTTTCTTATGGGGTGAAATTTTGTTTATAATATTCATCTAAATTCTTCCAATGTTTTCTTATACTTAGAAATGTTTTTTCGTCTTTTCACAACAACATGGGAAACGAAAATGATTCATCTTGCAACATTCTTATGACCACTATCATTACATGAATCATTGAAATTTTGGAATTCTCCAAATATGTATGAAGAATGTTTATTTTTCTTTAACCATACATGTTACTTCTTCATCTTTGTATTTATATCCAATGATATGGGCTTCCCTTGTGTATCAAATTTAATGGATTTCAATAAAAATAAAATGAACAATGCCACAATTTTTTATCCATTTGTATGATGTTTCCAGGTCATATTCATAAATGTTTTGGCTCTTAATGGGGAACCAACATCCTCACAATTTTTCATATCCACCCTAGTTGGGATGGTATTCTTATTCTCTAATCCATTCATTCATACTTGTTCATATTATTTCCAAGAAGAACTTCTAATGAAAATAGATTAAGAAACATTATATCCAAATGGTATGGATGGTACAACATTCTTCAAAAACCATTAAGATATATTATTTAATTAAATCATGATATACTTATCACAATTTTGTGTTATTTAAACATTAGAATCCTCTAGTGGGAATTGAGTAACAATGGAAACTATCTTCTTCTTTTGGGATGTATTATTATGTGTCTTCACAAGATTAGACAAATAATCATCAAATTCTCGAAATTTCATATTTAGGATGTTTTTATAATCATAATTCATAATCATCTTCTCTTCACAAGTATTCTTCATTCCCTAAACATTTCCCTCGAGTAGATTAGCTTTGTTTTATACTAAAAATTCATGTTCCTTCAGCAGTTTATATTTTCCATCCTATTGTAAATCCTTGATCTCAATTTTGTTTATCAATTTCTCATAATGTACATTGATCTTTTCTTCCAAATTCTTATAAAAATAATTTTTCTCTTCAACTTCATTGAGTCAATTATATTCAAAGGCTCCAACCTATTTTCATATCTATATACATGCTAGAACATTTTCTGGAAAATAATTCTCCATATTGTATTCTTTTTTTCCAGCTAGGTGATTCCATACTACATACATTAAATTATTACACAAACAAGATATATTATATTTATTTCCATGAAAGATATCATATCTCTTAATTTATTAACTAATAAATTGTGATAATTTTTAAATTGTTCATTATCATCACATTATTGTAGGATATTCTTCCTGAGGACATTTTGTACAAGAATTTCCAAAACCACTTGTTCACAAAACATGATCCATTTAATGGAGATAGAAATAATTCCCTATTCCATGGTACAAACTTAATCAAAATTCTCTTCGATTTCCATGTATGATATATAATAATTAGTATAAAAGATATGTAGAAACTGATTGTTGTCTACCTTATGAGAGATGTAATTATTCAACATTATATTCACTTTCATTCTCATAGTGATCATGTTTTTGGTATAAAATCAAATATTATTAAGTAAATAACTATAATGTAGATAATCCAATATAGGTGAACCTAGGTATGATACCAATTTAATAGACAACATTGGGACATAATCAACACATAGAGGGGTGAATTAGTGAATAGATATTTCAACCAATTATAACTTCTTATCCATTCAACACTTAAACAAGTTAGGAACATGATTTTTGATTCAATTTTACTTATCATCTACTTTTATATAAAATAATATAAATGATCACATTTTATATTTTTTATTTGTACACTTTTTAATAATAATAGGTTGTCCTCGCTATATGTGGTTATGACCAGAACATAGATTATCCACTTTATTGAGACAACAGTTACAGTGGTTTGGTAATAATATAATCCTTATCATATTATGGGTCATTTAATTATAATATTGGTGAATAATCCTTCACATTTAATAAGAAAAATTGTATCCAACTTACAACTCCTCACTAGTTCTTTATATACCCTACAAAAGATAGTCTCCATCTTCTTCAAGTGATAATTTGTAACTCAATGAAAAATATTCCATCTATTGGGAATTTTAATGGGTTTAATTGGGATTCTTTATCTTTCTATTAATTTTATTTTTAATTATGAAATACCATAAAAGTCACTCTTATACTTATTTAAATAAGTGAACCAAAAGAAGCACTTCTTCTTATACTTTTATGTTGAGTAGTGTGCACCGATCGCTCTTCTCCCCATTATTATATTTGTTCTTATTCCTCTCCTTCCTCTTCCAATGAAAACAATATGCATATTAATTTCTTATAATATTATTTGCTTAAATATTTCTACATCATTGAAAAACACTCAACAAGAGATATTTTTCTCATTCACATTGATCACCTAGTTCCTAATAATCTCGTTCAACTTTTCAATCTAATAACCTCTTATCAGTTTATTAATTTTATGTATGATCCAATATTCCTTAAGTACTGCTAGAGTAAAAATAATCATTCATTATTATGAAACAATGAATTTTTATCTTCCACTATCACAATTATCTTCATCTGGTTTATGTCTTTGATAAGAAACATATGATATTAAATTTTTATGTTAAATTTTTATTATTAGATACACAATATATATGATTATAATTGTTTCATATTGATTCTTATAATCATGATTCATCACATGAAATATAATACTTTAATATTTTACTTTATGCATGTATGTTATCATTTCCTCATTAAATTATTTGCATGGTTATTATCATAGATTATTTCACACAACATGTTCGCATTATTCTTTCATGTAAATATTTTATGTTATGTAGAATTTATTTTTTTTATTTTCAAATATTGTTTTTATAAATATATTTAAAATTTTAAAACTATATTCTTATAGAATATGAGTTGTTTTTCATGAACAAGTACATGTTTCATTCTTCTTTTCTTCCATGTGAACAAATCACATCGGTTCTACTCCTTCATGGAAGTATAACACATGATTATTTTCACACAAATTATTCCTAGTTATCATAACTCAAGTGTGAGGAGCACAATGTCTACTTGCATCATCACCTTCTAAAAGAATCAATACTTCAATACAAATTCTTATTTATACAAAAAAACATTATAATTCATAATATGTATTCTTATCATAATGTTTTATAGACGGAACACTTCCCTTATAAAACAAAATGAGTTAGTAACGCACTATAAATGGAACGTAGAACATATTTATGATCATACTATCAGGAATTCAGAAACACAACATGAATACATTGGAATCATAAGTTCTTCTTCATGAAAAAAATGAGTGCATCTTTGTAATAATATATTCTAGTGTCTGGAACTTCCTTACTTCATATAGTCAATATGATCATGGATATTATTATTAATCATGTAATAAAAACTAATAAATTCTATATTTTATGAAAAATAAGTTCTCTTGGATGGAAAAAAACTGGAGAAAGCCTATCTCGGTATGGTGCTATGGAATTTATAGGTAGCGCACCACTTCCTTGAACCACCTTAAATCCACATTTTATTCAATATAGAACGTCTAAAATTTAATTTGTGTCACGAATGTATTAAAAGATCTATCTTTTTCAAAGTTTCTAAAATATTCTATTCTTAAAAACTTGGGTTCCTCACAAATTTGAAATCGTTTCCTCCCTTCATGGTGAGTATCTCACGTGCATACAAAAATAATCTGATTCTTCTCCCTCAAAAATTTGCATATAAACTATGTCAAATATTTCACTATTAAACAATGTTTCTTCTCAACTAAAGCTCCATTATTTTGAATTGTCACATTCATGTGATATTAATATTTCATGAATGATTTATCATTATTTTAATCCTAATAAACCATCCATCATAGCTCATATAGTTTTATGGAGACATTGGTCATGTAACACTCTATTGTATAGGAACCCATGAAATATCGAGTGGTAGAGGATGATTTCTCATCATGATCAAAAAGATCAGATGCACCTAATAATATAGATAATTTTATATTTATATAATTATAATGGAGGAAAAATACCCACTCCACTTATCTTATCCTATATTGATCTTTTTGGCATTGGATAACATCTATATTAATGATCTTATCATGTAGCCACCTCATGTCGGCAATGGTGATTGACACCCATAACACATCACATGAAAACATCATGGTCCATGAAACACCCTTGCATGATCCACTATGGGACCCTCCTACATTACCCTATGGGCGTTATGCATCCACCCACTTTCTATTACTCTATTTTCTCTATTTGTGTGAAATTTTTCATCACATAGCTCTGGGATTTCAGGTTGACTGCCTATCATGCTGTTCTCCCCTAGGGTCCCACATATGATGTTGATTTTGTACGTAGTTGGCTTATGGTTTTCAATATTTTTTTGGTAAAATCTAATAAAGTGATAGTCAAATATTAAAAATAACTGAAAATTTATTCTCAACACAAAATGCCAAGACAAATTAATCATAAATTTTATTCATTCATTCATCATCCAATTAATATTTATATTTCATGTAATTTTTCTTATTCATCATCAAAAATATTATTATTCAGGATCTTTATTACACACTTCTTTATGAAAATAAATATTTTCATGGAATTATTATTCATCCTCCATTCATTTTGGAATATCAATTATAAATATCTCTTCTTAATCCAGTCATATTCATACAAATATTTTTTATTGTGTAAACAATGCATCAACCCCACATCATCATTATTATAGAAAATGATTCATGTCAATAAACATAATAACACATGTTAAAGAAATTAAAAATATTGAATCAACATATTGACTTTTAAAATCAATGTCTTCAAAATACCTTCATGAAGATAAGAAAACTTGAGTATGTTTATCTTCTTCAATTAATCTGAGCTATATTCACTTTGTTATCAATCTTGGATTTCATTGACACTTTTCTTTGAGAATCTTATTTCTTTCTAACCTCTTCAACATATTTACATCAATGAAATATTTATATTTCATTCATGAAAAAGGAAAATAAATAACAACCATTGAAATAAATATAACTCATACACAAAGTTTACTATTGACATCTTCCACAAGTCCCTTTCCCTTTCTTCGACCCTTATACATGCAGACTACACATGCATTATGATGCACAATCTCGGTGTGAGTAATAAAACAAAGTAGGAAACCACCAATACATCCGAAACAAGTGTGACCATGTAGAATGGTTGTATTCCACAATAACAACAAATGCATAAGAAAGCATAATCAAACATATTTTAAGTATCTATCATCTATACGAGACCCCAAAAGCCCTAGTCACACTTGTCTTGACTCCATGCCAGAGGGATTATTATAATATTCTTTAAATGATCATTAGAATCCCACAAGTATAGTGAACATTATACTGGGTAACCTCCATGAATAGATTATTAAGTTGTTCCATAAGGCCTACCAGTGGACATGTACTTTCTACGGTCAATCCATTGAGTTTTAGCATATTTCTCAATGTATACATGGAATAAGTTTTTAGCCAATAAAAAAAGTTGTAGTTATCTTTTCTAGTGTACAGTTCCCCCATCATCAACAATGCATGTCATGTGCACTCCAACATAGATGTAATCATTTCATGGAACTCCACCTATTATGTGTTCCAAGTAAAAACCTCCAAAGAATAGTAAATACCAAAATAAGGGAATATCATGATAATTATAATCCTAGAAAATCATCTTTAGAATATAGTACTACCAATAAATAACTTGTGATCAAAATCAATCTGGGAAACATGTTACTCCAAAAACACTCATTGAATAAATTGTCATTAATGGGTATCAAAGACTACGCATAAACCCACAATTAAACACCATGAAACATGGTAAAAAATATATGCATGCACAATATGAAATAAATGAAACAAGATTATATAGAGGCCTCAAATTATAAGGAACCTAATACATCATTGTTTTGGATGAATTACACTATGTTTCATTAAAGGATAGAAGACCAAATTGGATTTCACCCCTAGATAAGCTGATTCATAAATACATACCCATAAAATATATGTAATCAGTGTTAGATCTCAATCAGATCATGAGAAATCATCATAATAAAACATACATTTCCAATATTTTAAGAAATGTAGAATTTATCTTAGGGACACCATTGAAACTATTTAACTATTATTGAATTGTGCTAAATTATCAAAGTGGAAGAGGAATATGGCATTTATTTAAAGAGATCGTATCATTTTAGAAACATCAGATTGGTCCAACCATGATGAATCAAGAGGATGTGAATGAGGGAGTTCAAGAAACAATAGGGGAGGTCACAAATTTGAAATATGGTATTGGGGGAAAGAATTGTGTATTATACAATTTCAAACCCAAGTGGGATTAAAATTACACATGCTGCAATTTATATTCCATTGAACTGGGCACAATGGCTAGCTGGTGGGCCTCACTAGATAACTGGTATGCTTGGAAGACCATAAGGGATATACCCTCAAAAATAGTGGGATGATGGTTTCTATAGTAACATGAGGACCCATAAAAATTCCAACAGAATGTTATATGTTTGATTTTCCCCTGGTGCATCCATTTAAAAGTTTTTTAATCCAATTTGTTCATTTTGTTTTCAGTTAGAACCTTTTTTTCAATCCTAGTATTGTATGAGTTCATCATAGAATGGAATAAGAAGGAGTAGAGTTGTAAAATTGTCACCAATAATGTATACTATGATGCGGAGATTGAGGTTACACCATAGGTTGGATCATTGTGGCATGGATATCAAGGCTAAGACGTAGTGTCCTTAGATGGTAATTTCAAGGCTTCTATAAATTATTTAATAGCTACACTCTGGAAAATTATAGTGGTGTTGGTCTTGATTTGGTAGTTGATCATTGTGGTAAGGATATAGAGTCTACATCATTAGGGTCTCTAGGTTAGTTATGTTCAGTTCATCCAAATCGAGTTCCCCTATGGCATGGAGGTTGGTTTTTGAGTAAATACTTCCTTAGAAATGAAATGGATGTGGTATGGCCTCTATGTCTATGGTGTGGTCTAACCCTAGGTAAATATGATCAGTGTCATGGGAATCAACCTGGATCTCAGCTGTTCTTTAACCAAGGGAGGTTCTGGTGTAGTCCCAAGGGCTATTCATTAGCGTACCATGTGTCATTATGTTTTGGGTCCTGGTAAATGGGGTTTCACTATTGTCCTATTTTTAAAAATATGTATATAAATATCCTCAACCCCTTTAGACTCTTTTTGCTTCATCCATTTCCTCTAAAAAATATGAACCTTAGAGATATTTTTGAAGCCTATTGGTCCTTAATTTCACTGGATTCAACCCATGCCTCTTAGGGAACACTCTATGGTGACCCGAGCCTTCCAATACTGGTGTTCTGAGCCTACAGTTTGGAAGTAAGCCTTCAGGTTCCTCTTTTTCTTCACATTCAATGGTTTCCTCATAGATAACCCTTTCATGGTTTATTTCTTTATAATCAAAAAAGGGTACGGATAATGAACCAAATTTTTATCTTGGATATCAGGATATTTTCCATATATTCTTCATTTAGTTCTGAAATATGATAAAATAAATAAAGAAAAAATATTACATTATTCTAATTAAATAGTTATTCCATGTATATAAGAACTTCGACTTGTACGTACTTTATTATTATCACATGTTTTGGTTGATATTATTGAGTTCTTATAATATTTGGAGTGTTTTTCTCCTTGACGATATAATTCCTCTATATCTTATTCAAGTTGAACATTAGGATATTGGTAATAAGCACAATACAAACACATATATACAGGAACAATTTTTGGATCTAGATAATCTAATGGAATATCATATTTGTGACAAATTCTAAAGGGTTGTGTGTTCAATAGAGAGGGAGGATGTTCACACCACACTAATGATGTCTTAGCTAATAAGAGTGTTCCAATAAAATCATCCACCTATGTTTACTATATAGGGAGGCCACTAGGTAGGTGGGTTCTATATTTGGTTTGTCTAGATGATCATCATTCACCTCTTGACACCCATTGATAAGAGGGTGAATCATATTTCTAATATTATTTGAGGACCATCGAATCATTAGTTGGAGATCGTGTGACAAATAGGACATCAATATGAGTTATCCCATAAGTTTTCTAACTGATATATTTGAGCCACTTCTTTTAAGTGACTTTGAGGGAGGCGAATGCTCATGAGTTCATGTAGTGGACACAGTTTGGAATATCAATGATAAAGTATGATATATTAATCATATACCTGAAGTTATTTTCACAAAAATTCTAAGATTATGAAGTCACTATGGTGATGCATTTTTTGGATGGACTTTATTGTATGTTCAGGTTATTGGTGAACAACCTCTTTTGAGATGATTTGAAGACATGATGAATCGTGATCTCATTATGTAAGTGAACTAGAAAGAGGTCTAATATGTGTCCAGATAGTTTCAGTTGTAAAATATGGGAGCTCCACATCAAGAAATAGAAATTTCCACAATGAAATTTACTTCCATGGATGTAGTTACTTGAGTATAAAGGGATGTTGAAATTTATCTCCAAACCATGGTCCATTATATTAACTTAATGGTCAAAGGGTTGGATATATGTTACCCTAGTATCCTTACACCACCATGGATATTCATAATTTTGGTAGTTTGTGTCAACTATAACGGGATTCAAAAAGACTCGTGATAATAAATCAGTAGTAGGGTATCATGATGGGTACCTAATTTTTGGAGGGACTAAGATACCTTTTAGTAAATAGGTTTCCTAATTTCCACCGGATGATTTGGATGAGGTAGTGGATGTTGTACCCCAACATAGAATGAAAATACCATCCTGAGAAAACAACACTAGTTAGTTTGACTAGATCCAAGGATAGATGGGAGATTATACGGCATTCTATGTAGTATACTCTGGATGGTTTGGATGAAGTTCCAATTACATTCATAAGTGTAATGACTCGTATTTTCTCTAGTATTATTTTTATTAATTAATTGAGAAAATTCATAGACCAGGCATTGAGACAATATGATATTCTGAGGCCCAGTGTTCCCATAATGATACGATGAAAAATGATATGTTTTTATTAATGTGCACCGGTAGTTTTTATTTAAAATTGGAATAACTATTAAATGGGTTTCATATCAGAACTTTGGCACCATCGTTATGTTTAAAATAGTGACATTTGTTTATGTGGGGCCTAAAATCAAACGACATGGGTCAACTGTGAGTGTCGGGAAATTGATATAACCGTCATTAATATATTTCCATAAAAAATTATTTGACTCTTCATTAATTTATTTTAATTAATACCTATTTTCAAGAATCCAGGGTTATTGAAATTACCCAAGATAATTCCATTGAGGCAAGGTGATAGAAACCACTCAGAAAAATTATGAAAAATGCCAATGGATTGAGGATCAATGACAACTCAAACCTCCATTCATTGAAAATTATTGATCTAACCTCTTGATAGGATGTTGATTCTATTTGTGATTTCCATTCCCACATAGATTAAAATGATGATAGTGGACTAACACACAAGCATGTTGATCTACAGTTCATCCATTATTTTGGAATTGATAACTACTTGAGGGATTTTGAATAAGGATTTGAAACTATATGTTTATTTTTTATTCATTAATCCTACTAAGATTAATGAATAAAGGCCAACATGAACTTAACCATGATCCATTCATTGTGAATTCATGTGTTTTTTCCCACCTCAATACGTTCTTCTCCCTTGAAACACCTACATGATTGATCGATCATTGCACCCTAATCAATGGTGCAATGGTATGAGATAGAAGGTTTTTCCCAACTACGGAATAGTAGAGGTACGAAAAGATAGTGGTATAGTTCGGGTGAGGCAACAGCTTACGACAATGGAAGGAAGACCATCGACAAAGAAGCTGACAGTGAGGGAAGGACACAGCCAGCGAGGTTAGTCCAAGGGGAGTATAGGTCTACGATAGGTCTCTGAATGGGAGTCCCAAAATAGAGGTTGTAATAGCATGGAGAGAAATGGGACACGTAGAGTGTGGTAGGAAAAGTTGCTGGTATGGAGGCCTGTAGTGGAAGTAGGACGTGGTCCAGGTGGGACCACATCGTAGGGAGCCCAGGACTGCTGGGGCCACAAGTGAGGACTAGGGGGTTGCGGTAGGCGATCATGGTGCTGACGAGGGATGCACCACGAGTTTCCACATATGGAGTTGGATGTTCATGTGGTACCCACAAAAGCATGAATCCGTAAGGGATCTGGGATGTGATGACCAACTACATTGAACATAGAGGTGAGGCACTGACCATCCAGTTGCATGCGGTTCTGTAGACTGTATGCAGTGTGCAAAACTAGCTAGTTTATGTGGGCCAAGGTATAGGGGTCAGGCCACCCCCGACAGGCCGAGAACATTATGGCCAGGCAAAACCAAGTTTTTCTAGATTACTTCAATTGAATAGGGTCGGGTCGGGTCGACCACGCTGGGTAGGGTCAGATGATGGGTGGGGTTAGGTCTGTAGGGTCGGATCAGACCCAGATCAGACTCGGGTCATACATTCTTATAAAAACAGCCTTAACATTCAAATTGTTTATTCATTTCACAAGATTCTTATGGAGTTTGGACCCCAACGACGATAAGTTTTATTTTTATATAATCCATGTGTTTTTTGTGGAAGTTGTCTTAAAACATAATGCCCTAAGGATTAGGTTCTCCCCAAACCAGTGTACTACTAGTGGAATCCTATGGAAAGTTGTGACATAGTGACTATGTGACATGGGAGCATCATGACCCATCGAAACTCCATGCACCATTAATGCTCCATAATCCATCGGCGATTGATGTGCTATCAAATCTCTATGTTCCATTGACGTTCTAGGTGCCATCAACGCTCTGGACACCATCGACACTCCTTGAGCCATTGATTCTCTGTGGTCCATCGAAACTTTGGGTTCCATCAACACATCATGAGTAATGAGAACTCGGATATTTTTGGACTACAACTAAAAATCCATCTATTCTTGCTTTACACATATACATATATGAACTGACTATATTGAAAATACATTGTGTCTCTCCTTTATGTTTCACTTCATGTGTTCCTTTATGGTGTACTTCATGTGGTTACTTTGTAGTGTACTTCATGTATTTTATAATGTTATTTCCATTGTGGTTTCAGGGTGTCCTACTAAGTACTATTTTAATCACCCCTCCACTAGCTTTACCCACACATGTCATGTATTGTGCAGATGATCATCGATTTGATGGATCTCTTGGGGGACCAGGACCAGAGGGTTCATAGAGAGATCCGAAGGACTTTTTGTTCTCCTACGACTTGAGGAAGCTAACCTACACCTATACATCAGTTATGGTATTCTACAGATGAGTTTCAGGATCTCATTCATTCACTTGATAGACACTTTCGTTTGGTGGTCTTGTATTCTGGCCCTATTATCTATCTAGTTTTCATTCTGTGTGGTTAGTATCTTAGTGTATTCATGCATTGTTTACTTAAATTTGATACATTTCATAATTTCAGGCTTGGAGCTCTGTGCATGTGTACATGTTGTTAGGAAAATGCCTCCCATTTGGGGGATATTCCTACTCGGGGGCTTATCACCATCAAATAGAATATTGGAGGTAGGCATGGGGTAGTCACATCCTGAGACCCTATATGAATGGTTATGACTGAGTGGTATCAGAGGTGGTCGATTCTACCTAAATATCCACGAGTCTTTTAGAAGGGTTATGGGAAATAGTGTGATGTGTTTCATGTTTGGAATTCAAACCATGGACTCATGTGTCAGTACGATAGATAACGTATCCATACACCAAGACTCTTAATTATACTTTTAGATATGAAACAAGAAATAACTAGTTACAAGGAATATAAGTGGCACATGAATCATATAAGATTTTGAGTGTGTTATCAGATCCTTCTTGATTCTGCTCACTCGGTATACTCTATTGACTATGGTACATATTGATCTATTTTAGGATTACTCCATGAAGACAACCATCTGGGATTTCAATGTGTGCTCACAAGGTTGATCTTTTAAGTTATGGGTTATTGGTACAAGGACTAGTATTGAACATAGCACCTCTAGGTGGTGTAGTAGTGATATCAGCACTCAAAGAGTATCATTTACTACCAATACTACTTGTATTAGATGCATGAAAAAATGAGTGCATTGAATGAGTTCTAGAGGAAGATAACTCCAAGGATTCGGTGTGATCTAGACCCCTAGGTAGATGAGTATTGGATGGAGGTAGTTAAACATATCTTTAGCCCTGCGAGGATTCCTCTAAACAAGATATATGTTCTAATTAAGAGACTTTTTTAGAGATTAGTGGAGTGTTTGTGGAGAATAGTGATCCAAATTCATGAAGGGATGAAAATCCCTTCAGCAGACATTGTGGTATACTTTATGGAGGAGTTCATTTTGGTGATTGTTTTCTTGGTGCACATACATGAGCACCTCTGTCTATACCAGGGCAGTCAAACAGTAGTAGAGTACTCAACAATATTTACAGATCATTATATCTACTCAATGTATATGGTGTATGATCTATTCTTCAGGGAATGTACCTTCAAAAAGGGTCTACCTTGGGATATTAAGACATCCATGGTATCCTTTAGAATCCCTAAATATGCTGGGATACTGGCGCAAGCTCTGCTAATGGAGAGGTTTCTTGATTAGCAGAACCCATTAGTGGGAGCTACCATCAGGCACCAGGAAGTTGAGACATCGGGGGTATGAAGCTGATAGTTGAAGGAGGCACCCAAGAAGGTCAATAACTCTAGGGTATGAACCCAGTATATGAGATCAATGGTTCCAGGATCCATGGAAAAGCGAGTCAACTGAATGACAGACTGTGTTATTTGTGCAGCTGTCGGGGAAATCTGGCTCGAGATTGCGGACTTGCCATGCAGATGATCAGTTGATGGTTGATGGACCATCGAGGCAGAGGAGGATGTAGGAGTATAGTGGTCCACTGGGTGGTGGTAATCTTATAGGATAAGGTATAACAATATGTGGCAGTGGAGGTTCGACATACTACCACCACCAACCCAAGGCGGTCCACCACATGCTTAGGAATCCGCTGAATAGATAATAGGCTATATTTAGGTGATGGAGGCTTACAAACCTTGTTCTCCATATATTATTAGAGGTATGATCTATTGTTTTCCACCCTAGATGCATTTTTGAATGACCCATGTGTCAGTAACTCTTTTCTCTATATGAACATTGTTCTAGACAATGAGATTCTAGTGAAACCATTGACTTGATCTCTATGCTTAGAGAGTCTTACGGTGGATATTAAATAATAAAACACTGGCTCTGATATTTTTTACATACTATAATGGGTGATAGTTCTGTTTGGGATATCTTCGTGGTTGCTTCGAGGCCTTTTGACATCATTCTTGGTATGGACTGGTAATCTAAAGATCATTCCCAATGTGACTGTTTTAGGTGGAGAGTGCGGTGTATCCATGGATATGGGACCTGTTTTTCTTTTGTTGGTGAATATGAACCCCATGTAGTGAAATATTGACATAATCATAGAGGGGAACAGAATATTACTCACGAATTGGCTAACCTCACCCTCCATACCGTGGATGAAAGGAGCATACAGTTTCCTATAGTGGTGGTGGAGTATGAGGACGTGTTTCCAGATGATGTCCCTACATTACCCCCCAAAGGGAGGTAGAATTATGAATTAAAAAATGAATTGGGAAGACACCTATATATACACATGTATATCATATGGATCCCATAGAGCTTCATGATTTGAGGGTACAACTAGAGGAATTTTGTATGAAGGGCTTTTTGAGACCTAGTGTTTCAACTTGGGCGGCCCTACATTTTTCCAATAAGGTATATGTGAGTTTGAGATTATGTGTGGACTTCTAGTTACAGAACCAAGTGACCCTAAACAATAATTATCCACCACCAATGATTTATTACTTCTTCTATTAACTAAAAGGAGTGTGGTGGGTGTCGAAAAAAGACCTCAGATGTTGTTATCACAAACTTCGCGTATGGGATGAGGACACCTTGAAGTCAACCTTCAAATGTCATTATGACCACAACAAGTATGTATTGATTCATTTTAATTGAATAACCAAACAATGTTTATAGGACTCATGAACAGAAACATCTAGCCTTACATACACCGGTTCGTCGTGGTCTTCCTTGATGAAATCCAAATGTTCTCAGCATCTGAGGAAGAGCATGTAATAAACATGAGGATGGTCATAGACATATTCTGAGATCACCAACTTTATTGGATTCTCTAAAAGTGTAAGTTCTATATTATAGTGATCCAATTTCTCAAACAAATAATTTCATGGGATTGATTTGTTGTTGATTAAAATAATTTTAAAACAGTTCTCGCTTGGGTGCCACCCAAGAGTGTTACTGACATACCGAGTGTCATGGGTTTGGATGGGTACTATTTGAAATTTGTACCCAATTTATCCAAAGTAAAATAACCCTTTACAGTATTGACATGAAAGGGGTAACCTTTCATGTGGATAGAGAAGTGAAAAT
The DNA here is from genome assembly GCA_963277665.1 of Viscum album. Taxonomy (NCBI): domain Eukaryota; kingdom Viridiplantae; phylum Streptophyta; class Magnoliopsida; order Santalales; family Viscaceae; genus Viscum; species Viscum album. Next base: position 1,607,406,629 of record OY728123.1, read on the forward strand.
TGTGATTTTAGGAGATGAGGTAGTGTAGGACGAGCACCCCTATCTTGAGATTACCAGAATAGGGCGTTGAGTATGTAGTGTTCTATGTTGAATTAGGGATCCGACATAGTTCTGTCATGATAAATAGTAATGTGATGATTTCCTATGGTTTTTATTAGTTTAGGAACCATGAGTAGAACTACATGACCCCATATTAGGAGCATGCAATGGTATTCTTTGCATTAAAGATGTGGCGACACTACAGGATGGGCGATTGGTTTACCATCTACTCTGACCACAAGACTCTAAATTGTTTCATCTCTCATAAGGATATGAACATGAGAAAGAGATATTGATAGAGTTACTGAAGGACTATGTAATTGAGATTTTCTATAGTCCAAGGAAGAGAAATTTAGTGGTAGACTCTCTCAGCATGATATCCATCTTGTAGTTTCTGAGTGAGGCATCAGAATAGTTAGTAACATAACAAATATCCATTTTGGATGGTGATATAACATCTTACCTCTAATATATTGTTGTCACCCCTCCACTCCTATAGTGAGTTAAGGAGTTACAGCTAAGAGACATATATTGTGGTATTTTACATGCTCAGATTTCCACAGGGCATGCCCCTAAAAGATATTCAAATGGTGGGGAGCACATATTTCTCTCTAGGGGATGCACAGTCAGTGATGTTTTAGGAATTGGTCTTGAGGGAGTTCCATACATCCCATTTGGTGGTACATCTAGAGTTTCAATGAGGTATTAGGACCTCCAATGTCAGTTCTGATAGTCGAGGATGAAGAAGGAGGTTGTAGAGTTTGTTCCTCGATGCCTCACTTGACAACAAGTGATGGCTAGAAACATGGTTACATTAGGATTGAACTAACAACTAGAGGTTCTAGAGTGGATGTGGGATGGGATATCAATTGGATTAGTGATAGGTTTACCATGCACATCTTGTGGACATGATACCACCTGAGTGATCATTTATTGACTCCCCATGTCTTTCCACATCCCAACAATAAATGAGTAGAGTTCAATAGAGAGCTTGGGATGACTCTATGTGTAGGATCTAGTTCAGCATCCAGAAGTTCCATCGATGATCATTTTTGACAGTGAAGATTTTTTCACATCCTAGTTGTGAAACGAATTATAGGAGGTGTTTTGGGAATTAGTTGCATTTTATCATGGAATTTCATCCCCAGACGGATGGCCATATAGATATGACCGATTATTTTCTTGAGGAGATTCTAAATTCTTGCATCCTAGACTACGGCCATAGTTGGGAGGATCACATTCCACTAATAGAGATTGTGTACAACAATAGCTATCATTACACCATTAGTATGGATCCATTCAAGTACTTGTATGTTCGACTATGCAGGTTACCACAATGCTAGATCCATCACACATCATCGACTGTTGTGATCAAGACATTAACAATTGGGTGACTTTTGCGTAGTAACCAGTGGAGATCGAGGATCGACATGACCAGATATTTCATGGGTGGTTGATTCCTCTATTGAACATTCGGTTGCAGTGCTGGAATCTCTATGAGGGAAATTTGGACCCAGAGGCTCAGATTAGTGCTCAATACCGTCATCTTTTTTGTTTAGTAGCCATTGTTTTGGATTTCAGGGAAGTAAAGCCCTATTTTGGGGTGATCTAAATGGCTCGAATTTTCACTAGGAATATTTTTATAATTTCATTAGAAACATTCCTAGACCAGGTGCGGAGATGGTGTGAGATTCTGAGGTCCAGTGTGCCTAGAAAAATACAATGATAATTTTTATGTGTTTAATAAATCATGTTGGTGGTTTTTCTTTAAAAGAGAAATAAATTATAAAAAGGTGATGGATTATAAATATGAGGGAACCGTTGCATCTAGATTAGTGAAATTACCTTAGGTGTGGACTAACATCAACTGACGTGGGTTGAATATCAAATTTTGGAATTGGATGTAAACATCATTAAAATATTTTAATAAAAATATTTTTTTTGACACCATGTTGGTTTCTTTTAATTAGAGCCTATTGTTAGGAATACAGGGTTATCATCATAACCCTATAAATTCCTCTGAGGTAAGGAGACAAAAACCTCTCCGAAAAAAGATGATGAACACTGGTGGATTGAGGTTCAATGATGAAACTAACCTACATTCCTTGTCAATGATTGATCCATCCTCGATCAAGGATGTTGATTCAATTTTTGATTTCCATTCCCTCATAGATTCAAATGAATAACACGGACCAACCCACAAATATTTACATCCATGGTTCCTCTGTTCTTATGGGATGGATAACAGGTTTCCGGATTTTGAATGGGGATTTAGATCTCTGTGTAGATATTTTCACTCTTAAACATGCTAACATGAACGGATCAAGGCCAACATGAATAAGGCCGATATCCATTAATTGGTTGTTCATGTGATTTTCTCTCCCCATTCAATCTATTGTGTTCTTCATAAATACTTCACCCTTTAAACCCCAACACACACAATAGATCGTTACACCCCGATCCCAGGTGCAATGGGACGAGATCAATGTTTTGGCCATACGATGGAATAGATGAGGCGTCATGGGTGCGTGGTATGGTTCAAGAAAGGTTGTGGATTATGAAAATTTAAGATATACTACTGGTGGGGTGGCCGGTTATGAGGGTAGGATGCAGCCGGTGGGGCCAGTCTAGTGGGAGCTTGAGAAGACGACATGACACTGGTATGATGACCTGGGGTAGAGGTATCAGAGTCTTGACAGGGGATGGGCTAGGCAGAGAGTGGGAGGTTGTTCCATTGTCAGGGTGGGTGGTGGAAAGATGCAGTCTATGTAGGACCGCATCAGAAGGTTCCCACATCGGGAGGGGCCATAGTTGGGGAAAATGACCATGACAGGCAGGCACGGTCCTATCGGGGGACACAGAAATGGTCGGTGCGTATGCGGGTGGCACTCTATGTGGAACCCGAATTTGTAATAAGTCATTGGAGATATGGGATGCAGTGACTAAACATGTTGACCGTGATGGCATCACATTTACTAGGAAAAGTCACACGATCCAGATGACCGCCTATGGTGTGGAAAAACTGGATCATGTATGTAGTCCGGGAAAGAGGGGTCGAGACACTCCAGCACCCCATTGGCCTAGACCCAGCGTCCCATCATTCTACACCCAATTGGCCCATCGAGTGGTTCACAATATGATAAGTTGGTTTTGGTTAGGAAAAACAGGGTCAGGCTTGGTCGGGTTTTTCGGACCGGGCCAGGTCTGGTCGAATTCCAGGTTGGGTTGAACAATCTCATAGAAACATCTATAACATTCAAATTGTGTATCTGTTTTAATATTTTTTTTACGGAGTTGGGACCCATAGGATGAGGTGGAACTTTTGAGATACACTAAGTGAGTTATTGATGATGTTAGTCTATAACCTAGTGGATTTAGTAGTAGGTTCTCTCAGAAAAAGCATGCTATAAGCAGAATCCTATAACTGGTTGTGACTTAGTGACTATGTCACATGGGGTTGCATGACCCCTCAATTCTCTATGTTCCATCGATGCTTCGTGGGTCATCGATGCTTTTTGGGAAATCAAGACTTTGTGCACCATCGATTCTCTATGCTTATTCGACGCTCTTTGTGCCATCGACGCTCCCTGTGCCATTGAACTCCAGGAACCATCGATGATCCATCCCCCATTTATGCTCCATGAAACATCAACACTCTATGATTCATGGAAACTGGGAGATCTGTGCACTACATCTGAAAATCCTTCTATTCCTTCTTTAGACATATACATGTGTGAGCTGACCATATTGATTTTACTTCGTGTGTTTCCTTTTTGTTCTACTTCATGTGTTCCCTTTGTTGTGTAATTCATGTGTTTGCATTGTGGTGTACTTAATTTGTTTACTTGTGGCATTTCCATTATGGTTCGAGGGTGTCCTACTGAGTATTTTTTTACTCACCCCTGCACAGTCTTTTCCCTCACATGTCATATATTTTGAAAATGATCGATGCTTTGATGAAGTTCTAGGTTGGCCAAGACCAGGTGATTCTTATTGGAATCAGAAAGACATGTTGTTCTCCTATGACTTGAGAAAGATTTTCTACACATACCCTTTTGTTATTGTTTTCTGCATATGAGTATCGAGAACTCGTGCATTCACTTTATAGATTATTTCTTTTAGTGGGATTGTATACATTCCATGTTAACTGAATCCTTTTTCTACTAGCTTACACTATGGTTTGTATCTTAGTGTATTCTTAAATTTATTACTTTTTATTACATTTTATAATTTTGGGTTTGGATGTCTGTGTGTGTACAGCTACATAAGAAAGTGCATCCCATTTGTTTGATATGCCTACTCAGTACTAGGCCTCATCCCCTGACCTAATAGAGGTGGGCATGGGTTAGTCATAGAAGGAGCCCCTCTAGGATGGTTCATGACAATATGTACATTTCTTTTATCATCAACCCTGAATTTTCTTGATTGATATTTGAGCATCACATTCCTTTTTATCGATTCAATTTCCAAATGGTTTGTGTTTTTGTATGGAATGTTTCGATTGTTCTATGACCATATACACTCCATTGGGATTGGGGCCAGAGGATATCAAACATTACCTTGAATGATCTCTAGAAATTAATGGATATTATTTTCATTCAAACTTATTTGTGCCAAAAATGGTAGGCTTTGGTTGTATTCTCAGTGTGGATTGGTGTGTTCCGTATTAGGATTATATTGATTTTTATCGGAGGTGAGTTACATTTCTATCTCTAGAAGGGGGATCTACATCCAAAAATGAAACTAGGGTATTTAGAATGTTCATGTAGGAACAATTTGTTGTAGAGTGGACTATATCATGGAACATATAGAAAGAATTCTCTTGGATAATGGTGAAATAAATCAAGAAGTATTTCTCACAAATTTGATCCATTTTTAGGAAATCATTTCGAAACAATTCCTCATATTACCTCCTCAGTGAGAGTTCATGTTAATGATTGTTTTTTTGGGAGATAAATCAATTTCTATCTCACCTTACTAAATAGAATCTGCAAAGACTCTTGAGATAAAAGTTTTTTTAAAATACCCAGAAGCTAAAGGTTTCATATAGCCTAGTACTTCATCACGGGGTTATCTAATAGTTTTCTATGGGAATTATGTTGGGGATTTAATCTTATGTTTTCACTATTAGAGAAAATACACGAGGATAGTGAAATCCCACTATCCCCTTCCATGCATTTGAAATCTATTTGATCATTCAATTGGTGAATCGATTTCCTCAAAGACTAACTTGAGTTTAGGGTACTATCAATTAAGAGTGAGACTGTTTAACATACATTGAACAAAATTTATAAATTGTTTTGGATTTTTGGATTTCTTGTTTATGTTATTAATTATAGTGAATACAATAGAGGTATTCATGGATCAAATAAATAAGATATTTAATTACTTTTTATATTAATATATTGTAGTTTTTGTCGAAGAAATTTCTTTCTTCTTCCATTCTTCAAATGATCATAACCAATAACTTGATACCATATTGATTGAATTGAGAGAGAATCAAAAATATTATACATTATAATAATGAATATTTTTGCTTTATAGGGAGAAAATATTTTTCCTGGTCATCTTAGAGGCTAGAATGGACGTTGGCCCTGGGCAAGTTTGAGATTCAATGTTTTTCAGGTTTGTTAGGCTATTATTGGAATTTCATCTATGAATTCCATCATTTGGCCGCATGAATTTCTAGATTGATTAAGAAGGGGATGACGTTTATTTTTTTCATTCAACTCTAAGGATTCTTTCAAATAGATGAAGTATAGGATACCTTTGCACTAAAACACACTCTGCCTATATTGGGCATGTTTTACACTATGTGTTGGATCCATAAAAAGTCGGAATCAGACCAGTTCTCATGCATGCAGATACTATTTTTTCTTATATAACTAGGGTGTTGAGACTCCATGAGAGGAACTGTGAAACTCATGATCTAGAGTTATATTTTCTAGTACATTCCTTGAGATTTCGAGGACACCAACTATTTTGTGATAGGTTTGTAGTGTGCAATGACCATTGCAGACTCAAGTTAATAATTGAACAATGAGACTCGATCCTTTATCATATGAGGTGGTTCATGTATCTCTAGTATATTGACATTGTGTTTACATACCCTTTATGATTAGGAAACATCATTGTTGATGATTTGTGCTAGAATTTGTAGACCAAAGAAGTGTGGGAGGCTTTTGTTGAGTGAAGGATCATGGAACTCTTTATACACATGAATTTCAATGATCTATTATCCCTCAAGTTGTCCCCTAAAGAATTATTTTGGTGTGATTTTGTTTTTTGACAAATCCAGATGACCACAACTGCGTACCAGGCAGTTGGAATGGTATGCAGATGGAGTTCACGAAACTGAAAATGGTTCGTGACAGAGTGGTGCGGTACGTGGATGGTTTGGTGTTAGAGGAGTAGGTTGACTAAGAAAGAGAATTTGTGGAACTTGGAGCATTTATGGACATGGTTCTCGGATGTCTTGTGGTTTCCGGTGGTTGAATGATCGGTAGGCAGTGGAGACCAAATTCAAGATTTAGTCAATATAGATTTAGAGGATTAAGTGGATATCTTTGACTATATAAGAACAGCTAACCCCACTAATTACTATGGATATTGATCATCGTTAGAAAACATATTTTTATTTCGGATTTCGGAAATGGACAAAAGAAGTTTCCGAAGTCCGAAGTGGTTCCCGAAGGTTGAAGTGGTTCATGTAGAAGTGATTCTGCTGAAGGTGTTTTCGAGAATTATTGACCCTCAATGGAAGTCTAGTATGTAGATAAGGAAGCTTTGGTACGCAGAAGAATAGTCAGTCCATGACCAAAGACCAGGTCATGGACAAGAGGGATTTCATTGTGGAGGTTCGCGAAGTTGGTATGTAGTTGCTGTATGTGATAGCGAAGGCAGAGGTAGTCTATAGACAGAGGAGGTTCGTTGAAGAGGTAGTCCACAGATGTAGGGTGTTTCATGGCAGTAACATGGGTACTTGAAGAAGGTGTCTCTTATTCCAAACCAAGTACTTAGTATGTGGGAAAGATAATGAGGTTTTCAATTTTCACAAGAAGCTTGTGAAAGCTTCAATTTAGTTTGAGAAAGTATTTTTCGGTACATAAAAGTACCCGAAATAGTGGACATCACCTACAAGTGAAAATATTACTTCAATAGAGCATATATTTATAGTTGAGGATGGAGGAATTCATGAAAATGAAGGGACCTACATGTCCATAAATAGTGTTTGACCTACAAGTCGATAAACTGTGAGTGGATTCCTCTCAAAGAGAAGAGAGAGAAAGAAGAGGAAGACAGTGACACTTTACACTGGCAGTAATCCAGAGGAAGATTCCTAGGGAGTGACTGTTGGGAATGTAGTGAGAAGACCCTAAATCTTAAAAATGTAGTGAGCCTTGTCATCGAGGATCTATCTTGAACATTGTACTCATTATTAGCAGTGAGCCTTAGTGAATTTGGTATATGGGAACATTATCATTGTATGCTCCTTGGACGTAGCCCAGTGAGGGTGAACCAAGTAAAACATCATTGTTCCATATGCATGATTTCATATCTATTCATATTTTTCTATAGGATTAAGAGATAATTATGTTTTTTCTGACAACAAAACAATATCTGGAGGGAAGAAAGTTCTAATCTATCAAACCCTTATTCAACCCCCCTCTCTAGGTATTCGACCAAGTGGACCAAATAATTCGTATCAGAGGGAAAGGATGAAAGTTAGTGGTTCTCTCTCATGAAGAATAAATGGAGGTGGTAAATCCTAATTGAATCCTGATCCTCGACGAAAATAATTTCCAACTATGGAAAATCGAATGTATCACTACATCCAATCAGTAAGGATGGATGTCTTCATAGCATCTATGCATTGAATATCAGCTGAAATTATTAGTTCTACTTTATCAGAATATGATAGAATAGAATTGGATGTTGATTCTAAAGGGATCAATTCTTTAGGGGGATACATATCAAAAGAAATTTATAAAAAGTTTATGTCCTATAAAAATCACATGAAATGTGGGAAAAAATGTTGAACATTTATGAGGGATACCCAAAAGTCTGAGATGAAAATCTGTAGGTCTTATGGAACATGTATGAACACTTTATAATGAATCCCAATGAGAATATTTTTGCATTATTCGATAGGATAAATATAATTTTGGAAGGCATGTGATGTCTTGGAGAGGTTATTTAAGATATAAATATTCTGAATTGTATCTTGAGTAAAATTCCACCGCGGTTCAATTCGAATGTTTTAGTGTTCGAATACAAAGACCCAAAATATTTGACACAAGATAACTTTCACAATACCCTTGTAGCATGAGAAATGTGAAATGATGAAAATGATGCAGTGGAAAATGGAAAGTCAAAGGGAGTGGCGTTCAAGGCCATGATGAATCTCTCCATTGAAGATAGTCCAGATGAAGAAAATATGGATGAGGTCATGTCATTTTTATCCTCTAATATACAAGTGAAATAGAAATATTAAAGATAAAATTCCATTTGAAATTTTTTGATGAAGAATGATTGTGAATTTTTCATCAAAGTGTCCTAAGAAAATTGATAATTAAAATGATGAAAATGATGAAATTACCCAAATTTAGTATTCAGAAAATGTGAAAGGAAGGAGATTTTATATGAGAATGTTCTTAAAAATGAATAATATGGTTTCAAAATAGGATGAATGTTATGAAGAATCTGAGGTAGAAGAGTAAGAGTATTTCATAGACCATAAAGTAAATGGTTTTGTGGCAGTTCCAAGAAATAATTTAATAAGAGAAGAAAGTGACAATGAAGAAAGAGAAATTGATGTAATAGTTGGTCTTCAGGATGAATTAGAAGATTTCCTCAGAGAGATAGATATTCTTAGAGCCAAGACAAAGAAAGATAACAAATTTGTTCATGAAACCAGACTCTTTATGCAGTAGGATGAAGAATTTAATTCCTCGTGGAATGATGAAATTTAAAATCTGAGGTCTTCAATGCCAAATATCTTTGAAAATGGGGTTGCGTACAAACTCCAAATTGATGAAAAAAAAATTGAAATTGATTGTTTTACTAAAATTGGAAGAGATCAAATTAAATTTATTGAACAACTAGAAAATAATGTTTTCAATCTGTGAAGAACTAGTGAAAAGCATGAGAAACAGCTAGGAATGAATATCAAATAGGAAACCAAGAAGATGATATTTGAATAGAGTGGTCTATCTAAATAGAAGAATAAATTTTCTCTAAATAATAAGCATGGTATGAGGCTTGATCTAAAACAGAAATCAGTTATGGTTCATGTCATACCACAAGCACCCACTCCAAGACTGAACACTGATTTAGATATGAAACCAAACCAAGAAAATTCAGAGAACCCAAGGCACAACTAATGGTGCATCATTAACACACAAAAATTTCCTCACATAAGGTTCTATTTTTGTGGTAAAATGGGACACTCTCATAATGTATGTTACATAGCCAAGAGGTACGAAATGGAACATGACCAACAAAGGGGGTTGTACATATTTCAAAATTACAGGTCACCAATTGATGATCATTGTTTCTAGTGTAATGGTCTTGGACATATGGAAAGATATTAAACATCAACCATGTAGTGGAATGTGCTGAGGAAAACTGAATTCATTCATAATAAGAATCCAAAATAATCGTCAAGTGATATGGAAATTCAAAATCAATTTTCAACTTAGTAGGCTCAAGCTGACCCATCATATACTACGGAAGATCAAGATAATCATTCCATGTGGGTTATGAATTTAATGTATTTGGTCAAAAAGAAAAGTTTTGAGAGGGCTTTGGTTGTAGAAAATGCGTTCATGGCATCTGGTTGCACAAAGATAGGTATAATTGATAGTGGTTGCACATTCAATGTGATGGAAAATAAGAATCTAGTAACCATAATCAGGTACGATAATGAAGTATTGTATGATTCGGTAATGACGAGGGTCTGAAAATTATTGGTTTTGGAAAATCCATCTTTGGAGGAAAAGACATGAGATGTGAAAATGTCTTGGTTGTTGAAGGGATTAGTCACAAATATCTTAGTGTTTGTCCATTGTGTGACTTATCACATTTCATAATATTTTCCAAGAAGTTATGTATCATCAGAGAAAAGGATGGTGTTTTTGTGTTGCAAGGAAAGCACACAACAAGGGATTCTCTATGTAAAGAGTGGAGAAGAAGATATGTAATTTCTATCCATGGATGAAGAAATCATTTTGTGGCATAAGTTTCATGGCCTCATAATGAAAGGTTCCATGGATAATCTGGTGAAATATGATGCAGCTCGAAATCCCCCTAGACTATCATGTGATCGGACTCATACGTGTGATGTATGCCAGCAGGGGAAGCTCATTTGGAAGACATTTAATAAAAAGGAGCACAAGTCAACAAGACTGCTTGTGTTGGTGCAAATTTATGTGTGTGGGCCAATTTCACCAAGGGTTATTTTTGGGAGGAGATATTATGTTCTGTTCATTGATGACTATATCATAATGGAATATGCCTCAATAATCACCCACAAATCTGAAGTGTTCATATTCATTTCATGATATCGTAAGGAATGTGAAAAGCTGCTTGGTCAAAAAAAATCTGGATGATTCAAACAGATAAGGGAACCAAGTTCACAAATATCCAAGTAGAGGATTATCTCAAAATACATGAGATACGTCATCATGTCACAATAGTATGAACTCAATCGATAAATGGAGTATGTGAGAGAAGAAATCGGATTATAAAAATATGGCAAGAACAATGCTCATTGAAAAGGACCTTCCAGAGAAATTTTTGAAAGAAGAATTAATTATAAGAGTATATACTTCAAAAAGAACATTACTTTTTCGAAAAGAGGAGGAGACTCCATACGAGTTATGTTATGGAATGAAGTCATTGTTGTTGTACTTTTGAATATTTGGAAGTAAATGTTTCATTCCCAATAGAGAAAACGTAGGAAATTTGATTCTTGTGGGGATGAAGTGATATTTCTTGGCCACTCAACTAATAAAAAAGCATATAAATGCTTCAATAAGTGGCTGGGAAAGATAGTTTAAATACTCGATGTGTCTATATTATAAAATTAATAGAATCATCATCAGTTACATGATCAATCTCAGGAGGATATCGATTAGGAGATGAGAATATCAGGAGGTTCTCTAGCTCCAAAGGATGATTCAAAATAATACACAGAAGATGAGAACAAAATAATGTCTTCCCAAAGACCAGTATGAAGATCCGAAATTGATAGACAAAACATAATTGGAATTCAGTCTGCACCAGTGGAAACAAGAAGTATAAAGCCTCTACGACAAGCATCATACTTATCACAAGTTGAGCCTAAGATCATTGGTGAAGTAGTTGAAGATGAGAATTGGGTTCTGGAAATGATTGATGTTCTTGAACAAATTGAGAAGAATCAGACATGGGAAATTGTTTCAAGACCTGCAGACAATAATGTTTTCAGTACAAAGTGGGTCTTTCATAACAAAATGAAATAATATAGTGTTTTCATTCAATAAATATCATGAATGGAGTGTAAAGGATACTCCCAGATAGAGGGTATAGATGTTGATGAGAGATTTTCTCCCATTGCATGGCTAGAGACAATCAGATCATTCATGGCCATAGGTGTACAATGAATGATTAATTTTTTAAAGATGATGTTAACTCATCATTTTTAAATGGAGTTCTCGATGAAGAATTTTACATTAATCAGCCTCATGGAATTCTCAATCGTGATTATTATAATAGAGTTAGTCGACTGAATAAGGCGTTATATGGTTTAAAGAAAACACCAAGAGAATGGTATTCAAGTATGGATCTTTTTCTAATGAAGCTTGGTTTCCATCATGGTGGAGTTGATTACAATATGTATTTTAAAAATGGAAATATTAAAAGGATAATGGTGTTGCTTTATGTCGATGACATAGTATTTGGTGGATCATATGATGTACTATGCAGACAGTTTTCTGAATTTTTTAAAATAGAATTTGAAATGTTGATGATCAGTGAGCTCTAATTTTCCCATGGTTTGAATGTGATACAAGGAAAGAATGAATCTTTTATTTCTCAATATAATTATGAAAAGGAGGTTCTGCGAAGATTTTAAATGGATAATTCCAAAGAGACAAAGACACTGGTTGCTACTCATCTGAAACTGTAATGAGATGTTCAAGGCTAGGAAGTTAATGTCACAGAATTTAGGAAAATCATTGGAAGTATATTGTACATGACAATGACAAGGCCTGATATTTTATTTTCCACATTCCAAGTAGTGAGGTATCAATGTAATCCTACGGTGAGCCACATGATTAATGAAAATAAAATTATATGGTATATCAAGGGAATGGTGGTCTTTGGCCAAATGTATAATGAAAAATCTCATCAAGAGTTATTGGGATATACAGATGCAGATTGGGCCGGTTTAGCAGATTATAGGAAATCAACATCATGAGGTGTATTTTATCTTGTAGGACTATGTATTTCTTGGTTAAGAAATAAAAAAAATCATTTCAATGATCACTATTGAAGCTGAATATATTTCAACTACCCAAGCCTGCACGTAACTATTATGGATGAAGCAACAATGTGAAGATATGGGAATTGAGGTGAAATCTTTGATCAGAATTAATTGGGATAATTTATGTACTATAAATCAAATAAAAAATTATGTCAATCATTCAAGGACATAGAACATTGAAATCAAATATCTTCTTATCAGGAAGAAAGTGGAGCAAGGGATTGTTAAGTTGGAGTATGTTCCTATAGAACAACAAGTTGCAGATATTCTTACAAAGGCATTACCAAAAGCATCATTTGTATGGCATAGACTTGCTCTAGGAGTCATGTCGACTTACCACAATTGAAAAAGTGTGTATGTGGGTCCCCTATCCATGATGTAGGATTTGTCTTTCTCTATTGTGTTGATATGTGTTCTTTACCCTGTTGTAGACAACCTTGGAGTTCCCCTAATGTTCGTTGACAAAGGGGGTGAGAATGTGTGAATATTCCATGGGGATAAAGTCATGGGAAGAATCTGTTAATTGGAGTAGTGAGATAGGGGGAGTTGAATCTAAGATGAAGTTGATTGGAAGAGATATAAGATAGGGGAGAATTTAATATGATGATGCTAGAAGTAATCGATCAAAGAATAGATATCACAACAGTTGAAGATAAAGATAAAATAATATGAATGGTGTTAGAATGGTGTTAGAAGGTTTCCAACTCTTAGAAATTGGTATTAGTTCAATATCACCAATTAGTGATATAAATGAAGTGATTCTTTGATGAAAATCTCATTTACAATTGTTTCACATGCCGAGCAATTCTCATTTGGGCTTAGATAATGTGTTGAGTAAATCCTTGTTCACTATCTTAGTCATGTAAATAGAATGATGGATTGAAGATGGAAGGAGAATTATCAAGATATCAAAATAAAAAGAATTGTTTTAAGAAGGGTTGTCAACAATCCAAAAGGGGAGATTTTTGGGAAAAATCCCTCAAGGTGTTCCCTTGGAATGTTTTGGGTGTGGTTGTTTTTGTTAACCAATCCAGATAACTGCAAATGAGTATGATTTGTGCTTGTCGAAGATAGGTTTCTAAGGTGGCACAATTTCCCACTGTTTTCTAAATTTAGAGCATAAATATTGGGAATTTGAGAGAATAATGGTGAATGAGATTTGAAAAGGAATCGGAACAAGGATCCCGAGACAGAGAGTGTGTACCATGTGCGGTAAGTGTATGTGGTCACATACCAGGTAGTGGGAATGGTACGCAGATGGTGTTCTCAAAACTGAAAATGGATCGCAGCTAAGCAGTGCAGTACACTGATGGTTTGGCGTCCGCAGAGAAGGTCGGCCCGTATAGGATCAAAGGTCTTATACAGAGCACGTAGGAAAATGGTTCGCATATGGCTTCTGTTTCACGGTTGATGAAATATCGGTAGGCGATGGATACAAAATTCACGATTTCTTAAATCATGACTTGATTGATGAAGCGGATATCTAAGCCTATATAAGAATATCTGACCCCACCAATTATTGTGGATATTGAACATCATTAGAAAAAAAAACATTCTCCAAGATTTCATTAAATGCCGATGGAAGTTTGTGAGGACCAAAATGGTTCATGAAGACTGAAGTGGTTTACGCAGAAGTGATTCTGCTGAAGGTTTTTGTGGGAGTTACTGATCTGCCAAAGATGTATGGTAATTGAAAAAGGGAGCTTCAATATGTAGAAGTGAACGCAACCCACGAACAATGAATCGTTCATAGACAAGAGGGGTTTCACATAGGAGATTCAGGATGTCGGTATGTGGTTTCTATATACGATAGTGAATAAGGAGGGAGTCTGCAGACAGAGGAGGTTCACAAGAGAGGTAGTCCATGGACGGATGGAGATTCCCGAAAGAGGCAGTGGAAAATGAAAAGGGTTTAATGAATACCAAGCTTGATACATAGTACATGATAGAGACAAGGTGTTTCGTGATTTTCACAAAAATCTTGTGAAAGCGTCAATTCAATTTGTGAATGTATTTTATGGTAACAAACAGTACCTAGGAAGGTGGACTTTATCTACGGGTGAAAACGAAACTTCAACAGAGCATCTACTTATAGTTAAGGATGAATGAATTCGTGAAAATGAATGGACCAACATGTCCATAAAATGGGTTTCACCTACAAGTCGATAAAATGTGAGTGGATTCCTCCCCATGAGTAGTCAGCGAAATAAGATGAAGAAAGTGACAATTTACACCAAAAGTGATCCAAATAAAAAGGCATAGGGACTTACCCTTGGGAACGTAGTGAGCTAACCATAAATCCTATAAAGGAAGTGATCTTGGTCATAGAATATCTAGCTCGAACTCTGTAGTCATTATTGGAAATGAGCATTAGTGAATTTAGAATATCAGCACATTGTCGTTTTATGCTACTTGGACATAGCCCGGTGAGGGTGAACTTAGTTAAAATCATTGTGTCAAGTGCATGATTTCATTTCTATTCATATATTTATATGGGAGGAAGACCGAATTATGTTTTTTCTGACAACAAAATAAGATTAGGATGATATAATTTTATAATCTATCATACCCTGATTCACCCCCCTCTCAGAGTATTTAGCATAGTGGACCTAACAGGTTAGCTCAAATATTGTCATACGCTGTACCAATTATTTTTTACCAAACCAATATATAATAGTAATCTTATCAACGGGTATTACCTCCAAGGTATAGCTTTTATTTTGTGGATCCAACATCATGATGTTCTCTTGGAAGTAGAAATGTTATTCCTTTTCAAGGATGAGTATGGGTTACTACTGGTTTATGTGAGGATCTGATGAGGGAGTTTCACTATTATAAATGTGTGATGAATCTATTTCTAAAAATAATATATTATTTTCTTCAAAAGAAATATTTTTTTCTAGGGATGAAAAAGGATATTAATGTATTGTTGGAAATATATATCACTTTCCGCAAGGTGAGGGCCAAGAATAAGAGGCGTGATGGTTCATTATAGTCCATAACCATTCCAAAATGTATGTGGGATGATGTAACTATTGAAATTGTGATAGGTTTACCTTAGAAACCCTGAAATAATCGGAATTTATAGATAATTTTGGATTGTCTAACCAAGATATCCCACTTTTTTTTATCAAGGAGACATTCGTTATTGATGATATGGATAGTATATACATGAATTTGATTGTTCGACTATATAGTTTTCCTAAGTGTATCATTTCAGACTAAGATCATCATTTTACATATTATCTATGAAAGGTTCTATAATAGACTTTGAGATCATTGGTTTTTATGAGTACACCCTATCATACACATACTAATGGTTAATCTGGATGAGCTATTCATTTTAAAGAGGATATGTTTTGAGCTTGTGTTACGTATTTTGGTGGTTCTTGGGAGAACTATATTTCACTCATTGAAGTCAAATATAATAAATGCTTCAATGAATTGGTTTAATTGGATGATTTTGAGGATTTCTATAGAACACATTTTTGGTCACCGATTTACTAGGTATAAGTGAGAATGTTAGTGCTAGTTGGACTACGACATGTGAATGAGGACTATAGGTATCTTTTATTGGTCATAAAGAGATTGGTGATTGTGTATATCTGGAAAAAAATGTATGCTGAATATCATATATGGCCCCTAGAGTTTGAGGTTGTTCATCATGTTTTTCATTGGATGTTTCTTTAGTAAAAGAAATGTTGAATTAGGAAACAGGGAAGCTAAAACTGAGTTTTTCATGTCGTTTTTAGATAGTAGAGAGGTTTGGTCCAATGGAATACCGTTTGTCCCATCCATGGCACTTAAAATAATCACAAAATATTTTTCACATGTCACAGATTTAGAGATATCACACTAACTCATCTAATGTGATGTACATTAAATAAGATGATCTAGACATTGAAGCATACTTTTAGAAGAGTTAGGTTATTATTATATATCATATTGATATGAATCCTAGATTTGAAACCATACCTCTAGTGCGAGTGAAGTGCCCATGTTGACATGTAAAAGAGGATACCTTAAAGAGTGACTCATATATATTGACACATTGGCCAAAATGTTTCATGAATACCCCACAGTGATGCTTGGAAGCAACTGAGTGAGAAGCTATTATATGATGGGGAGGTTGTAGAATATCATACTTTTCCCATGTTCATGCATTTTAATATTTGTATAATCATATTTGAACCTATTTTATCAGTAAAATCTTGTTTTCAATCATTTTTAGGGTGATTTGATCAAAGGAAGGAAGCAACATGATTATATCTGAAAATTATTTAACTATAGGGCAGACTATGTTATAGATCAATCAAATGCTCCATAGTGAGAGTTGTTATAGAATGGAGATCACGTTTGTGGCTTGGGGTCCTCTGAGAAGATTTTTATAGCTAATTCCAATTATGGAGTATCTCTTCTATGTAGAATTATTGTGTAATAGTGCATGTCTTGGTTATTTTCTCTACAATGTTTATATTGAGGTTGCATGGTAAGGTTCTGAGGGTTGGATTTGGAAGGTTCTACCAAGATTAGTACCCCTATGGTATAGAGGTAGGTTGTGTGAAAACTCCTACATTGGAAAGGGTATGAAAACAATGTGATTTCCTCTATTGAGTCATGGTCTATCCTTAGGTAAAGTGAATTTGGGTTATAGACCTCGATATAGAAGGCATAGAGAATTTTACCTAGGGTAGTTACTGTGTGTTCCATTCAGATACTTCCAAGTTTACCCTATTTTATGAAGTTATGTTTCATAAACCAGGGGGTGTCATGGTTCTCCTTTTAGTATCATGTCTATAAATATCACTAATCCCCTCTAAACTGGTTTGGGACCCACCATTTCCTCTCTACTACTAGGTGATTTGAATATATTTTCAAAGAAATTGGGATTTCATTTTCATAAGATTCATCCCCAACCTTCTAGGGATAAATATATGGTGAACCCAGCTTTCCATTCCCAGTGTTTCCATCCTAGATATTAGAGGTAATCCCTTTGATTAATCCACTTTTTATTTTTCATTGGTTCACTCTTGGAGAACCAATATTGAATGTTTTTCTTTTCATAAACATATGGTAAATAGAATGAACTAGAATTATTTCTTATACATATGTATTTTGTCTACGGTATATTCATTTTGAGGTGGGTGGATATAACCTATCCCAATTTTTCTATTTCAATTTATTCTAGTATGTGAAACATATATGATCACAACATAACATTATGAAAAAATCTAAATCAATTGGTTTATCCTCTATTGACGAGTTACACATGTATAGGACTATCATTATATACCATTAGGTCCTTTGGCATTGATACCAAGTCATGCATCCACATGATAGTAGTGTTGGGCCTTGACCTTACATGACATGGTTATATTGAGCATTAATACCTATTATTTTTTGAATCATTTAGGATTGTTTGATTAATATTTTTGATTGGAATAACATTATAAATTAGATTGATTTCTTTATAGGGGATCATAAACACTCATATTTTATTGATTATCATACTAATATCCTTGGATGTTGAAGTTATAATTTGGATAGGTTTTGATGTAATTTCAAATTAATATGAATTAGGAACATATGGATCGATAAATCATAATTTAATGATTTGACCATAACGTCTTCAGAAGAAACATGTTACACTTATGCTTGGTTATGATATAATTCTTATTACAATTTGTACAATTATATTGTAATTCTTATAGAACTTTGCTCGGTTATGCTTTATTGATTATAGGGATTTTTCCAATTATGATGTAACTCTTATAGGGATTTTCTCAGTTATGCTATAATGTTTATAGGGATTATCCTAGTTATTATGTGATACCCATAGGTCTCTTCCAGATTATCCAATGATTATTTATAGTTATTACCCATATTGTTTATGTAAATGGTTGTCATTATTCCTAGACATGATTAGAGATAACTAGTGTAGTGCTGAAGTATGTTGCAACCGAGCATGGTTGTGAACTTGAAGATCAAGGGTTTCTGTATTTATTTTTTGTGTACTACTGATTGGTTAAATTATTTCCCTCTTTATAACATTATTTTCTACACTATGAATCTATTACTTGATTTTTTAAGAAATGTTTGTGTCAACATTCTTAGATTCAGTCCTACCCTGGATGGGCCATCATTTGGTATGTAGATAGATTTCATAGATACAGGTCTAGAAAATGGAATGATACCATGTTTTTTGTTATTATTTACATCATGGGTTAGATATTGGATATGTTACAGACATCGATTTTGGGACTAGGATCATGGAATTTTTATTTGAGTGTGAATAGTTTTCTATTTTTTTGACCTTCAATGCATCATCTATTTAAATTCCGTCATGTCATCACATTATTCTATTATTATTGAGTTTTTTGGAGTTGATATTTATTCTACATTAGAAATGTTTGGTACCCACATAGATTTCGTGGATTCATGTTTGGAAAAGGGCAAGAAACCATATTTTTGATTATTTTTTACTCAATGGGCTAGATAATGCAGTTCGGATGGACATGGGTTTTAGGACTGGGATTTTAGAGTCTTTATTTGAGTCAGCATAGTCTTCTATTTTTGGATCTTTAGTACATCATCTAGATACATTTTATCCTATCATTACATGATTCTATTATTATTTAATTATTGTATTTTTTCCTCATTCTTCTATTGATTCATGTAGTTCAGTATTTTTTTCTACTATTTCTACTAATTTTTTGTTATTTTCTTTTTTAATTATGCTTTATTCTATATGGTATAGTCTCTCCGAGATATCTATTATATCCATGCTTATAGTTTGAATCCTCTAGCATAAGCAGAGGCATGCATCAGTTTATGTATCCAATACTAGTTCAGTAACCTAATGGAGTGTATGGATTGGGGATATTACATGGTTGTTAAATGGGTTCTACCGAAAATTTAGTGGGATCCTTTCATCCAACACACAACTAAGACTCCACAAAACTCCCAACCATTGATTTTCATGGCCCATTACACAAAAAACACCTACTTAAACACCCATACCGAATATTTTCCATTATAGTAATGGGGTAATATAAAAAATAGAATCTCATAACTTCATTAAAATCAACAATGCTACAGTTCCACTTATAATGATTTTCATTATTATAAGTACCTTAAAATGACTTTCTCAAACAACACAGGCCATTAAACCCAAGAATTGGCCTCCTAATCCTATTTCACCTCATTTATCTATCCATGATTCCATAGAACCCATATTAGTGATACTAAATTCTTTTTTAGGACATTATCTCAATAGTCTAGAATCCACATTGGGTGCTCTATATTAAATGTATCAGACTCGAGCTCAAAATCCTCATAATCGATGATATTAATGGGATCAAATAATATACCTCTGAAATTGGGAAACATGATACACATTGTTCTTAACTTAATAGAATGAAGGAATATCTATATGGTACTATAGTATTTCAATCTAGTTTGTGATCTCGAATGATCCAACATAGCATAGCGCTAGCATCAATTTCTTCCACAAACATTAGTATCCTATCCAGGGAGTAGCTCTTATAAAAACCTCGCCACCTATAATAGACACCAATGTTCCTATGGTTTGAATAATAATTCATCCTACTCCATGTTATGATAAAACTCTTATAATTTAGATAAAATCTCTCAGGGATCTATTATATCATATTAGGAACTACAATTTCCATATCTATAGCATTATTCCAATAAAGTAATTAACTACATGGACTATAATAGAGAACCACATAGGGTTCCAACAAAATCAAATCTTGGTAACTATTTTATTAAGGTAAATCAACCAAGAATAAATAATCATTCAAATATTCACTAAAGTCTAGTTCAGAAACCCAAATAATTTCCTTCGATATGTGAGTCCTCCACTCTGGTTGTCCATTTTTTTGGGGATGGTACATTATGCTCAATCTCACCTGACTCCTACGGATTTTTGTAACCAAGAAACAATTCGGACGTAAAACATATAAGTCCCTAACCAAAAACATTACTTAATATTGAGTTATTTCAAGAATACACATTGAAAAGCTTCTCAGGATTAGAGTTTTAGAGAATTAAATCATGAATCATGCATTACATTATACATTTAAACAAGGTGGTTACATAAATGAAAATATTCACTTTTCCCATTAAAGGAAACATATTTAAAATAAAACATGGATTCATTCTTAAAAAATTCTTGACACTATCATCACATCATTTACCATTCCATTGACCTCTGAAAATATTTCGAAAACATGGGATGAGCATAAAAAGCTATGTAAGGGATATTAAAATACGGAATGAAAACATTATTCCATTTATACGTAAGAATCAATGAAATAATACTTTACTCGTAAAACATAAGAACTTTAACATACCTCATGAAATCATAATATACATGAATAACTCATAGAAATCATAAGACAAAAAGGTAACATGAGGCATTCATAACATTCTTACGTAGGGAGTAACCCTCATGGTTACGTTTGGAATACCCATCACAATATATTCCCTAAATATCCTCAGAGAAACAATAGAGTTTAACTCTTTCATGTTACCCAATGCATTGGAGAGCTATCACGGGCTGACCCGCCCTTATTTTATCACGGAACCACCCATTTTCTCAAACAATTCCCAAGAAACATAACATAATCTTACCACATAAAACATGCATAAAGGAAACCTATCATTTCCACATTTCAATCACAAGATATAAAAAACACATTAATATAATGAAAACATTATCAAAACCATTTTCAAACCAAAATAAAATAAAAGTAAAACATGGTATTTATTTTTCATTTAATAAATGTTATGGCTTGTAGAGGAAGTCGAAACTCAAATAATAGTCACGATGGAGGATAATTCATTGTCGCCGCATACGTAAGACAAAAACATTACCTTTTGTCATTTAGTAAAATTATTCTTATAAAAAGATTCATTTTTAATAAAATTAATGTCAAATGGGTTTATACACCATATAAAATAAAGTTGTGTATAAAACAAAATATGCATCAATGAAAGGAGATTGGGACGAAGTCCCTTGCCTCATGTCCGACTTTACTCGATTGTTCTTTAATCTCCTGAATAATAAACTAGAGTTAATTTATACTTTTTTAAGAACCCTTTTCAAGTTCATTATTCCTTTTATATCACTTAAACCTTTTTTTGAACATTATGTAATTATTTAAGTTAAAAACGGTCATTTTGTCGATCTTTGGTACTTGAGTCAAAAATAAGCTTCTTATAATTAGAAGTTGTTCATGTGGAAAAGTATCTATTATATCCAGAATTATATTCATGATTTAATTATCATATATATCATATATATCCAGTATATACACGCATATATAATATTACATAAATTTTATAGGTAATGAATGAAATTCACCATTCCTGGAGACGGTAAGCCATTCGTACGCTTGAATGCTACTTTCATTTATATTTTGTATTTAATGGAATGAAATCATAATGATATAAAGTTATAATCTATTTAAGTATAATATCATATATAATATCATTAACTCCCTCCTTTATATTTCTTACATATGGCATTAACGATTCAAATCACTTTGTGGGGGCGGTAGTCCGCACTTCCTAAAATGAAGATATCACCTTTACGAATAATGGAAACCATAAAGGAATTCCATAAATGAAAAATAAAGAATCATAAGGAAAACATAAACATAATATATATCATATATAAATATAGTTACATCTTAATGTACACCATGAAAGGTGTTAAAAGAAGATTGAACAATCATCATTTCATGATGCAGTAATTCTCCCTCCACATAAATAGTATGTTCTTTAACCATTAAACGGAGGTGTGTGTAAGTGTAGATAAAATAATTCTCATAACAACATAATAGTATATTTAGGATACTTTTTTTGTTACAAAATAAGAAATAAAAATAGTTTATGGGGTTTTAGAAGCAAAATAAAACAAAAGAACATTAGAGAAGACTTTACCTTTAAATTGGGTAACTCCCATTGGTTTGAACCAAAAGGTTTTCTTGAAGAGATTTCTGCCTAAGGTAAGTCTTCTATGATGAATAGAGGGATGTGGAGAGATAAAATGAGTAGAGTGTGGCCGATAAAAGGGCTTGAGAGGTGTGGGTATGTTGGTAGAGGAGGGGGCTTTTTATAAGAGGGATGAGGGGAACTCTTGGAAAATCTTGAAATGTTACTTTATTATAAAATGATTGTCGGATTTTAAAGGTCCAAAAATGATATATTTAGAGGATAAGGTGATAATAGTTCTAAATATACTCATACAATAGATTTTTAATAAGTTTATGTCTTAGATTTTACATTATCTTTTCATTTTATTTAAATCGTTCATTAATGAGGTAATCACAGCACCATCATGGTGTCATAAATAAATTAATTTATTTAATGTCTAAATATTATAAAAAATATCATGATGTAGGAAATAATTTTATCTTTACAATGAACATTTATAGTCTAATAGATCATTTACATGGACAAAAATAAAATTGTTTTACTTAGGTGTTACATAATTTTGTTATATTTAACTTTCTTTAAAAATAAAAAGATAAAACGTCACTATCACACAAAAGTGATTCCATGAGGTCCCAATGTTGGCACACGGCATCTCATGGTCGGATATGACACAAAAAAATAGAATTATGACACATTTTGGGGTCATATTATATTATTATGATATTATTTTATTACCCTTAACTACCCGATTACGAATTAATCATGACAATTAAAGATAATTACTGTTGTTACTATTAATAATGTCCAAAAACAAAAAAGTCTTAATTACATAATTTGGAACTTATGATTCCAAATATGGAAACCATTTTAAAAATTCCAAACATGGAAATTGTAGTAATTAATTTAAAAATAATTCCCATTGTCAAAACCAATAGCTGGTTTTTTAGAAACAATATCTATCAAAAGTTTGACAATTGTTTATGTCCAATTTCAATGATAAATTAATTCCAATGACCACCAATGGATTAAATGGTAAAAATATATTATATTTAAACTTTTAATCAAATTAAAAATAATAATCTATCCATATAATTAAATTAGATGAAAAATTAGTTTTGAAGTAAAATGCAGTATTTTTCACTATTCATTATAAAATGAACATTGTTAGAAAAATACCAAAAATTTATGAAAAGTAAATTTCAATGTCCCAATACTAAAGAATATGTTTATTTTGTAAAATATAGCTTATAATATTGTCAAAAGATAGATTTAAAAATGGTTCTCCATCAAAAAGCGGTAAAACAATCTTTTAAAAATATTACAGAATTCAATGCTTATGATTGGATTTATTCGCATTTTAAGCCTCTAAAAAACTATCTGATTTAGAAATAGAAATAGATATGAAAATAAATTATTCTATACTTAATTGGGATGTTACATCCTTCCCCCCTTTGTAAAATTACTTCCCTGCAATTTATTTACTTATTGAATAAGTTGGGGTATTTATCCCTCTTTGCATTTTCAGACTCCCATGTTGCCTCTTCAATCATGTGGTTTTTTCACAAAACCTTTACTTGATGAATAACCTTATTTTGAAATACTTTCTCTCTATGGTCAAGAATATGGACCGGTTGTTCCTCATAAGATAGGTTCTCTTCCATCTGAACTACCTCTGGATTCAAAACATGAGATGGATCTAGCATGTACTTCCATAACATTGAAACATGAAAAACATTGTGTACCTGAGATAAACTCGGAGGTAAAGCCACTTAGTCTGAAACTTGTCCAACTCTCTCCATAATTTAATATGGTCCAATGAACCTTGGACTCATCTTTCCTTTCTTACCAAATTGCATCACACTTTTTCATGGTGAATCTTTGAGGAAGACATGATCACCTACCTCAAAAGAGAGGTCCTTCCTCATGTTGTACGCATAACCTTTCTGCATCCTCTGAGCTAATATCATGTGTTTTTGTACAAGGTGAACTTTTTATACAAACTCTTATACCAATTCTGGTCCCATCAACTTCCTTTTTCCCACTTTATACCAAAAATCTAGAGTTCGACACCGATTCCAATATAATGCCTCAAATGGTGGCATCTGTATACTGGAATTAAAACTGTTATTATAAGAAAACTCAACCAAAGAAAAATATTGGTCCAAAAATCTCTGATAATCCATCAAACAAGAATGTATAATATCCTCCAATGTCTGAATTGTTCGTTCTGACTGCCCATCAGATTGAGGATGAAAAGTTGTACTAAAATTTAATTCAGTAGCCAACAACTTCTGAAGGCCTTTCCAAAATATAGAAGTAAACCTGGGATCATGATCATATACAATGGAGAGGGGAAATCCATGTAACCTGACTATCTCTTTAAGATAAAAATGAGAAAGTTGATCTAGGGAAAAATTATCTCGTATAGCAAGGAAATGAGAAGATTTAGTCAAGCGATCAACAATAACCCAGATTGCATTATTACCTCGAGGTGTCTTCGGCAATCCCACAACAAAGTCCATGGATATATTCTCCCATTTCCACTCTGGAACTAGTAAAGGCTGAAGCATCCTTTTCAGTAACTACAACTCTACTTTATCCTGTTGACCAGTCAAACACTTAACTGTAAAATCAGCAATATCTCTTTTTATTCCATCCCACCAGTAATACTCCTGAAGATCTCGATACATCTTAGTACTGCCTGGATGAACTGAAAATGAAGAACTATGAGCTTCACATAACAACACTCTCTTCAACTGTGAATCACAAGGCACACCAAATCACTTCCCAAATCTCAAAACACAATCATTATCAATGTTGAATTCAGGTAACATACCCTTCTGAACCATCTCTACCTTTCTCTGCAACTCATTGTCTTGCTTCTAATCTTGCTTAATTCTATCTAATAGAGATGATTTTTATGATACCTGAAAAAAAAAGAACATCCTACACCAAAAACATCAATGCCAAAGTTCATCAAATCCTTAACCAAAGGATCATGGTCCAAATGTAACATGGTTAATGAAGCATTACTTTTTCGACTCAAATCATCATACACTTTATTTTCTTTTCATTGATGGTAATGAATTGTACAATCATAATCCTTGATTAATTCTAGCCATATCCTCTGTCTCATGTTCAATTATATCTGAATGAATATATACATTACACTTCTGTGATAGTTATATATTCCACACTTTACTCCATAAAAATTATGCCTCCAAAATTTTAAAGTGAAAACAACAACAGCTAATTCCAAATCATGTGTAGGGTAATTTACCTCATGAGTTTTCAACTGACGCGATGCATAAGAAATTACCTGATCATTCTGCATTAGGACACTACCAAGTCCTTTCAATTAAGTATCACTGTAGATAACAAACTCTCCATTCATGTAAGGTAGTTCCAAAACTGGAGCATTCACCAATCACCTTTTCAACCCCTGAAAACAATTATCACATTCTTTTTTCCAGATAATCTTAACAACCATCCGAGATAGCTTAGTCATTGGACTAGATAACCATGAATTTTTTTACAAACCTTGGGTAATAGCCTGCCAAACCATGTAAACTATTAATCTTGGTTACATTTTTGGGTCTTCTCCATTCTTCAACAACCTTTTTTTTTGCAGGATCAACAGTTATTCCATCTTTAGAAACAATGTGACCAAGGAAAAAAAATTTGCAACCAAAACTCACACTTACTGAATTTCCCATAGAATTTATTTTCTTTTTAAGGCTTGAAAAATAAGACTTAAATGACTTTCATGCTCCTATTTACTTTTATATAATACCAAAATATCATCAATGAAAACAAGCACAAACTTATTCAAGAACTCAAGGAAAAATCTATTCATAAGGTCCATTAATACAATAGGTGCATTGGTTAACCCAAAAGGTATTACTACAAATTCCTAATTGCCATATCTTATACGAAATGTGATCTTCGGAACATCTGCTTCCTTTACCTTCAAATGATGGAACCCATATCTTTGGTCAATCTTTGAAAAATACTAATCTCCTTGGAGTTGATCAAACGAATCATCGATATTTGGAAAAGGATATTTTATCTTAACAATGATGTCATTCACTGCTCTATAATCAATGCAAAGTGTCGTTGAACCATCTTTATTTTTAAAAAATAAGACAGCAGCACCCCATGGTGGTGTGCTAGGTCGAATGAAACCTTTCATTAATAAATCATGAAATTGCTCCTTCAACTCTAAAAGTTCAATGTGAGCCATTCAGTAAGGGGGTTTTGAAATTGGCTTAGCATTAGGAACTAAGTCAACAATAAATTAAACTTTCCAATCTGGTATTATTCTAGGAAACACGTCAGGAATAACATTAGGCTACTCATTTACCACTAGCACATCATTAATCTAAATGGTTCCTTTGTTTTTAACATTATGTGAAAGGTAACATTAATTTCCATATTTTACAGTTTTCTCAGCCACTTGATATGTTATCAAGAGTAAGGGTTTATTCTTGTACAAAAACTGAAATACTTTCTGAAAAGACACTTATTTAGCTCTACAATCAATCTTATCATGGTAAATAGAGAGACAATCTATACCCAGGATAACATCAAACTCTACAAGAGGTAAAACAATAAGGTTTGTAAGTAGATTCTTTCAATGGATAAGGATAGGAAGATTCTTATAAATTTTTTTTACCTCTGCATTTCCCCCAGGTGTTTTTACCTCAATTTCAGGAGTCATTTTTTGAGATGGAATTCCTAATTTACTAGAAAATTTTTCAGAGATGAAAGAATGTGTAGACACCGAATCAAACAACACATTGGCATAATCTGAGAAAACAAACAAAGTACCTGATACCACTTCATTTGATGGCCCAACAACTGTTGAAGTAGTTGAAAATGATTTCACAACATCTTTTGTCTTGTATTATGACCGATTCCCATCATTTGAGCTCTTTGTCGAACACTCATTTTCATAATGACCCATATCATTACACTTGAAACATTTCACTAATTGTAAATCAAATTTGGTCTTACCATCACCCCAATCTTTTCCAGTGCAATCACGAGCCTTATGTCCCATCTTACCGCATCAGTTGCACTTTCCAGAATAAAAAAGGCATTCCCCAGCATGCTTTTTACACATTTATCATAAACTAAAAACCTAGTTTTCTTACCATCATAACTTTTTGAAGAATTCTTCCCTTTATCCTGCCACCTCAGTCTCTTCTTCTGTTGGTTGTTATAGAAAACTTGTTCATCGGAAAACTCCATTTCCACCTTCTCATCACATCGAAAAAGCTTTTCATAACACTTGAACTCACGAGCAGCTAAAGCCCTTCGATATTTTGGATTTAATCCTGAGTAAAAACGATTAATTTTACTATCACGGTATCAGATAAAATTTGTAGAATACCTTGCCAATTGAGTGAACCTTTCTTCATTAGCAGCCACTGATTCATCCTCTTGCCTCAATTCTAAGAATCGTTTTTCCATCCTAAGTCAAACATCCTTAGGAAAATATTTCTCAAAAAACCTACCTTTCAATTCATCCCAATAAAGACCATCAATATCATCAGTATCCCTAATATTTTTAACCATCTACCACCACTGATCTTTTTCACCCTCTAAACGGTAAACAGCAAGACTAACATTTTGATTGTTTGAACACCCCATGACATCGAACATCTTATCCAGTGAATTAATCCATGCTTCATCTTCCACATGGTTAGATGATCCACTGAATGATGGGGGGTGTTGCCTCATGAAATGTTCCACCACTAACATGTTCCTCTGCTGTTGATCTAGCTGATCTCATGCATGTATTCCACCACCATTTATCGCTTGAGTCAACTTCCCCATTACTGCAAAAAACTATTCAGTTCCAATTCTGACTATCTTAGGATGTTGATTTGGAAGGTCATTTCCTTCTGTATGCCTTCCTAGAACTGCTTCCCTATTTCTTCTATGGAAAAGCATTCTTAACAAACATGTCTTAGATGAAGTAACCTGGTAATCTTCAAATGATATATCATTTCAATTTGACCATAAAAAAATATTTTTGGAAAATCATTTAATAGAATTATAACTCTTAAGGTTATCTAAACCGACCTCTAATACCAACTATAAGGCCCCATCCTTAAACATTACTTAATCATGAGTTATTTTAAGAATACACATTGAGGATCTTTTAGGTTTAGAGTTCTAGAGAATTAGATCATAAATCATGCATTACATTCCACATTTAAACAACGTGGTTGCATAAAAGACAATATTAACTTGTCCCATCGAAGGAAACATATTTAAAATAAAACATGGATTGTTTCTTGACACTTCCTTGACACTATCATCACATCATTTACCTTTCCCTTGACCTATGAAATTTTTTTCAAAAACATGGGATGAGCATAAAAAGCTCAGTAAGGGATATACAAATACTGAATGAAAACATTATTCCATGTATATGTAAGAATCAATGAAATCATACTTTACTCATAAAACATAATCACTTTAACATACCTCATGAAATCATAAGATTAATTAATAACTCAGAGAAATCATAAGACATAAAGGTAACTTGAGGCATTCATAACATTCTTACGTAGGGAGTAACCCTCATGGTTACGTATGGAATACCCATCACTATATATTCCCTAAATCTCTTTAGAGAAACCTTAGCATTTAACTCCTTCACGTTACCCAATGCATTGGAGAGCTATCATGGGCTCACCCGCCTTTAATTTATCACGGAACCACCCGTCTTCATAAACAATGTCCAAGAACCATAACATAATCTTATCACATAAAACATGCATAAAGAAAACATAACAGTTTCACATTTCGATCACAAGATATCAAAAAAACATTGATATAATCAAAAAATTATCAAAAACATATTCAATACTAAAATAAAATAAAAGTAAAACATCTTATTTTGTTTTTATTTAAAAAACGTTATGCTTTGTAGAGGAAGCCGAAACTCAAATAATGGTCACGACATCAGAGAAGTTGTTTTCGCCGCATACATAAGACAAAAACATTCCCTTTTGTCGTTTAGTAAAACGCTTCATATAAAAATATTCCTTTTGAATAAAATTAATGTAAAATGGTTTTATGCACAATATAGAATAAAGTTATGTATAAAACAAAATATGCCTCAATGAAAAGAGATTGAGACGAAGTCCCTTACCTCATGTCCGACTTGACACGATCTTTCTTTAATCTACTGAATAATAAACTAGAGTTAATCTCTAATTTCTTACGAAACTTTTTCAAGTTCATTATTCCTTTCATATCACTTATTACCATGTTATGAACATTATGTAATTATTTATGTTAATAACTGTCATTTTGTCGATCTTTGGTAATTGAGTCAAAAATAAACTTCTTATAATTACAAGTTTTTCATGTTATAAAACATCTATTAAATCCAGAATTATATTCATGATTTAGATATCATATATTTCATATATATCTAGTATATACATCCATTTATAATATTACATAACATTTAGAGGTAATAAGTGAAATGCACCGTTCTTGGAGATGGTAAGTCGTACGTGCGCATGAACTCTACTTTCATTTATATTTCGTATTTAATGGAATGAAATCATAATTATATAAAGTTATGTTATATTTCCAGTATAATATAATATATAATATCATTAAATCCATCCTTTATACATCCCACATATTTCATTAACGATTCAAATCACTTTGAGGGGGCGGTAGTCCGCACTTCCTAAAATGAAGATATCGTGTTTACACATAATGGAAACCATAAAGGTAATCCACAAATGAAAAATAAAGAACCATAAGGAAAACATAAACATAATATATATCATATATAAATATAGTGACATCTTTATGGCCAGCATGAAAGGTGTTAAAAGAAGATTGAACAATCATCGTTTCATGAGGCAGTAATTCGTCATCCACAGAAACAGTATGTTCTTTAAAAATTAGACGGAGGTGTGTGTAAGTGTAGCTAGAATAATTTTCATAAAAACATCCTAGTATATTTAAGATACTGGTTTTGTTACAAAAGAAAAGAATAAAATGAGTTTAGGGGGTTGGAGAAGCAAAATAAAACAAAAAAACATTAGAGAAGACTTTACCATTAAATAGGGTAACTCCCCTTGGATTGAACCAAAAGGGTTTCTGGAAGAGCTTTCTACCTAAGGAAAGGCTTCTATGATGAAGAGAGGGATGTGTAGAGATACAATTAGTAGAGTTTTTCCAATCCAATGGCTTGAGAGGTGTGGGTAAGGTGGTATAGGTGGGGGATTTTTATAAGAGGGAGGAGGGGAACTCTTGGAATTTATTGAAATGTTACGTTATTATAAAATGATTTTCGGATTATAAAGGTCCCACAATGATATATTTCGAGGATAAGGTGATAAGGGTTTGAAATATAATAATCCAATAAGTTTTTTACTAGTGTAAGTCTTAGGGTTTACATTATCTTTTCATCTTATTTATATCTTTCATTAATGAGGTAATCGCTGCATCATCATAGTTTTATTAATAAATTAATTTATTTAATGTCAAAAAATTAAACAAAAATAACATGATGTAGGAAATATTTTTATATTTCCAATGAATATTTATAGTCTAAGCTATAATTTACATATACAAAACTAAAATTGTTTTACTTAGGTGTTACATAATTTTGTTATATTTAACTTTCTTGAAAAAAAAGATAAAATGTCACTATCACACAAAAGTGCTTCCATGGGGTCCCAAAGTTGGCACAAGGCATCCCATGGTCGTACATGACACAACCAGTAGAATTAGGACACATTATGGGGTCATTCTATATTATTATTTTATTATTTTATTACCCTTAACTACCTGATTACTAATTAATCACGATAATTAAAGATAATTACCGTCGTTACTATTCATAGTGTCCAAAAACAAAAGAATACTAATTACATAATTTGGACCTTCTTATTCCAAATACGGAATCAATTTTACCAAATTCCAAAAAAAGAAATTGTAGAAATTAATTTAAAAATAATTCTCGTTGTCAAAACGAATAGCGGGTTTTTAAGAAAGAATATCTATCAAAAGATTGACAATTGTTTATGTCCAATTTCAACGTGAAATTAATTCCAATGAATACCATTGGATTAAATGGTAAAAATATATTCTATTTACACTTTAAAACCAATTAAAAGTATAATCTATGAATATAATTAAATTAGATGAAAAAATAGTTTTAAAGTAAAATACAGTATTTTTCACTATTCAATAATAAATGAACATTGTCCGAAAAATACCAAAAAATTATCCAAAGTAAATTTCAATGTCCCAATCCTATAGAATAAGTTTATTTTGAAAAATATAGCTTATAAAATTTTCAAAAGATAGAATTAAAAGTGGTTTGCCATCAAAAGGTGGTAAAATAATCTTTTAAAAATATTACAGAATTCAATGCTTAAGATTGGATTTATTCTCATTTTAAGCCTCTAAAACACTATCTAAATTATTAATATACATAGATATGAAAATGAATAATTATATACTTACATGGGATGTTACAAAACATGTGCCTATTTTAGATATAATGATCATAGTAAGTCATTTATGTTTAACATATCATAGAAAAATTCCTTATAAGCTCATCTACTTATTGAGTCTCATAGATTAGAAAGAAATGAGCAACATCTATTAGCTAGTATACAATAGCCCAAAAAGTTACATGGCTCCTCAAGGTCCTACGTAACTATTTCAAAAATTTAGTCATGACATTTAACCAATTCCATTTGATCATAGGATGTGGTTAAAGAAAATAACTATGATCTTGGTGCTCTGGTTTTTACCTCTGGAAAACAAGGAATTGGGAAACAAATACCAAAATATCCCTCTACATACATGACCACCATATTTATTACCTAAATTCGTGGTACATTTTTGTTCTCCAGGATACATATCCTATATAGTGGCATGTCAGTCCCTCTTCATATCTTCCCTGATGGCATATGGACTATAACTATACCATGTAATAGGATTACATCATATTTGTCCAATGACCAATTAGGCATCTAGTCACCTCCCATTTTATGTTCCCACATAATAGAACACATTACGTCAATCTACTATACATATCTCATAAAATATTATGAAAAATATGTGACCACTAATAAGGCACACTTCATAATCTTATGAAACATATGTGACCACTAATAAGGCACACTTCATAGATCACTCGTCCTCTAAATAATCTATAATCTAATTAAATAACAAAATCATCTAGTGACATTGTTCCTCAAAAAGTCATTCACCATGCTCCTATGTTGCCCACATCATATGACGAAGATAACGTCTAATAATGTTAACTTTTCCCAGTGTATATTCTATCTCAATGTTAATTTTATTTAATACTCTACCCAGTTCCATTGACAAAAATTTATTTCTAGTGGTGTGAATTTATATTGAAGGTTCTTGTAGTGAAAGTAGACAAAAAAACCTCTCACCATAGAGATATTGTTTCTAACACTTCAAATAATGGTCCACATCTTCCAACACCAAATCAAGGGTATGATATTTCTACTCTGTGTGTCACAGGTGCCCTGATACATAACCTACTAACTAATCATTATGTATAATTAATTTATCGAGATAAATTATCGATACATCACATTATAAAAAATACAGGATATTGGGACCAGGAATAATAAACATTGATTTTATATTCAACATCTTATTCATCTCAAGAAAATAATATTCACAGTAGTATGACCACTAAAACATAACCCATTTTATATTTAATTTCACCATGGGTATTGATGAGTGGGAGAATAAATAGATAAAATTCTGATAGTAACCTTTTAGACACAAAAATATATAGATCTCAAAAACAATACAGGGATGTCTCCCAAACACCACTTCATGATATTTCTCCTATTCCACTAATATTAAAGTCTCATAAACCACATTTGATATTAATTTCAACTCTTGAATAAAAAAGTAACACTTCGACAACATGGAATAAAGTTGATGTTCTTAAAGATTACTCAACACTATCTCACTGTATATGGTATATTACTCTGGGTTTAGTCAGTAAATAAGGATATCTTCATAAAAAACACCATAATGAATAGAATAATTTATGATTATAAGATCTTATTATCGAGATCAATTACAATTTTGGGGAATTATTTATTCTAAATGGAATCACAAGTACATGTAGAATGCACACCAACTCTGAAACGACATATTCGACTCTCCCCCCTCTAAAAGAAAAAATTTGGGATAGCCTGACCCAAGATCAATCATGGAGAACCACCAAGATCCATGTAATTTATCGATTTGATCATCGATCATGGATGATGGATATAAATTATTCACTATCACGTTATTTATCTTTAGGTACTCTTCACAAATTCCAATACTTCTTACCACCATCTTGAATTTTAAGGAATGTTCACACCACATTGATGTACTCATCCTAGAAAGGTCCTTCAGTTCTATTTCCAAGAGTAACACCATGATATCTATTATCTCGACTAATATCATATGATAATGGGGTATCAAAATGGGTTTCACAACTAATATGAGCTCTATCATGAGGTCAAAACCTCTATTAGGATGAAGTCCTATAAATTCATATATAAAAAATCCTAATAGAGATCGACAACTAGAGGAATGAGTGTTGGGGTTTCTATTAACCACATAGAAAATCCATGCCTATAATATATGTTGGGATTGTCCCATGTTGGATCCTATCTGTACCCACTCTAATTGCTCTCAAATCCAATTCATTGGTCATCATGGCCTTTTATCCCTAGATAGAAGTAAACGATGCCCATCTATGATAGTAATCATTGTTTGAAAATAACAAGGTCAAAAAATCAATTATAATGATCACATTAAAGAATATTATATCCAAAATCCATAATTCTATAGGTATCCATAATAGGAAATGACTATAGTAAATTCTGAGAAATACAGAATATGGTATACATGTTAGATCGATTGTGATGAACATACAGAGCAGATGGATTGAATTTTTATTTTAAAAAACAAAATACAAAACTATAAAATTTGATAAAATAATGATCTATATTGGATACAAATTTAATCAAATGAGGTGTGTAAAAAAGTAATAAAACTCTTATTTATAGTGGTTCATATGACAAATACCATAGTACACTCCTCAACCTTATCTACTCTTCACGAATAATTGTTCCCACTAAGAACCTCACATTTAAAGGTGTGATAAACTAATATAGACAGTTCCATTTATAAATACATAGAGGTAAAACCCAATATTTTATATAAGACCAAACCTTAGTCTCTAACCTATCTTTTGATCTGATGTAAGAACCCAAATACACTTTTTGGTGGTGGAATAACCCGAAAATACATGAGGTGTTTTTTATTTAGAAAAACATACACTAAACATGGAGAAACATAAATAGATGAATAAAAGATTACATAAATAATACATAAAAATTATTTTATGATCAAAATTTACAAATAAGTTGATTCTTGATGACCACTTATCATTAAAATGGAATAATTTCGAATGTATAAGTTCTTATGTTATTATATTTTATGTGTTGAAGTTATAGAAGTTTCTTGATTGTGAGATCAGTAAGATTTTTTAAAAAAATTGTATCACTGGACAATCTATCGAATGATCTACAGTTGAATTATTTTAAGCCATGAAGAAGTATCTTATATCATTATGAAGAAGTTCTTATAAGATTATATCCATGTCCAATGGCTGCAAGACACTTGTTAGTGTATAAAACAAAAATAATTTTACCATTACATTCATTTTAAAAGACGTGTTCAATGACCAAGAACAATCACACACATTATTTATTCATGAATATATTAATATAAAATAATTATAAAAATAAGTATAAAAAATTTATGTAATTCATATTTATAGAAAAAAAATTATTAAATTGGATAATCTTATAGATTATTAAGATAGTTAAAAATTTAAAAATGGAGCATCACAAAAAATAAAAATGTATGTTAATGTGTATATAAAATATTTTTGAAATAATTTTTACACAAATTAGAAATATAATTCAATAAAATATAATTAAAAATTGAACTAAATATTTAATTTGACTTCAAAAAATAAAAATAATGGATAAATGTTTTTGATTTTTTTAAATAATGGGGGATTTAAAATCCTAGAGCTAGATTGATCAATTATTGGTTTAGATACATGGTTTATCAGTGATCTACCACTATTGTACAATGGTGTATTTATTTATCATTGATTTCCAATGGTAGATTGATAAACCATTGATATTTAATGTGGGATTAATCTACCAGTGAGTCATAGATTTACCGTCGTGTAACTAGATTGACAATTTACTATTAAAACATGAGAACATGTCAAAACAAAGAAAGGAACATACATAAACCAAGGAAAATATAGGGCTCACATGGAGCATGATTAAGATTCTACCAAGACTCTCTACTACCATTGAAGAGATAGATACCACTGGAAAATATAATTTTTTGTTTCTTGGAGACTACTAGTGTAATATTAAACATCCTACATGTAAGTAGAATGATCTTCTGGTGGTTTTTTGAACATTGGATCTACCAATGGAGAAGAATAATAAAGTACAACCCAGTTAATGTACAATGGTCAATTAATATACTATTTAGCATCTACCAATGAATGAAAAACAGAACAAATAAAGCATTATGAGGATGTTATACTAAAGAAATGCTATAACATTACATTGAAAAATTTAGACCTATCATAGATATACCTGTGTTTTTTATTCTACCATTGGAAAAAATAGAACTACTGGTAGATTAATGGATCTACCAGTCAAGACCAATGGTTGACCATTGAAAACAACATTCTAGTGTTTTGATATCTACCATTTAATCCAATGGTATATTATATACTGGTATACTGGTGAAGATCAAAATAAACTACAAGTGGAAAGATGATATACTAGTGGTGAAAAGTGGGTGACAAATGAGGGTCACCTACAATCAATCTACTTCCATAAGAAAATAGGGAGGAGTTCCACAACTACCCGGAGTGTAATCCATGTCATCAGTAGGTTCGATGATGACATATGTGAAAATAAATATCAGCACATAGACACATGTTTAATATGTTGAAGGACGAAGATGAATGAAAATGAAAAAACATGAAGAGAGGGATAAATGATTATGGCAGGGAGTTCAAAAACATGAATGGAAAGTGGATATCAGATTAGAAATGAACGTCAAGCTCATGTCCATGATTTTTACTTGATTGAATAGTTATGTGAGATCACATTCTTGTATCAATTACATGATGCTTAAAAGCATTGGTATATCATACAACTCATTCTCTCCCGTCGTTCAATCTGGTTATCATGTATCAGCACCAACTACACTACCATATACACATGTTTATCCCATTTGTCCTAACAATAATAGTCTATGCGTGTTGAGAGCATTCTATATGGGCCTTATACATAAGACCACTGATATTATGTGCGCACTACGTGCCACTGACTCTTTATTTGCTACTTATGGCAGTCCATCCCATGGGGTTGTCCCTTGGGTCCCATAATGTGGTTAAATGGAAAGTCTTGGTGGATCAAAATGATGGACCAAATTTTTTTTGATGACCAAACCATAAAAAACTAAATAAAACATTCTGTAAATTTATAAATATAATAACTATTAAATAATTTATATTATTAACACACTTTTATAAACACTAAATATTTTTTAATTTAAAATTCATTTTCTATTGAAAAAATAGTAACCAAAAAATGATTATATGATTAAAAAAATTGAATTTAATTAAACGTGGAGAGTTAGTATTTTATCAAAAAAATAAAACTTTCAATGAATTAAAAATAACTAAAACAGTAACATACTCCCCCGTTTGGTAAATTCTAAAATTAAAATTAAATAAATTTGTAACAAAACACACCCCCTTTTTAAATTTATCAATAATTGTATTAGATTTTTATCTATTACACAACATCCCTTTCAAAACAATACCACCCAATTTAAAATGTAACATAGTTTTATATTTTGATAAAAGTAAATAGATTATTGTTGTATTCAAATAATGAAGTAATTAAAGTTGATTAATAGTTTAATAATTCATATTAAACTATAATATATAATTATCATTTACTCAAAGAAGTAGAAAATAATCAGTTTACCCAAATTAAAAAAGTGTAAACTTTAATCAAAAGAGTAATTATAAGATATAGTTTTAACTCACACAACATTGAGAAATTGATATAGGAAAAACATTATTTAATATTAGTGACCAAAAAAATATACTTTTTTGAATATGTAATAATCCAAATTTTCTTCAACAAAATTAGAATAATAAAAAATCCCCATGAGTTTGAGCATCTAAAAAATGTTTGATTAATATTAGATAAATTTATTTAGTTTAATTGACAATATATGCGTTCATACATTAATTTTACACAAACATTATTGTAAAAAAATGCTAAATCATTTCTAGGTTGACTGAAATAATTGTAAAAAGAATCAATAAATTATAAATTAATAAACAAAACATAATTTAATTCCTATAATATTAAAATAAATGTGTAAAAATTATTTCAAATTGACCGAACA
Source organism: Viscum album (assembly GCA_963277665.1). NCBI lineage: Eukaryota > Viridiplantae > Streptophyta > Magnoliopsida > Santalales > Viscaceae > Viscum > Viscum album. Next base: position 1,607,444,730 of record OY728123.1, read on the forward strand.
AAATAATGTATGTATATACTAACTATTTAAACAAAAATATAAAAACAACATAGATGTATGACATATTAGTTAATGAACAATGAGAAAATCCTCTTAAATTCATGCTTCTCTAAATAAAGATGTAACAATACTATTAGAACTCTTTATTTAATTGTAAACTCAAAGCCAGCATATTTAGAACTAATATTTAATATATCTAATCTATAATATTTTACATGCTATATCAAAAACAAGTAGAAGTTAATGAAAATTCATATAAACTAGATATAAAATTATTATCAATATGATATAACTTATCTTGTATTCCACTAAATCAGATTATATTAAAGTAGATAGTATGCATGTTGGATGAAAGAAAATACATATCTGGGAATGGAGACCAGCTTAGGTATAGTATGATTTGAGTAATATCCTTTTGGTACCCATGAAGTCATAGATTAAGAATAATTCATAGAATATAAATTTTCCACCCAAACAAAATTTATTCATCTATTTTTGTGTATGATTCACTACAAATTATTTAGAAAAAATAATTCTACTATGACTAGAATATCTATTAAATGTTATTGATGATTCATTGTTATAATTCCCATTAATTTTTCATTTTAAAAATGTCCCATTATAAACTCTCCCCTTTGAATATCTAAAATAAATCTTATTCATGATAGGACAAAAACTATTAGAATGAAAACCTTACTTGTTAATTTTTATTATAAAATACATCATTTTATCATATTGTTCTTAAACTTGACCAAATTTAGATAAATTATCTTCAATATTTACCACAACCATTTCAAAAATATATATTATTATTTAATATATTCTATATCAGTATAAACATTATTATTAGATCTAGAAGTTTTTCTTCTCAATTTATTATTTTATTGTTTAATACTCATACATTTATTCTCAACATTTTTTAAATCTTCCACAACTATATTAAATCTTCTTTCCTTGTCCATATTATTTAATGGAAGAAATTATTTAAGTCTTTAATTTTAATCATTCTATTTCAATTTCCAAAAATTGCAATTATTTTTCTTTTATTCATTATTAGAAATAATGATATCCATATTTTCACATTCTATTTTCAGTTTTTCATTTTGTTTGACTAACATCATATTTGTACACTTTAATACTCAAAATTTATCAATCATTTTAAAACCACCATTCCTCAATTCTTCCTCCCTTTCAAGTAATTTTTTAATTCTGGAGTTCATATAATAAGAATCGATATATGAATAATAATTTTTATCTTTTTTATTTTCATATATTTCATTATGATATACATTAAAATAGTTATTTAATTGATTTAATATTGTATTGGTTGCCTCATATTTTACAACAAATAGATCAAGGTTACCTATTTACTTTTCACTTCCAGATTCATTACTTGAGATAGAACTATATGAGCAATCACATCCTCTAAATAGAGCTTGTTACTCTTTCCTCCTTTGGTCATTGTACTTATTTGAATGCTTGAGTTTGGGGAACTCATGTTTGATGTGACATTTATTCCAACATATATATCACTTTATATTTCGAACATTATTATAATTACTTGAATAAAATTTCTTTTAATATTTTTCATTCTTTATTATGAACTGTCTCTCATAACTATTTCTTTTCAAAAATTTGAAATTCAACTTGATAATGTGAACAATCTTCTTATGACATTCCTAGAAAATATATTTATATACATTATAGGTATCAATAACATTATATTTAATTGAAATAACATTTCTATTTTTAGACTCCTCATTAGTAATATATTCATCACTGACTCATAATCCAGTGTAGAGACTATTTGATTATCTTACTAACACACATTAAATTATTACTCCCATCATTGGACACCTTATTTTCATTCCATGTTTTTATAAGTGTTTTTTTACTCCATACACTTGAATTATGTTGTCCAAAACTTCTCTGTGATCACTCATACCATTAGTAATACTAGAAAATTATTGTATCTTCTATTTTAATTATTCTTCATATCCAATATTGAAGTCATTGTATTTATCTAAATGAATTCCTAGACAAGTTTTATTGAACGTGTGAGTACCATATTAAGTCACATGATGTTTACTCTATATATTAAGGGATATCTTATAATCTTAGGCAAGGTTATATATACTTCTAATTATAGAACAATGTAAGATATTTTGAATTTTATAATTAAAAACATACTTTAAAATTTAATTACCTAAAAGTGTCAATGTATTATCTTTGGGTATCTCATATGGATTATCCAAGATAGTCTAGTTATCCACACATAACTTTATGAAATAGAATGTCAATCACTCTTTCTCTTTGTCATGGTCACTACTATCAAATAATGGGGGTTTCTTTGCATTCTATAAATAATTTTCATTTACACCATCTATCTTCAAATAATACTTTTCATTTATTCCATCGACCATTATGTCTAGGATATGAGTTTGGAAAAAAATCTAAAATTAAACAAGATAAATAAACAGATAGGTTATCTTATCAGAGAGATGGATCAGATAACAATTATTTGGTATCATATTAGAGAAACAAAAAAATCCATCCAATCATAGACATGGATCAAATAAAAACTATTGGATCGATTGTGATGTATATAAACACTACAGGGGACTGATTAGTAATTTTTAAAAAAATCAATACAAAATAATCTGATTATAAAAAATAATGATTAGTAGTGAGAGTAGTATTCTCCAAATGATGTGTAGAAAAAATAAAAATAAAGAACACCAAGATGTATGGTGGTTCGAATAATATTTATTATATTCCACTCATTAACCTTATCTACACATCAGGTGGAATGGTTCACACAAATAACCTAGCTTTAAAAGGTGTCATAACTTCTAATAGACATTGACTTTTACCAATACATTGGAGGAAATACCAGTATTTTACAAGAAGACTAAACCTTAGTCTGTGACCAGAAATTTGATCAGGTGTCACAACCCTAACTTCCTTACTTTTGGTGCAATTACTAGATAATGAAGTACTTAATTTTTTTTGGGAAAATAATAATCCATAATCAAAGAAATATTATTAGAATAATGAAATATTATATGAAGAAAAAAATAGAGAGAATGTATAAGATGATTAAAAATGTTGAAGAAGTTAAATCTCGATGATCTTTGATCACATGAATGGAACAATATCAAATGTAGATGTTCATTTATGATTGTATCCAGAGTACAAAATTCACATAATTTTCTTGATCATGAGAATATTAAGAATTTGTTTCAAAATTGTATCACAAAAAAATCAGTCCAATCATCTACACTGGAATTGATTTTATTCCATGAATAAGTTGCTTAGATCATTAATAAATAATTCTTCTTGGATCATGTCAATATAAAAAATTACATTATAGATGTTTGTGTATAACAATAATATAATGTAAATTTTACCTTCATTTGTAAAAGAAGAACTAAATCACCCAGAACAATTGCGATTTTTATTTCTTCATGAAATCATAATATAAAACAAATAAAATAATAAGTAAAACAAATTTATAAAATAGTTGAAATTAAATTGATAAAATTATGGATTATTAAGAAAGTAAAAAATTATAAAATATCACATTATAAAAATACTACATTATAAAAATATGTTCATAAAATATAGTATCAATAATTTTTAAACAAGTTATAATTATATTTCAACAAAATATAATTAAAATTCTAAATAATTGTTTATTTAAAAAAAATTAAAAATAATGAAAAAAATTGTTTCATTTTTTTCAAATAATGGTGGATAAAAAAATCATGGTAGTATATGGATATACCATTAGTTTAGATCCACCAATGCATCATGATCTACCATTGTTGTCCTATAGTGTATTGATCTACCATTGATGTCCAAGAAAGGATTGATTAATTATTGGTGTATAATGTTGGATTGATCTATTGATGAATCATAGATCTACCATTGAGAAACTTGACAAAAATTCTTCTATTGGAACAAGAGAACAACTCGAAAAAAAGAAAGGAACCTACTACATCAGACGAGAAGAAAGAGATCCTCCAGTTCTTGATGAAGCTGTTACCCATCCTTTATATTATTGGTGATGAATGAACTACTTGTGGAAATAATAATTTACCATTACATAGAGATCTCCTAATTTAAAATGAAACTACCTACAAGAAAGTTGAAAGATCTTCTGGGGGTTTTAAGAATAGGGTAACTACCAGTGGTGTTGAATAATAGAGTACATACTAGTGGATATACATTTGTAGAAAAATATACCATTGAGAAATCCTTTATTAATGGATCAAAAGAACAAATGACGTTGTAAGAAGAAGCTATACTGAATAACTATTTCAATAATATAGTGAAAAGGATGATCTACTAATGATCTATTGGTTGTGTTTATTGTACCATTTGAAAAAATATATATAACTATCAGTGGATAAATGCATCTACAAGTTAAGACTCGTGATCAACCGATAAAAAACAACTTCATGTGATCTGAGATATATTAGTTGTTCCAATAGTATATTCTATAGTGATTTATTGGCGAAGATGAAAATAAACTACTTGTGGAATATGATGTACAATTTGTGAAAATGTGTTTACCAAAGTGGGTAGCCTACCATTGTTCTACTATAGCAAGATAATGGGCAGGTGTGCCACCACTTCTTTGAATGTGATCTATGTCATTGTAAGTTTTGATGAAGAAAGGCCTGGAAATGAACTTCATCATATATAGAAATTTTGGTGATGCTGAAGGATAAAATACATTTAAAAAAAATAATTTTAGAGAAATAGACATGGAACAGGAGTTTAAAAACATAAAAAATGTGGATATCAAATCAGATCGAACATCTATTCTCAAGTATGAGTTTTTTAACTCGAGTGATCACTAACGTTAGATCATTGTATAACATTAATTCCTTGATATGGATAATTTGTGGTATATCATTCAACATGTTCTCTCACATCATTCATGCTAGATACCAAGGATCTTAATTGGTTACACAATCAAACACACATTCTTCAACCCAGCGAGATTTCCATTCCCAACCCAGGTGACTTTCAAGTGAGCCATGTGGTCCATATACACATGCACTCCTACAGTTAGTGTGAAATATACAAGACTACCTCTATGTGGGCTACATGTGGTGGATCCTCCCACAAGGATAACCCTGAGGTCCCATTAGAGTAGTTGAAGGGCTAGACATGGTGGCTTACAATGATTTCCCAAATATTTTTGTATAAGAAAACACTAAAACAATAAATTATTAACATACATTAATTAAAGTTAGAAATATAATTACTATTAAAAATTAAATAAGAAAAAATTAAGAAACCCTGAACATGTTGATGTATACAACAAATTTTATATTAAAAAAGAAAACAAAAATGATTTTATTATTTAAAATAACATTGGATTTAATAAAATGTGGACGTATAATATTTTATCAGTAAAATAAAACTAGTAATGTATTAAAAAAATTAAAATAATAACATTACCTTCATGGCCAATTGTGTTTTGATGGTATGAAAATAAGAAAATAACATAACTAGTATGTCATGACTTGAAGTAACTTATACATATATAATGGAATTAGAATCACTGGTATCAAGAAATATACGGAAATCGTAGGAGCGATCAAGACCTACCTTAGAAAGTAGATGATCACTCACCGCCATCTACTATAGTCTGATCCACTGTATAATCTCGATTTATAGCTCCAAGACCTTATCCCTAAGATGAAAGACCACCCATATTTATTTATATATAAAGAAATTTCTGAGGATCCTTGATAGATCCCTGGATCATATATCACATCTGGCTTGCACTGCTCGGGAACCGTGACATAGAAGCTCTAGATTAGAAATGTGGATGATTTTATACCTTTCTATTATTGTAACACTTGTAGTTCGGTATTGTGTAAAACTTTTGATAATTTACGATCCTTCAACAATTTAATAAATATGGATATATAAACCCAATACAATGATATATAAATAAAGACATTAATTTTATTATTTAATTAATACATTCCACAAATATTATCACAAAATAGGGATTGAAATTTCTGGAGTCATGGATACTATCTTCCTAAACATCTTATTATACAATACTTGTGAAAATTTCTTGGTATCTACTATTATCTAGACCCTATTGTAGACATATCATATAAAATAATCATCTTCATAACCTAGGTAATGGAATCATAAGAATGGTTGATCTAAAATGCTCATTAAGGTAAAATTATCAATTAATTATAATGGTTAAATATTAAATATGAGGGAAAAAATGAGTAAGGGAGTGGTGTTATAAAAAATATATCATGACATCACATGTGATAAAAAAATTAATCCTTAATGATTACTTTAGAAGAACATAATACCATATAAAAGATATCCAAAACATTTCATTGAATCATATAATGAAAAAATAAATCAATAAATAAGAGATAATAATATATTTATAACATGGAATATCATACACATTTTTAATGATTGGAAATAAGGAATGTTTTATAGAATTAGTGAAAACGAATAAAAATATAAAAACATTGTGAATAAATCCATGTACCTCTTCCTTTATTTTTTATGAAAAATCCACATATTTCCACCATTTAGTTTTTTGAACAAATCAATAATTGTACATGCATCCTTATCTCATAAAATATATAACCATTAACAATGCATTGGAGGATGATACAGGACTCCCCCCATCATCATTCATATAGATAACTTCCACTTAAAGTAAAATCATTCATATCCATGGGAAGAAGAATTATTTTCATAACATTTCAAATTTATAAGACATAAAAAAATGGTTCATTTTATACCAAGAAACATAATCACCTCAAAGATCATATATCAGGTGATCTATGATCCATCAAATTCATAGAGAAGAATCCTTTTAAAATAAAAAAGAAATCACAAAAAAATATTTTTCTGAAAACAAGTTTCTTTATATCATATAAAAAAGAAATTATTTTATAAACATAATTCAAAAATAATTTTTTTAAATGAGGGTGACGAATATCTAAAAAATTCTTTGAAAATATATTAATAAAGATACCTTGGAATGAAATTGTTCATTTTTAAAAATATTTTGGGGAAGGGAATAATATATTATCATTGAAAGGAAAAGACATGAAAATATTTGAAAATGACTTTATTAAAATAAAAAACCATTAAAGGAAAATAAAAACCATTGTTTTAAAATAAATTGGAATATATGGTTCATTAGAGATAATATAAAATATTTTCTACTTGAAAAATTATATAATTTTCAGAATGTAGACAAAAAGTTTATATGGGTGAAAAGTACATTAAAAGTTATGGGAATTATTCTTACCAAAATTTTATCTATACAAAAAAATTGATTAATCAGGGAAGAATAATTTTGTTTGAAACATGATTTTACCATAAAAGAAGATGTAAGTATAACAAAACATTATGATCATATAAAAAGAGTCACACATGAAATTATTTTAGACAAAGAGAAGCGATTATGGTGAAGGGAATGATTATGTCATGAAAACCACTTACTGTTACTCCTACATAGTCTAATGTTATCTAACCACATGTATCACAAACATATTTATCCTAATGGCCTATATCATAACCACATCCATTTATTGCCTTTTATAAAATTATGTTATAAATAATCGATACGTGTTTATTATTTTTTCATCATCTATTTTCAAAATTGTGTGTCAGAAAACATGATTCTGTTAAACTTGTTTTGTACTGGGGTTTTTTTAATTCATTATTCTCTCAAATTTCAAAATCGATAAATTATAGTAGGTATATAAAAATTTATTTTAAAATAATTTATAAATTTATAATCTTATTTTTATGTGTTTTGGTAACATTTTGTAACAACAAAATAGAAGGCAATATTTTTTGGAAATATTAACTTGTAAAATGTAAAATATTAATAACATCATTAGATATTAATATTATAAGTCAATAATAATATGGAAATTTATAATAAATTATTATTAAATTTTTTATTAGAATATAACACTCCTTAACCATCCATTACATAAACATTACAACATCACTCATGTAGGTGATAAAAGTAACCTAAACTAGAGTGTGTTGTAATTATTGAACGTGTAAGAGAAAATTATTATATAACGTTATTATAATAATTAAATGATCATAATTATGTTATAATTATCCTATATATTCATTAAAATGCTTCACAGAACCATCCAATATGGGTGGTTATGACAATTGAAATTCATTGTTCTTGGAGGCAGTAGTCTGCACATATGCATGATTGATGATCTCATTTCTCAATGAATGGGAGGAATAATGATATATGAAATATTTTAATTTTAGAATTATATTTGTGACATAAAAACTTATTTATAAATTATGTATATCCTTTTTACTAGCCTTGAGAGATGGTGAATTTAAACAAATTTCAATGTGTCATGGAGGCAATTGAGTGTACATTTGCTCAATCAATGTAAATGTTCTCCTTAATATATGGAAAGGATTGAATATTTGACGTAATTTTTATATAGTTACAGTTAATAATAATAATAACTAATATTTAATTATATATACATGGTCAATTTTTTTTAATATATTCTATTAAAAGAAAATACTAAGATAAGGAAATACACATGTTGGGAGCTTGATTTTTCTCTTAAAATCTCCATGAATGAGAATGCCAAAAAAATGTTAAATTGAACAAAAAATTATGTATGTGGAAGGGGGTACAAGGAGAATAAATAATTTAGTGATATAATTAGTAATTCATGGTTTAATTATAAATTTAAAGGGTTGAAGTTTTTTCCTATTAAAAGATAAGAATATACAGTTTTGAGAACACATATCAATTTTTAAATTATGACATGAAAATATTTCTTGGTTATTAGATCAAAAGATTAAAAACTAAATATTTTGGAGATGGAAAGGTTGAAAATCTTCTCATCCTTTCATTTAGAGATTGTTTAATAATGATATAAGGAATTTTTTACTTTTACCCTTTTCCAAAAATGTATTTTTACCTTGGTAATTCATTTTTATCCATATTAATTAACATTAATTAAACAAATAATGGATAATTTTACCTAATATGATCCTTTTTAATTTTAATTTGAAAATATATTTAAAACATAATATTTCTAATATTTTTAAAAGTTAATTTTATAGTACAAATACATAATCATATTTAAATAGTTTAAAAAATAACATTTTTAAACATTAAATTTATATATATATAACATAATTATCATGGATAATAATTTTAATGGAATGTAATAATTTAATATAAAGACAAGCTTGGAGGGTCTAAATGAAATCCAATACCAAATTTCACTATATATACACTTAATTAGAGAAATTATTTAAAACAATTTTTTATTAAAGTATCATTTTAATTTAGTTTCATAAATTTTGTACCTAGGATTATATGTTCATATATTATTATAAAATGAATATTTAATTACTTAAATGTATATTTTATTTTTTAAAAGGTTTTTAAATCTTCTAGGACAATATTACGTAATAAAAAAATCATAAAATAATTTTTTACACAAAAATAGTGGTTTATACTAGAAATCAACCTTTTCAAAAAAAAATTAAGAACTTTTTAATAAGTAAATAATGAAAAATAGAATTCAGAAATGAATTTTATTTAATAAATTTAAAATTTTAACAATTTTAAATTTTTATTACTTAATAATATAAAAAATAATGATTAAAGGGATTTTATTGAATACTAGTTTTTCCAATATTTACTCTTATTATTTGTTTACCTGCCAGATATTTAAGGGTTTACCATATTAGACATTATTATATCTTTATTAATATTTTTATCTTAATATGCAGTGGTTTTTTATTTAGGTATAGTGTCTAATAAAATTTATCTAATATAACATCAGTTTTAGAATGTCTAGAATTATGAGTACCTGCATTTGACCCCCTTAAAAGAATTTCATCCAATAAATTTTATTACAGAAAGGAAAACAATTTATGGTAATTTTCTCTCATCACAACCATAGGATTCCAAATATCTTACTTTAACTTATGATTCATATATAGAATATTGAACTGATTAGTGATATTTTTCCACCGTGCCTTATCTCTTCGATACAAAATTTTCATTACTTGTTCATCATATGAGAGATCTTGTTTGAGTTTCACGGATTTTAAATTATGTGTATGTTTTGGTTCTGGTGTTTACCTTATAAAAAGATATACATGTCATACATAATGTAGTTGTGATATATCAGTAGTTAGTGTTACGTTATAAGATACATCCCCAACATGTTCAAGGAACTCGAAGGGACTAATGTACCTAGGGATCAGCTTCCATTTCATCCCAAATAGCATAACATGATTCAATAGTGATTTCAAAAGGAAAAATCTTTTACCAAATAAATACTCTAGATCTATTTTGTTATTTTCAAAATAGAATATATGTTATTTTGGTTATTCATTTATATTCTCTTGGATTGTTTGAACATTATATGTCATTTTTTAACAAGTTCAGGACTTAGAAACTTCTCCTCCCTAAATTCATACCATCATATTGGAGTAATAGATCTCTTCCCATAATAACCCTCATTTTGTACCATGTTGATGCTAGAATAGAAACTGTTATTATATTAGAACTAGTCCATGAGATAGTATTACTCTCAACATCATTGGAATTCTATCAGACAAGATCTCAACATATCCACTGGATTTTGAATGGTCTTCTTAGGATAACCATATATATGAGTATAATAAGAATTGTTTAAATTTTACTCATGCACTAAATATTTCTGAATAATTTCCCAGAATATTGTGTTTCTCCATAAGATAAAACAAAAAGTGTCACCTCATGTTTTATTACCACTTATATGTATCATGAAGAGTTTATTAAGAGAGAAATATTTTTTGACGGTGATAAAATGTGTGGAACATATAATTTGATAAAAAAACCAAATATTATTATTCCCCTTAGATGTTGTGGGGAGTCTTGTAATAAATTCAAAGGAAATATTTTCCTATTACCATACTTGAATGCATAATTGTAACAACATAACCTTAAATTTGTTTATTCAGAATTTACATATTGGTATTCATGATGAAGTTAGTGTTCTAGATCCATCTTTTTGAACATTTATTATATATATTTAATTATATAAATATTAATTAATCCTAATATTACATATTTTCATTGTCCTTCTTGAAATTAATGTAATAATGACCTAAATTATTTGTCACATTAATAATTTCATAGAGGTTCCCTAATATAATGAGAACCTTTAAGTTCCTTTGGAATATTATTAAATATAGTTATTTTTTTAGATAAAATACTATTAAAGGGAACATAGTATGTTCACTATCATGTGTGAGTACTCATAAGTGGATGAGGCTTCTACTCTAACTTCTACTTGTTAATCTCAAAGATAAGAGATTATGATAATAGACCCCCCATTTAAAATTTCACAAGTTTTGTTTCATCAGATATTCTAATAATCAAGAATTTTTAATGGTACATATATTTAAACATTATCATTAATTTATGTAATTACTCTTAAACATGGATTTAATGTCTAAAACCATGATTCCGTATGTTTTTGGATAATATGGATCCTTGGGTGTTTCAAAAATTGAATGTTATTAAATACTAAATCATGGAAGGATATTTCACAACCATGTTTATTAAAGATGATATCCTAGACCATTAATTGGATTTAACTATCATATAAAATTTTCTGGTCATGGTGTAATAACCTATTTGTTTTAGATAGTAAAAAAAATATATCGATCATAGAGGTTGATGACACATATTTGAAACCAACTTGATCATATATTGAGACAAAGGTATTATATTGTAGAATGGGTGTTTTATGTGGTTGTTTATGTTGATACATTAATTTCATTATTATGGAAAACTCGACCTATTGGTAAAAACTAATATCAGATATTAGTATAGTCTAACTAATGGAAATAAGAAAAAAATCATCGAGGGTCACACAATCAGTGTTTCCATTAATTTTTATTAATTTCTATTTTAATTTTAATATTTGAATAATGATTATTATCAACTTTGAGGAATAATTTTACACCCTTTTATTGATTTCTAATATTGAAAATGTAATAAATAATTATTTATTCTTTAATAAATAATTGATTTTGTTACATGAATATATATAATAATAAATATTTATTTGGTGGATTGTGAATAATATATTTATTTTATTTATTGAATATTTAATCAATATTTATTCATTGGATTATGGATAAAATAATTATTAATGAATAAAATATTTATTTAGATATTCAATAATTGTTGAGGAGTTTTTTTGGGCCATGATCGTGTCTGATGAAAAATAATAATTTCTAAGCTGGTAAAATATATTTTATCATTTTTTGAGTTAACACATGCCAAAATTTAATAATAATATTATTATTTTATAGCATGTGGAAAGTTATGTATTATAATATTATTTATGGTTTGGTACGCAATTTAAAAATATTTTAATCTGAATCAAATCTCTATAAATAAATGGTTAGATCTACTGTTTATGGTCAATGGATAATTGAGATTCATTTGAGAAAATGGTTTTCTCTATTGAATTTCATTTCCTCACATATTGCCCAGAAAAATAATAACTCCTTCAATCCGGAATGATATTGAAGTAGTCCTCATTTCCAATTCAATATGATTGATTTTCCATTATAGCACCCAAAAATCAATCGACATCATTCCAAGTGATAATCGAGAATTGAGAATCATTGTCCACGATTTTGTTCCCTATCAATCTCCTTTTCCTATCATCTTATAAAGAATGATAAGAAATATTTTAATCCAAATAGATATTTATGTGATCATGATGAAAAACACATGATGATTGATTAACAATGATATCACACACAAAATAAATTGGTGATGTTCATGAATCAAAGGTGTACATGTGGATAACCGCTTCGGAGATTCTACCATTGGATCTTACATGAGCAATGAATGTAATTCAAATAAGAATTTTTAGGATGATCAATATATTCTTTGCATAAATATCCAAATAATAGGTCATTCTTATTCCAATCATAAATTAATTAATTATAAAATTAACATTAAAATATCCTTTATCATTCCAGATTCTCCTCTATTTCAATATTCGTTATAGAAATTTAATTGGTCATGGAATTCACATCATTTACAATATTGAAAAGGATGAAAAATAGACAATATATTTATGGTTCTTCACCCACCATGGTGATTATACTACACCTAAAACCTTCAAGTGGTATAAGATTGGTCTTATTTTAAATTTATAGTTATATTTTTTATTATTGATCTATATGTACAATAGTGATCAGATACTTCATTTAAAAACATTTATTCATTAATGGTATTGTTTTATTAACATACCATTTACTTTTTAATTATCATAATTACGTGTTTCGTTTTATTCAATGAAAAATAATAGATAATGAATGATGAATGATCCCATTAAGAACAACCAAGTATTTTTTTTCTAGTAAGACCTGGTTACATGGTATGTAGCCAACGTACAATCTATGTACCCATGTTCACCACATTTGGCAATTTAATGGGATACACAACGCATAAATTATTAATTACATGTTTTATTTTTATTACACACCACATGTATAATGGGATATTCTAGAACTTGACGTGTTAGATTTAACAATGTGTATTTGGACTACATGGAATATAGACTACACAATTTAAAAGATATATTTTTAGAAACCATGAAGTCAAATACGTGGCCAATACCATGTGATAATGACATCGTAGAGAATTAATGAAGTTCATAATTTTTATCAATCATAAACAATATATATTTCATTAATTCCCACATTCAAAGTACATAAATATTTATTTGGAAATATATGAGAACACATGGCATGAGAGATACACAACATATAACTAGCCTATAAACATTTTGTAGTACCTTATTCAGTGAACATGAAAAATCATTCAATTTTTTTCTTGAAAAAACAAAATTATGATCACATGGAATGTAACACATCAGTAAATACCATGTAATCTACTAAGATACATGATTAGGCCTTAGGCATTTACCTCAACACACAAGAAGAGAAACACATTACATGTAGTTAGTTAGTACATGTCATGTATTCTAAATAAGGTACACACTGAAACCATGGAAATATCTCTCAAGTATATTAATAATGAGTCACATGGTGTGTAGCACTAGAGTACACATCTTTTAGTATCCAAATAAAGGACACAATTAAAATTACATGAAATTAATAAATGATGCATTAAAACCTTATTTCATGGATTATCAAATTATGTTTTTTATAGTTTAATAAAAGTGTTAAATAATTATAAATTCTCATATTATTTATTATAATTATATTTATTTATTTTTCCTTCCATTTATTTAACATCAATTCCACTATGATGGGTATGTCCAATAGAATTAGGATGGTCTTTAAGATAAACGAGAATTAATTAATAAATGAAATTGTATTTAACATAGTAATAATGAATGAATAAGAGATAGATGTTAAGACTTGTTACCATTTCATATTTATTACACGTTTATGATCATTCATGGGCTTAATAATGACCTTTGAATGCATTAGTTTTATTCCATTTTATTTATTGAGAGGATTTTAAATTATTTACTATTAAATTAAATATGATAGCATGTGTTTCATACCTTCCCCCATTAGTGTGTATGATCTATGAGTTTGATATTACATATGTAATTTCCCTTAACTATTCCATTTGTTCCCCTCGCATATATGTGAGTAATAAAGACTTGTAATTATTGGATTATCCCAATGCATGTGGAGGTAGTTCAATATAGAAAAAAGATAATTCCAACTTAATAGATACATAGGTGTTGGGGTGGAATGTTGCAACTCATGACGAGACTAGAATAAGGAGTATATTATTACGTTATAATTGATTAATTGTCCACTCAATAAATCAACATTTAGATAAGCTCGTGATAGGTACATTTGTTTATTTATTTATTTCTACCTTATCCATTAATTATTTTATGCATGAAATACTATGATCACGTGTGTAAATGAATTAATGTGTAAATATGTAATTCAAATAAATGGATTAAACCAAAATGTTCTATAAAAAATTGATAACAAATTATGTAATATCCACTTAACATTAACGTGAGATGACAAGATAATGTCAATATATTATAAAACATCCCTCAAATATATATCAATTTAGACATGGCCTTTCACTATATGATTTGGAATCAAATCCATATAACTTTTTTTTCATCCCTCAGTGGGACACATAATTTTATCATGGAGCTCTTATGACAATTTTGGTTCGGATTAACCCTCTTGCATCATGAAAAGTATCCCTATCTAGATGGGGTGTAGCTTTAGGGAAACTGTTAAGGAAACCCAAGTGAGGATTTCGGTATAGGGATTCCACTCAATGTATTATGGAAACGAAATCCCACATTTAAAAAAAACCTCATCACATAAATACTTTCAATAATTTTAACCAACCATTGTTGGGGGTATGATAAGGTGCAGATATATCCTTTAAACTTGATTGTCTATGAAATTGGGAATTTTATGTACAATGGGAAGAGTTTTTTGGACTTGATAAAAGTGTTGGATATTTAATAAAAATTTATTCTTTTTATTTCCCACATAGTTTTCAGTCAAGAAAAGTTATAGTAATCTTGTATTTTAATATTTTATAATAAATAGAAAATTCGTCATCCATACTATTCCTATAACATATTTTTGTGAAATTTTAACTCCTTATAGGAAATAACATCTAGGAGTTCTTTAGATGCCTTTTGGGTTTTTTACCATAAACGGTAATTGTACATTCTAGAAACCCCATTATCTAGTCCATCTACTAAATAGGTGACTGGTGAAGAGTTATTTGTGAAAGAAAAATAAATTAATTATGTGGTTGATGTTTAATGATTAATGTTTTAATTTATTTCTTGTAAAATCATGAAGTCTCAAAAAAACATGTATGATTATAGAATTCTTGATAATATTCATAGACTATATTAGGAGAGTGAGAGAGAAATGAATAGACTAAGATATCCAAGGAATTCATTTTCGGATAACATGGGGTGGGATTCCCCGCTAGCCCACATGTAGTATAACTCATTAGAAACATTGAGTTCCAATAGGATCTAGGGTTTAATTTACCTTATTAACTTCACATTGATATCATTATTGTTTCATTACCTTATTTATTATTCAGCATTGTTGTTACGTTTAATCTAAATTACATTGATACATCCCTCCCAAATATTCTCATTTTTATTTTCCATGTAGATAAGGATACGAATTAGAAAAATCCTTCCCACATTATGGTGAATAAATATAAGGAAAATAAAAAATATTTAAACCCAATGATTCCTCACAATTCCCTTCCAATAATATAAAGATCTATGGGACTTCTAGAGAACATGATTTTATATATTTCACATCTGGTGGGAAGGGCCACTAGAAGAAATAATACACCTATCTAAAGAAGAAATGGGATACATTAAATATGCTTGTAATCATATTTAATAGATATATTTATAGAAATTTGGTATGATATATATATTGTAGTGATCACATATGTATTCAAATATAAGAACCATGTAGATTCAAAGAGTTTGACATAGGAGATTTAGATATCAGAGTATCCAATAAAGAAAAACTTTTTTATGTAGCTATTGGAAGATACCACAAAAAAATTAAATAGGGATGATCATGGTTCTAAAATACAGTTATTATTTCTTCATTCATTACAAAAACCATTATTTTGGTATCTAGATTTTATACCAACTGATTAATTTTCAAATTTTGGAAAAAATATTAATTTTTTATACGAATCTTTCTTGTTATTGTGCAGAATATTTACATTATTGTCTTTTTGTGTTGGATTACATAAATAAAATAATGTATATTGATAATTAATCTACATAATAGGACTCATACCACACCTAAATATGGAAACAATGGCTTGGTCATGTAAAAAAGGTTTTACTAAATTACACTGAGACAGATTCTTTTGTACAAAAAACCACTAATTGTATGTCTTACTGGTTCACAGGAAAAAATAAATAAAACCGTATTTAGTGGAATATGTGAGAGGGTCAAATATATTCTTAAATTATTTCAAACTTATGTTTTTGACGATATCTTGTTGGATCAAGGTGTGGGTAATCATACATCATAACGTTTAATAATGATTGTAGTATATATGGATACTTCTACTTGATGAGGTCTGATTCATACTCCTATTACAGTCTCAATGAGTACAATAATGAATTTGGGAACCATGTTAGAATGAATATTATCAAGCTCCACTCATAAAATGTTAAGTAAAATCATAATCAAGACATTATATATTATTTATGGGAGTTTCGTATTCTATCTCAACATGCTCCTCCTTATACAGAATAGTGGAATGGTGTATTTGGAAGGAGGAACCCCATCATGTTAGAAAGGGTGAGATCAATAATTAGTTATATGAGTCTTATATTATCATTTTAGGGATACAAATTATACACAACATCACATATACTAAAACAATTAACATTTGAAATGGAAAATGGTATAACATAACAATTTTGGAATGAAAATAAACATGTGTTATTGTACAAACAAGTGAGTTGTTGAAAAACAATTGTTAAGCCCACTTCATGTAAATAAATTGTACCCATAGACTCAAAGGCTAACTTTATATGCAAAAATGTTATAGAGGAAAGGCACACCATAATACTTGAGTGGGATCACATCCCTAAAATAGATAATGGTAGATTGATAGACATCGATGATGTTGAGGATCAAGGTCATCAAGAGTTATCCCAAGTATATATTTGAAGAATCACTATGGAAGAAGATGGTGTAGGGACACAAGAACAAAATAGTAGTGAATGAGAGGTTATAGAACCATAAAAGTGTATTTTTTTTGTCATTGATGACAGTGACTCAATAATAGTTGATAATGATGCTCCTCTAACCTATAATGAAGTAGTATGTGAGATAGTTGTTTCCAAGTAGAAGGAATACTTGAATAATGAAATGGAATGCATATAAAAAACCAGGTTTGTGATTTCGTAGATCCTCTAGTGGATGTAAATCTAATTGGTTATAAATTTGTATTCCTGAAGAGACTATAAACAGATGGTCAAGTTAGTATCTATAATTCAGGACTGGTTTAAAATGGTTTAAACATAATCAATTCATTGACTACAATGAAACCTTTTTAGTATTTTAATTGTTAAAATCCATCATAATTATACTTTCCATTCTGACCTTGCATGATAATTTGATTTGGAAAATGGATATCAAAATATCCTTCCTTAAAAAAAATTAAAAAGAACTCTATATGATGAAACTCAAAGTGTTTGTGACTACAATGTATTCCAAAAAATATAAAAATTTCAAAAATCCATTTATGGATTATATAATGAATCTACGTTATCGAGAATTTGATTTGATGTGGCTACTACATAATACGGTTCTATGAAGAATAATTGTGATCCTTGGGTTAGGAAATAGTTTAAAGAGAGTGTGGTCATCTTTGTAGTAGTATATATTGTTGACATATTGTTTATTGAAAATGAAGTACAAATCTTACAATCTATTATTTCCTTATTAAATTAATGATTCTTATTGAAATGCTTGGGTGAGGTAGTACATATTCTTATGATAAATACCCATATAATAGATCTATGATACTAATGTACCAAATACAAGGTATATATATTGAACAAATATTGAAGAAATTTAGTGTGGAAAAAATCCAAAAGTGTATTTTTTTTTCAATTTCACATGGAATTAACCAATCCATGAAAATGATTCATCAAACTAATGAAGAAAAAATAAATATTTTAAATTATTACATAGTTTTTGGTGATTGGATCGTTGACCTAGGTTATTTTATATACTAGGATATATGTTTCATATGTCTTGAGTATTTTAGGTATATATCCAGCTAACCTAAGTGACTGACATTGGATGGAATCCAAGACAATTATTAAGTATCTAAGGAGTATTAAGGTTATGTTACTAGTATGTGGAGGAGATGGGAAACTATTCATCAAAAGATATGTAGATGATAGTTTCCAAATTGATAATGATGGTCTAAAATCATAAAAAGGATACATCTTCACTCTGAACGGAGATATTGTGAGCATGAGGAGCTCAAAGAAAGTTATGGCCACAGATTCCATGGTGGAGTGTGAGTATATTGCATCTTCAAAGAAATCTAAATACGAATTATGGATATAAGACATCAATTAACTTATTTTCATGGTACGTATTATTAAATATCCCATCACACTTCATTTTGATAATATTGCTATTGTGGATCTCATAAAGGATCCAACATCATATAAAAAAATGAAGCATATACTTTAGAAGCAACGTCTCTTGGGTTATTTTTATCAAAGGGGTTAAGTCCCAATGATCATAATTTCTATAGAATAAAATATAGAAAACACCATGACAAAATCCTTGAATTAGAAAAAAAATGATCATCGTGTGAGGTCTAATGGACTAACGGTTATAGGAGGTTAACTAAACTCCAAGTGAATGTTTGTTGGAGTTGGTATACTAGAACCAAAAATATGTAATTTTATTACATTTACATTAAAATTTTTCATATTAATAAAACATATTATTATTTATTTTTTATATTTTTATGATTTTGATATTATAATATCATAATGTATTAGCTGTATTGATAATGTCATTACAGTTCCCTTCTATGATCAGAACCTTCAAGTACACTGAAAAAAAATATTAAGTATTGTTCAGTAGTTGGATAATGTAATATTATAGGGCACATAGTACGTATATATTCTATGAAAATACTCATAAGTGGATGATGGTTCTTCGCTTGATGTTCGTAGATGGTAATCACTAAAAAGTGAGATTACAATAACATACCTCTAGTGGGAATTCTATATGTTTTGGTTTCATCAGATATACCTATATGTGAGTGTCTATAATGTTCCATAGAATTTTTTATTATCATTGAATCATGTAATTAATTGAACATTTATATTTACTCACCTAAACCTTGATTCCATATGTTCATGAGATGTTTGGTACATTGGTTGTACCACAAATGACTTACTATTAATGGATGATTTGAGAAAGGATTTATACCTTCCATCTGTATGGAAGTTGATACATCAACCATTTGATTATAATAAGGAAAAAAATCATAAATTACATAGTCATGGTTTAATGAAATGTTTATTTTAGATATCCAAATAAAGAAGAATCGATAAAATAGGTTGATAACGGATATGTTAAACCTGCTTGATGAGATATTGAGAAAATGGATTTATATTACATAGTGGCTGTTCATATATGGTTTTTGGAAATGGGAAACAATATTCTTTCTCTTAGGTTCTGGACTCATTTATATATAGAAATCATGTTCATTAGGAAATCCCACCAAATGCCAATAAGAATTATTCCAAGAGGTTTACACAGGGATTGTATACTTTGATCTTGATTAAATTCAAATTGAATTTAATTATTTGAAAAAATATTATTTTCAAGACTCATGAATAAATTTATTCAAATTTTTTATAACTAATATTTTCATGGTAGTAAAAAATATTTATTCTTTAGTAAATTATTTAGTTAATTACGTGAATATATATAATAATAAATAATTATTCTTTGGATTTTAAATATTATATTTATTTTTTATTGAATATTTAAAAATATTTATTCGCTAAATTTTGGAAAATATATTTATTTAATAATATAACATTCATTCAGATATTCAAAAAATTTCAAGGAGTTATAGTGGAAAAATTTCATTTCCGGAGAAATTTCTTAATTTAAATGCCAGTAATGTATTATGTATCATTTTTCGAGTTAGAATATTTCAAAACATAATAATAATATTATAATTTTATGTCTTGGGGTTTGTTATGGATTATAATATTATTTAATTTCTGGTATTAAATTAAATAATTTTTTGATATAAACCATATCTCTATAAATATATGGATTTTTCTATTTTGTAGGGATAATCGATAATTAAGAATTATTGCACACAATATAATTCTCAATTGAATTTATCTTCCATTCATATTCTTAAGAATGTGATGAAATCCTTCAAACTAGAAGGCTCATGAATTAATCAAGATGAACATCTCACAATTATTGATTCTCTTTACTAGTTATAAGAAATTAATCAATCTTATTCCGAGGGCTAATCAAGAATTGAGAATCATTGCACACTACAAACTACTCTCTTGAATTCTTCTTCCTCTCATATTCTGAAGAATTAGAAGATCTACTTAAATCATAGAGGATCTTGATGTGATAATGATGAGAAACATAAGATGATTGATTCTTAAATATAGAATCCATAAATTAATTGATTTCTTTCATAGGTCTATGGGGCACATATGGATCACCAATATGGAGATTCTACACTAAGATACTACAATATAAATGAACATAATATAAATATGCTTTCTCAGTATAATCATCATCTACATTGAAGAAATATCATAAATGGGGTAATTATTCTTCTGATCATAAATGTTTTTTTTAATTTTAGGTTTAAAGATCCTCTCAAATTTTTGGTTTTCCTTTATTTCAATATCAAGTTTAAAAATTTCTATGGTTATGCAATTCATGTCATGTACAATATTGATAATGGTCCACCAAATTGAAAAAACCATCATGGTGCTTCTATTATGCCTGGAACCTTTAATTCCAAGACTTTATCTTTATATTATATTATTTCACTTTTCATGTTATTCCACCTAATGTTTAGTTTTAGGTCTCGATAAATATTTTTTCTACCTAGTTTAATAGAGAGAGATGATATATTAGCATCAACCAAAATACCCTTCTTTAGTTTTTGGTTTTTATGGGACACATATTAGAGGTCCAAACCTTGTAATTATATATTTATCAAAGAAAAAATTTAGTGGATCATCATTATAGGTTACTTTATGATGTAAAGATTCAACTATTATAAATATAGGAGAATCAACTCTGTCAATCCACATCATGTATTAGACAGAATGATCCATCCTTCTCAGGGTATCATCCAACTTTTTTACCATCCTAGGTAGGTAATGTATTGATCATTTGTAGTACTTCATCAATTCTAACTATATCTTTTCGTATATTTTTAACACCTTTTTATTGAATATAATCAATTTTCACTTATATTAAATATAGATATCACACTTCTCCCCAGAGATATGATATTGGAAAATATTTTATGCAATGAATACTAATTCCTTCTCTAAATCATGAGGTTGGTAGTTTTTCTCATGAGTCATTAATTATCATGATTCATAGACAATTTCCTTCTTGTTTTTTCTAATAAAACATTGGAATATCTTCAGGAATGAATTAATATATATCATAATCTGTTCTCCGCTATCGGTAAATGAACGAATATGCCAATTGACCAATCTCCAATCAATATATCTAAAGATTTATGTGCATTCCATTATCAATAAGAACATCAATCCCTTCAAAGTCAACAAAGTTAGTGGATTGGGTAATAAAGGAAATATTCTCACAAAAGACTAGTATTATCAAACTAATCCCAGAAAACATTGGATATCATTCACAAATGATGGTCTTAGTAATTTTTCAATTACACATATCTTTTATGTGTCTATGGAAATACCCTTACTAGTTATATCATGACCTAAGAACGATACTCTATTTAAAAATATCAAACATAATAAATGTGTCTTATAATTTCTCCTGTAATTAGGTCTTTATCAAAAATCCCAAATTCTGTTCACCTTCCTTATCACTCTAATAATATATATGATTATCATCAATAATGACTAGAAACAAATTGTTAGGGTAATCTCTCAAGACTCAATTTATCAATTCCACAATGATATGAGGATCATTTATAAGCCCAAACCGAATCACTATAAATTTATTATGTCCATACCTTGTGAGGAAAGATGAAATGGATATATCTTATCTCCTAAACCTCAAATGAATATATCTGAATCAATGTTTAATCTTTGAATAATATTGAGATCCTCATATTTGATAAAATAAATCATCAACATGGGTAATATAATATTGTTTATTTATTTTTACATTTCTTAGTCTGTGATATTAGATAAAGAGTATCAAAAATCCATCCTCATACATAATAATAATAAGTTGTTCACCACCAAGGTAAATCTTTCTCAAATAAAAAATCTCATGTAGTTGATTCTTTAACAATTATAACTCAATTTGGTTCATTATATAAGGACTCTCTAAGATTAGAATAGATCCATTTATGAGATTGATTGAAAACACAACATCATGCTCTAAAAGAGGGCCAAACTACTCATCTAGAAATACATCATTATACTCCCATATAGTATCCATGTCATTAATCTTGACAATATCTCCAATCATTTGATCCAAGAGTACCTCATTATGGGTATCATAACCCATATTATTAAATTCCCTTATGAAGGAGATGATATAATTATTTGATTTGGTTGCACTGATATTTACCTTATAGGTATATATGGTTGTTGATATATAGGTATGTATCGAATCCAAAAGGACAAAAGATGAAACTCAATGACACATAGATTTGATGGAAGAGTTGTCTATGATGTGTCCAAATTTCTGGATTGATTTTTATTTAATCATTAAATGATATTTTTAATGAATTATTTGGATCAAATTTAAAAAATAATTAGTTGACCCTTGGTTATTACATGGGTGTATTGGATGAAATTCTTTTTAAATAATTTTAATGTCTTAAATTCGAGTGTTTCCTTCAACTAAATATGAATTTCCCAAATCACTCTTATAATTTTGAGTCAACACTATCCTAACACTACTCACCTATAAACTTGGAGGATCATATTGATGAGAACTCCAAGTTATAAGATCTTTTTATCACCCACGATGTGTATCCTTAAAATTGGCGAGTTCAATGGAGAAGGTACATTATTTAATGATAATCTCATGCCTAACATTGATTATCAGTTATTAAAATGAGAAATAACAACCAATAAATCCCCTTTCAATTCCCTTGGATAAATCCACCAATTATTTGTCCCTAAATATATTATATTCTATCAATTTAAGTTGTTATTAGACTCATTATTGTGGAATTAGAGTGTAAAAATAAATAATAATGACTCCAGTATTATGTGAATATTTTCATAAAGGAATATTTGAATAGCCTCACTCTCTAATGTAACGATATTAATGTTATATGGAAAATTATATACAAAATAATGAAGATGAATAATAATAAATTTTAGTTATTATATGAAGGTTAAAAATCAACATATAAAGGAATAATGCATGATGTAATTACAAAAAGAAAGCTTGAAATTATAATTGAAAGGAAAAAAACCATAGATAGAATGGAAAAACATGGATAGAATGGAAACACATGGATGAAAATTTAATTCACCACAAGCTTCTTATAAATGACTTTTTTGAATTCTTTGGTCTACACACCATAAATAAATTCCTTCCACATTAAACGAGAGATTAAAAAGGAGGGTGAGAAAATCAAAGAAAATTTTTCATTACAAAGTTGACAAGGAAAATCGTCCAGATTCATCCCCTTGTTGATGTGTCAATTTGTAACATATTTTTTCCTAATACAGAGGGTTAATAGTAGGAAAATATCTTCTTTAGTGTGTCCTCTAGAATATGAAATAATTTCATGAACATTGGACTAGCAGTTTTGATGTTATGCTCAATCTAGTGGGATGGCTTTATGGCCGTTCAAATATGGACCACCATTTAAATTTCAAATTTTTCTCTCATTATCTACATGGTTAAATATGAAATAGCTTAGAAAACAGTTTAAATAAATGATCCCTATAATTTTCTATTTCTATACATAAGATTTTATTTTCATTGGTCTTGTATTGTGGTCCCCAAATTTTTTTTGATGGGCCTTATGCCCATTATGCTCTCTCTAGAAGATTTATGCATTCACGCAAAAAAAATCTTCATCTTCTCTTAAGATTCATCCATTGATCCTAAATAAAAACATCTTCCAAACAATGTAATAAATCATATCTCAAAATATTAAATTAAAAAAATTATAGAATTAATTACCCAAACCGATGATTAATGGTGCTCAAATTTTCACTTTAAACGTGAATTACACTTATTATGAGAAATTAAGTTCAATTTATAAAATTCACTAAATTTGTTGTTTATGAACTACGAAACACAAGAATATTAAGATATAATCAATGAATATTAACCCTTTTAAGTGGATAATAACACACCCAACTTGAATTTTTTTATTCTCAAGCTAAAATTTACTCAAAAATATGAAATTGAATTCCATTTTTCAAAAACATTTTAACATACATTTCTCACAAAAAGGAATCACGATATATAATCATGAAACCTATCAAAAAAATTCAAACATGCTAGGATCAAAATCATACCCCAAGACCAATACCATTTCTTTCTTCAAACTCATTATAGGATTTTATCAAATTTTAATTAAGCATAGTGATGTGTTGTGTATATCGAAATACATGGGGCCTATTTTCTTGTTCAAGGGGGAAATGGAAGGGATCGGTGGGAATCACATTGATACTTAATTTGAGTATCAATTTTTTTTTTGTTTTTTTTTTCTTTTTCGAACCACAATATATATTAAATGAATAACTATAGGTAATAAGACTATAGAGTAATGATCCCCAAGTGTCTAACACCACACAAATTGTCAATTACATGGTATAAAATAGAGATATAAAGACTAACTCTAAGAAAGACAACTATAGAGTCCTGATACCTATGTCTTGGATGCCACCCATTTTGACAGAACATTTATCTATGTGGTCATTATTTCAATTTTTATTACTTTTCTGGGATAATCATATTAAACTAAAAGTCACCCCAACCCCTATGATATGATAAAAGGTACCCAAGAACACAAATTTACAACAAATATCCAATAGAATTGAATTGAGGAATTTTGATTTAGATGATTAAAATTTAATCATTAAATAATCACATTGGACAACTGTAATTTCCAAAAATATTATCATGAACATAAACATGCTTTAAAATAATAATTAAGGCATTTAAAAATATTTGACCTTAATTTTTTATGTTTCAAAATGTACATTAAAGGAATAAAGGATAATAAATTGAGTTTTTTTCATATAATTTAATTCCTTTCATAAAAATACTTTTTTATTCTGGAATAGTCACTCCCCCTAACTTAGAATAAAATAGGACAACATTTTTAAATAGAATATAAAGATAAAAATTTGGAAGAATGTGGGAAGATGTGATTTGAAATTAAATCCTACAATAAATCCCCTTGGTTTTTATTTGATGACCAATAAATAATAAATTGAACTATTTTAATTCACATCATATGTACACTCCTTAGTGATGATTGATGGCTCGATTTGAACTTTAGAAAGAAAGGGTTTTATTTGGAAACTTTAAAATCTTGTAACTTCTAAATTTCAAAAAGAAAAAAGATCCATTATATCACATTAGAAACCCCAAGGGGTTCCCTAAACCAAAAAAAAAAAAACAACATAAAATAAAAAATGCATAATTCTGGGTGCCTCTTAGAAAGCACTTAATTTAAAGTATTTAGCTCGACATGAACCCCCAAATTATCCAATAAAAACTTTCCACCTTTTTATAACCCCATTATTCTCAACATCTACAAGATTGATATTTATACTTGTTTTATAATTTTTTCATATGAAAACCCATGTTCATAAATGAGTGTAAAATTACAAATAATTTTAGAAATGGTGTATCTAGTTTCTTCTGTTGTATTGAATAAGACATCAATGATCATTCATAAATTATTGGTTTCAAGAGAGGGTGAAATGAAGACATGTTTTTATTATTATCACCTATAAAATAATAGTTGAGAGATGATTTGTGGACAATGAATTCAACCTTCTATTGTCTAACACATTAAGAAATAGGTGGGGAATTTGATTGAACTCAATTTCATTTTCATGATTTATTAATAGAATTGGTTCCTTTTTAATTGATGTTTCAACCACCAAATTGGAAACATTGTTGTCAGTAATGGTTACGGTCTAATTTTTTTGGATTTCTCCCAATGTATCAATTATTGGTGCTTCTAAAAAATCATTATTCAATCAATATTCCTGACACTCAATCCATGATGTAAAATTTCCCTCTTGTGAATAAAAAAATTATTTTTCACTTCATCTAAAAACCCATAAACAATTAATTAATGATAATCAAGTCCCATATATTCGAAGGTCGGTTCAAAAAAATCAAGAGTGTTATGTGGGTGATAATATTATACTGTCAATTTATAATAAGGGAAATCCCGAGTGGGCTTTATTTATATATATCATTCAATGCTTTATATTTCTAATCTCAATGATGAAACCTATGAATTAAATTTAACAGTTTATTCTCCCAATTTTACAATAATTTGTGGTGGATTATGATTGATGGATGTTTGGAAATCAAGGAATTCCACAAGATTTATCATTTCAATTACCATTTATAGGGTTGTAAATTTATCTTTTAAATGTTCATAATCACAATGACTATACATGTTATCAGATGTGGGGTAATCAATCATGTTTTGATCAATGAAATTCCCTATGTGACTGGATTCCCATTGTTGATTTAATATCCGATTTTATCCTAAGTCCATTAAGGGTTATTTTAAATGATCATCCATTGGATTTATTTAAAAATATGGATTTTATATTATGTGTAAAGACACAAATAGAAAAGCTAATAGAGAACGGATACAGGGGTGAGAAAAAAAAAATTTAGGTGATAAAAATGTTGAGTATCTAAGATACTTAATTTTGTCCCTAAAAATGGGGCCAAATTTTTTTTTACAAAAATATACCCTACATGTATATGTGATTTTTGATGTATATATAGGGATTGAATGCATAGGGACTGAGGAAAAAACCTAGAGACACTCATATTTGATACACAGATTGGCTTTGAAGTTTTAAATTTTATGGATTAAATTAATTTAATTATTAAATGACATTTTTAATGAGTTAAATGGATTCTATTTATAAATAATGAGTTGAACCTTGGTTATTTCATGGAGTGTATTGGATGAATTTATTTTTAAATTATTTCAATGTCTTAAATTCAAGCATTTCCTTCAACGAAATATGAACTTCCCAAATCCCACTGATAATTTTGGGTATTTAATATCCTAAGGATGATCACCTATGCAGTTATTGGATCATTTTGAATGGACTCTAATGTAGAGGATCTCTCTAGCACCTGATATGTGTATCCATAAAATTGGTGAGTTCAAAGGTGAAGGTACATCGCTGAATGAAAATCTCAAAAACAGAATTAATTGAGAATTATTAAAATGAGAAATAACATCCAATCAATCCCTTTCTACAACATGAGATCAAACCACTCGAGGATTATCCCAAAAATGATTTTATAATTTCAATTTATGTTGTTTTTAGACTCATGAGGGTGTAATTGGAGAATAAAAAGAAATAATAATCACTCCAAAATTGGGTTAAGAGTTTCAAAAAACATTATGTGAATAGCCTCACATTATATGGAAATGATGTCAATGTGATATGAAAAATTAAATAAGAAATGAATAATAATAATAATAATAAATTTAATTAATTAAATAAATATGAATGAAAAACATACACTTGAAAAATTGATGATGTGATTACAAAACGAAAGCATGAAATTACAATTGAAAGGAAAAAAATTAGATTGGAACGAAAAACATGGATAGAAAGAAAAAATGAAAGAATATTACCTTAACTATAATATCCTTATATATGAATATTTTGAGGATTAGTTAGACCAAAAATAAATTAATTCCTTCCCCATTAATTTAGAGAGTCAAAAGGAGTGTGGGAAATTCAAGGGAAATAACAGATTTAAAATTTGACCCGGAAAATCCTCCAAATTCATACACCTTTTTGATGTGTGAATTTTTAATTAAATATGGAAAAATAAGGAGTATTTTTAGGAAAATATATTCTCCAATTTTCCCCTAATATATTTACTAATTTAAAAAAAATTGATCACCAGTTTATAATTTATTCTTGTTTTAGTGGGGTGATTTTATAGGCATTCAAATCTCACCCACCATTTAAATGTCAACTTGTGGTCCCTTTATCTCTATGAAAATTTTAGAATTTCTTCTTGACCACCATTAAATAAGACGATCCCCATAATTTACTTCTTCTACAGGTTAATTTTTTTCTTCATTGGTCTTGGATTATGGGCCCCAGTTCTATTTGATGGTCTCCTTAGGCCCATTATTCTATGTCTATAAAATTTCTACTTTCAAACCCAAAAATCATCATCTTTACTTAGGATTTATCCACTGATCCTAAAAGAAAAAATGATCAAAATACATTGTTCAATCATATCCAAAAATATATATTTCATAAAAATAAATAATTGAATTCCAAAAATAGATTATTTATTGGGCAGAAATTTTCACTATAAAAATTAATTTCACTTGTGATATGAAATGAATTTCAATTTATAAAATGTCATAAAAGTTATGTTTATAGACATTGAAACACAAGAATATTATGTTTTAATCCATTAATGTGAACCCCTTTTAGAGACTAATCAGTATTGTGACATGATCATGTGATGTTTAGGTATATGAAATGATATCTCTTTATATAGACAATTTTGTATGTTCTCTATATAGGGATGGCCAATCCATAAACAAAATCAGATAAAATTCAACCATGGGAAGAAGAAATACATTCAAAGTGAGTATCTTCTCTTGAAATTATATCATACATGAGTAATATATCGTAGATTATATTAATGTTCCACCAAGTGTTTTAATGATTAATTATATAGTGTTTGGGGGGTAAATTTGTAATATTTAAAAAATTATGTTATAAATAAATCGTAAATGATATACATACCAAATCTTAAATGTCTCTATACTTAAATATAATTAATAAATTTTAGTTTACTTGTTATTTTATTAAACCAAAAAAAACTAAAATTACTCCTCAATGTTTATAAAGACAATATTAATTAAAAAAATCATATACCTTTGGTGTGATTATCAAGATGTGGAGCCTTATGCCAACACATCATGCATTAGGGTGATGATCAATTCAATGATAAATCATCTATTTTAAGGTCATTTCCATATATTAGATTTCTTTCATAGACATATCCACTTTCTAGTATCTATATATTTTTGTACATCTTAGAAAAATGAATAATATCTCCTTTACCAAAACATAATGAAGTTATCCAATACATCATTTCATTCCTATTGTTCTCAGTAAAGTTCAATAAACTAATCCCTAAAATAAATAATCCACCCCTATGATAAAAACTATGGAAAACCTAGATATTGATACATAAATAATATATTGATTTGATGGTTTAATTAATAAATTACAAAAACACTCAGACAAACCAAGGAGTGAAAGATTTAGCCTCTTGTAGACTTGTTACACCCACATGTTTTTATAACACTTTAAAACATTTCCCCATAACCATTCCCCTCTAAAACCTCTTCTAGACATCTAATATGACAATATAATATTCGTAACATGGGGAAAGAAATATTATAAGGGGTGATCTTCAATCCTCAATAAATGAAACATATCAACCAATCCTAATGATTATTTATTAATTTTGGGGGAAAACATGGGTAATGCGGTAATATCAAATAAAAATAACATGAGAACATAATTTAAAAGAAAAGTTGTTGTATAATTAAGGATCATTTCATGGGATCATAAGACCAGTAAAGGCCATTAAAAATATACATAAAAACATTAAACTAACTGGATATCTATACATCAGAAATGAAAATATCATTATAACATGGAATGTCATAAAAATTTGTTAATGTTTGATGATAAGTCACATTTTAGAGATGTATTGGAACTAAAATAAGTATATGAAAACATTTTGGACCAAAACTAGTATATCAACAGATTAATATTCTGAAGAAATCCAATATTGTAAACAATTTAATTTTTTGAAAAAAAATCCAAGTATGTATTTGAGTAATTATATCAAGAGATATAAATCCAAAATAAAATAACTGTAGGTAGATATTGGTCCCCACTAATTATCATCCATATATTTGGGTTTCATATAAATTCAAATCATTTTCCTTATCATAAATAATTCATGAGATGAGAATTTGGTATCATAATGTTTCTAAATGATATTACATAAAAAACATGATAATTTGATACCAATATCATGATAATCCCATAAGATTTATATCAGGTGATTTATGAACCATTATATTATTATATAAGAATCCTTTTAAAACAAATCAGAAACACATAATTATTTTTCCTAAAAATATATTAATAGCATCTTAAAAAACCTGATTTTTGAGGCATATTCCCAAAAAAATTGAATATTAATGTGAAACATCATAATGAAATTATTTGAAAACAAATTCCAATAAATTAACCATAAATATAAATAAATATTTTTTTAAATGTAATTAATAAGGGAAACTATATCATCTTTGAAAGGTAACGTGTTTGAAATATTTGAAAACATATTTATGGAAACCCCACATTTAAAAAATGACTTAAAAACCATGGTCTAAAAATAATAGTGAATATGACTTTAATTTGATATAAAAATAATTTCCATTTTCCCTATGAAAATGTGAAAATTTATGGGAACTAAAAACAAGGATATGGAGGAAATACCAATTTTAAGAGGTGTGAATTATTCTTAATAATGGTAAATTTCCCCAATATAATAGATTCATCAAGGAAAAAGGCTTTTCTAGGAAATATTGTTTTTAAAAAATAAGGTGGATATATAACATTACATTATCATAGGTAATATTTGACTATACTTTTGAAGGTTCTAATCAATGAGAAGTTATTATGACCAACAAGAAGGATTTACGTCATAACAACAAATTAACTATAATCCTTCATAGTTGAAGATGATCTAAAATCTCTTATAACAAAGATCTATCCTAAATAAAATTAATAACATTTTTTATTTATATAAACTTTGATAAAATTCCTTCCTAAATATTCAATACATTTTTATTAGTTAGTTATCACATAATTTCAAAATTGACTGTGAAAAAACTAATCACTGGAAAATAATTTTGTAATGTCAGTGTTTTTATTAATTATTCACACAAATTTAATAATTAATATATCATATTTGGTAATATAAAATATGTTTTAATATATCTTATTAATTTATAATTCCATTTTTATGTATTTTGTTAACATGTTGTGAGAATGAAATTGAATACAACTCATTTGGGTGTGTTTAATGTATAAAAGGTGATACATTAATAACATAATTAGATATTAATATTATGAATATAGAAAAACATTAACATATTGAATAAATTATTACTATATGTTTTTCTAAAATATAACATTTCTTTATCATCCATGTCACAAACAATACAACATCCCTCATGTTGGTGGAGAAAACGACATAAATAACAGTGTGTTATAATGATTGAATGAGTAATAGAAAAATATTATATAATGTTAATATAGCATTTAAATAATTTTTAACTTTCATATGAATCATATATTTTCATTAAAATAATTCTTTGAACTGTCCAATGTGGTTGGTTTTTACAAATGACATTCATTTTTTTGGAGAGGTGGTAGTCTGCATATACGAACAATTAAGGACCCCATTTCACAATAATTCATATGATTGATGTTATATGAAAAAAAAAATCAATTTTGAATTGGGTATATGACTTAATAAACATATTTTTTTATTAAATCCATCCTTGGAACCATCCTTGAGAGATTGTGGTTGAAAAAAACTGCATATCATCGTGGAGATGATAGTTTGTAGTTTCACATGATCAATGTTATTTTGTTTTGTTGGAGGATGGAAAGGATTAAATATTTTTTTACTCATTAATATAACAATATTTATGTGTAATAATGATTATAATTTACTTATATTAAAAGGATATAAATTATATTACTAAGGATTATAAAAAATAAATGACTAACAGAAGGCAATACTCATGTTGGATGCTTGAGTTTTCACTTAGAAAACTCAAGGGAAGATAATTACATAAGAAAACATATTATGGAAAAACAATTATGTATATGGGATTGGGTTATAAAGAGTGAAAAAATATATGTTTTTAAGTATTAATTATGAAGTGAAGTGTAACTTGAAATTGTTGAAGTGGTATCCTTTTATAAAATAACAAAATGGAATTTTTTGAAGCATGTGTTATTTTTCAATAATGTCATAAAACTATCCATTGAAAAATGGATAAAAGGGGGAAATAGGGGTGTGAATTAATATAAATTTATATTTGATCTCATCCATTCAATTTGAGAAATGGTAAGAGAGATTTAAGGCTTCTTTTTTACATTTATTATTTTCCCCAAATTAACAATTACTTTGGTAATTAAATTTTAAACATAGTAATTTAAATAACAGACAAAAAATATGATTGGAAACTTTTTCCTAAATTGAAACATCATATTAATTTTTTTTAAAAAAATTAACACATAAAATTTGTAAAGTTGTGCATAGTTAATTTTAAAATAAAGTCATTCAATCAAGAGAAAACGGTTTTCATAAAAATAACATTTTTATGATTTGAAAATAAATAAAAATAATTATAATCTTGGATAATAATTTAATGACATAAGTTGATTCAATGTAAATATAAATAAAATCTAGTTGGATTTTATGGAAATATAAAACATTTTTTCATAATTTAAAAAACATTATTATAAGAAAGGACAAAAATTGGTTACTTTATTAAAGTTACATTGTAAATCAGTTTTACAAATATTGGAAATAGGATTACAAGATCTTAGAATATTTTAAAATGAATAATTTTATTCATTAAATAGATATTTTAACACATAAAATGTTTTTTAATCTTCTAGAATAAGCATACATAATGATAAAATCATCAAAATAATAATTTTCATAAAAATTGTATTTTTCAAAATGAAATAAACCTTTACAATAAAAAATAAAAAATTAAAACTATGTAAATTTTGATGTGATGAATTTAAAAAATAATTTTTTTTGAAATTTAAATTCTAAAATTTTAAATTTATATTTTAAAACAAAATATATAATAGAAAGATAATTTATTTTATTGAAAATAACTTTTCCAAAAATAACTTAATTACTTATCATAAAATATTTAATTGTTTACTATATTATTATTTATTATAAATTTATTAATAAATTTCACTTAATATGTTTTGGTTTTTTATCATTCGTCATAGGATGTAATGAATGTTCTCTAATGTTACATCAGTTTTTTAAAGTCGATAATTTCATGTCATTACAGTCTAACACCTCCTAAGGGGATGAGTAAGACGTAATATTCTAAACCAATATACCACCACCCTCTTTCATTCCACATGTATTCATATTATTTTTTACTGAAGTGAGACTCACTAAAAAAGTAAGAGGTCTACCTACCTGAGTACTGAATGTTCAAATAATACCAACTTCTCAATCCCCCTAAAGGCCCTTCTCAATAGTCAATGTCTTATAAAAATCCTTAGGGTATGTCTCTATGTGGAAGGTCCCAAAATATCTTATGATGTTGGGTTGAAGACCAATATCATACTTATTTTCCTTCAATTGGTTTTTTATGTCCAAGTTAGGATTAAAATGTAGCAACACGGTGAATTGATGGGAGTATTCAGATATCATCGTGGACCTCTATCATATCTCAGTAAACTCTTGCACTCATTCTAGTTTATGCACATTGGGTAAAATTCCCTAAAGAATGGATACTTGAAGACATATTAGGTGATAACCTATTGTCTACCATCCTATCTCATTATTTACTTCCACCTATTTTTTGGGTCCCTATATCATTAATGATGATAGATTCACCTTCATATCATTAGGTGTCTCAATGAGGTCAGATACACCCGTAATGATATTTATCCAATTCATTATATCATGTGTTCCTCTACTTCCCTGAAAGAATTGTGTATTTTGGTGTTGTACCTATTTTACATAATCTACAATAGACCTCAGTTCCCCCTCTTCCCAAGTAATGAATGATCATGCTTACTCTTGACTAAGGTACTTTCACTACTGACAACCACTAGAGAAAGTGTGGGAGTGTTCTCTATTGTACCCTCATGTACAGTATGTGGTGGAACGAGGAAATCATCCTTAGTGGGTGTATCCCAACGAACATTATTAGTTGGTCCCATCAGTCTCCATTTTGGGGGCATCATCTGAAAAAGTAAAGAAACAATTAGAAAAAAAATCAAAGTGGTTAGGATATATCTTCATTGGTTTATAGGATCAGACATGATTCTTATAGGATTCTACCCATTAACCAAGACATATCCCTAACATCACTAACCAAATTAATGATTCTTAAATATTAGTTACTATAAAATATTTGTAGAACATAATAATATGCTTAATTTTTAATAATTAATATCGATATATTTATCAAAATATCTTGGAAAATCGATATATCACCCCATTGAAGAATACAGGTCTATCCCAAAAAGAGAGCACAAATTAAGGAATTAAATTATAAGAATATTATTCTATATAAAACAAGTATATATATAATATTATCCAACATGCCTAGTCATGATGCATGAACACACCCAAATATAATAAAACAGTAATAGTAGTTCCTTCGAAATTAACTCGGAGGACCATCACATATGATATAGTTAGTCTCATGGAAAACTCCTACTAGAGTTATGCGAATTTTTCCTTTTATAACATATCATAGGTTGGTCAAAATGAAAATATGAAACCTGTTCTTTTATACCATTTTTTAACACCCTATCTTGAACCACTAGGTTTGGTATAGAGAGTCATAATACATCATGTGTGCCTCCCCATCAGCAAGAGATTTACAAGATGTAGAAATTTTTTGACCATCAACACTTGGGAGACTCTATGATCTATATCATATCCATAAACAAAAAATAATAATAAAATATAAATAACAACATATATATCTAAATATCATGTTGATGACTAAATAAAAAATATAATAAATGATTCTAGACATGACATATAGATAAATGGGATACCAAATTGGTAAGACCAACTTAAGTATAAAGTATAGGTATATGAGTAAATAAACCAAAACTGTAAAAAACCTCTAGATTCTATCTTGTTTATGATACTAGATCCATGCTTCATGGATAAACCATCTTCCATAGGCCACTAGTCCATTACTATATCCCTATACATTAATTTTTCACGTGATTTGAGATTCATGCGTCGGGTGTGAGTAATTAAAGCCTATTGGGAATCCAAGAACACTTCCTAAAAAAATTCATAGGTATAAATGGTATATTCCATGATAAAATTACATCTTCATGAAACCATAATCAAGCATATACCGAGAACCCAAGTGTTAACTAATCCACCACTAGCCCAAGATATACCTTCCTCAGCTCCATGCTTGAAGGATAAAAATAAGATTTCCTAAGTGATGAATAAATAAACAAAACGCTATTGAATATGTTACATGACATCCTAAAGGAATTTTGACTATGTTTAGGACATAAGGGAAACTGGTAAACATTTGCACGGAATCCTCATGGAATCAAGTTATGGAATGTATCTATATATATAAAAAATGATAAAATTTTGGTCAAGACATAACGATATCATTCTATTACCCATTGTTTGAGTCTAAATTCATCATCAATTCATGTCATCCAACCTCCCCCACTAGGGTGATCATACCACGATGGTCCACATATTATGAGTACCAAGACAATACCATCAAGGCATGGTAAATACACATAGTTGGGCATAGAATAAGATGGTAAATCATTGTATGTAAACATGATAATAAAATTGCATCATATAACAGCAGGTGATTAACATCAAGTATGGTAACAATCCATTCTAACAATACTCATGGATTCAAGGATCATATATGGGTATCTCATGCTACAGACACACCCAAAAGGAAACATCATCAATCATGGATATCCTGTTAGGCTAAAAAATTAGTAAATTATGGAAAAATGATTTTACAAGGGCCTCAAAATAAATGAATCTTCTTACCTCATGTTATTTGATGAAGTAATCCAATGTTCCGCAAAGGATCAAAGGTCAAACCTTGTTGTGCACCCAGAAATATCTAGCTTTCACTCATTGTATTCCTAACTTAGGTTATATTTTATCAAGAAATATTATTATATTGAACCCAACAAGATTCATATTCAATAGGTTTTTTCTCGAATAATATACCGCATTGATTTTTTTAATGAAACTGCTTTCATGATATTTCAAAGGTGAGGAAATAAATTCATCGGTTCTATTATAGATTCAATAACATATGATGAATTAATCATCAATTCTAAAATATAACATCATTTATTTCAAATATACATTTATCTACCAACAATACATCAATATAAAGGTGAAACAATATTAAATTCAAGAAGAAGAAGATCTTAAGATTATCTTTCTAGGATAACTTAACTGGAAACATCCACCGTTCATGAGGAATCAAACTCTTTTCAAAGATATGTCATTGAATTTTTGAATGAACCTCCAATATAGAACATGTTTTTCATTAAATTATAGTTTTATCATTGATCAAAAATAAATAAGTAGCCTAATATTACTATTCACAAACACATATCTATAGAACATCAATAATTGATTTTATATGTCAATATGATCATGGTACATCACAAAAATGATAGATGTATAATCAATATATGAAGGAAAGAAAAATTAATCATTGGATTATCATAGAAATCAACGATCCATTATATATCCCTAATCAATTCTCAATGGGGAATAGGAATATTGTTTATATTTTGAAAGATCATAACATTCAAGAATCACTAGATTAGTTCATCCTTGGTGAACTAAATGGATATGAATGAGTGATCTATAGAGACAAGAGGTGAAATAAATTTTGAAATGGGGGATTTTGGGTCAGAATTGGGGATTAAATGGGCCAAAATTTATTGGTATAAAAATCATATCTGGTGTATTTAATTCACACTTAGACGAAGAGAACCATCCAGCTGATGGCCTTTTTTGTCTAACCAATGGAACCACTAGCTTGATGATGATTGGCCAGAGGTTGGCTGGTGTGCCTAGAAGAACAACCTAGGCACTAATAGTACCATCGACCATGCAATAGGGTTTTCTAAAACCTCCAGTCCTACTGGAACACCAATGTTTGACTGGGGTGGTTCCAGCAGTAGGTTGGGAGAACCCTTCTATCCTCCACACTATTTACAATCGTTAATTTCTACACCCCATTGTACTAAAAACAAAAATACATAAAGAAAGATATCACAAATGAAAACCTCAAGTAATAGATAAATTTAAAAACATAACATCTAAAACATGAAATTAATAATAGGATCTTACACTTAGATTACTTTGACATTGTTAATCATATTTCATTGTAGTAGGTTCAATATAATCACTTGGTTTCTTATTCCGTGTCAAGATTTAATGGTATTCTCATTGATTTAGTCACCACATGGTAACATATTCACATGTTTCCGTCTACTTATATCCATTAAAAATATAGGGTTAACATTAGTGAAAAACAATTAGAATTATAATAATACTATCATAAATATCCATATGAATATTATCCTGGTGATTTTATACTTTATGATTCTATGTTGTTAACCTATAAATATTTTAGTCTTACCAATATCAATAATGTTTCAAAATATATCATTATTGATTAAACCTATGTTACATTATGTTTAGTTTGATCAAACTTATTAACCTAATTCCTTAAAATAATAAGTTAATTAGTCCATTGAAGTGGTTTGTAAAGGCATATGATGAATCAAATCATATCCCTTGAGAGTATCTGACTAGGTGTTCAGTTAGGCCACTTTTCCTTACATCGGGTATAGGTTGAGTTAATACTGAATGACCCATTTTTTGTGTTAGTACCCTTTTTATAATCTTTTCCAAATTCAAAATCAACATTCTAGTATCCAAAAATATTTTTAAATTCTAGGAACACCACACACTTTTTAATACCCATCCGTTTTTTCCTAATATTCTCTCATCACAATCTCTAAAAATAAATGGACTAATCCTAAAAAATTACTAAAATCATCTCTGATACCAACTATTTAATTTTTCGGATAAACATATCATTATTTTAAATCATTACCATTAGATAAATATTCCACCTCACAAATAATTTCACAACCCTGATGACGTAAGGATTACAGTTTTGGGGGACAAGAAACCTAAAAAATTTAATTTACAACACATGTGAAATTTTATCCACAAATAACTCATCTATTCCCCCTTATAGATTTATTCTAATTTATAATGATCATTATAACATAATGAAGGTAAACCTAATAAACGGGTGATCTCAAATTCTTATTAATGGGTTAACAAAAATAAATCAAGATTAAGAGATGGCGTATATAAATCAGGAGTCATAACATGATGTTTTAAAAATAATTATCCTAAGAATGGAAATGTTAAAAAATGAAATTTTATCATAAGATCATGGATTCATAAATATATCCAAAAAATAATATATGATACCATAAAAAATAATCAATGGTCACTTTCAATACCATCATCATAATTGTACATATTCTCATGGTGGATTATCTTCAATCCCTAATCCCTTGCATAATAACTCTTGATATATAAATCATTACCCAATAAATTGGAAGGATATATAATTCTAGTCCCACTCATCACATAATGATAATAATACATATACTGGCCACATAAATAAATTAAATTGTACATAAATCATAATAATGAACAAACCCATGAGAAGAAAATATGATTACATAATTTTGATCTGAGGCATAGTTGGAGGCTAAATCATAAGGATTAACAAGGGATAAATTATAATATTATTTTGGAATATCATAATTGAAATGGTTCATAGATATTAAGCTTGGAATTTTGATGTGAAAAATTATTGAGAATTATCTTGGATAAAGATGTATAAAACAATCTATTTGGGTGAATCATTTCAAAATAAGTAAATGATCTTTTTGAAGATAAAAATACATTATTATTTTTATAATGATAATGTTGATCCAAGAGGGTTATACATAAAAATTAAATGGTTTTTTGAATATATTCATGTTTTGGATACATTTTATGGGTTTGATTCTTTAAATGAGACAAGAAATAGGGAATTCCCCGAAAAAAAAGTTTACATAAATATTGATTTTTTATTGGGAAATAAAACATATTTATTTCCCCAAAAATTAAATGGGTATTTTAATTTAAATATATGTATGGGACATATAAATAAAAAAATTACAATTGAATGATAAGAATATTGTGTGACGGGGTTAAAAATTAACAGAACTTGTAATCGATATGTAATGAGGGATGTACAGAAGCTCATCAAACAATCCTGAAAAGAAAACCTTTTTAATATTTTCAAATAAGATTGTTTGAAATACCTCATCATAAAAAATAATAATAATACATCCTTCTAAAAATAAGATAATGGAAATATTTTTTTAATAAAAGATAATACAGAATTATGTTTCTAATTATAAAGGTAAACAATGGTGGGAAAAGAAATTATGATCATCGAGGGGAAACCCTCTTTAGAGTGGATGATAATTATTCATAACGACGATTTATTTTTTGAGAAGGAAATTAGTAAAGACTAAATCATAGAATTTAAAATTAATATCAATTTATAGTGAGATAAAATGTACCTGGAAATAAAATTTTAGGTTATAAAGAAACAAGTATAGAAGTAAGATGTTCATCTTGAAACATTATAACTTAAAGAAAGGGGGTTTTAGTTAACAAAGGGACTGACGTATTAAAAATAACAAGAATCAAAAACCCTTTGAAAGAGAACATGATATGGATTTATATAATACCTTATGTATAATTAAATTTATAAGATAAAAAATGGATATATTTACATTCTAAAAATGGATGAAGTGGGAAATACCAATCATATATGAATAAATTAGAATATAGATATAATAACCCTAATAATATAGGAATCATTTGAATCAAAATCAATAAAAATAAAGAACACTATATGGGTCTCAAAACCATTGGAATTATATATATGGTAAAAGAAATTAATTAAGATCTAGTAACACCATATAAAATATATAACTATTCAAAAAATTAAATATATCTCAAGAAATATAATTTGAGATAAAGAACAAGTTTTAGTTTTTGGAATATTTTAAATCAATACCCCTTAGGAGAGTGATCTCAAAATTGAATTTCAAATTCAACAAATAAAATATAATTCATGATAAAATGTAATAATTTTTTAGAATACATTCTTTTTAAATGAAATTAGGTTCATAGAACAAATCACGTCTCAAATAATGGAATTTGAGATTAAATAAACCCTTATTGTAATGGAAACATAAAAATTAAAAGGAAATTCAATGGATGAAATGAACGAGACATTATAATAACATGAAATTAAATATATTAATTATAATTTAATTAATGTGGGTAGTGAATACAATATATATGTGACGACTTAATATTTTACACTCTTTAAATAATTATTATCATC
The DNA here is from genome assembly GCA_963277665.1 of Viscum album. NCBI lineage: Eukaryota > Viridiplantae > Streptophyta > Magnoliopsida > Santalales > Viscaceae > Viscum > Viscum album. Next base: position 1,607,486,182 of record OY728123.1, read on the forward strand.
AATAGCTCGTGACACATGCTACACAAAAATAACATGAAGACAATCTAAAAAACCCATCAAAAACTAATATTACATAAATAATATAATTATTCTTAGATAAAAGTTTAATAATCAATTAAAATAATTAATTTTCATTATTATCTAGTATTAATATTTTAAAATGTTTTTCATTCGAAGAACCATCTGAAAAAGTTATAATATATTTCCATATAAAATAAAAACTGATCAGATTTAATGGTTTATTATAATAGGTAATATTTATATATTTAAAACATTATTTCAATATTCAATTATATAGAGATTTATATGAAATAATATTAAATTCAATTGATGTTTAAGATGTCATTTTTCAATGAAAATGTTTTTATTTATATTTAGTATTTTTAAATATATATATATATATATTAAATTCAATTTGATAAAAATAAATTAATTTTTTTAATTTTTAATTTGAAAAAAAATTATTTTCATTTTTTAGATTTTTCTAAATGTCTTTATTTTTAGTTGAATAGTCCACAATAGCATTCTTACAAATAACATGGAGTTTATGATATTATTAGTATATAATTATAAATTTGAAATCACGAAAAAAATTCAAGTATAAATTATGTATTTTATAAGTGAATTTATAATATTAAAATATTGTATTTAATTTAAAAGTCCATTTTTTAGATTTTATAACAAACGGTATTTTTTTAAATAATATTTTGTAATAAATTATAATTTTAGTATTTTAAAATTAATTTTTAGACCTATTAAAATCAGAATAAAAAATTAATATAAAATATTGAATCATTATTAATAAACTATATAATAAGTACCATTTTATTTTGTATCATAATGGTTAAATTACCTTGGTAAAAACATATTACTGTTGTGAAAACCAATATGTTAAATTGAGTAACTGAATAAGTAAAGGGCCTTATAGGTCAAAACAATTTTCTATTTGAGTGTTTCCAGTCTACTTATATCTTCCTCAATCCATTGTATATCAATTTTTCATCCACTTTCCTTGAGAGTGACATCCTGTTATTAAATTTTTTTATGTATTTATAAAAAATTCCATTTTGAAAATTCAAAGGGGGAAATCCTCCTTTCAATTCCCCTATGCCAAAAAACAAACATTTTTAGTATAAAACATTACCAAAACGTCTCCTCAACATTCACATCCACCATAAATAGTTTTTGGTTTCTCAATAGGCCATCCCTCAAGGGCCTAACCACTTTGTATATTTGATAATCCATGATGTGTGGTATATGTTATTAAACTATCTTCTAATTTTTATTTCATTTTATGCGCTCATTATTGTTTAAAATAATGTACACCAATGTAAAATGATTAAAATAGTATCTATAGTATACTGACATTTTTTATAATTTCGGTATAATAAATAGAAACCTTTCCTTTTATCTATTAAGAAAAATGAAAATGTGAATTGTGTGTGTGTGTGCAGACTACCGCATCCACAAAGTAATATGTCTATTTTCCTTCACAACCTAACATCGTGTGTCAAAAAATAGAAATGAATATAAATATTTATTTTAAAAATAAATTTCATCAAAATCTTTAATGATAAACCATGTTACTCCTCTTTCATGTTATAAGGAAAATAAAATCATCATTCACACTTATATTTGGATTTCCACCTCCATGGAATGGTGTGCTCATTTTTTCATTATTTCCATTCCGGGATGGATTTATGAATTTGTTTAAAGGTTAATTTTTTATGAAACAATTATGTTTATATTAAGGAAATATTAAAAAATAATTATATAAATAAAAAATTATAAAATTTTCCAAATCTGAAAACTAAGGAAAAAAACCAACTAAAAAATTATCATATTGCAACAGTTGAAAACCTTGGAAATAGAGAGAAAAATCATGGCTACTATCATTATGGAAGTAGGGTTGGACCTATTGCCACAAAATTAACTCTGGAAGTAGGTGAGTTATTCCCAGAGTTTTGAAAACTATTTCAATAGGTCTCACCATTTCCTACTATGGTATTTTAAAATTGGCCACTATTTTATCTCTGGAAATAGCTCACCTCTTTCCATGGTTAGAACCAAGGCTATAGCCCTGAAAAACAATGGAACTAGCACAAAAATAAATTTGCACCCTCCATATTCGATCTATGCACAGCACCCATAGTATTAAACTAGATAACCACTATAGGAAACTGTTCCTTTGGTATATATATATGTCTAATATATTATATATATTATTAAAAACCATGGTGGTGGCATAAAAACTATGGAAATAGGGCTTAATTATCTTTTTTCTGCATCAAATGTTTTTCCTTGTGCAATGGCGGGAGACCTATTTCCACAGTTTTTAAAACTAAGGCTATTGCCCTTACCAAAAATGGCTCATAGCCCCCAATCTAGAACCATTGCAATAGGTCTGTCGCAATAACACTATTTTCTACTTGTAATAGTTTATTCATACTATGTAACTATTCTATAACCATTACTTGTTCTTTTAATTATATAATTATTATATATCAAAATAATAAACACTAAATAATAACATTATGATACTAATATAATTATATTTCAACCAAATCGGCTCATAATCATCCATAAATCATGGTATGTTTATGTTTGGGTCTATTTCACCACCTACTTCAACAATATTGTGAAATTATATCATGTATGATAATGAAAAATAAAAAAAAAGTAATATTATATAAATATTTAAATAAATATTTATTTTTTACAAATTATTTATATCATTATTTAATTCGACAGCTATGAAAACATCTCTCATGGGTTTTAAATCACAAAAATATGCTTGTTTTCGATTTTATATTCTATGATAAATAATCAATCACTCATGGAAGGAAATTTAAACATCATAAATTATTATAAATCATCCATTATAGTAAATTTAATAGTATTTTATGTATTAACATTGAAATAAAAAATTAATATTAACATTTATCTTATAAAACTAGTATAAACCATAATAATTATAGTCACCTGATGTACTAAAATAGGTAACCAATTATATATATATATATATGAATGGAATGATTATAAATGATGAATATAAGTTATTTTATTTTTGAATATGATTATTAGGTATATAATTAGTAAACATAATTTAATTATTGAACATTTTTTGTTTAAGTGAGGAAGAAATCAGGTTTGAGTTATGTGTTTTCATCTATAATCCCTCTCTTCAAGACACGTTCTATGTTATGAATCATATTTTATTTATGTGGTGTATATACTGCCTAATTAACTTATTATATCATGAAATAACCATTATTTATAGTAATTTATGTCTAAATTTAAATCTCTATCCTTTATCAGTTTTTTATTTGAAAGCACCAGAAGTTGTAATGGTTTTTGTTAACTCAGTTTTAATCCATTGATTTATAATTGTACATCTTGAAAATATTTCATATTATTGGGAAAATGTTTACCTACTATTGTATTATAGAGTGTTTTATTTTAAATTTCGGGTAATTACTTTTTTATGATATAAACCCCCTTTTTAAAAGATATTTACTTCCTTAACTATGTTATCCTTAAGGGGCTATGGTAACTCAAACATCCTTATTCGAGTTATATGGTATATTTTTTACACTAACCTTCATAATTTTATTTATTAATTTATTTCATATTTTATATGAGGTCATATTTCATCATTCTATATAGAATGATTCATTTTATTCAAATATCCCAACTTGATTGTTCCCACACCAAAAAGAATAAAATTTTCAAAAACACACCACAATCTCTTAATTATATCATCATTTCACATATATATTTTCCATCCCACCAATTCTCACCTATATTTTTCAAAAAGATAACATAGATTATTTTCTATTATTCACATAATTGTCACTACCTTTATTAAAAATTAAAATCTAATACTCTTTTTACAATATGGGTTTTTAGAAAATGGATTTTCAAAATATTTTCCAACTCACATATCTTATTATAAAATTTAATAATGTTCAAGGAATCATTTATTGATTTATTATTCAATGGGAAAAAAATTCAAATATTTCACATCAATTTTTATAAAATAACTTTTTAATGTGACCTATGGCCTTTTTATTTAGTGAATCTATTAAAAAATATATATTTTAACGATTTTTTGGAATACAACTTTCTACTGCCTTAGTAATTTTTTTTGAAACATTCTCTTTATGTTTTTCTGGTTTCAAAAAGAAAATTATTTTTATCCTTGACATAAAAAGTATCCCCCTGGAAAAAACATCAAAAGATAGTGTATATTTCTTATTTCCAATGTTATTTTTCCAAAACATAATTATTTTTCATATGGAATATTTCCCTTGGAGATATCCTTTGTTGATTGATTATGTTTCTCAAATTTAATCATCAACCCTATTTGTATGGATAACTCTTATAATGTCCTTCTCTTTTGGGTAAATGATCTATCATCACCTTTTTCTTTCCAAATCTTTCTAGTGTATAACAATAATTATTCATTCTATGTATTTAGTTTGTGAATACCCTATTTTTTATTCCATTCATTAAAGTGTACATGATATCATTCATTCATTTCTTTTTTAAATTATTTTCTTTATTGTAAACACATTATATATACATTTTAAATATCATATGCTTTAATATCTAGATTGAATTGTATTTACATAGAATTTTACATGGTGTCATTGGATACACATTTATTTTACCTAGGTTTATCTTTTTAAAATTATTGATGATATTATAAATGATCTCCTTATATGAGTCATTTGAAATGGATATGAAATTAATTTTATTTCATTGGGTTCTTTATGATGTGTTGAATAAAGACCATTTTCTCTCTAGTGGTTATTTATATTATAAATAGTGAATTATTTCAATTATATTTTTTATGTAAAACATTCATATTACTAGATTTTAATGATATGATGTTTAGAGAGGAGTACAAGAACGTCTTCTCTGGTGCATTAGATTTTATGACATTTCAGTTGCAAGAAGTTGTGGTGGAGTATGGGGACTTCTTCCCAAAAGAGGTCTGAGGATTACCTCCCCACTAAGAGTTAGAATTCTACAATGATTTAAAACCTATAAGGATATTGATATCAATACAATCATATCAAATGGCTCTGGTAATGCATCACAAGATGAGGGTGCAATTTCATGACTTGTAGAGGAAGGGCTTCGCGAGACCTAGTGTTTCACCCAAGGTAGCCTCGATTTTGTTTTCTATGAATGAAAATATGAGCTCGAGGTTATGTGTGGATTATCATTGCCTAAATCATATGATTGTGAAGAAAAATTATCCACTACAATGGATCGATGAAATATTTTATCACATGAGAGGGGTGTGATGGTTATCAAAGGTTGACCTTTGATCATGCTTTCACAAGTGGCGAATAAAATTTGAGGATATACCAAATATGGCCTTCATTTATCATTAAAATCATTATGAGTACTTAGTGATTCCATTTATCATGACTAACACCCCAAAATTTTCATGGGACTCATAAACCAGATCATTTAGCCTTCTATAGACTGTTTGAGATTGTCTTAATCGATGATATCCGTATGTAGTTGGCGTTTAAGGAAAATTTCACGAGACACTTATGAATGATTCTGGACATACTCTTTGAGAACCATCATTATAAGAAACTCTTAATGTGTTAATTCTGGATTAAGGAGATCCAATTTTTGGGACATGTTATCTTAGTGGAAGAAGTGGTTGTGGACGTAGACAAGGTTGATGTAGTGTTAGCATGGGTGCCACTAAGGAGCATGGTAGAGGTGTAGAGTTTCCATAGGATGGAAGGCTCTTACCAGAAATTCATATTTGATTACTCCAGAAAATCAGCACCTGTGGAAGCTTTTTCTTTAAAGGGGAATCATTTTGTGGGGATGGATAATTTTGAGAAGGATTATTTGTAGTTGAGGTAGAGTTTGAAAAGTGTTGTGATACTGAGATTGTTGGAGGTGGGTGTTCAGTACGTAGTGTTCTATGATGCATAAGGGACTGGACTTGTTTGTGTCCATATGCAGAAGAAAGTGGTGATTGCCTATGGTTCATTCCAATTGAGACCATATGAGAGAAACTATGTGACCCATTATCTTGATTTAGAAGTAGTTGCTCTCACATTGAAAATGTGGTGACACTACCTGATGGGTGAGCAGTTTGTTGTCTACTCTGATCAAAAGAGTCTAAAGTATATCTTCTCCCAGAAGGATCTAAACATTATATTGAGGTGACAACTAGAGTTACTCCAATACTATGACTTCTAGATTTTCTATACTCCTGGGAATGGGAATGGGGAGGTGTATGCTCTCAGTAGAAGATCTAGTTTTTAGTTATTGAATGAGGTGCTGAAGCATTTTTCCTTGTTATAGATATCCTTTCTAGATAGAGATGGATCAGCTTATCACCAATCGATTCTTATCACCCTAAATTGTTATAGAAAGTCAAGGAGGCACAACTCATGGATACCAACAGCGAGACCCTACATGCTTGGTTATCCATAGGGTATTCATGTAATGGATATTCAAATAGTGTGGAGCACATCGTTCTTTCCAAATGCTGCATAGTCATACCAATGGCATGGGGGGGGGGGGGAGTTTCTAAGGTTGTTCAACACATCACCTTTAGTGGTACATCTTGTTGTGGCAATGATGTACTAGGTCCTCCGATGTAAGTTTTGGTGGCTTGGGATGAAGAAGGGATTTGCAGAGTTCATCTCTTGATGCCTCACTTTTCTTCTAGTGAATATTGATAACCAGGTTCCAGGGGTTTTATCCCAACCCATTAAGGTTCTATAATTGAAGTGGGATGAGATATATATGGTATTAATGATGATTTTACCACATACGTCCTTGGGATATGATGCGATCTGGGTGATCATTGAATGACTCACCTTATCATCCCACTTCCTCTCTATCTGAGAGCAGAGTTTAGTAGAGATCATGGGATTCATCTACATGAAGGAGATAGTTCAGCTACATGAAGTTACATCGATAATAGTTTCATATCATGATTCTCCATTTACATCTCGTTTATGGAAGGGATTACAAGAGGCATTTTGGGATAAGTTACAATTGAGAATATCATTCCACCCATAGAAGGACGACCAGACTGAATGGACTATTTAGGTCCAGGAGAACAGAATGCTGGTGTGCATGTGGATTTTTTCTGAGGTTTGTAGGATCACCTAACATTGGTTCATACAACAACACCTATTACTCCACCACTAGTACTAGACAATTCGATTCCCTGTACGAAAAATTCTATAGGTCACCAAATTGATGGAATCTCTTAGTAGTGTAAGCACTCATGGGTCTGGAGTTGGTTCAAGTTACCACAAAGAAGATATAGATCATCCTGGAGCAGATGAGGACTCCATGATGACATCAAAAGACTTATGATGATAGGTGATAAAATGCCTTGATGTTTGTGGAGGGAGACCAAATGTTTCTTCGGGTCACTCCTCGATGCAGATTACAAAGATTTGGCTGGGGCAGAAAGATATATCTGAGATTCATCAGACCTTTTTAAATACAATTTAGAGTTGTCGAGGTGGCATACCACATGGCTATAAAACTATACTTAGATTGGGTACATGATGTATTCCACATTTCAGAGCAGAGGAGGTACACCATGAAACATTTCACTTCATTGACTGGGGTGAGATGGACACCAATGACAGAGCATCTTTTATAGAGTACCTAATGATGATCATTAATCGGTATAATATGATCTGTTGTTGGTGACTGATTCCCTTGGTTCTTGTCCAATGGAATAATTGGAACCTCTAGGATATCAAATTGGATGGGGAGGCTCATATTCTTTCTCAGTACTCTCTTATTTTTGTTTGGGAAGCCTTTATTTTGGATTTTGGGGAATTAAATCTTGTAGGTTGGGAGAATGTAATGACTCAAATTTTTCTAATTTTATTTTTAGAAATTATTTGGGAAAATATAGAGACCATGAACTGAGGTGACATGTGATTCTGATTACCAGTGTTCCCAGATCAATTCATTGAAAAATTCATAGTTTTTAATAAAATGGGTGAGTGACTTTTCTGAAAAACTGATGAAACTCTTAAATTGGCTACTATATTAGAAATCATAGGGAACTGTTGATCTCAGAATGGAGAATTTACCCAATTCACAACAAAACATTTTTCTGAACTTGTCATCTGTAGAAAAAAAACACCAACTATGTAACCGCAAATAAAATTATTAAATCAAATTATTTTATTTTTCAAACCCCAATAACTCATGAATGGTGACATGAATTGAAAATTTGAGACCAACGTTGAGTTCATAATTTGTTATTTTGCATATTAAAGGCCTATCATTGGTTGGCATTGGTCGACTATGAATGTTATTTATCCGCCATTTTATTGAATAATATAAATTGAAAATTTATTTTATTTTGATGTTACATCAATGTAGCGAAATTTTTTCAGTTAAATAAACCTAAGGGATGAGATATAAGGTTAAGATCATAACCCTATAATTACCTAGAGAATCTTTAGAGAAATCATAGAGAATTATCTCAATGATGAGAAATGATGGGAAAATGGATCGAGGATTGACGAACGTCGTTCTTGATGGATCTCAACAATGGTGATGACATGAAAACAAATCATATTCAGTGAATGATCCAATACCTAGGCAGGGTGTGTTATTTTTTATTCCGTTACCCATTCATTGATTCAGTGAAAAACATGGACCAACCAACGAACATATTGATTTGTGGGTCCCTCATTCTTATAGGATGGGATTTGGCTATGGAATTAACTAGTTTGATTATAGGGAATTATTTTTATTTGATTGATCATTATTACATGAACAGATAGAGGCTATAATGAAAAAAGTTGAGATTCATTCCTCAGATTGGTTCCTTGTGCATTCTTCTCCCCCATTTTCATTATGTTCTTCATCTTTCATCACATTTATGAATGAATGATCCCTGAACCATCGTTTCTTGGAATAGTTGTAAAAATTCGCAGATCTTTGTTTTAAATGATGTAGAAGAGATGTGAGGTGATGGTGTGGCATGATTTTTCTAGGATAATTCCACACGGTGGAAGTTAGGGAAGTGGCTATGATCAGTTCAGTTGATCGGTGACATAGGTCCATGGGGCCAGTCTTGTCAGACGATGAGGTAAATGAAAATGTCCATGGGAAAGGTGGATGGTGAAGGCCGCCTGTGAGGTGGCCCCGACAGCGGTGGAATGTGGAAGGCGGCTGCATAGGGGGCCATTGGTTGTAAATAGCTGACGATTTCCATGTGGGTATATCGATGGTGCAGAGGCAGCACGATGCAGAGGGCTAGAGGGCTAGGATGGATCATATCAATCCAAATCATATTTTGGTCAAGTTTGAGTATAGCAGAATAGGCTAGGCTCGGAGGATTATTCTAGGTGAAACACATTGGGCAGAGTGAACAAACTAAACCAGGAAGATCGGGCCAGACCCAGTGGGATTGCTCGACCCAGCAAGTTGGGTTGGACCCTAGTCAGACCTGAAGTGGCTATATCGGGCCACGAGCAACCATGACATTCGACCTTGAGCCATGCCCACAGAACCTAGGGGTAATCATTTTATGACCCAGTGAACCCCTTCTAAACATTGAACACCCATAATATTCAAATGGTGCGTCTGTTAGATTAGTTGTATATGGTGTTGGGACCTTGACGTTTCAATTATCTTTTTCAGTCCTATGGCTGGTTTTATCTCGGACATATTGCAGTGACATAGGCCATTTACATAGGCAGTACAGGGGATCATGAGACACGACGGGGTGACCACAACACTTTGTGCACTCCCTTTATATGCAAATCAATTATCTCATCCACTATATCATGGATGAGTTCTGTTAGGGTTCATTCCCTTCGTAGTTTCCCTAATGGGTTTTCGGTATCATTTCTTATGAAAATGAGTATGATCCCTTTATTATGACTTCTGAAATTGAGTTTTAAGAATCCCCAGATATGCCAATAGTAGATCCACAATTCAACTTCATTTTGTTGGTAGAGTATTTTATATTGACGTGACCAATTTCACGGGGCTTCAATCCTCTACATAGCGGGTTATTGTAGATGGAGTTGTTGGTATCACCCCATGGCCTTGGATGTGGTACTCGTATGATGTATTGTATCATTCTCTTCCGATATATTAGTGTATCTCTCTCATGGGGATTCATGAAGAGAAATACTTCTTGGAGAGACTTCATCAAGGCTATCAGACACAGAAGTGTGTCCTCCTCGATGAGTGTTCGTGGAATCTACGAACCAAATCCCAATGGTGGGTACATGGTAGTTGTGACTTTTTTCTAGAGTGCATGTCTGGTTTTGAGTATATATAGATATTGTTGTAATATGTTCTATAGATATATAATTTTGTACAGCTGATTTTACCTCTTATTTGTGTATTGAATTTTAGTTTTCACGGTGTCCTACTAATTATTGTCATACTCACCCTTGCATAGGCTTTGTCTGCACATGTCTTGTCTTTTGAAAATGAGCGATCTATTAACAAAGACCAGGGTGGACTTGGGATAGACGGAGCTCTATGAGATAAGATTGGCTGAGATGTTCAAATGGCTTCCGACAGCAGTCCCAGTACTGTTGTTTATAGGATGGAATTTTTGGTTTATAGACTGTATAATTTTTGGTGGGTTTGTATTCTGTCCCTGTTTACTTTCTAGTACTTTCACTATTATTTAGTGGTTGTGGGATATAATGGCTTTCAAGCATTGTTTTCTTAGAGATTTAACATTTCAGCATTTTTTCCATGGATACTTGTGTGTACGTACATGTACTTTAAGCTAATTCCTCCCATCTGTGTGATATTCTTACTCGATGCTAGTCAGCATCCCCTTCCCTATTGGAGGTAGGCTTGGGCTACTCACGACATGGCCCCCTCTTGGATGGTTCAGGAAATATATTCCCTTTATTGGTATTTTATTATATCAAATTAGAGTTATACATCTTTAAAATGAATATACATTTATTTATACCTTGTGAATACTTACTAAAAAGAAAATATGAAAAATAGATTTTATTAGAATAAAATATTACATATGATCCACAATGCAAAAAATGATTATTCTAGATTCATTATTTCATTATAAAAAATATAATTTTACATATTTCATACAAAATTTTTCATGAAAAAAGTTTTGTAAATATTTAGGATACATTTTCATTATGTAAATTAAAAAACAATTTCATATTCATAAAACAATGTTTTGTACAATTCTTCTAAAAATAAAACATTCCACAAATATCCCAAAAAATTATCTTAAGAGAATATAATTATGATGAGTCAAAAAATTATTTAATTTTTTTTAAATTCATGTTCTATAAGATATAAATTTAATCATTTTAAAAATAATAAAATATAATGAAAAAATATATTTTTATGAAAATAACATTTTAAAATGATAATCATCAATATTATTAATTTAAATAAAATTATAGTAAAAAAATAATTATCAACCATCATTTAACTAAAATAAAATTATTTATATAGATTCTAAAAAACATGAATAAATTTCATAATTATTTGTTTGTGTATATATCATAATTCAGTTACTCTTATCTATCCAAATCTATTTTTTTATTAATCCATTTTGAGGGAAAATGGGAAACCATAGTTCAGAGACCAGACAACTACATGCTAAAAAAGCTCAAAAAATTATGAAACAACATACTTAGATTACTCAAGTTAGCTACCCTATAATGTTCCCATTGCAGCAGACTAACATGTGTTTTTGGGTCCTCTCTTATAAGCTCTTTAAGGTGGTTGAGCATCCTCTCCATTGTCTAGATGAATTCCTTTGAGTTTATTATGCTGTGATTGAAGCCTCGAGCCAGTATTCGGTCTTGTTTATCTATCCACATCTCTTTCTTCTCGTTGGCGTCAACTTGAAACCTTCTTTCATAACTTCTTTTGATCTCCTCCTCTGAGACATTGAGTCAGACAGATTTGTCTAACATTTCTTACATAGAGTGAAGAATCAAATTCAAACACCCCATAGGATCTTCACTTTCCCCCTTCATTAGGCCTTTGCTTCCATTGTTCTAGTCCTTCTTGGCCAACTTTATCTTCATCGACTTTGGAAAATGGGGGTAATCCTTGCGTCCCATTGGGTTTTTACTTTGAACCACTATACATTTCCCGGAATCTCGAACTCCTTTTTTCCCCTTCTTCCTTCGAGGACTATGAGGCCCTTTCATTTGAAAGTTGTCCATGCTGTCCACCGAGATTTGATTGTAGCTATCACCTCTTGAAGATTATCCCTCCTGAGTCAAGGGGTGTTATTTAACCTCCAATCCCTCTAATCGGTTTCCTATCTTAATCCCCGAACTTTCTTTGATGCCCCACTGCTTTCCCGGAGACTCCCCCTTTCCTACTTTATTCTCCCATCCATTCTTCTTTCCCCCATTCCCATCCTTTAACTGAGGTGACGGGTTATCACCGAGTGTGTTAGGGTCTAAGGTCCCCAACACAGTCACATCATTCGGCCTCTCTTGTCTACTTTGAGACTCTGATTCAACCAGCAAGACTATCTCTTACACCATGTTAGAACCAGTGAGCTATTCATATCCTCACCCCATGAACTGCAGATGCTTGTTAGTGTCTTCCCTTCCATGACCATAGGTTCCACTGGTATCCTAGACATCACCAACCATATTCTCCCTCACACTGTTTGAATCTAGTATATCCACTTCCTTGTCTTGTGTTCCACCTCCCTTCAAAGCCTCATTTTCGCCTTCATGTACAAGAGTAATTCCCAAATCCTCTTTGAGGATGGAAAAAACATTTTCTACCCGCGGTACTGCCACCTTCGACTTCACACACTTCACAGCCCTTGAGGGAACCAAAGATAACCGATCCTCCTGAGTGCTAGAATCCACTCATGTATAGTCATGTTGCATGAATGATTCCTCTGTCGTTGGAACAACGCCTCTCACCTCCTCACACTCTTCCATGCCAGTATTATCCCATGCCATTTGGACTACGGGTTCCACCTACACTTCATTCCCCTCATCTGGGCTTACCCCTGGAGTTTTGATCTGCCTACCTCTAAGACTACAGTAGCAACCAGAGGCAAAACGGCCTAATTTGTGGCACCTCAATAAAAAACGCAGTCCATGACTCAAAGACCACTCTTTGCTTCCATCTGACCTCTTCCCCAACCGAGATCCATATCCATTCTGTTGGAGCCTTCGAGACATCGACCTTGACACATATGCGAGGGGAAATTGGATGAAAAACCACAGAGGTGCAGATATCAGAACACAAATACCTTCCGACCCGATCGCCCAACATACAGTTAATCGAAGGATTCTGAAAAGGGAGAGGCAGTTCTGGGAAGCATACCCAAACCGCTGTCGAAGCCATGTCCCGATTTATACTGAACTCAAAGGACCATTGAAGGAGGTGAAAACCACAACTGTTGAAGATGCGAGGGGCACATGACCAGGAGACCATTAAATCTTCGTATGATTCGAAATGAATCATCAAGTGGCACTGATCAAGCACACCCACCACCGCACGATCTTGAAGCCCCCATGAAAAAGAAACAAATCTATCAAAATCATCTACCAATGGTTGTATACTATAAACCGATCCACTAGAGTCGACCTATGAATATATGAGGTTGTCTTGAACTCTTTTTCTGAAAGCAAGAGCTGAGGTGAGCTATTATGAAAATCTAGGACCTTAGGGAAAAGTGGAATCGACGTGAAAGAAGGACGGAAATTCAGGTTCTTGATGGGGATGAAAGGCCTAGGCATCAAAGAGGAAGCAGTCCCCCCTCTTCCTGGTGAGGAGGAGGGGCCGGATCCACAGACATCCCTGCTAGGTCTTCGCCGCCACCAAGGCTTCGAGCTCCACTAGGTCACCCCCCAGTTACTCTTATCCACACTCACAAATTCAATTATTAAGATTAACAATCATATTAAATATTTATAGGAAAATATATATCTTGGATTTATTTTGGATTAGTGTTGTGTGTGTAACATGATATAAAAAATAATATTTAATTAAGGAAAATATATAGTGAAATCATAGGTAATTAAAATAATGGTATTTTTTATACATCAAATTTTGTAGATGGTTTATTATAATGTTTTTTACAAGATGTGTAAATTATGTCTTTTAATTTACCATATATGAATTGTGATTGTTTATTTTCATTTTACTCAAATACCTTGTTGAACTATTTATTATGACACTGGTTAAGCTCCATTAATAGGTGAGAGTTGTTTCAAATGGATTTATTTTTAAGAAGAATATTAATCATATAAATTTATCTTAAATCATTATTTGTATGACAATGCTCGAGTAATGGTGAAGATATCTTCCAATGATGTAGAAGGATGTCTCGATGCATGGTTACAATGATCAAATTGGGTCGAAGATACTCAAACCTAAAGTCTTTGACTGAGACTTCAACATTTAAGAGATAAACCACATGAAGATGTAGACATTAAGGATGCGAACAATCAACTCGACCATAGTTGAGAATCGAAGATGCTGAAATACTATTCCTTTGAAGAGATGAAGATGGTGGGGCCTTGGGTTCTCTTTATCATCAAACTATGGTATCGAAGAAATATGCACTCCTAGTTTTTGATAAAATTCATCAATTAATTCCATTGACCAACCAATTATACACATCAATCGAGCTTCTTTCACATTTGAACAAGATTCTAAATTGGTAAATGATAAATCTTTTTTCTATATTTTTTTAGTCTACGTAACGTCTCTCATTCCTCCACTCGTCTTTTTTTTCTCTTAATTGAATGGGAAAAAGCATCTAATTGATTAGGAGAGGGATGTCAAGCCAATTTTAAATCATGATTCTCAAAACAATAATGTAATGATTCATTCTTTTTAATTTATTTCAATTATTCATTGATGAATTTGATTGAAAATATGGTTGTGTTAGGTTATACACTTTTTAAAATTTTTCTCTTTGATCTATGATCCATGATTTCTATCCCATTGGATTTATACCAAATTTAGTTAATTGGTGTGGGATGAGTTTTGAAGTGTTAAGAGGCTGCTGACACATGAGAATGGTTCGATGGCTACTCTATGATTTGTAACACCCTGAGATTTTATGAAAAATATTCTTTTTAATTTCATTTATGTCTTGTGTTGTACGCTACACCAAAAGCATATTTCACAACATGCATCCCTGACTTCGCTTGCATTACACGCAATCGCGACCTTTCACGGTAGCGTGTGTTGTACGTAATACTGAGTTTCGCTAAACAAAGATATGTTATATAAACTAGCTATTATGAATAGTAATACCTACTTTTTGAAATTGTATATATTTTATCGTTTGAAATGGACTTCGTTTTTGGATTCGGAATATCCAAATTAGTCTAGGGTGAATTTTTGGTATTTTTCTAAAAACATTCAATTTTTGATGAATAGTGAAAACACCAGGTTACTATTTAAAAACCATCTTTTTATTTAAATAATTATTTATTTTATTTAAATTTATTTTTGGTCAAGATTGATACATAATTCCGATATAAGTTAAAAGTAACTCATTGGATTCATTTTATAATAATTTTAGATATATAAAAATTTTATTGAACTTCTCACCGTCTTTTACCAACCTCCTAGGAGAGTTTCAAAATTTACATAAATCTTAATTTTACAGCTTCTGTGAGTGTAATTTCAAAAATCCAAGAGACACAGTTAATATAAAGGAGTAAAAATTTGTTCAATAAGATAAAGATAATTTTTTGTGAATAGTAACTTTTTACTTTTATTTACAACGGTAAAAACTAAACAGGGTAATTAAGGATAAAATGATATTATTATTACCCTAACACATGTCCCAATTCTATTGGATAAGTGTAATTCGACGAAAGACATCCTTATGAATAAAATATTACTCTTTAGGTTCACTTGGATTAGATTAGGACACATATTATTGTTTTATTTAAAGAAGAGTAAAAATGGTTAAAATCAAAGTTTAATAACTAAAACATTTTTCATATAGGGCTATAGATAAGATAAATTCGACTATAAATATTAATTAGAAATATAAAAATATTTTATACATAATTGTATTTTATTTATTACTTTTAGACATTAAATAATTTAATTTATTTATGACACAATAATGATGTAGTAATTACCTTATTAATGAAATATTATCATAATTGATGTTATAAATGCCCAAATAAATGTAATTTTAGACTTTTTATGAATTAAAATAATTTTATAGGTTAATATAAAATGTTAGTATTGATTTAATAAACTTTGTTCGAACTAAACATGTTGTTATGATTTTCACAAAAATCAAATACCAAATAGTGTCAAAATTGACCTAAAATTGTTTTTAAAACAAATATTATATTATTATTTGTGATTTTATTCTTAAAAATACATGGTTCGACCAAATGAATTAGATAAGTATATATTTATTAATAATGAACCACGTGTGGTTAGTTTGGCTTTTTATAGTATTTTTATTAACCATATAGTGTAAGAAAAAAAACGACACGGTAAAAGGTAAATTATTTAACTTAGTGTTAAATGTCAATGATAATGATAAAATAGTAACCTAAACTTGTCTAAAACCTAGTTGCTGAGAGGATTTCGATGCATCCACGCCTTATCTTTGAAATAAATCAATACGGAGCTATTAAAAACCTAATATGACTTCATTATAAAATAATATTTTATGATTTTTCCAAGGTGCCCCTCTCCTCCCTTATAAAAAGGGAACCCCTTCCCTCTTCTCTTCACACACTTTTGATCCTTTAAACATGGCCAAACCCTCCACATTTCTTTTCTCCAATTCCCTCGCAACATTTTGGAGGTTATGGTCTTCTCAAAAGGCCAACTATACTTCCTTAAGAGAAGGCTTAAAGGAGGTGCGTCGAAGAAGAGGTAATCACTTCTTCCGATTCTATCAAGTTTCGTTCTTCTTCTAGTTATACTTATTTAGTTGTATCATTATAAAGTAATAACATAAGTATTACTTATATAATGATATGTTTTTATAAATATGAAACAACTTTATTTCACCTTCTATCCATCCTATGGAAAACAAAATCACCCCGTGTGTGTACGTACAGAATACAATCTGCACGGTGTGGTGTAATCTCTTTTCGACCACCACCTTACTTGGATGGGTATAATTGTGTAAATAAATAACTATATATGATTATTGTAAAGAGATATTAATTCATAAATATTATACATAAACTTCAATACAATTCCATGATCATGGAAATAATATCATCGCTCGTGCGTACGTACGGACTACCGTCTCCACGGCGCGAAGAGATTCATTCTCCATGTTAACCATTCATGAATGATTATAAAGTATATATAATGAATAATAATGAAATATAAGACATAATAATTATACTGTATTTATGTGTATATATATATATCTGTCATCTACTTAATTCCATTCAATTCAATAAGGAAACAAAATCAGTGTTCATGCGTCCATACGGCCTACTGTCTCCATGAACGGTGTATTTCATTCCATTTATCGATCTATCATATATATATGTATATGCTGAATATATATTATATATAAATCATGTTTTACATTCTGTAATAATTTAAATCAGAATATAAGTAATAATATCAATAACAACAAGTCGAAACACGTACAATAAATGAAACGATTTTACCAAAATCGCTGCTTTTACATCGAATTTACAAATGAATGGGTAATAAAAAGTCATAAGTAAACCATATATGATATCATACAATTATTATTATTCTGTATTAAGTTAATGACATTATTTAAATCATTATACATGAGGTTCGGATACATACGAATCATATTAGACATAAGGTAAGGAATAATTTTTCAAATCTCATTTTTATCCGAGATTGTTTATTCGTAAGTATTTACTGGGGTTATATTTATTATCCATGTACCTATTTTCTAAAAATGGTTTCATGTATGTTTAAAGTCTTTTTTACCCATTTTTGTCTTTTACTACATGGTATGTAAGGAATCATTCTTTTGATTACCAAACGAGGATCTTTTTGACTTTTCCGAAAAAGTACCAGGAGAATGTTATTTTTAACTTATACCGCGTGAATGGATTTTTAAAGTTTCATAACGCCTCATTTTCATGAATATTCCTCTACAGGATTGCATGATTATTTTCAACAAAACACGTTTCTTTTAAAATTTCATGGCATTTTGGGAAAAGAAAATGATTTTGAAAAGAAATGATATTTTCCTCAAGAATCCATTTCAAGTGTTTTGTCAAAACTATTTTCCATCTAAGATGATGTTATGATTATGTTTCAAGTATAATGTATCTATTATTAACAAGGTTTGATTTTTCATATGATTAAATGATTTCCATTTTGTTTTTTATGTATTTTGTTATGAAGGGATGATGTTTATGAATCCCATTTTTTACTTTGGGTAATGATGAATGATTTATGATCATGTTGTGTCACAAGTAAGAATGATTTCATTAAAACATGGGTGGGACCAATCTCTCCCTCCAATGCATTGGGTAAAGATTTATATCTCATGAGATAGACATGGATGGAACGATATGTTAATCCGGTTCAATGATACAAGACTGGAACAAGGAGTGAACTCAATTCAGAACGAGACTTTGTCCACTAAGATGGTCTTGGTAGCAATGCCTTGACGACTATGGAAATCATATCATGTGCTTAATGTTTTTCCACAATTACAAGTTTTTTTTCAAGTTATTTTATCAAGATTGATGTTCCATTATGATATATTCCTTACGTACTTCCATGATTTATGTATTTTCTCAGGATTTTGATGTTTAGATTTTATGTTCATGTTTTTGCATTCAAATGTTTATGGATTGTTTTATGTTCCATATGTTTACCCTTATTGAGCATTTGAGCTCACCCTTTTTATGTTTTCTTTTCCCCAGGATATAAAGAATGGTTTTGGGTAATAAAACCAAAAATGGGAAGATCTTTATGGGAGATGTTGAAGATATTTCACCAGGATTATAAGATTACGTTCCGAGTTTCCAAAGACACTAAACTAATATGGTCTTTCGAGGTCTGTTTTTTGTCATGTATTAAGTATTCCACAAAAGTTATGTAATTTCCATGAATGTAAGGCTTTGGGTCTCTACAGTTTGTATCAGAGCAAAGGTTTAGTTAACCATTGGAAACTAGGATGTGATAACATTAGTTAAATACCTAGATATATTTCTTTGGTATGTCTAGTGATGTCTCTAAGGATAAGTATACATATATGTTATAGTCCTAGAATTACGATAATGATCTTAGAATTAAACCTAAGATGTTA
Source organism: Viscum album (assembly GCA_963277665.1). Lineage (NCBI taxonomy): Eukaryota > Viridiplantae > Streptophyta > Magnoliopsida > Santalales > Viscaceae > Viscum > Viscum album. The sequence continues at coordinate 1,607,505,464 of OY728123.1, forward strand.
TATATTAAAGTTACTCCCCCTTTATTATATTGTTTTCCTAGAATGATTCTATTGGAACCACTTTGTGTATAAGGTTTCATTTCTTTAAAATAGTTGTCAATGAAGATCAAAATAAAGGAGATCAATAAGTACTTCTATGAAATAGAGGAATGGAAATTCAGACGATTGTTGTACTGATCATAAGTTCAAAGAACATGTGTCCAAGGTGACACATTGTTTACAATAATGAAGAATGTGAGGTATAATCCAACTGGGATGATTAAAGATGAATGGGGTTTTGATAAAGACCATGAAATTATTCTTGATTGCATGAGAACCATGCAAGACACTTCTTGAAGAAATTAATAATATGTTATGCATGAAGTAGATAATGACGGTTGAAGAAGAAGACAATGTACAAGGGATTGGAATTCTGAGATGGCCATGCAGAGATTGAAATTCTGAGATAGAAATGCACATCACATTTTCCCAGAAGATGATGATGCTAAAGTTGTTCCTTCAAAGAATACATATCATGATAGTGGTGTTTGTGATGAAAGCAGAAGAGTTTCTGAAGGATACAAATCACCTAGAAGAAGTGTTTTTGAGGTGATTGTTCTTATTGACAAAGAAAACAAACGACAAACAAATTTGTTGACAAAAGAGATTCCATGGTGGCATGTCGAGTTCAAGGGCTGTGGTTAACGATCCATGTTTGATTCAAGAATGTCGAGAAAGGAATGGATGATCTGGAGGCAGCATAAAAAGAACATATACCAGGTGGCGTCGTTTTCTAGTGATTGCCAAATTTTTGGGCCTGAAAATCGAAAAATGAAGAAAAGTGTTTTTGGAAAAGGGACTTCCGCGTTGAGGTCTTGGAGGATAGGAAACTTTCGCGCCATATGTTTTTGAAGATCAGAACATCAATTTTTGGAAAAGGGACAAGGGTCGCGCAAGTATTGAGTTGGTCGCGCAAGTGACTTGCGCACCGTGAAAGGACTTTCGTGCATGTGCTTAGGAGGCTTGGGAACTTGCGCGCCTGTTGTTTTTCCGGATCATAACTTCAAGATATGGCAAAGGACGTTGGTTCGTACAAGTATTGGTTGGATCGTACAAGAGAGTTGCGCGACAGAGGCTAGGGGAGATGAGATCCACACCGGGACTTGCGCGCTGAGGGAAGACTTGCGCCCCACCGCGCATGGGGTCCAGTTTGCCTATAAATAGAGGACCACCCCTCCTCATTTTCTACAGAGTTCAATACCTAGAGACTATTCGAGCTCTCGTCACACAGGTGGTTGAGTCGCGCAGGTGGTGAGTGGTCGTGCAAGTGTTTTGGAGAGACTTGCGCGCCAGCTCTTAGAAGTTGCGTGCCGAATGATGGTTGCACGCCCAAGGTGATTTGGGCGAGAAAGGAAGTGATTCGCACAGGTTTGAAGTTCCATAAGGTAGTGTCGCGTAGGTGCTTTGGTGACACTTGCGCGCTAGTTTGGGCTTGTGCACCAAGGACTTGCGCGCCTTGTTCGGACTTGTGCGCTGGGCTTTGAGGAGACAACCAGATATTGTTGAAGCACGCCTGTCTTTTTGGAGCTATACGAAAGCTGGAAGATTGCCTGATACCTTTTGGTGCAATGTGAGATTAAAGAGGAAATCTAAATGATACATGCATGATCACATGCAAACATAGAGAACTGATTCTGATGATGCCAAGTAAACTGAGCTTCACTTATTGAGTAATCACATCAGTGGTTGTGTTTCAGGCAAATGAAGACAAGAGGATCTAGTGCATTAGTCATTGCACTAAAGAAGAAGGTTTGAACTGAAAAGGGCATCAAATCAGAAACATGATGCAAGAAAAGTATCATGTTGAACAAGATATAAAGACTTCAATGAAAATCTATTGAAAAAACCATTACGTCTATAAACTGAGTGGGACTTCACCAACGACAGTGAGCCAGGGGGAGTCAATGGGAGTGACCCGAGGGACGTAGTGAGCTATCCCTAAACTTTTGTAAAGGTCATGAGCCTGGGACATAGTGACTGTTCCCAAACCATTGTAATCCACAACTAGTGAAGATTAGTGGAATTTGGTATTACTAGAAACTTGTCGGCGTATGCTCCTTGGACGTAGCCCTTAGTGGTGAACCATGTAAAAATTGATGTGTCATATCTTTGCAAGTTAATGTTTCATTGCTGATCATATCCATCATTCAGGTTTAAGTAGTTCCAACCAATGTGGGAACATGATCGAAAACTTTAAGAAGAAAAATTTGACACCCTGATTCACCCCTCCCCTCTCAGGGTGTCCCGGGGTCCTACAGATTTTTTCCTCTCAGAATATTTTCTTTGGGTTTTAGAAAATGGCTAGAAACAAGAAGATTCACGATAATGGAGGATATTATGGACAATGGAATGATAATATTCGTGAGAAACCAAATGAAATTGGATCTGGAAGTCCACATATCAATATTATGCATAATCAACAATCTCATAATATGATCAATAATCTCAACTTGGGTATGTTTTCCGACTCAGATAATAAGAGAAAGATAGAGTTTCATGATGATCATAGAGGAATGAAAGTTCAATTTCCCTCATGTAAATCATGTGGGAAGAGGCATTAGGGAGATTGTTTCAAAGGAACTAGAAGATGCTTTGGGTGTGGAAAAGAAGGACACAAAGCCATTAAGTGCAAAGGAAATGGTTTAGTTAATACCATGGACAAGGATAATGGTATTTCTATGACATCAACAATGATTAAATGTTTTCAATGTGGGATGTATGGGAATTATGCAAACCAATTCTCTAAGAGAATGTCTCATGAAGAGAATCAGCATGGTTATATGAGTAGTATTTATGTTGATGATGATGAAGAGACTACAAATGATATGTGAGACTAAAGAATTACTGAATTTCAATCAATGTTTAAAAAGGTAGTGTAATGAGTTATGTTTATCTAGAGTTATGTTGTATAGGTAATGTTACTATGGAATAAAGACACATCTATGGATTGTTACACTATTGTTTTTCCCAGAGTATTAGAAAGTATATGTTGAATGGTACTGGTAACCATGAAATGTTATTCAGATTTTTTTGGATAGTATATAATATGTGCATAATGAAGGAATAAAGAGATAATGAGATGTTTGATAGTATTCATGAACTCATGATTGATATAAGGATTAAGTGATATCATGGTTTGAGTATATAGAATTTTTGGGATTTTGGTATGTGGAATGAGTAAAATTTTGACAGCACTCATGTTTTCACAAAGGTTCTATGGTAATTCATGTTTCATGAGAATACATGATTAGGGTATTCACATGTTTGGAATGTGACTAACAAGATATATCGTATGATAAATGATGGTATTCACATGCTCGGTAGATGACATTTCAATTAATCATTATCTTTATACTATGAGATTGGACAGAAGTATTTTGGATAAACCTAAAGATTGGATTAGATTATGTTAGATATCAGATAGTATTTTTTAAGGCTAGAACTTTTGTTATGTTATAATAGTATAGTTTTAGAAAAAAACAACTCGTAGGACGGGCGACAACCCGTCGCGTCGCACAAGGTTGCGGGAATCGAACCCACAACTGAAGTGCGACATGCCTTTATCGCCTACCACTGGCCTACATGATGTCCCTTGTTAGTAGAAACTAGTTTTATTAAGCGGTATGATAGATTAAGTATAATTCCATTTTTGGAATCATATACGATTAACCTCATCATTGATGGACTTATATATATTTGATAATTTTTTCCAACCTTTTGTTTGAGACATGTGGAATGACCCATCATTCTATCACATGATCTGCTAACACTTCACAAATGAAAAATTCAAATTCATTTCATTAAGAGATGAAGTGGAAATTGTTCAAGGAATGAAAAACAGTGATATTATAATGAAATAAAGTAAGTATTTCTTCTAATTCAAATTCTTCATCTTTAGGGAAATGATCTTGAAAACAAAAAATTTTGTCCCGACAATCTCATATCGAATGAAGCAGATGGTACCTTAGATCATCACAATTTTACGGCTTTGTGATTGTTGGATTTTTCAATGCCATGTTCTCTACCACTCTCCATCATAACATAATGGTTAGATTTCTCTTTCATATCCATATTTTCACCTATATACTATTATGTGGGAACCCAAGTGATGAGTTACTTTGGGTATCCGTTTTGTTTCTAACTTTCCTTTTTAAAATGATGATTTAGTATTCCTTTTTACGATGTCAGTTTCTATTAAAGAAACTTAAGAGTAGTAAACCATTTATAACCTCGACAAATTTTGAGGGTGAAATTCATTTTCAGGGGGGTGGAATGTAACACCCCAAGATTTTATGAAAAATATTATTTTTAATTTCAGTGATGTCTTGTGTTGTATTCTAAACCAAAAGAGGATTGCACTACACGCATCCCTGACTTGGATTGCATTAAATGCAATCGTGACCTTCCAAGATAGCGTGTGTTGTACGCAATACCGAGTTTCGCTAAACAATGATATGTTATATAAACTAGCCATTATGAATAGTAATACCCACCTTTTGAAAGTTTATAAATTTTACCTTTTGAAATGGACTTCATTTTTGGATTTGGAATATTTAAATTAGCCTAGGGTGAATTTTTTGTATTTTTCTGAAAACTTTCAATTTTTGAGGAATAGTGAAAACACTAGGTTAATATTTAAAAAACGACTTTTTATTTAAATAAATATTTATTTTATTTAAATTTATTTTTGGTAAAAATTTATACATAATGCCTATATAAGTTCAAATTAATTCATTGGATTCATTTTATAATAATTTTAGATATATAAAAACTTTATTGAACATTTCACCGTCTTTTACCCACCTCCTAGGAGAGTTTGAAATTTTACATAAAATTTAATTTCACTGCTTCTGTGAGTGTAATTTCAAAAATCTGAGAGATATGGTTAATATAGAAGAGTAAAATGTGGTTCAATAAGATAAAAATAATTTTTGGTGAATAGTAACTTCTTACTTTTATTTACCACGGTAAAAAGTAAACAATGTAATTAAGGGTAAAAATGATATGATTATTACCCTAACACATGTCCTAATTCTATTGTATATATGTAATTCGACCAAAAACAACCTTAAGAATAAAATATTACCCTTTAGGTCCACTTGGATTAGATTAGTACACGTATTATTATTTTATTTAAAGAAGAATTAAAATGGTTAAAATCAAAGTTTAACAAGTAAAACATTTTTAATATAATGGAATAAATAAGATAAATTCGACTATAAATATTAATTAGGAAGATAAAAAGATTTTCTACATAATTTTATTTTATTTATAATTTTTAGACGTTAAATAATTTAATTTATTTTGACACAATGATGATGCAGTAATTACCTTATTAATGAAATATTAACATAATTGATGTTATAAATACCCAAATAAATGTAATTTTAGACTTTTTATGAATTAAAATAATTTTATAAATTAATATTACATGTTAGTATGGATGTAATAGACTTTTTTCGAACTAAACATGTTGTTATTATTTTCACAAAAATCAAATACAAAATAGTGTCAAAATCGACATAAAATAGTTTTTAAAACAAATATTATATTATTAATTGTTATTTTATTCCTAAAAATCAAAGGCTTAGAAAAATGATTTATATAAGTATATATATATATTAATAATGAACCACTTTCGGTTCTTTTGGCTTGTTATATTATGTTTATTAACCATACAATGTAAGAAAACAAAAAGGCACGGTAAAAGTAAAATTATTTATCTTATAGTTAAATCTAAATGATAAGGATAAAATAGTAACCTAAACTTGTCTAAAACCTATTGGTTGAGATTATTTCGACCAATCCCCACCTTAGATTCGAAATTAATCAATTTGGAGCTATTAAAAACCGAATAGGACTTTATTATAAAATAATATTTTATGTTTTCCAAAGGTGCTCCTCTCCTCCCTTATAAAAAGGGCACCCCTTCCCTCTTCTCTTTACACCCTATTTAGCCTTGATTCTCGGCCAAAACCTTCCCATTTACCTTTTCCAATTCCCTAGCAACATTTAGGAGGTTCTGGTCTTCTCGAAAGACCAAATCTACTTCTTTAAGAGAAGGCATAAAGAAGGTGCGTCGAAGAAGAGGTGATCTCTTCCTCCGATTCTCTCATGTTTATTTTTCTTCTACTACTTATTATTTAGTTGTATCATTATAAAGTAATAACATCAGTATTAATTATATACTGATATTTTATTATAAATATGAAACAACCTTATTTCACCTTCTATCCATACTACGAAAAACAAAATCAACGCACGTGCGTACATACGGAATACCGTCACAATGCCGTGGTGTAATCTGTTTTCGACCACCACCTTATTTGGATGTGTATAATGGTGTAAATAAATAACTATATATGATTATTGTAAAGTGATATTGATTCTGAAATATTATACATACACTTCAATACAATTCCACGATCATGGGAAAGATATCATCGCTCGTGCGTACGTACGGACTACCGTCTCCATGACGTGATGAGATTCATTCTCCATGTTAACCATTCATGAATGATTATAAAGTATATATAATGAATAAAAATGAAATATAAAACATGATAATGATAATGGATTTATTTATATATATATATTTCATCTACTTAATTACATTCAATTCAATAAGTAAATGAAAACAACGTTCATGCGTACGTACGGCCTACTGTCTCCATGAACGGTGTATTTCAATCCATTTATCGATCTATCATATATATATATGTATATGATGAATATATATTATATATAAATCCTGTTTTAAATTCTGTAATTAATTTAATCAGGATATAATTAATAATATCATGAACAACAAGTCGAAACACGTACAATAAAAGAAACAATTTTACCGAAATCGCTGCTTTTAGATCGAATTTACAAATGAACGGGTAATATAAAGTCATAAGTAAACCATATATGATATCATAACAATTAATATGATTCTATAATAAGTTAATGAAATTATTTAAATCATTATATAGGAGTTTTAGATACATACAAATTATATCGGACATAAGGTAATGGATAATTTTTCAAATCTCATTTTTATCCGAGATTGTTTATTCGTAAGTATTTACTGGGGTTATATTTATTATCCATGTACCTGTCTTATAAAAAGGGTTTCATGTATGTTTGAAGTCTTTTTTACCCATTTTTTACTTTTACTACTTGGTATGTAAAGAATCTTTCTTTTGATTACTATAGGATGAACTTTTTTACTTTTCCGACAATAGTACGAGGAGAATGTTATTTTTAGCTTATGCTGTGTGAATGGATTTTTACAGTTTCATAACGCCTCATTTTCATGAATCTTCCTCCAAAATATTTCATGATTATTTTCAAAAAAAACATTTTCTTTTAAAATTTCATGGCACTTTGTGGAAACAAAATTATTTTGAAAAGAAAGGATATTTTCCTCAATAATCCATTTCAAGTGTTTTGTCAAAACTATTTTCCATCTAAGATGACGTTATGATTATGTTTAAAGTATAATGTATCTATTATTTACATGGTTTGATTTTTTTTATGATGAAATGATATCCATTTTTTTGGTATGGATTATCTTATGATGGGATGATGTTTAGGAAACCCATTTTATACTTTGGGAAATAATGAATGATTTATGATCATGTTGTGGCACAAGTACGAATGATTTCATTATAAGATTGGTGGGACCTATATCTCCCTCTAATTCATTGGGTAAAGATTTATATCACATGATATAGACATGTATGGAATGGTAAGTTAATCCGGTTCAGTGATATAGGACTGGAACGAGGAGTGAACGCGATGCAGAAAGAGAATTTGTCGACTAAGATGGTCTTGACAGCAATGCCTTGGCTACTATGGAAATCATATCATGAGCTTAATGTTTTGCCACAATTACAAGTTTTTCTTCAAATCTATTTTATTAGTATTGATGTTCCATTATGATATATGACTTACATACTTCCATGATTTATGTCTTTTCTCATGATTTTTATGTTTAGATTTAATGTTCTAGTTTTTGCATTCAAATGTTTGTGGATTGTTGTATGTTATCTATGTTTACCCTTACTGAGAATTTGAGCTCACCCTTTTTATATTTTATTTTCCCTAGGATATAAAGAATGGGTTTTGGTAAGAAAACCAAAAGGGGAATATCTTTATGCGAGATGTTGAAGATCTTTCACCATGGTTAGAATATTACGTTTTGAGTTTCCAAAGACACTAAACTAATACGGTCTTTGGGCATATGTTTTTGTCATGTATTAAGTATTCTGAAAAAGTATATTAATGTCCATGTATTTCAGTCTTCGGGTCTCTACATGATTTCTAATGTATAACTGGACCTATTTTGGTGTTGTTTAGGTAAAATGGGGGTAATCCACTATTACACTTTCATGCATTTGAATGAGGGTAGAATGAATCAAAGTACCATTTTATTCCAATGTTGCCTTTATCATTCAATTAATGTTTAAGGGGTATGTAGTTATAGAACCTATTAGTTATTAATTAATAATATAAAAATATCAATAATTAAATACCATGATAGCATTAAAATTTGGAGGCTTACCCAAACATGATCACTTTTCCCTAATCATACATCTTCAATTCATTATTTCTAAATTTCTCTATTTCAAAAATCAAAACATTCTTTTATTTAACAAAAAATGATAAATATATTGAGTGCACTCCTCTCTAGAGAAAAAATATGGTTCTCGCTAAAAAAATACAACCGATATTTTAATACACATTAATTCATGATTTATTATATAAAAAAATAGTTAATACAGTCCCAAAATAACTTGATGCTTAATGTTTTTTTGAAATTATGTTTATAGCACAATAACATGTACCTGGGTATAATGAAATTTTTGAAACTCCTTAACTTTCTCATAAAATTCCTTTTCAATTAAAAAATTATGGGATGACCTGATAATGTACATATGAAATTCGTGAGATATAAAGCCTAGAAAGTGAATAATCAAAAAAAATAAGGTAACAAATTACATGTATTCCAAGTGGAATAACATATTGACATTTATCGGTGAGAATCATAATTATGAACCTCAAAACATGATATAATATGATTACTATTGATGATAAAAATGCGTGTCATAGAACATGTCTAGGAATGAAAAGATGGTTCAAAGTAAATTTGAGCCAAAACGGCCCGAAAATCCCCAAAAGGGACCAGTTTGTGAAGATCCAAAGCTTCTTGAATGGCTTAGTTCAAGGAAGTCCCTAACTATGTGGAGTTTGATGTTGTAACCTCCTCACTACATAATTCAAATTCACAGAAGTCCATGATTGTGCAAATGATGAGGTGGTAACCTTTGCATAGCATAAATCCCATACACGGAAGTCCTTAGTCACATAGAGCTTTAGGTGACAACCTCCATATAGCTTAACTCTGGTTGGTAGAACTCTATCACATTTTGAACATCATAATCTTCTGCAAAAGCCTCATTATTTCAAGAAAGTTATTTTCTTTCCTTCATTACGCCAATAAATAATTCTCCATGTTTTAATTTTAAGGTGTCATGACCTTTCATTTTGAGTGAAAAGATTTGAATTTATAAAACTCGAATCACTATGAGTGAAAGAATATCAGGATTTCAAAAGGCATTTATCCTTCATGAAATCACCTCCCATGGGTATTTGATAACATCAACCCATGGTTGAGATGATTTCACAAATGTCCAGGAACTTTTCATAAGTTAAAAATTATTTGTAGATCATGGTATTTCATGATATATTTATATTTTTTGAAACCAACCTCATGTGAACCAAGACATCACTTTGGGGTAGGGTCACCCTGTTACACAAAGCATGCTCTTTTGTGAGACCTATGACCATCACAAATCTCCTAAATTTCATGGATCCCTTAAATTCATAAAACTCAACCTTTATGACTGTCCATTTTTCCTCCTTATAACCAATATCATTTTATGAAATTCGAGTGCCTGAGACCCCTGCAACAATCTAGAACTAGTTCAACTCCACCCCAAATCCCTATACAACTGATACCACTAACCCCTGTGTCTACCCACTTTTATTCAATTGCTTCTTCTGCCATACCATTTCCATTTTATCATAATAATTGGTTCCCTAATTCAATTCTATACGATGAATTGGAACCCTAACCTTGTGAATCTTGATTTCCACTCCCCCATGGCAGTGCCTACAACGTGCCCTGCCAAGAGTTGCATGAGAAGTAGACGCAGCTTCCCCATGGGTTTCATCACCGACAGAAATAGATTACTTTTCTTGGTAGAGATTCTTTTTTTCTATATCATCTAATCACCTTGACATGTTCCCCCTTGTGGTGTAAGTCCCATCCACTTATGAGCTATGTGATATAGAACTACTGAACGTCACGTCCAAGTCTTCTATCATCAAATTGAAAAAAAACATCCTTAGTGCATGATGGCAGATTGAAGCCTAATCATGTGTGATGAATGATGGATTCTGCATGAATAATCATCATGTTTTGACACCCCCATGTACATGTACACCATGCATATTACCTTTACCTCTATGGATAGATACTCTATGATTGATCCCCTCTCCAACATAGACTCCTACTCTGGTCATCCCATATGAATAAGCTAGACACCATCCCTCATTAACCATCCTTTTGGGACATGAGAATGCTTATCAGATGATGTTAAACTACATCAATGGATCCTTTCACATAACCCTAAACTATAGCATTGAACTAGGTGGGTATTGATCCCGATTTCTTCGCAGGGTACGTAGGACACCACCCTAAGGTACAATGGTAACATAAATACACATTTGGGGAACCTCCTTGAGGTCTAATCCAAATTTCCCAAATCCCCACCAATTCAAAAAGGGTGATCATATTCCCCTCATAGGGACATAGTTGACCAAATTTTCATGTGTTATCGTCTTCCCCCAAGGGGGCACAAGTAATCAACCACATATCCTCACAAGATATTAAACCTACAAGACATGTGTCCTTATAAGATAATAAACCTACGACCCAACCAGGCCCCGCATGATGTTAAACCTACAACCCATCAATCCCCACAAGGTGTTAAACCTATGACCAACAAATCCACACAAGACGCTAAACCTATTGTCACATATGTCCCCTCAAGATGAGAGATATGCGACCAATAATCCCCCACAAGAAGTTAAACATATGACCAAAATTCCCCCACAAGACATTAAATCTATGACCCCATGTCCTCGTAAGATGTTAAACCTTTGACCCAAAAATTGAATCTCAACCCTATAAAATAAACCTGGGTTGTCCAATAGTAAAAATACTCATAAGACATATTCATCTAGATTCATCATACTCATGTATGACACATCATTCCTTATGTTTTATGCCAAATATGCCTCACGCCTAAGATACCCTCCAAAATAGGATGACTCTATAGGTTATCCAAAAAACCCAATGTCCAGAAATTCACAAACATGACCAATGTAACTATATACTATAATTTAATGTTGATGGATATTTTAGTTTTATGCAATCTAATTAACCAGAATCCATATTTATATGGAACCAAATTGAGTTTGATGAACATGTATTAACTTTATGAGGGATACCCGAACTAGGAAACAATCTCCAAGGAGAAATATATGGAAGGATGAACGGATATCCAATCATCTCATTTCAATCAAGGAGTTGAAATAACCGATAAATTTTATGGAAGACACCTTCATTTATATGTGTGAATGAAAAGAAACAAAGTGAAGCCTATATCCACCATGTAGAAGGATAGTGAGAAGCCGCAAAAAAAGCATTGAAAATTGAAATGGTGAACCTGATGTGAAACTATTCTACTTCAACAATGTGGAATAGTATCATTGAACCACCATCATATTTTCATGTCATGGGATAAAGATACTTTTTTTAGGTCCCACTATGATTGTAGTGGTCCCATCATGAAACCCTCGTGTGACATGGGGTAGATAATTTTTGGGAATCATTTGTCTGTGACATCATCAGGGTGGATCCCAACTTTATTTCTGGAATAATGGAGGAGGATTGTCATTGGGAATCCCATTCATTTTACCTATAATAATAAATGAATACACATAATTTACAAGTCCCAAGTGATAGAAAACTAGCATTCTAACACCAATTGGAATAGGGGATGGGGAAATGATGGTGCATTCATCCCTCATGACTATGTTCCTACCAAAACCGCCACCACATATTTTACTGCTAGGTGCACATGACCTATATCACTCACTAATCTCGTCTATAGAAGGGTGATCATCCCTCTTGTTTTCTGATATGGGATTGAAGGGGTCACTCTGACCAGGGATCTGATGCTTATAGATCTCTAGGAATCAGTGCCTCCCTGACACCACCACCCTTGAGGCCTATTTTAGGGGACACCACTCATTATTGAAACGATGAACCACTTCAGTAGCCTCTGTCCTTAGTTCTCTGATAGCTCACTCCACTATTCCATAGAGGTAGGGGTTTTCGAGCCATTCCCATAACTTCCATGACTATTGATTCACCTAGTAGGGCTTCAACCAGGTCATGTTAGCACTAACACCGACCGAACTCATGGTTCGCTGAGTGGGATACCTCAGTTCCATCTCCGCTAAACCCAGTACATAAAATCTGAAACTGAAGCCAGGGGAAGGACCAAAACATATCCCAACATACAGAATATTCTCCAGATCCAATGGGCCCTTCCACCAGCGGCATATCCCACCAAATCCCTGCAACAGGTGAACATGGATCTGTCTTCTCCCTCATATTATTGAAACCCCATCCTCCTCTCAGATTGGTCAGGTTAACTCTCCTAATTATTGGAACCACCAAAAAACATTATGGGATATCCCATGATAAAGAATACCAATTTTGAGGTCTTCCACATGTTGGAAATAACCTCTGCTAATAAGAATAAAATTGCGGTAGAAGAGAGAGCACCTCTCATGGGATCATGCCCACAATGCTCATCGAAACGTGCATAGAATGAACTCAATGGACTCTCAAAAACACACTCTTGTATAATTCCCTATCTATCATATGTGGGAACTTGGGATGAATATTTCCACTCTAGACCTCTCAAAATCTATGTAGAAAATGACTTGATTTGGGAACCCTAATCCCCACTACCAATGTTGTGGTGGAGGCCTGTTAATTGAGGCTTCCAATACCCAACGTTATAGTCTACAAGGTCCCTAAACCCCTGCACTGAATCCTATGGGTTGAGAAAATTATGGAATCCTTCTAAAGCCTTGTAATGAAACCATATCCATCACCATCGGTTTCCCTCCTTCCTATCATCACATTTGTAGTTGGAGAGATGTCAAGATCTAGATTTCCACCCCCATATAATGGTTGGAGCTCCATTGATCCCCAAAGGGATTATTCTTCCCTTACACATGAAGAAGTAGAAAACATCCCATACTATATGGATATGATCATAATGATCGTTCTACCTTTGGGGTAATTCAATCATGTGGTGGTTATTTGACCAGTGCAATGCCCCTACTCTCCATAAATATTTAGTAAAGAATGTCTTCATTGGTGAAAATACCCTTTACCTAGCTTATTCGAGTTGGTGACTAGGTTGACTAAGAGAAGGACCATCCCCTTGGAAGTGAAGAAGAGGACTTGTGGGAACTCATGGGCACTGACCAAAGTAGTTATTTTTTGGCCACCTTAATATCCATATTTTTCAATCTCATAATTCCTCACTCAGGATCATGCTCTCTCTTTTTTCTAAAATGTATTTGTGATGCTTCACCACCATATGTACTATCGGTTGACCTACCTAAGGAGTCACAATAACATCGATGTCATTCACCAACAGTGCATGGGGGTTGAGATCACAGCACTCCCAACTGCTCTACATCTTTAATCGTATGGATATCATCAGACTCTTTAGAAAACCTACATTAAAAGCTTCAATGGGATCTACTAGGTCATTAATGAGGCATATCAATACAGGAAACTCAGTGGCCGGGGGAATTATGTTTCCATCAATTTTATCCTTATCCTATGGAAGATATGGTGCTATCAATCCATACTGCCTTCTAATAGTATAGGTTCCTCCCTTAAAACTACCACAATTTATGTAGTCACTATTTACCCTCCAAAAGATTATATAAAAATGACTTCTAATGTCGGTTTTGATAGGGAAAACCTTCTCTATGGGATGACACAACACCAAGGGGACCCTTCAACAGGTTCCCATATATTTTAGAAGAGATATGCACTAGGCATCAAGAGTCACCCTAATGAGTTTTTTCTATCTTATCATCAATATATCGTCCAAATAAAGGTTAATTATGATCCCACTGACCCATATGATGTAGCACCCAAAGTTGAGACTGACCCCATGAAATTCACCTCGCTTCAAGAGCTTCAGGATTATAAAATTCTCACTTATTAGCTTATTACCGAGAATCACCCAAACCTTAACAGACCCCATATCTCTTCTATTGGACCACCAATTCCTCCTTGGCCAATATCATTATTTGAACATAGTTTCCCATTGCACACAACCAGGTTAGAAATAAGGGTGTAGGTAAAATGAATATGATATGAGTCACCCACCCTGCATGAGAAATCTGATTATCTACCTTAGGATCATGGTCATAATACTCAACTAGTTGATGATCCTTTCAACACATTGGTTTCCAAAATTCCTCACCAAGATGACATGATAACTGCTCTCATCACCCATCTTTAGGATTTGTTAACATGACGAGTGGAAATTCCTCTTAAAGGAAAGTAATAAAAATCATGGGTGGACAATAATTGAGAACCCCTAGAATGTGGAAATATCATATTCAATATCTTTATTGGAATGGTTGATCTGCTACAATAGTTTCCCCATTTTATGTCAAGGTGTTGTCAAATTTTGGGGACATTAGAACATTAAAAAGTTTCCCTGAACTGATTATGTTTCTAGAAATTTGTGGGGCCTATGTTTTTCTAGTAAAATAAGCCACCCATAGGGTTCATTGCTAGTTGGGTGGACCTCCATAGATAGTTACTATACCTTTTTATATCCACCTCACACAAGAAAAGCATCGAAGACCTCTCCAAATGTAAATATATTCCCAATGAGTAAATCAATAAACTCATCACCCATGGGATAGTACAAATATATTTTCTCAACTTTCACTTTCCCAATAATACTTTCTTACGATGTGCATGGAGGACATAAGAAATGAACTGGTCCCTACCATTATCTCCCTGAACTACCAAGGATGATATCAAGAGTTCTATAAATAATCTCAATTTATAGAAGAAGCATTGTTGTAGAAAAAATGGTTGTCACACTCATTTCCCCTTCCATATCCCTTGAGAAGAACTATAAATTTAGAGACAACCAATATTGTGCATGAAAATGTCCTAATGATGGTACAATTACAATCCCCTCTAACGGATGAGCCTCACCAAGAGAAACCTCACCTAGTACAGCCTCACCAAGCATAGCCACATCATCAAGAGAATGTTTCCCCGACCCACCAAAAATGTTAGACTCTTAGGTATCCTTTCATTGAAGGAAAAAATAACTATTCCTTCAATGATGTTTAGGTCCCTATATATTTCATCTACACTATAGAAAATGGAATCCTAATTTTTTTAGAATGAAAGAGACCATAGAAGGCCTAACTCAATGGTCATTCTAAACATTTTCTATAACAAAGGATCCTTGGATACACCATCAACGAATAATTTTTCATTAAATATATTTTCCATGACCAAGTTGATCATGGATTATTCAAATTGGGTGAAGTCCTGTAACAATTGATAAATGTAACAACTAACATCAATAGTGATGGAAATTGAAACTGTAAATTATAATAGGCTCCCAGCTATGAGACAAAAAAGTAATGGGATTTCTTTAGGTCATAATATTGTCTCTAATTCCCATGGTATCAATCATAACTTCCTAATAAATGCATAAACTATTGCGGTTTTTTCAAATAATCTTTTTCTTGCCACTACTTGGGAACCTCAACCTCTCAAGTCTTAGAAGAATAGACAATTGTGGTGTAAGTGTAGTCAGAGTCCCCATATTGTTCTGAATTCACCTCACACCCTTGGAGACTTGATACCTCCAAAATTGGAAGAAACTCTATGGGTAATATCATCCCTAGACTATTCAACTGATGAGGATCAAGAATACACCATTGTGAATATTGTTGAACTAGTTGACTATTTCACAATTTCCAACTATTAGGAATTCCATGTGTACCCCTCAGTTGATTTTGACCAACACCATTGATAGAGGGGTGGAAGACACACCACTAGGAAAAAATCTCATACCAGCCATTGATACTAGGTTTTTCTTGACACCGATTCCAAACAGAGGGCCTCACATATGGCTCTATAGGTGCGGCCTTCCCATGTTGTTCAGTCAAGTACACCCCCACAACTCACTATACTAGATGACTGTATGACTCATCCATGACCATGACACAATCCACAATGTCTATAGAGTGTCTGAACATAGTTGACGGGTACCCATCCATTATGTATTTAGAGTAGAACAACTGTCCATCCACTGAATATCTAATGAACCATCCTGGTCCAATGCTTTAGTCAACAACATCTGTTTCACCCCTTCTAAAGAAGACCCTCTAAAGAAAAAAATAATCCCTATACATGTATGTATAATTTATTTAAGCCTCTTTCCATGATACGTAAAAGTATCTCAATCATCAAGGCACTCTTCTTATCAAATGAAATATTTGAGGCCCTTATCGAAGCCTTTAAAAGTATCCTTCACTTCAATGGAGAGATAGTTGTAGTTGAATCCTACTAGTGGAGGAGGCTCAGAAAGAAGAATTTCAATACGTTATCTTGTTTTCTATATATGATGTGGGTGTCACTATTTAGGGGCATATACACCAATTTTATATCACATGTTAGTTCAATGGTGTAGAAATCCACTGCTGCTTAGGGGATACTAGCTCTGAGATCATCCTTATTTTGACCTAGATAATCCATAATATGTGACTTAGAGAAGAACATAAAACTCTCTATGAACTAACTATTCAGGTCTTTGAAAATATTTATAAGAAACCAAGATGAAAAATTAAACTGAATACTCCATCTGGTGGTTTGATAACAAGAAATTTATTTATGGTAGTCTGAGAGGATACTTCTTAAAATATTCTGTAGGGAAATCCCTAGATTCATCTTTAGGAAGTGGTCCCCACATCTTACCACCAGTGCCTCAAATACTCCCTGGATGGTTGGGTAGGGGTACTACAGGGTGATGCTTCCCCCTTTGACACTTATATGACATGCTGTCTAAACTCTAATTACTACAAAAGGGAAGGAAATATGGTCTTTATCGATGGGGTTAAGTGTATCAATGCCTTTAATGATATAAAAGTGATAATATTTTTTATATTGGTATAATTTAAAGATATTTTTTTCTCCCAATTCGTCTATTAGATCCCATGATTCCATAGAAAGGGGATGTTTTATCAATTCCAAAAAGGTGTTCTCACATATTACCTCATAATCTGACAATGGAAAGGCCCAACTAATACTAGAAGTCCATAATCCAATGAAGTATTGAGAATTTTACCACATGAACACTGATCCATGGCATTCCCACATATTTTTAAAATAAGTACCGACTTGAAAAAGATTGAATCATTTCCATTGTTACAATATCAAGTGCAAGATTCAAAACTTGAAATAAAAAATAATTGTGTAAACATCTTTTGTCACCACAATCTATGTAGAATGGGAACCCCTCTTTGAGGATTCCATATTTTCCAGAGCATACACCAGTGAACTCCTATGTCAGCATTCCCAAAAAAATTATCCCCCATCCACTAATCACCCTATCTTAGATGATGATGGTGGCTTCTAAGATTCCAAATCTGTATTTGAAGAGGGTGTATCCACCATTATTGATGATTTAACCTAGCTGAACCTTGGTAATGATGATAGTCCAAGTCCAACACTAATCATTGTATCCCAACCACTATAGGAGAAAAAATAGAACGTTTCCTTCATAAAATAGATTCAGGATGTATTCTATTAGAGCTACGTTGAGATCTCAGGGTTAGACCCTCATGTTGTTTTTCATCACCTTAATCTTCCAACGAGTCATCATAGGATAAAAAACCTTTTAGAAAGATGAACCCCTCTCTTGATTCTATGGTCAAGGAAAAGGTTGATAGTCATATTAATGTAAACGTTTTTAGTGAGTCCCATTAACCAAAGTGGATAAAAAACATTATCCCAATCTGGAATAATAATGTGAAGACCATATTTTTCATTAACATTCAAGACAACAAATTTTATTATTCGAAGGTTGATTTCCCTCTTCTAGTGATAGAGATTTTTATTGATGAAACAACTAGGTTATAGGCCATCTCATTCATATATGGTTATTCTAGGTATAACCAGATTCGTATGAACCCTAAGGAAGAATAGTCCACTACCATTATTGCACCTCAAGAAACACCCTGTTACAAGTTGATTTCTTTTGGCTTAAAAAATGATAGTGCCACTTACTTACGGGCCATCCACGACATCAGTAATCCTATTATTGGGTTGTTGGTGGATTGTTATGTGGATGATATTTTGGTTAAATACCACTAGCTGTTTGATCATCTCAATGATCTTGAAAAATTATTTATCTTCCTTTACTATAGAAAATTCAACATGATTCCCTCGAAGTGTGAATTTGCGGTTAGCTCTATAAAAAATTTCTGAATTTTTATAAGATATAGAGGAATAGATATTGAACTAGGTAAAAACAATGTTATCAATCAAATGACACCCCATGAAATATTTGGGAGTTATGAGGCCTCCAAGGCCATATAGCCTACATACGATGATTTATTACAAATCTATCAAGAAAGTGTAATCTCTTTTCAAGGATCATCAAAAAAGGAATTGATTATGATTTGTACAAGGAATTCCTGAATTCCTTTGAGGATATTATGAAGAAACTATTACAACCTTTAGTTATGATGTCACTCATCTCAAAAAATACTTTGTTCTTTTATGGTACTAGCCCGAAATTTTCCCTTCACACCCTTCTAGCTAAGAAAAAAATGATAGTTGGGAAAAAACCAATAACATCTCAGCCACATGCTCCTCAATAGGAAGACTATAAACTTACCCATTAGGAAGAGTTTTTCTCGCACTAGAATTTGTAGTGAAAATTTTGTGGCATTATTTTAAGTACCATGAGATACAACTAGTGTCTCACTTAGTCCAACTATTGTATATCCTTACTCTCCCCATGCTAATGAGATCATTGGTGAGATTGGTGGTAATCCTAAAATAATTCAACACCAAGTTTGTCCCAAAATATTCCATTAATGGTCAAGCGTTGGAAGAATTATTGGATGCACATCCATCCCCTGATGAACTGCCCCTAGATATTGATTTTCTAGAAGATGATTTTCTCTCTGTTGACTAGGCTATACCATCTGGGAAGATTCATTTTTATGGTTCCCCCCATATCCTAACTGATAGAAGACTTACTAACGCCATGATCAATAGATTAAAACTCGGTATCATTATTATGAATCCATAAGAAGCCATGTTTCTATACATATTCAAGTTTTCATAATGATACAGTAACATTGAGTGAGAATATCAGGCCCTTATCCCAGCTCTCAAGTTGTCCCTTGAGATTTATTTCCCTTGTTTACATGTGAAGGGATACTCTGATCTAGTTATCAAACAAATCAAGGGTGACTACATCATCATAAAGCATGATCTTATGCCCCTACTGGAATATACCCATAATTTTAAGGTCCAACTTAATTCATAGATGAATGTGACCCATGTTCCCTGATCCAAAAATGGTGAGGATGATGCTTTTAGAAGCATAATTGTGTCTCTTTAAAAACCCTAATAGAATGAACTAGTCATTCATGTGGAGCACCGAAGGGTCATCCTCCCCGCCACCCAATATGATGTAAAGCATCATGTATATTAGCTGGATACTTGAACTTCTGAATTGGGACCCTTGAATCTCCCCACAACTAAGGAAACTCCCAATTAGATGGATCCCTTTGTTGAGTATCTCTAGTATAGCATTATCCTACCTGACTAGGTACAACATGTCTGAACCCACCAGCATACAGTGGTGTTTACCCTCCATAGTGATCCTAACATTGATTAACCTCTGTATAGTTGTGGGTTCAAGGTAATTATCCATTATTTCATCCATGGAAATAAAATACCCCAGGTCATTCAGGAGGCTCCTGCTAGATCCTGAGGCATCCATCATGTAGAATTGAATCTCTCCTACCAAATTCTAAGGACTGGTTACTTTTGTCCTGCTATAGTTCATGACTACATTGAGCTCACCAAGATGGGTTATGCATCTCATATCCATGCCAAATTTTTGAAACAACCTCAAGATATTCTCAATGCTACCAAACATTCATATCCTATTAAATTGTGAGGACTCATCATTTTGGGGCCATAACCACTAGAGCCAACTCAAAAATGTAGGTTCATTATGAATGAAAATAACTTCTTTTCCAAATGGAAAATTGGAGTTCCCATAAAGGTAGTAAAAACCTAGCCCATGTTAAACTTCATTATCTCCCACATCACCCATAATTTTTGGGTGCCTCACACAATTATCATAGACAACTCAACAAACATTCTGTCTACCTAGCTAAGGAAACGATATTCCAAGTACAATTTTTTTTCCAAAAATACATCCTACTACCATGAGTTGGAAAATGGATAGATTGAGACATTTAACAGGACCCTTACTAATATATTCCATAAAATTGTGGTCCTAGAAAAAAATAGTTGACCCAAAAAGTCTCTAATGCCATTTGGTCATATCAGATTACAAATCAATATTCCAACCTGGTGACCCTATACTCCCCAATGTATAGAACAGAGGTAATCTAGCCATTACAGTTCAGTTTTCTTCACCCATAATGGCTATTTTTGGATGATGAGATTCTAGACCAAATGGAAGATGTGTATCTAGAGGAGTTGTAAGCCCTTGTGGAAAACAAGCTTCAGACCTTGAAATCATAGAGATGTCCCAGAATAGGATATTAATAGAATTAAACAAGAAGGTTATCCTATGATCCTTCCACCAAGGTGATATAGTGTTGGATCTCAAAACACAGATTATATCTGATAATAATCCACTAAAGTTGGATCCCACATGGAAAGTAGCATACATGAGCATTTATATTTATTTTAATGAATCATACTCCTTAATCAACATGGATGTTTGTTGTATTACACCTCCCACTAACAAAAAATTTCTCAAGCAGAAATTTTTCTGAAAACTAGGGTCAAAGCCACCAGACCATAAATTATAGCAACCATGTTCGAATCTACTTAAACATAAACTGCAATAATGAAGGTCCATGAACTACAACCATATACTAACAGTGACCCCATTAGACTATGAATTGTGTCCTTAAATTATTAAAAGTCCCCATAGTCTAATTTTTATGACATTAAACAAAATATTCGAACATCCTCAATGAAAAACAATAAATTGAACTCATACCCATTGAAATAAATGCATGATGCCTCACATTTCCACTATGAGATAACCAAAAAACAACATCCTCAGAGCACAAAGTTAAAATTCTATTCCCCCCCCACCGGCATTAGTATTCTAATACCCTGAGTTAATGAACTACATGTGGTTTAATTAATTGTCCCAAGGGATATATAGTGACTCATAGGTCACCTATATTTGGTCCTAGATGATGATTAATTATAAATCCTTCCCTCATGGGGAAATTACATTAACTAGAATTCATCTATTTGGCCACACTTACAGTCTAAAAATTATGACCTCAAACAATGTGTAGTTTTTTTCAGGATATGTATGTGGAACATGGGCTTTCATCACCCTCTATTAATGTAGGTTTTTACCTCATTCATTCAATGAAATATTTCTTTAAAAACATTCACCAGTACTATAATCATGATTTCAAACTATTTTTTTAATTCCCATGGTCTAAACCATATGACCTAAAACAACCTAAAACTAGTTTTAGGATAATTTTGTATGGTGTAAGGTCTTTTTGGACCACACTTCACATTAGGTTTTAACTCTTTGGAATCACCCCAACATCCTCAAAGTTCCTACTTCTAGCTAAGCATTATAACCTCAAACTATGTGAATATGACCCTCATTGACATGGCTTGCTTTATCCTGGCTGTTTTAGAAAACCAATAACCCCATATCTTTTCCATCTCATACTCACCATATGGGATTCATCCTTACAAACATTGGTATCATACTATGAAGTGTTCCAATACTACATATGTCTTTATTCCCAATCCCATGGGAAGCATAGTTATTTATAGACCTCCTATATCCCAGGTCCACCAGGAATTCATCACAGAACTACCCATTAACAATGGCATTATCTCCCCTATGTGCCCCTATAAGCCTCATATTTAGGTATAATCGCCAATAATAATCCTAATCATTATACTTAATTGAGGCAACCTCATGACCCCACATGTAGATGGAAATAAAGGATAGATTAATGTGTAATCCCCCCACACATCAATTGCACAAAACAATAAACTATTGTTTTACTCCATGTGTACCTAAGATAACTCATATGAAAAATATGAGATGAAAAAATATGTACATCCTGAACATATGATGTTAAAATATATCTTTACCCAATATGATGAAAGAAGGATACCTCATATCACACATATGAGATGATTCAGTCTACTCTCTAGAGAGGTCACCCCCTTACAGACAATGGTCTTTTACCATGTAGAGATCCAAAACTATGCATGACTTGATTACTATTCCGATGGGATATATAGTGATGCTTGGTTCTCATATCCTTCTATCACCCTCCAGTATTAGCTCATCACGTGGTCTTTTACCCCATTATCATGATGTCAACATAAGAATGGTTTCTATAGTTTTTTATGGAAAGGGTTCTCTTTTCCGCTCCTTTAACATTGGTTATCACTATTTCATGCCATAGAAGCCTCCTTAAGACATCCACGACTTATTTCTAAGATAAAAAACCGTAAAACAAGTCATTTCCCCCATGTTTCATGTTTCATGACCTTAAAATAGAAATAAACGTATTATGATTTGTAGGAATTTAAAATACAAATATGAACATCCTTAGTATATGGCGTTAAATTGTAGCCTTCTCCCAATTAAAACTAGGATGCCTGATATAACAAGTGCATGATGAAAAAAATCATTTTCTATATAGCCCATGATGTTAAAATTTATCCTTATACCATATAAAACGACATTTCCTCATATGTAAAGTATGAGATTCCCAAAATTCAAAATCCTTAACATATGAAATTAAAATGTAGTATTAATTCATATAAAATTGTGGTGCCACAAAAAACAATTATGGGACAATCAAAATACAGTGTCCTCAGTTCACAACATCGAACATAATTTTTACCCTATTAAACAAATATAGAATAACACATATAATTAATATGATAGGATTTGGTGTCCTCACTAGAGAGGACACTTACCCAATTGAAATTGGTCTTTTACCATGCTGAGCACCAGAACAATATATCAATTGATTCCCATTTACACAGGATACATAGTGATGACCTAATCTCATATACCAAGACCAACCCAACCATAAAATCACCCCCCATAAATCTAGGATTAATCCTAATATACCACCATGGTAATCTAACACATTTAATCCCATTTAGGAATAGCTCATAGGGCCCTCAACATTCCATTTGGTTCATTCACCTCTTCTACATTCATGCTAAATTCTCTCTTCAATTGAAAAAATAATCATCCTCCGGATGTGAATAGTCTCCCTAATAGAATTGGTGCTTTGCCGAACCGGATCACCTACCATTTTGGGTTCACAACTAGATGAATCCGTGATAATAGATAGAATTTCCCATGTTTAAAACCATTTCAATGGTCAATTACACATTTATTGACCCATCATTGGCTAGTATAGTTGTTAAAACTGGGTTTCGACATTGATAAATACTTTTTCCTTGCCCAACAGTCATCACCTTTTCACCATCAAAGTCTTGAATGTCATGATCTTCCCTTGCAGAACATCCTCATGTCTATCACATTTTGTTCTCCCCTGCAAAAAAACACTATGTCACAACTTGGTTCTCACACTGATCATGGATCACGTGGGATTTAGAGTTGAGATGGATTTTTCATTTAAGGTTGATATGCATGGGTGGCCCACCAATATGAACTCTTTGAACAATAATAATGATCCCATGTTCTAGTTTCATGACTTTAAATGACGTCCAGAATGTTGTGATGAGCCTCCATGGACCTCAAATCACATCGAGTTTCCACTCTTCTTTGATGCACGTGTTCTTTCAAGACATTCACCCACTTTTACGAACTCAGTGACATTAAACTAGGATCTCAAGTCCAATTATGATAACCATAAATTGTGTGAGATTTTTCTTAGAGATATTCTATGTGTTAGGGACTCTAAGGATCGCCATTCCCATTGGGTTACCTATCTTTTATGCCAAACACATTCCATTGATACATGAAACACATGGTCTAAGAATCACGACATTAAACTATGTTCCACTCTCCCCATATTATTTTTCATGTTTTATGGCCTCCTAAGCATGCCATTAAAATTTGTTTTGAACCCTCTGACATCATAAGAAACTTTATAGAGATACCCCCTTAGGTCCAAGAATTATGACCATAAACTTTTTTTTCACCATGGTCTGAGATCTATGAACATAAACTAGGAATCTGGGTCCAAAGATTATGACTATAAACTGTTTTCTTTTCCATGGTCAAAGATCTATGACCATAAACTAGTAGTCTTGTTCTGAGAATTATGACCTTAAATTATTTTCAACCCCTTGGTCTGAGTATTACGACCTTAACCTATTTACAACTTCTTGGTCCAACTGGTATGACCTTAAACTGCTAAAGGAAAGAGTCATAATAATCGTCGAGGTTAAAAATACATAGGGTAAAACTAAGTATTAGTTAAACTTTCTCTCATGGCCACTTTTGTGACTTGTGAAAAATGGTGATAAAATGGAAGAGGTACAGAACCAGTGGGGACCCACTATAGACCCTCATAAAAACATACATGTGCTAACCAAACCCATCCATTCAGAAAGTAGTTAGATCCAAATAATAAGTTCTATATTCTCCACAACCTTCTTTAGGGTAACCCAAATTACATTACCCTCTTACTCCTCCATCACCATGGTTGGGTAGGTGTTATTTATGTTAGTTCACATGTCCTAGCCACAAGATGCAAAACTATGCCATGAACATCCTAATAAAAAGCTGTTAAACTATATGACACATTATCCACATAATATGATCTTAAATTTCATGTACATCATCCTCTCCATATGTTGTTAAATAGATTATATATCACCCTAATTGTATGATGTTAAAATGCATGTCCATTGTCCTCATTACAGAAGGTGAAAGTAAAATGCATCTTAGGCCCTAGCCTGAGAATCCACTTTCCCCCTTAGATGTCGGTCACCTACTACATCATTCAATTTCCTCAACCATCACTCGATAGTTGAGAAAGGACTCCCCCTTTTAGAATGATTATATCAATGGTTAAAACCGATACACCTTCCCATTGTGCTCAAATATAAGGTGGTGTAAATATGAGAGTGTTGAACTCCTATAAAGCATTACATTAGTTCCGCCCCTTGAATTGAATCTCCCTTGACATGGAAGCCCATGAACCTTTCAGGTCTAAATTGTCCCCATAATAGAAATAGTTCCTAGACACACTATCTCACCTACCATAATTGGCACATTATCCAAAATATTTTTGAGGAAATTTTGAGAAAGGTCCCATGTTTCGAACATGGTTGGCATTTAGTCCTCATTTTTTCCCATACTCAAAAAAATGATTGTGGAATTAATGTTTGGAACATGTTCAGTTGTCATCATCTATCATCATGCCACCCCCTTCATGCTCTGAATCCTAGGTGTCTTGATTCACATTCCTTATCACCCCCATTGTTTGGATAAAATTAAATATCCCTCACATTACCAAATTTTTCAACTAGAAGATGTTGGGAAAGAAAATCAGTAGTTCATACTTTTGTATCCTCTTGCTATATCATTTTTAGTTAGGATACTCTTGGGGGGTGATAAACGAGCTCATATACCAAGTGTTCGACCTATATTTTGAAATCTCATATAAATAATAAATTCTATTTTTGTACCTTATTTTCTACACTGATCTTGAATCATGTGCTCTTAGGGATTCATTATTGGTTTTCTTGTCGATATGATAAAGATACAAAAAGAATAATGAATTGAAGCATATATAATGTTTAAACAAACCATTCCAAATGTTCAGGGGGGGATTTCCACATGTTCCAGCCTAAAATTTATTTCATGATAAAGTAAAAATCACTAGGGATCAACCCTAGTTATTTTGCGCTCAGGGATTGATAGCCTCTATGGTGTATCCTCTAGATTCTGTTACCACTCTACCAGATTAGCCTCCTCCTCCTTGGTAATAGGGAAAACTTCTTTGGCTGTGATGCACAACCAATTCTTCTCAACATGGAGATCAACCACCAAATATTCCTCTTTCACTACCTTATCCTCAATATCTACCAATTGAACCCTTAGTTGGTCGATGACCCCCTACTGATTAGTGACAATGGTCACATTCTCCCACGCTTTCCCCGCTAGGCGAGCGATCACCTCTTTAGTCATTTGGAGAGACTGAGTGTCCATAGCCTTCTTCCTATGCGATGAAATGTAAACATTATACCACATGTAATGATCCCATTCAATGAAGATGTCTTGATATTGTTCATGGAGGTCACAAGAATCCATCACGCCAATCCCCATGATGATTAACCAATGGCGAAGGGATCCCACCCAGTTTAGTTGACCGACTAGTGGAGTGATAAATTTCAACAAAATAATTCATTCCTTATGTTTAATAAATCATTTCTCCTAAACAACACCCATTCTATAATCCTCACTGTGTCCAAGAGGTGCATGCTTATATTGAGAAAACAATTCCTTCATGTCATTGTTCGGGACATATATATGAAGATCCTTGGTGATCTAAGACCAAGGTCTTTGGGGAATGTCTCATCTTCATATCATTCACCAACATCAGGAGCCTAAACCACCTACTATGGAACTCGCTATATTGGTTCATCCACCATAGTATCCTCAACTGCCTCAATTAGTGGCACAATCTCGACCACCGGCATTGAGTTATAATCTTTATCAACTTCCACTGATGGAACATTCGGGGTAGGTGTAGTCATCACATTCCCCCCAATCATCCCCACTGCTAGCATGATTGTTTTTTCCTCCATCGAGGAATTTTCTCTAGTAGACACTTCCAATGAGATTCCATGGTTGGATTGGTTACCAAAATCTCCTCAACCACCTTCGTTGATAGTGTAGCCTCGTCCCCCATCACTTACCTCGAATTGAGCATCACCATATCTCGTTGAGATCCAAACATGGATTAAATTTCTATTTGAAAAACAAGTTTGGTTGAGAATGTCTTTTGATTGTAAAACAATTAATGTAATGGTGAAATTGTAAAAGGTATTAAAATAATGGTATGTCTTGATGAGAAACTTCGAAATATTCATGGGAAATTACCTTATAAATTGTTTCCCCTAGTAATAATTTCCATGGATGTAGGTTCCACATCAATTGGTTGTCAGGTGCCTATGACTAAAACATTTGCGAGAAGCCCTGAACTCTCCCCCTCAAGGGTTGGGTATCCCTATTCCCCTATTGAAGGGTTAACATGAACCTCCCCCTCTACCGTCCTCACGTATTCATGTACAAGTAAAAGAGGATTTTGGAAGAATACAAAAGGGTTGGGTAATTTCCAAGGAACACGTGATTAGAAGATTTACATGATCAAAGATATGATTTTCATCCCCAGGAGATCCTAAATTGGTATCAATTCCCCATTACTCTTTTGATCTTACACCCTTTTCCATACCGAAAGCTAATGAGTCCATAAAAAGTACCAGAGAAAAGGGAATTACCATCAACACATTTACATGATCATTTATGGGATGAAAATTTTCATGAGAGTAGATTTTGTCCTCCTTCTCTTCCATGTATTCCATCTCATCAATAGAGGAATCATGGATGATTTTCCTTTCATGTCCCTACTTTATAAAGAATATTCACTCAGAGTGGAGATACATCCATATCCCGTGAAGATAGGTGGTTTGATTATGGATCCCATTACTCTCCCATGCTTTAGAAAAACATCATTGTAGGGAGTATCAGGGTGATGAAGTCACTTTCCCATTCCTTGGATGTATAGCTCAGAACATCCATAGAGGGTTATAATTTCCTCTAAAGCTGGTTACATGGGATTTTTGGGGAAGGTTTATTCTATACTCCCTATGGTTTCCACTTATATAAGACTAAGAATTTATGGATCATTAGACTCTTATCTAACCAATAAACCTACCATGCCCTAATGGTGTGCCGTGTCTATCAGTCACTCTTGACCCATTATCTATGGGACCCCTTCTGCCTCATCATCCTATGTGACTATCTGCCTTCACATGTTTTGAGATATTTTCTCTCCAATCCTAGCACATATTAATGGATGAGGCCATAATAAGTGGTGAGTAGTAGTATTTCATTCATCCCCTTACCTTCCTCAAGTGAAAATATTCTCCACATCTTCTGAAAGACCAAATGGTGGAATTCATGGCCTACCCCTATATACACCTTCAGGGCCAGCCTTTAGAGGAACCAGAACTACTTTTTAAAGTGGTTTGGGTTGTAGGTATCCCAAATCTCCTTGGAGCCCCCAATTTCCACTAATACCCCACATTGGGAGGCTATAAGTTCTTACCACTACTCAATGGACCTCATGCCATCATCGATCACAATTCCCATATGAAAGGGTAATAGATGGAAATTGAAGTGGTCCTCAAGCACAATCCTTGCTAAGACATCTACTGATCCCTACTACGATTATATCCTTGGGTGATGTTAGGGATATATGAATGAAGATACA
The DNA here is from genome assembly GCA_963277665.1 of Viscum album. Taxonomy (NCBI): domain Eukaryota; kingdom Viridiplantae; phylum Streptophyta; class Magnoliopsida; order Santalales; family Viscaceae; genus Viscum; species Viscum album. The sequence goes on from OY728123.1 coordinate 1,607,534,468, forward strand.
TACAAGGATGATAGATAGGTTTTATAAACTTCTATCCTTCTATGTGTGTTTTAAAACATCCATAAATAAAATTTAAGGTCCCACACACACTGAGGAGTTCTTACACTAGCTGATGTTCCACACCACTTTCTACTACTTCTCTAATACCAAGATTGTTAGGTAGATGGGTTCCTCCATCACTAGCATCACCGTAATGATGAGGGTGATTTTCCTCATCCCCATGTCACATCCAAAACTGATAGAATCCACCCACATATTATTGTTGAAATATAGCCTATTTCTTGACCATGGGATCCTCAAACATGTTGTTGTAGCCCCACACATGAAATAGTCTCACAACTAGGATTCTCCAATATGAGTTCCCCTTAACTCATTGACTTTTTTTGTCACTAATGCATCCTCCCTAGTAGTCAGTCCATTAATTAATTAAAAAATTACCCAAACAATTTCTTAAAAGGGATATCCTCTATCCCTAGATTTTTCTAACTCTCCCCCCTGCACCATGTGTTACAACAACATTTCGATGGCTAGAATCTACAACTCATCAACTCAGAGGTCCTTATAAGGGAGAAACACATTATACATTTACTACTATATAGGGATCTATATGATGTGGTTGAGGTCCCATAAGATAGTGGTGATATACCAATGATGTAAATGAAATGTGATAGTCTCTGGCGACCATCTACTCAACAACTATTGTGTAGTTTCTAAGTGGAAGTAAACATGATACTCTGAAGTCCAAGCTATCTTCTAAAGACCTAACCACTTAAGATCTAACTCAAATTCAAGATAGGACTGGAGTATCTAGTATGATCATACCCATTCATCTTTGAAGTTACAACCATGAAGTCAGTTATAGTCCTCCATCCACACTTTGAGGTGGTCTGTCAATCCCTCCTAAAGGATGTTCTCTTATTGAGGTGCAGACTCATCCACATCTAACACCTTTAGGTTGATGTTTTTCCGGTGGTTCCATAGGGTATGAGTAGGAAGATATGGGAGTTCCTTCATAATATTCCCTTCAACTAGACTTATTCCACTATTACTATCAAGGGTGGATCATCTTAAATGACACAAGGGATAAAAAAATATTCCCTCATCCTAAAACCATATAGTGGTAGCCATTGAAATAATGGATAGTCCCTTTCAGCCTTGGAAAGTAATTCCATGAAGGTGTCATGATTTAGCCCTATCCAAAAGCTCTACGAAATCATGATATTGCTGTCCATATCTATTTTTTGATCAATATAAGCTCAAGGAATTTTTTTGGACATTTTATCTAAGACATATAATGTTTTTATGACATTTTCTAAATGTTATATTCATGAAGGTCGATTTCTTGAAAGATTATAGACTCAACGAAGTCTATTCATAGATATATTATTAGAAAAAGTGGTTAGTTTGACATGAAGTTCATATTGAATTTCAAAACTACTTATGAAGATTGATAGTCCTTTGAGCCTATAATAGAAAATCCGTCAATGTGTCGTGATTTGGATATGTATAGAATCTCTATTTAATGTTGATATTCCTATCCATATCCATTGGGTTGTCAATAGATTCTTGGTAAATTTTTTGGTCATTTTATACAAGAAATATAATGTTTTTGTACTTTTTCTAAATGTTCTATTCGTGATGATTTATTTCATGAACGTTTATAGACTCACTGAACTCTGTTCATAGATATGTTATTTGAAAAAGAGGTTAGTTTGACAAGAGGTGAGGATTGAAATCCTAAATTACTCATGAATGTATTATGTTTTAAGAAAATATTTCATTATACTTTCTTTCTTGAAATTTTTATGGTCCCCTATGGGGCCCTCACCCCTATTTATAGGCACAGGTTTAGACCAAGTTTCTTAAATAGGGATTTCGAATCACCAATTTTTTGTAGTTTTCCCTCAAAATCTGACCATCCTTTCCCCCTTCAGATCCAATTATGAGTGGGGAATATATTGACATTGAAATATGTTTGTCATGGAATAATTAGAGGAATGAATAATTGGTTAAAAGAAAATTCCAGCCAAAATGCACAAATGTCAACTTAAGGGAATGGTTCGAGAAGCCGAAAATCATCATTAAGGGATCAAGTTCATGAATGTCGCTAGAAAAGTGAAACGTGAGGTGGTAAATTACACATATCATAACTCTAGTTTTCATAATCCCCCCGATGTGGGAAGCTTTATCTTGTAACATCTACACAACATAACTCCCATTCACAGAAGTCCTTGTCCATGTAGATCTTGAGGCGGTAACCTCTGTATGACGTAGCTCAAATTTTTGGAACCCTATCACTCCATGAAGCTCATTATAATTAATGGAATCCTCTATATTTCATGAAACACGTTACCTTTCCTCTACTAGGCTGATAAATTCCTCCCCATTCCAGACATTTAAGGTAATTCTACCTTTCTTCTTCAATTAAAACAATTGAATTAGAAAAACTCATTGGAATCATAGGTGAAAGAGGATATGTATTTTCAAAGCTATTCAACCCTCATGAAACCACCTCCCATTAGTTCCTTTGATCCTCAAACAATCGTGGATATGTCTTACATGAAGGTCAATGACCTTTTTGTAAACAATTTCCATTTATGGATCTTTGGGTTTCATTAGATAATTGTACTTTATGAAACTAACTTCATGGGAACCGAAAATTCACTCTAATGTAGGGTCACCATGGTTTGTGAAAAATGCTCCTTCTCAAGACCCCTATAATTTGAGAAGCCCCTAACATTCAAAAATCTCCATCTTTTGTAATACCCATTCTTGATGCCACCCTATGGTGCCTCCTTTCATGAAATAATGTTTCTCGATAGTCAAGTACCAAGGGCCCCCTTACTAATCAAGAACTAGTTTTACCACAACTGAAATACCTTTGTGGTCGGTACCACCAAATCTTGTGTTCACCCACTTTTCTATAAGTGTGTCCAAAGCCATTACCTTAAATTTTTTCCCATGTAATTGTTACCCTAATTCATTTTTATCCTAATAATAGACACCATAACATTGGGCCCCCTAATTTCCACCCCACCACGGTAGCATATATACCATGCCCTACGCAAAGGTGCATGAGTAGTGGATACATAATCCCCAATGTTGGAGTCACCAATGGAACTATTTACCTATCTCTGTAGATAGTCAATTTTCCATATCATCTTTTTACATTGAAATGGACCCCATCATAGTGTAGTCCCCATCCACCTCTGAGCTGCATGACGTAAAAATACCTTGCTTCACATCATAGTCATATGACATTAAATTGTAGGGATATGTCCTCATTTCATGATGTTAAAATGTATCCTTACTTAGTATGCTATGCATAAGATTACCTATGTTTAATCATTATGGGATGACACTATCAATGGAAATCGACTCTATGCCTAATCCCCTTAGCCCATGGACATATACTTCGGGCCTCATCCCGTCACCCCTATAGAATCTTACTCCAAGAATCCCATAATCTTAATCCCCACAACATCCGTCATTGGTTCTACTTTACTAACATTAGAATCCTTACCGCTTGACATTAGATTGGATGGGCTAGTCATATCACTTGAACTTAATCCAAGGCATCAGACTTTATGTTTTTTGATCCAAGTTTCTTAACCATTACATAAAACACATCACTGAGGTTCAATCCCAACATACTATGATATCTGGGGTACCTCCTAGTGGTATAATCTTAATTCCCCAAAACTCCACCAAATCATAAATCTGGTCACCCTCCCCTTGTTGACACACATGACCTAACCCTCATGTGTAATCATCTTCCACCTAGGGACTCACTTAACCACCCACTTATCCCCGTAAGACATTAAATATGTGACCCATATATCCCCAAAAGACATTAAACATATGACCCAATAAGTCACTATAATATGTTAAACCTATGACCCATATCTCTCTATAATATGTTAAACCAGTGACCCAACCAATACTCATAAATTTCAAAACTATGACGCAAATGTCTCCAAAATATGTTAAACCTATGACCAACCAATCCACACAAGATTTTAAAATTATGACCCATGTCTCAGTACAGGACATTAAAATTTTGACCAACCTATCTCCATAATACATTAAACCTGTGAAAACCCGATTCCCAAAATATTATGAACTTTTTACACATATATCCCCCCAAATATGTTAAATATATGAACCAAAATTGAATCTCTTCTATATACAAAAAATATTGGATGCCTAATGTAAAATTTCCCAAAAGATTTATGACACTGATGTCAACTACATTGTGGCTGACATAGGACTCCTTAGGTTTCAAGCCTACTATTACTCACACATGGTATTACCTCCAACATAAGAAGACTCTATAGGTTCCGGACAAACCAAATGTCCAAAAATTCATTGAAATACCCAATGTAACATTCTAGTTTGACCAAAATATGCTTTCCGATCAAGATAGATGTAGCGTAATTAGCTGTAATCCACTCGAGATGGAATCAAGAACATGTTTCGTGAAAAACAATTAAATTTATGAGGGAGAACCAATCTATGAAATGAGATCCATGGAGGAATATATAAACATAGGTACTGACAACCCATCATATCATCTCTATGTGGAAGACAGCATCTCTGATAAAAGAGATCGATGCTTCCCACCTATGGAATAAAGGAATACAATGAAAAATATCAAAACACATCACTACTAGGAAGAAGGATGGATCGTAGCCCATGTAAATGCATCATAAACAATAGCATCAAGGAAAAATAATAATGTGGAAAGAACTTAAGACGTGAAATAATAATTATAAATCATGGATAACCACCAAGAAATCATAACATTTATTCCTAGAATAGCCTCAAATACACTATATATGGCATATAATTTGATAAAATCCATAACAAGTTCATCGGACAACTATATAATTCTGGCCCCACCCATCATATTCCTATCATGTACATGAAATTGTGCACCACAAAGATCACACAACATAAGAACACATTTAATAACTTTTAACCTCATGATTAAGGAATCCAAGTTATATATTTTCAATTCCATATTTTAATATAGATAGGTAAAACAATGATAATACCCTTGAGTATAAAAATAACGGTAATTCACTACACAACTTCTTGGCATGGAAAATTATATGATAATACTTACATCATAACTGCTTCATATAATGGTTTATGAATAGGCTGAATGAGCGAGAAAGGAGGTATCTCATTAAATGGTAATAATATGAATTGTAAATGGATTTTTATAAAAAAAAATTATAAACTTTAATGTTCAAAATTTAAAGGGGTTAATATAATTAAAGTACATGAAATAAAAAGAATAGGAGATAGTCCCTTGCATTGAAAGGGTTCTTCTAAAAGATTTACAAGAGCATCTTAATAGCATGGAAACACCTTAAGATGGGTCCAAATATGGAAAGGATATGTAATTTTGTGATCATGGGGTTTTGAGTGATGTTTAATGGGAGGTTGGATGGGTTTTTATATCAAAATAGAGGATAGTTATTTATTTATTTTTAAAAATAGGTTTTGGACTCCATGTGATTAAATAATCAAAACCTAAAGCGTTACCATTATATTTACCTTGGTTTCATCTAAATATGATTTCTTTTCAATAATTTATAAAGATATGAAGAAATATCATTAATATAGCGAACATCATGATGTGGAAGTGAGTCAGGTTCAAAATGAATTAATTTTTAAACCTTAAATTATAGTATATGTTTCGGAGGATTCATTAAGGGTTTATAAAATTAATCAATTAACATAAAAATAATATATTTTAAAGGGGGTGATAAATTTTTTCATGGATACTATTTATATTATTTATTATATCACTTTGTTTATGGAATCGTAATACATATCCTATACTTATACCATATATATTTAATTTTTACTAAAAAAATTTGACTGTGTCATGAAATTATGAAAAATTTACTATTGGATAATTTTGATGTTCGGATTTCAAAAATAATATTTTTTATCAAACAAATTCTATAAATATGAGAATTTACACTTTTAACTGAAACCCAAATTTAATGAAAAATACTAATTTTTACACCGACAACACGTTTCTCACCCTTATAAAGTTTATGTTAGAATTTATTAAATTATTTTACCATTTATATTAGAATCAATAATATTTACTAAAAATAGTTTTTAAAAATAGTTTTTTTAAAGATCATGAATTTACCCAAACTGATTGTCATAATGTTCATTATACAGTATCTATATTATAAATAGTTAAGATTCTTAATGATCCTTTAATTCTGATAGGATTTAACTTATAATGGAATAAAATAACATAATAAGTTCATTACATATCAATTAATTCATTACATAATACCAATTTTTTTCATTTGAAAGGGTATTTCATTTATAAAACTTCAGTTCATAAAATTATTACCCATTCTGAAATATGACAATTGAAATTTCAATTCGTACCCTAAAATAGAGGAGGGTACTTCAGTTTCATCACCTCTTCTAGTTTCCATGTTGCTTTCCTAAACCTATAGTTCTACCAAAACACTTTATTAATCCCAGTTTTCTTGTTTCATATATCATTTTCTCTACTATCTAATATCTTCATTAGCTTCTACTCATATGAAATATCATTTTCTAATTGCGCCACATCTAGATTTAGTACATGTGAAGGGTTATGTATGTACTTCTACTAGAGGAACAAAAGGAACACATCATTTACTTTAGATAGGTTAAGTTGGAGTGATAGTCGATAAACTAGGATTTTGATGCGATCATGTTTATCAATGGGTCGTTGTAGATAGGACTAAAATTTCCCTTATTCCAAAACCTTAGGATTTTCACTCATGAAAATATATGAAAGAACACTTTATCATCGACCTCAAACTCTAGGTCATGATGACAATATTATACGTAATGTTTTTTCAACATTATATTTATTTCAAATGATATTTAATGGTTTCAACCTTTTCTATCATGTTTTTGAGAAGATCATGTCCCATTTTATTAATATCTCAAAGATCATCCCAACATGTCGATGTCCAAAAACACATTTCATAAATAGGTTATTAAGATGATGTTTGAAAACTAAAATGGATACTTTTATTTTAATTGAACTCTAGTAGGGGTGTTTTTATCCCAACATCCATGGAAATATATTAAGAAATTATTCAACATATCATCTTGAGTTGGAATAGTTATTTATTTACTAACCATCTTTTTGATTGTGATAAACATTACCAAGACTCGGCTATATATCCAATTCTTGTTGAAGGTTTCTCGAAAACCTCAGTGTAAACCTTGGATCATGATCAAACAAATGTTTTAGTGGAAATCTATGTATTCAAAACACTTCCTATATTTATATCTTGGTGAGTTGGAAAAATAATAAATCTTTCATGATATCAATAAAATAAGCTGACTATGTAAGGTGATTGAATAATATAGAATGGAACTATTTCCATTAGATATCATTTGGATTCCTACAATGAAATCCATTATTTTGATTCACAGTTTAATACTAGTACAATAAATGATTAAAATATACTTCTATACTTCATTCATTTAGTATTGAATTTTTGAAAACCTATAATCAAGATACAAATTCAACAATATACCTCTTCATATTATCCCACCAAATTTTTTTATTAAAATATCTATAAAACTATATTGTCAATAGATAAATATAGAGTTATTTTCTATGAACATCATCCATATTTCCCTCTTCAATTATATTTTTTTGAAACAAATACTTGGGTTCAAAACCTTATAATTCCATCATTAGAAAATTTTTACTCTAAAATATTATATTAATTTTTCTATAACACCACATCTTCTTTTATGGATTCTCTGAGCCTCTCAGTAATTTATGGATGAAAATTTATTTAAGAAAGGTAGGATTAGAATCATTTATTATTCTCAATTTTATCCAGTTCATGTCTACGAAGAGTGGATCCCATGAAATCTTCATCATGGATAGGGTTTTAGATCCTTTCAACTCAGTGAATCTTCCACATTGTTCACCGTCCTAGGATAGTAATGGGATGAAAAATAAAAATTTATGAATATCTCTAACCACCATTGTTGGTACATATTAATTTCCTTTGGTGTGAATATATATGTGAGGATTTTATGATCCATATATATCTCACACCATTCCCATTGATATAATGACACCACATCATTAGTTTGAAGATCAATGATGTCAATTATTGATCATTCATTGGGATGTTGTAATCATGTTTCATTAGTTTTTTGGACTCATAGGCTATCACTTTTCATCTTTCATGAGTACACAACCCAATCCATTTTTTGAATAGTCATTTTAGATAAAAAAATACATCCACACCAGTGGGTAATATGAGAATAGTTGTCGTGGTTAGAATCCTATTAAACTATTTAAAACTATCCTTAAATTCATTAATAAAAAAACATGACACCCTTCAATGTTATCATAGTTAATGGGACTGAAAATCCTGAGAAGTTTCTCTAAAATCGATGATAGTGGCTAAAATCCAAGGAAACTATAGATTTATATCATTTATTTTGGTCTAGTCCATCCTTCAATAATATCTATTTCTGATTGATTAATATATATAAATTTTATGGAGATAACATTCCCTAGGAATGTTACATTCTCCATCCACAGCTCACATTTACTATACTTCAAATAAATTTTTTTATTTTTCAAGGTCTTTAATACAGCATTCAAAATATCCACATGGTCTTTTTTTCTTTTGTAGTAGGTATGAATATCATCAACAAATTCTAAAATAAAATTTTCATGGATTGCGCTAAATATTCTATTAATCAAGTACATAATGATATTTGAATAATTAGTGAGGAAAAATGGAATATCCATGAACTCATAGTTCCCCTACATTATTCGAAAAACAGTATTGGGGATATGCTCATTATTTACATTTAAAGGAAAATATTTTTACCAAATATACACATTACAGTTGTATTGGGCTCCATATAGTGGATCAAACATGTAATAAATTCATGGGGAAAGATAATTGTTCTTTATAATAATCTTTTTGAGCTCATAATAATCAATTAAGAGGCCTATTGACTAATCTATATTAATAAAAAATGGACTGGTGAACCCCATGATAATGAACATGGTTGTATAAACTCATTATCGAAATTTTCATATTGTTTATGCATTAGATCTTCAAGTCTTATAGTGGATACTATATGTGTTTCATTCATATTATAAATGATATAGGTATAAATTTTATTTATAACTCAACCAATCAAATATGATGAAGGACATGAATTTTTTTCAGGAAACAAAATAGCGAATTCCCATAAAATGTGCATGCAATCAAGTTTAATATCTTCCTTAGTCTCAATAAATCGAGTCAGATACGATTACTCATAAGGAAATAATCTTAATCATTTATATGATAATAACAAATGAAATTTATTATCCTACATACAACTATATAGAATAATAGGGACAATTTTGATATAGAGGGTGATTTCCATCTCTTGACAATTTATATTGGATCTATAAAAGGAAAGCCAATAGACACCTATAATAACATCAAATTCTACTAAAGGTAGATTAAAAATGTTTTTTGGGTAAATTCAACCAAACAATTATGATGGGGGATGAGTTATATACTTGGGATTCAATAATTGACCCATTTATATATCTTTATAGGTATGTCAACTTATATGTTTTGAGGTTGTTTTTGAATAGATATACTAAACATGTGTGGTTTCAAACAGTGTAAATGGCCCAAATCAAATAATATGTATACAATCCTTGAATTAAAAACTAGTGTAACTCTCCCCACATCATTTTTATGATCCACCTCATCAGTTGTGATGTAATAATCTCCACATTACTCTTTAGTCTTTGGTGTTTTTCATTATTTCTTTATTATTACCATTGTCTTACTACATTGATTCACAATGTTTCCTCGTTCATTGGTAGTTGGGAAATTGGATAGAATGTTGAGGTTTAACAACAGAATTTAATTTTTCAATCAAAGTTTTTGTTTTTTCTCATCAACATTCTCTATATATGAAACCTTCAATATCACACTTAAATCATTTACATTCCTCTTTTAATAAATATTCAGACTCTACTTCCTAAACCATTGACCAGGGGGATGTTCTAATATCTTTCCCCCAAGATATTTCTCCATGCCACATCCAGAAAAAAAATTCATTCCTCACTTCTGATCATTATACCATTCAGACCCTAGAAATTGTTTACCTCCATTTAGACATTTGGGGAACATCAAACAATTTTTTTCGTAAATGTAAAAGTCTCTAATAACTAATTATTTTCATATAATTGGACATATCCCACTAATGTAGTGGTTGAAAGTACATTTAGGGTAGATAAAAAAATATAGATGTGTGTCTTGAAATTCATGTATTGTTATCCTAGTATTCCATAATGGGTTTATCTTTATTTTCATAAATATAAGGATATATCTCTCCATTTTATGTTATATAGTGTGAGGAAAATATTTATAAAAAACTAAATATTTATTTCTACTATATCATATTTATCTCTTCCTCAAGCATTATATTTTTTATCAACATCCCCCATGGATAATGTACAACATCTATATGATAACCATACAACATTAACTTATATTCATTAGAGAATTTAAATATTAATAATAAATTTATAATTGAGTTCTTTCATTTTTGCACAATTAAGCGATCACATGGCTCACTAAAAGATAAATGACTTTATAGAATAATGGTCTCAACTATTACTTTATTTTTTTAAGGGGATGTGGGTTTTACTCACAATTAATGAACTTATTTATAAATTGAGTTAATTTATAATTCATTTTCAGGAAGTTTCTAATTCATATTCTCATCGAGATGGAATTATCGTTTGAGAATTCATCACATTACTCCGCACATTGGTTGTTGACTCAATTTCTCCACTTTCAATTCAGTTAATAAAATATTTGAAAACTTAGGTATGGTTAACATTAAAATTTTAAACCAATAAATTAAATACCATGAACATTAAAGGGATAATACAAAAATGACATATTTTCATTAACAATTGGATTTATAGGATTCAATCTATATTATCTATGTTATAGTTACAAACAAAAACTTTTATGGAATTTTTTCCCTTAGTAATGGTCCATATTGATCTAGGGAATTTACCATAGCATATCCCTTGGTAGTGTCCAACTTGGTGTGTAGAAAGATACCTTTTTTCAAAAACTAAGTGGTGATTGAGTCATACCCAAGGTTTTTTAAGGGTTATTACCCCTTGTAAAAACAATACCATATCCACATATATATGTTGCATCTTGAGAAGTATTTATTTTCTTATAAATCACTTGATCTATACAATAAAAAAATTTGGGATGTTTCCTTATGTTTAGTATTATTCTTAAGACATTCACTATGGTATTATAATCCTAATCCCCAAAAATAACTACGCTTTCCTTTGATCCCAATTACAAGACATATTTTCATACACCTTAATTAATGATTTATTAAATAAAAAACACTTAATGTAAACCCATATAATAACGATGTATAGTGTGTTCATAAAATTAGGTACTTATTATAACATGGTGACATTGAATGTTGAGAATCAAAATTATGTATATTGAATCATAGTATAAGATAAATACATTAAGACAAAAAAATGTGTTAACAACATAAACATGAAATCATATATATAATGCATTGATAACATCCAATACCTCATAGCATTGTTTTCTAAGTATAATCTCTCATAAACTATAAATGAAATCTCAGTAGATAACAATGCTACCCAATTAATTATATGGCTATATATTTCACGGTACACCAGTCAAATTAATTTAATGTACAAGGATTTATATGCGACATAGATCATACAACATTAGAAAACATTTCATAAATGTTATCCTTACAATTAAGGAATGTACGTTTTATATATGGAATTCAAGATTAAATGAAGGATAGCGTGAACTATTTGAATACCCATGAGTTGAAATGGGGATGGACATTCACTACAAATTTTTCTGGCATGGAAAATTACATGATTATTTCCACAACTTGACGGGTGTATATAAAGGCTTATAAAAGGGGAGAATGGAAGGAAAGGTGGTCTATCATTGTACTGGAATTTTAATAATAGTAAACGAATGTAACGACCCAAAGTTTTTCAATAGAAAATTCCCTTCTTTTATCTATGTCATAAAAACACAAAATAATGAACTACTAAGTGATAAGTTACCTTTAAAAATAATTTTGTCAACCCTATGTTTGGAATTTTAAAAATCTGGCATACACGGTTGTGCTCAAGATAGTTTTTGGAGTCTAATGAAACAAAAATAATTTTTGGTGAATAGTAACCTACCCTTATGAATAGTAACCTACCCTTATGAATAGTAATATGAACCTTATGAATATTAAATAAGAGTAACATTACCTATGAATAATAAAATAAAATTTATCCATCATAGAAAGTGATAATTTGACCTTAGTAAACATTTTTGTTATTTTATAAATCATAAATGATTAATTATAATTAATTAATTAATTTAAAAGAATATTTATTTTCCTGAAATATATTCAAAAATTATTTAATCAATGTCTAATAGTTTTTAGATAATTTTATATGACCCTACATAATATTTGAAAGAACTATAAAATCAGTTTTAATCTTAAAAACTGTTTATTCTAAGTAAATTATGATTTTATTTAAATAATAAATTAATAATACTTAGAAAATTATTTTTGAAAAATGGACTTCATTTTTTGATTCTACACGTCGAAAAATGGTTGGGGTAAAATTTTGGGATTTTTCTAAGATACTTGAATTTTTGATGAATAGTGGAATCCGATAATTCACAATAAAAGCTAAATAATGCATTAATTGAGTCATTGCTGATGTTCTGCTGATGTAAGCCCACTTGTTTCGGGATTACATTATAAAATTAATATTATTGGTCATCCAATAATCACTATTCCTTTTCCTTTGTGGAATTAATGAACTAATCAATTTAATATTAAGAAAACCCCTCTCCCCTCCACTATAAAAGCCACCCTTCACTCCCTCTTTTCCTCACACCTCTCAAGCTCCAAGACATCTCTAAATTCTGCCCAAACACCTTCCCTAACTCATCCCCCACGTCCAAAATCTGCTGGTTTCATCAAAAGACCAAGCCTAGCTTCCTTAAAGAGGAACTCAAGAGGAGGATTCTAAAGGTAATTTCTCTCCCTCTTCTCCTTTAATTTCCTTTCAAGTCCAAGTTCCTTTCTTGATCTCCCTCTATCTATCATCATCCAAATTGTTCTGTAAATCCAGTATTATATATATACTGTAATATTATGATTCTAATGTTATATTATATCACCCCTCACCCTTTCCCCCTTCCTTTTATTTTATTAATGAGAACGTTGTTCATGTGGTGATAATTTATCACCTTCAAAAAACAACATGCTCTCTTCTTCCATTTATACCTTCAATATGGTCATGAAACCATTTTATGGTTGAACCAGAATGTTTTATATGTATTATGTTCTATTTTAAGTTCTGGAAATAACCTATGGCCGTACTACTAAGTGAAAAGTTAAAATGAGTTGGTTGTGATCCAAAAACCGCTCAAATTAGCCCAAATAATCTTCATTTAATTCTTATCTAATAATTCGGCCACATGGATCTAATATAACTCATTATAAAATCATCCAAGCTTCTGTAATATCATTAATTACATGTAATATCAGTTCTGGATGTTTAACCATGATCTACCCAAACATAAAATTAAGAATACAAGTGGACCACTCAAGAAAACCATGAAAAAGAACATCCCCGATCAATGTTTTTAAACTCTATAAGTCATCCAAAGGAACATAATATGAAATAATAAAACCATAATGAACCCTATTAATTTATGAAAGGTTTTTTAATTTCTAATTAATGAATATAATGTAATTATACAGGACATTAAAGAGAAGGAGGCATTCGAGTACAAGGTAAGGGGAAATCTCAAACCCAATTTTCTTCCTTCGGGTTCTCCCTCTTTCACTCCATTTTTGATATGGTTACTCCTCAAAGGTCTTTTGTTCATCATTTCCTTTACTTTTCTGGGATATACATGTTTGTCACTGGTTTTTATGTCCATCAAAATGTTTTCCAAAAGAACTCTTCTTTCAAGATCTCACATTTTTCCTCTCATTCAAGGTTGATGATTCTTATATCAAGTATGGTGTTCCCTATTTCTTTTGGGAACCCAATGCTTATGAATGTGTTATTATGAGATGAAACCCATTCCTTTCCATGGGTTATTTATGTACATGTTTGATATGTGTTCTATGTGGCAAGCATGATAATGATAATGTCATGATGTGACGGGTGCGCCCGGAATTATATAGCGCTCCAATGCATTGGGTAAAGTGATTAATCTCATGAGTAAATGTGATATTATGCGTGAAAATGATGCTAGCTTTTTTCACAATTATGTGTGGTAGTTAACCACTAAGACATGATGTTTCATTTTTATGCTTTTCCACATTTCAAGTTTATTGTTTATGCTCCCCTCATGTTCAAGATCTTCTTCCTATGTCATGATTATGTTCACCCCATGCTATATTGTTCTTATTTATCCTCTTACTGTGCTTTTAGCTCACCCCTTTTGATGTATATCCTCAGGTGGATACATGTACTAAGGAGAGGACAAGTGCTACTAAGAAGCTATACAAGAAGAAATTAAATGAATTTTTTTATGCTTGATGTTGTACTTGTTATGTGTAGTCCTAGTTTGCCCAAGACACTAAACCTCTGGATCCTCCATGTGTAATACTATTATGTTGTATATCTTTGAAATGATGTAATATTAATTTAAGAAAAGTCCGGGTCCTTATAGTTTGTATCAATGGAAAGGTTTAGTTAATTTGGGAATTAGGATTAGTGAACCCTAAAGAAAACCTCTAGCATGAGACTAAGTACAAATATGCACACAAGGATATTTACCTAGGGATCCCATATGTTATGTTTCTGGTATAATTGATTAAAAGGATAAGTTATTCATGACTTGTTTACTCATGTTTTGTTCTAACCTTTTCTATTTTATAAAATGGTGGGAACCAGGAGAAATCAGGCCAACAACTCTTGCGAAGGCCAATGCAACGATTGCCCAAACGACATCCCCAATGATTTTGGAGGTGGAGTTCAAAACTCCATGACAATGCTTACCCAATTATCCCGGGTTATGAATAAAAACCATAATAATGGGGAACGTCCTCCTTCACCAAAGAGGGAGCAGCTAGCTATCGAAAGTTTTATGCGGCAACGACCACCGACGTTTTGTGGATCTTTTGATCCACTAGTTGCGGAACAGTGGGTCAAATCCATGGAGAAGATCTTTTCTGTTCTTCACTGTTCCGAGACAGAGAAGGTGACTCTAGCCGTTTATCTTCTAGATGGAGAAGATGATCAATGGTGGGCTTTGATTAAGAACACCAAGCCAAGGGATGAAATTGAATAGATGGAATGGGAAGACTTTAAGATAATGTTTCTTAATAAGTACTTCCCACGAACTCTTCGCACGAAGATGGAGAGAGAATTCATAGAGCTTAAGCAAAAAGAAAGAGAATCTGTCACAACCTATGAAGCAAACTTCACAAGGCTCGCAAGGTATGCTTCGGGTTTTGTTATCAACAATGATAGCAAAATTGATAGATTCTTTAGTGGATTAAAACCACATCTTCGAAAAGCTCTTGCAATTCGAGACTTTGGGAGTTATGAAGAAGTTGTACGGTGTGCTCTCAAAGTGGAGATGGAGTTTGGAGAATGGTCCCATGTCTATGGTGATAAGAAAAGAAAGATGGAGTTTCAAGCTGGTGGATCTAGTGATAATGATGGGAAGACAACACAACGACCCACTTTCCAAAAATGTGGGAAGTTGCACAATGGGAACTGCCTCAAAGGGACGGGGAAATGCTTCAAGTGTGGGAAAGAAGGACACCTAGCTCACGAGTGTCGAAGAGACATGAAAAGGAATGACAATGTAGCCGATGAAAGGAGAGAACCACTCGTGGTTCAATGCTACAACTGTAAGGAGCTAGGGCACTATTCAAACCAGTGCACTAAACCTCGAGCTTTCGAGGGTAATCTGCGCCAACAACCACCAAAGCCAAAGGAACAAGGGAAGACTTATGCCATCACTACTGTGGAGGTGGAACATGATAATGAAGTCGTACAAGGTACACTTCCTATTCACTCAAGAATGGAAAAAGTCTTATTTGATTCTGGTTCTACTCATTCCTTTATATCTTGCAAGTTTGCTAGAACTATAGAATCGAAGCCCCGAAACCTTGAAGTAGAGATATCTGTAAAACCACCATGTGGTGCAATCATTGCAACCCAAGTGTTTGATTCTTCTCCTATTGACGTATGTCGGAAGATTCTTCCGGCAAATCTCGTAATACTTCCCTTGGAGGAATTCGATGCTATAATGGGAATGGATTGGCTCTCGTTATATAGAGCACATATCAACTGTCAGGAAAAGGAAATATATTTTCGTATTCCGAACCATCCCATGCTCCTCTACAAATGCAAGGAACATCATGAATCTCCTTTGAGAAATCCTTCAATGGTGTGGGTGGTGATTCCCTAGGAAGAAGCATACCTCTCCCAAATGATTGAGTCAAAGGAAAGTTCCAACCTTGAGGAAATGCCCAACGTAAGGGAATACGGCGATGTATTTCCTGAAGAGTTACCCGGAATTCCCCCGGATCGTGAGGTAGAGTTCTCAATTGAACTCATACCCGGAGCTACTCCTATCTCGAAGTGCCCCTATAGGATGGCTCCTATCGAACTGGAGGAGTTAAAGAAGCAGCTGCAAGAGCATCTGGACAAAGGGTTCATACGCCCTAGTGCATCACCTTGGGGTGCGCCAGTTCACTTTGTGAAGAGGAAGGATGGTACCATGCGGCTGTGTAACGATTATCGGGAACTCAACAAGATCACCATAAAGAACAAGTATCCTCTCCCAAGGATTGATGACTTGTTCGATCAGTTATGAGGAGCTCAATACTTCTCAAAGGTGAATCTTCGTTCTGGATATCATCAAGTAAAGGTGAAGAAGGAAGATATTCAGAATACTGCCTTCCGTACAAGGTATGGGAACTATGAGTTTTTGGTGATGCCCTTTGGACTTATTAATGCCCCTGAAATCTTCATGGATTTGTTGAATAGAGTCTTTAGACATTACCTCGACAAATTTGTGGTAGTGTTTATTGATGATATTCTCATTTACTCCATGAGTAAGGAGGAACATGAAGAACATCTAGGACTTGTGTTGGCGACATTGAGAAAGGAGAAGTTGTACGCCAAGTTCAGCAAGTGTGACTTTTGGATGAATCAGGTCACGTTATTGGGACATGTGATCACAAGCGAGGGAATTTCTGTGGACCCTTCAAAGACAAAGGCGATTGAAGAATGGCCCAGGCCCTCTAGTGTCACAGAAATCCGTAGTTTTCTTGGATTAGCTGGGTACTACCGACGTTTTGTGAGAAACTTCTCACGATTTTCAAGCCTGCTAACTAAGTTAACAAGGAAAGGGGTAAAGTATGTATGGATGGAAGAATGTGAGGGAAGCTTCAAGGAGCTAAAGAGAAGGCTGATCACTGCACCTGTACTCACACTACCAAAAAGTGGAGAAAGGTTTGTGATATACAGTGATGCTTCAAAGAAAGGCTTGGGTTGTGTACTCATGCAAAATGATAATGTGATAGCCTACGCCTCAGGACAGTTGAAGATCCATGAGCAGAACTACCTGACGCATGATCTAGAGCTGGCAGCCGTGATTTTTTCCTTGAAAATCTGGCGGCACTACCTTTATGGTGAGAAGTGTGACATATACACCGACCACAAGAGCCTAAAGTATATATTCACACAAAAGGAGCTCAACATGCGTCAAAGGAGATGGTTAGAGATAATCAAGGATTACGATTGCTCTATTCACTATCATCCTGGAAAGGTGAACAAGGTAGCTGATGCTCTAAGCAGGAAAGAACCTGCTACTCTATCCATGTTGAGGATTGAGAAAGACCCTATCTTCTTGGATATGTAAAGGATGGATTTGGGAATCGTAAGGACAGGGGATACATCCTACCTTGCCCAAATGATTGCGCAACCATCCATCCAACAGAAGATCAAGGAAGCACAAAGGGATGATGTGGGGATCCAAAAGAGGGTGAATGCAGTAAAGGAAGGAAAGCTGCAAGAGTTCCATATCGACGATGAGGGTGTGATTCGGTTTGGAACGTGGCTTTGTGTGCCTTCATCACCTGGAATAAAGAAGGAGCTATTGGATAATTCACATAGCTCAACTTTCTCTATTCATCCTGGAAGTACCAAGATGTATCGTGATCTCTGAGAACACTTTTGGTGGGATAACATGAAGAAGGAGATTGCAGAATATATATCAAGGTGCTTGGTGTGTCACCAAGTTAAAGCTGAGCGGCAAAAGTCCAAAGGTATGATGCAGCCATTGCCTATACCCATGTGGAAATGGGAAAATGTCACTATGGACTTTGTCATCGGCCTCCCGAAAACGTCAAGAGGAAATAATGCGATATGGTTTGTGGTTGAACGACTCACCAAGACTTCCCATTTTGTCGCTATTCGGGAAGACCTCTCACTTGAAATACTTGCAACGATATATGTGAAAGAAGTAGTGAGGTTGCACGGTGTTCCACTCTCAATTGTATCTGACCGTGATCCAAGGTTCACTTCTAAATTTTGGAGGAGCCTTCAACATGCTTTGAATACTGAATAAAACTTCAGCACGGCCTATCACCCCCAAACTGATGGCCAGTCTGAAAGGACTATTCAGACACTTGAAGATATGCTAAGATCATGCTCTCTTGAATTCAAAGGTGGATGGGATCAACAACTTCCATTGGTTGAGTTCTCATACAACAATAGCTTCCACTCGAGTATTCAGATGGCTCCGTATGAAGCTCTTTATGGGAAGCGATGTAGAACTCCAACCTGTTGGGATGAAGTTGGAGAACGAAAACTACATGGTCCCGATCTTGTTCGAGAGATGACAGAGAAGGTTCAAGTCATCCAGAAACATATCAATGCTGCTCAAAGTCGGCAAAAGAGCTATGCTAACAGTCGTCGAAGGGACTTGGAGTTTGAAGTTGGAGATAATGTCTTCCTTCGAATATCTCCATGGAAGAGAGTCATGCGAATCGGGAAGAAAGGGAAGTTATGCCCAAGGTACATTGGCCCCTTTGAGATCCTTGATCGTATAGGAGTCGTGGCCTATAGTCTGGCACTTCCACCGAATATGGCTCAAGCTCATGACGTGTTTCACGTATCACTACTATGTAAGTACATTCTAGACCCCTCACTTGTACTAAACTCAGAGGTGGTACAGTTGGAAGATGATATCTCATATAAGGAGCAGCAGGTAAAAATTCTTGACCGAAGTGATAAGGTTCTACGCAACAAGACAACCCGCCTTGTCAAAGTGTTGTGGAGGAACCAAAAGTTTGAGGAAGCAACTTGGGAACCGGAAGAGGCAATGAAGGAGAAGTACCCTCACCTGTTTGTGTAAACTGAAATTTCGGGGGCGAAATTTCTTAAGGGGGGAAGAATGTAACGACCCAAAGATTTTCAATAGAAAATTCCCTTCTTATATCTATGTCATAAAAACACAAAATAATGAACTACTAAGTGATAAGTGACCTTTAAACATAATTTTTTCAACCCTATGTTTGGAATTTTAAAAATCCGGCATACACGGTTGTGCTTAAGATAGTTTTTTGAGTCTAATGAAACAAAAATAATTTTTGGTGAATAGTAACCTACCCTTGTGAATAGTAACCTACCCTTATGAATAGTAATATGAACCTTATGAATAGTAAATAAGAGTAACATTACCTATGAATAATAAAATAAAATTTATCCATCATAGAAAGTGATAATTTGACCGTAGTAAACATTTTTGGTATTTTATAAATCATAAATGATTAATTATAATTAATTAATTAATTTAAAAGAATATTTATTTTCCTGAAATATATTCATAAATTATTGAATCAATGTCTAATAGTTTTTAGATAATTTTATAAGACCCTACGTAATTTTTGAAAGAACTATAAAATCAGTTTTAATCTTAAAAACTGTTTATTCTATGTAAATTATGATTTTATTTAAATATTAAATTAATAATACATAGAAAATTATTTTTGAAAAATGGAATTCATTTTTGGATTCTACACGTCAAAAAATGGTTGGGGTAAAATTTTGGGATTTTTCTAAGATACTTGAATTTTTTATGAATAGTGGAATCCGATAATTCACAATAAAAGCTAAATAATGCATTAATTGAGTCATTGCTGATGTTCTGCTGATGTAATCCCACTTGGTTCGGGATTACATTATAAAATTAATATTATTGGTCATCCAATACTCACTATTCCTTGCCCTTGGTGGAATTAATAAACTAATCAATTTAATATTAAGAAAACCCCTCTCCCCTCCACTATAAAAGCCACCCTTCACTCCCTCTTTTCCTCACACCTCTCAAGCTCCAAGCCTTCTCTAAATTCTTCCCAAACACCTTCCCTAACTCATCCCCCACGTCCAAAATCTGCTGGTCTCATCAAAAGACAAATCCTAGCTTCCTTAAAGAGGAACTCAAGAGGAGGATTCTAAAGGTAATTTCTCTCCCTCTTCTCCTTTAATTTCCTTTCAAGTCCAAGTTCCTTTCTTGATCTCCCTCTATCTATCTTCATCCAAATTGTTCTGTAAATCCAGTATTATATATATACTGTAATATTATGATTCTAATGTTATATTATATCACCCCTCACCCTTTCCCCCTTCCTTTTATTTTATTAAAGAGAACGTTGTTCATGTGGTGATAATTTATCACCTTCAAAAAACAACATGATCTCTTCTTCAATTTATACCTTCAATCTGGTCATGAAACCATTTTATGGTTGAAACAGAATGTTTTATATGTATTATGTTCTATTTTAAGTTCTGGAAATAACCTATGGTCGTACTACTATGTGAAAAGTTAAAATGAGTTGGTTGTGATCCAAAAACCGCTCAAATTAGCCCAAATAATCTTCATTTAATTCTTATCTAATAATTCGGCCACATGGATCTAATATAACTCATTATAAAATCATCCAAGCTTCTGTAATATCATTAATTACATGTAATATCAGTTCTGGATGTTTAACCATGATCTACCCAAACATAAAATTAAGAATACAAGTGGACCACTCAAGAAAACCATGAAAAAGAACATCCCCGATCAATGTTTTTAAACTCTATAAGTCATCCAAAGGAACATAATATGAAATAATAAAACCAGAATGAACCCTATTAATTTATAAAAGGTTCTGTAATTTCTAATTAATGAATATAATGTCATTATACAGGACATTAAAGAGAAGGAGGCATTCGAGTACAAGGTAAGGGGAAATCTCAAACCCAATTTTCTTCCTTCGGGTTCTCCCTCTTTCACTCCATTTTTGATATGGTTACTCCTCAAAGGTCTTTTGTTCATCATTTCCTTTACTTTTCTGGGATATACATGTTTGTCACTGGTTTTTATGTCCATCAAAATGTTTTCCAAAAGAACTCTTCTTTCAAGATCTCACATTTTTCCTCTCATTCAAGGTTGATGATTCTTATATCAAGTATGGTGTTCCCTATTTCTTTTGGGAACCCAAAGCTTATGAATGTGTTATTATGAGATGAAACCCATTCCTTTACATGGGTTATTTATGTACATGTTTGATATGTGTTCTATGTGGCAAGCATGATAATGATAATGTCATGATGTGACGGGTGCGCCTGGAATTATATAGCGCTCCAATGCATTGGGTAAAGTGATGAATCTCATGAGTAGATGTGAAATTATGCGTGAACATGATGCTAGATTTGTTCACAATTATGTGTGGTAGTTAACCACTAAGACATGATGTTTCATTTTTATGCTTTGCCACATTTCAAGTTTATTGTTTATGCTCCTCTCATGTTCAAGATCTTCTTCATATGTCAGGATTATGTTCACCCCATGCTATATTGTTCTTTTCTATCCTCTTACTGGGCTTTTCGCTCACCCCTTTTGATGTATATCCTCAGGTGGCTACATGTACTAAGGAGAGGTCAAGTGCTACTAAGATGCTATACAAGAAGAAATTAAATGAATTTTTTATGCTTGATGTTGTACTTGTTATGTGTAGTCCTAGATTGCCCAAGACACTAAACATCTGGATCCTCCATGTGTAATACTATTATGTTGTATATCTTTGAAATGATGTAATAGTAATGTAAGAAAAGGCCGGGTCCTTATAACAAATGTGTAAAAACACATCACAACATGGAAAAATGGAAATCAAAAGGGATTAGTATAAAGAAATAACATCAAATAAAAAAGAAGAGGAGAGAGTCTGAATCCAAAATAAGGAACATCTAAAATATTAGTGGAGTTATTTAGGGATTGGTAACACCTTAGGAAGTATATAGAGAGGGGTTGTCAATTTAATTCTTTGTTAAATGTGTTCATAGTAAATAGGAATGAAATATTGGTATGAATTCTAATGTAAACGAGAGGGGAATTATTTATTAATTTCAAAACATAGGTTTTCAACTCTATGTGATTAAATAATAAAAACCAAAATTTCACATTATTGATACACCGGGATACTTTCAAAGAGGTGTATTATTCAATATGTTTTATGGAAAAACCCCAAATTCATTAAAAAATCTTTGCTGATGTGGAAGTAAGTAATTTTCATGAAGAATTAATTTTAAAACCTTGAAATATAAAATAAGTTTTGGAGGATTAAATAAAGTTTTATAAAATTAATCAAACAACATAAAAAAGATTATATTAATGGGAAATATAATTTTGGTCACTTATGCTCTTCTGAATATTAATTATATTAATTTTGGGATTTTATGAAGTTATAATAGATATTATATATTTATATCATATTTAATTTTTACCTAAAACTTTTACTCTCTCAAAAAATTATAAAAAATTCACAATTCATTAATTTAGATATTCTTATTTCAAATAATAATATTTTTTTACTAAAAGTATTTTCTCCATATGATGATTTATACTTTTCAATCATAAATCCCCTTTTATTGACAAAAAATTATTTTTTGATGATAATTTTTTTACATTCATAAAGATTACATTAGAATTAATTAAATTATATTAACATTTAAATAAAATTGAATTTTACATAATAAGAATATTATATTAAAATAACATTTATTTTTTAAAATTCATAAATTTATCCAAAAATAGTGACTTAATTTAAACAATACGTTATATTTTGATTGAATTGTATCAAAATGTAATATTTATCAAACACATTAATAAAAGGTATAAATATAATCATAATTTTATTAAAAATATAAATATAAAATTTATATAACAAGGGTTTAGAAAGATATAATATTATTACACAAATGTATTCCAAAAGGATAAGTTGTGTGGTGGTGGGTCATTATGATGATGGTTCAGTGAACATGGTTTGGGTTTTGATCTTGATAAGCTTTAACTTCCCCCATTTACATTTTTTATCATCATTTAGTAGATAGATCTCATATTAGAATTGGTTATGGGAGAAGCAATGTGATCTACTCTACCATGGAAGCTATGATTAGTGGGCTTTATAGGGTATGATCTGACTAGTCAAGGCGATCACATATTTCATACATGATAAATGTGTTTTATCATAAAACATAATATATTATAATCATAATAGTCACTATTAAATGTCTATTTTATCAATGGTTATGATTCCTAACAATATTTTAATTCTAATATGATATAACTTATAATGGGGAAAAATAACCAATGTTGCTAATGTGTTTTAAATGACTACATTACATTATATGGTAATATTAATTTGAAAAGAGAATTTCATTTTTAAAACATAGGGCCATTATGAATACTAAATTAAATGAGAAAATAAATATATTTTTTACACCATGTAACAATGTTATGTTAAAACTTAGTTTCATTTATAGATAGGCAGTGCCAATATAACTATATATATTTCATGACTATGACCTATAATGAAAATATATACCCCTTTGATCCATAAATTTTGATACCCATATAAAATAGTGATAGGAATACTAATTTATACACTAATTTGGAATAAATGAATCTTTCAAACTCAATTAAAAAATCAATTGTTCACTTGGATCCCATAGACAGAACTATTAATCCTAATAAAAACCTTTAGATACTTATGTGAACCACAATTTTCTAACCAATAAATAAAACATTCTATGCCATAGATAAATAATTATTTAAAATTAAAAACATTAATATGACATATTATTTATAAGTTTCAGGGTCTTACTAGTGATGTTCCAAATAGACATATTAAATTATACACACTTATCTTATCAATGTTTAATACTCATGGAGTATATGATGAAAATATAATGTGAGTGTAATTCCACATTAATTAATATAGAGATTCAAAATAGTGGTTATAAAACTGACAACCAAAATAGATCCATGATTGGGGTGATTTATAAATATGATTCATTCAAATATCCATCCCAACTTCCAGAAGCATCACAATAATAAAATATATATATGTCATAAGTCTTGAATTGAAATAGATAGTTCTGTGAGTATTGGGAAGGATTTATGAAATTATGTGCCACTTGAACATATCAAGTGGTCTAAGAAAATAATTTCCTTATATTATTTTATCAAGGCCTACAAGAAAGTGATAGGAATATCATGGATGCACAACCTAGAGGAACATCGATAAACAATTCAGCAAAAAAAAGATATGATCCTGATGGAGAAGATTGTGAAAAAATCCAAAGAATTCATAAATAGATGTATAAGTTCTATGGGTATTCATGGAGTAAAACATTTTAACTCACCACATTTAATAGAATCCAAAATTAAAGAGAAAACTAGTTTGGTGAGAGTGGTGGCTTTGAATCAAATTAGTGAACAATAAGTATCAACTAAGGAATGTTTCCTATTCTCCTTATCTAATCATTTTATATACCAATGTTCTTAATTAAAAGACATCGAGAGTAGTAATGTATCTTTAAAACCAATAAATATTTCAAAACAATAAACATAGATAGATAACTCATAAGGACAAACAAGATTTTCATGTCAACAGAACCAGATTAGACACCCTATCTGAACCAATACCCACCCATCCCCCATCCTAAAAAAATTTAAAATACACCTCATTTTCATAAATAATATAAAAAACCTATAAATATCCCACTTACCTACAACCATTTTCCTTCCATGAAAATAAATCCAAATTAATAAACATTAACTAATGTACCATATGTCGAACATATATAGATACAACCAAAGGTTTAAGGTCTAGAAGATATAATTGATAAACTAACAACACAATTCTATAGCCTAATATATAATCTATCTAAATATCCATTGAAATTACCATCTAATATAGTCCCAAATTTTAATTAGAATATGTGCATGATAAAAACAAGAAGAGGAAAAGAGATTCAACCATCGGTCCCTATGAATACTCAACCAGAATTGGAGGATGGTAAGGATAAAAATTCTGAACATATTGATGAAAATGAACCAAACAAAGAAAAACAATGATAATAGATAAATATATAATATATAAGTATTGTAAGGTATAATAAATAAATTCATTACACACCCATGAAAAATAATAAAGGGTGAAGAAATAAAAAACCACTTTCAATCCCACCCAAGAAGATTTAGTTAAAGAATATTGAATAATATGAACTGAAAATGGAGATTTTGGGAGACTTATAGAATGTGTAAATACATATACTACATATTGAAACAATATAGAAGATTAAAAAAATACTCCAAATTTTTCAAGGAACACTGAAATAAATATATATGGCCTGATTTGAATGAGAAAATGTTTTTAAGAATAAAGGGATTGGCCCTTCTAATACTAAATTTACCCACCAAATACCAGTTCCCATGGAAATTTTATATTCACTGAACCATTGGATATTCTAATTTTCTTAATACATTATGCGATTTATGAACTCTGATAAATGGTTCTCCTCTATAGGTGTTTACATATTTGCATATAACAGACTTGAATCACATAAGAGTTGTGGTACAACTTGTAAACTAATCCGTTATTTTTCCAAAACGTGTTTTATAATAAGTACTAGTTAGAGTTAAAGGCTTGATATTACCATTTTTGATTATATGTGCTTACCCTGGATGACACGAGAGCATTATACATTCACCCATCATATTAGGAAGTCCATTCGTGAAGAAGTCCTAGACAATAATAAACATGAATGATGGAACCCTCACAATGGATTTTAGATATAGTATTGTGAACTTCATTGTTTTCAATTCAATTAGGGCCCCTTTAGATGCCCAATCACTTTTTATACTCTCCCATGTTGAAAAATAGAATATATAGTTGAATTGGGTGTGTTTCGTGAATTTTTTACTTTAGGAAAGAAATTCTTTTTAAATTCTAGAAGGGGTTATCTCATTTTAATATCACCATCTGAACAACCCCCAAATCTATAATTAAAACCACTTCCTGGCTTATTTAAAATATGTGTATCTCATGAAAGGAAGAAAACTTTTATTAATAATTGATACAAATTTTTCTATAACCTAATAATAAACATTGACTAATATTTTGAGAGAAAATATCCATTAATAGGTTGCAATTTAGCTGATATTCTGGGAAAAACCCACAGATCAACTCACGTAGAATTTTACATAGGAGATATCCTAGACCAATATAGTAGAGTCAAATAAGGTTTCATCCCACTATAAAGGAGGTAGTGAAGAATGAAATACAGAATTTAAAAGCATGAGATATCATTTTCCCCATTTCTAACTCACAATTGATCAAACCAACCCATGTAATTCCCAAGAAAACATGCCTAACTATTATAACGGATGAGTATAATGAATTAACTATCATGAGATTTCAAAACAGAACAGAGATTATTTATTGATTATTTAAAATTGAATAAAGTCACTAGACAAGATCACATTACAATTCCTTTCCATTGGATATGGTTTTCTAGAATAAAATGTTTTTACATTGGATTATAGTATATTAAAAAATTATAATATTACAAAATTATCTTAATATATATTGTTAATTATTCTTCATCAATATAATTTAATAATTTCATAGTGTACAAATTTCACTAATTAAGTCATAATAATTCCCTACAATGATGAGAACCATGAAATGGAATGAAGATATTCTAAATATAGTTCTATAGATTGATAAAATACTATGATAGTACACATGAAATAATAAATGTTAGGTGTGATTATTCATATACAGATGAGACTTCTTCAAATTAAGTTCACACTTGGTAATCTACATGACGTAAAACTATGATAACAACCCCACTAGTAGGAATTCCACAAGATTATGTGTTATCAATATTTCCAATCTATGAGTATTTGTTATGGTCATTATTATTTAATATAATTATGAATACATGTGATATCTTGCGTACATTGATATACTAACCAAAATAGTGATTTTATATGCTTAGGTGAAGTTGGGTTCATTTGGTGCACAATGAATAACATGTGATTAATTAATATGTCAACGAAGGTTTTATCACTTCTATTTTATGGGATTTTATATCTCATCCCTTTGATTGAAGGGGATCCATTTCTTTAAATTATGTGAGTATAATGTAATAGCGATTTTATGTTAGATAGTCAAATAAAAATATATTAATAATATTGTTTTATTACAAATTTCTATGAAATTCAGGATGAGATATTGATAAAAAGGATTATATTACATATTATGTTTTTATGTGTAGTTTTCAATGATGATACGTTAATATCATTCCCATTGTTTCCATGACCCATTTTGACATAGTAATCTTGGACATTAGGAAATTTAATCTGATGATAATGTCAAATAAAGACATAGGATTACAAGAGAATTGTTTCTATTGATCTCAATTAAATAGAATTTGAATTTAATAGTTATAATATATATTATTCTCAAAAAAGAGGAAAATTTTTATTCAAGATGTATTGACCCCAAATATTAAAAAATATTTATTTTCAAGTAAGTTATCATTAGATTTTTTAAATTAACAAATAATTTATTAAATATTTATTCTCAATACTATGAATATAACATTTATTTATGAATAAATATTTAAATAAATATTAATTCAGATATTTGGTAAATTTTGAGGAGGATTAGGGGATAAATATTGTGTCACGATATAAATATTAATTTACTATACGGAAAGTTAATATTTATCATTTTCCAAATTAACGGACACTATAAAATATTATTATTATTATTATATAGAATGATGTTAAATAAGTTGTAATATATTATTTTAGGTCCATTTTTAAAATACATAAAATTCTGAAATTAACCCTATCTCTATAAATATATAACTATGTATATTGTATCAGGTTAATTGAAAATTGGGAATCATTACAGACAACATATTTTCCCCCTAGTTTCCTCATTCCCCAATCCTCTCATGAAGGATTAGTATAATATATAACACTTTAATCCTTATGGAACATGAGGAAATCAAGATTAATAATAAAAAATGATTAGTCCATCTTACTAACACCTAACATTTAATCAGTGTTTTTTGGGGATCCAATGACAATAGTTGGATACCCACTACTGGGAATCTACATTAATTCATCCTTATACAATGATGAGAATCCAAAAATGGGTTTCAAATGACCAACAATGTCATCTAATAGAGATCCTAATTTAATTAATTGTTTATTCCAATATATTTAAAATTATTCTAAAATATAATAACAAAAATATCCTCTATGGTTTCTTGGATTTCTATGGAAATATTTGATCCAAAAAATTCAATGGCCCTGACATTTAAATAATACACAATTTGTTAATGACACATAAAATATAAATAATTACTTTGTGGTTATTCACTCAAAAGACACCTCCGCTGTTTCAAGAATCATCAAGTTGTAGTATAGCACCTCATTTAAATTTATTATTTTTATTTTTTTTTTTATATTTTCTATGAAATGGTGATTATTATTATTTTCATATAATTTTTTCTTTAATTTAATGTTTATTTAACATGTTTTCATCATTTTAATAATATTTTCTAATGATTCATAATTTCATAAGGACCATGAACAATGAACAACCATTGAATATTTCATCAGGAGGTCTTAATGTTTTTGGAAGGTTGATTAGGTCATATGGTTTGAAGTTGGAGTACACACTATGTACCCAAGTTCATTATACCTGAACATGTCACGGGATGCATAGTAAACCAAGTAGTCATTACATATGGTGTAGTAATTGTTCACCATGTGTTTACTTGGGAATCTTAAAACACCTTTTTTAGCCTACATGGTGTGTGGATGGAATACACATCTTGTAGTCTACATTGTATAGTTGAAAAATTCAATCAAATCTTGTGGTCAAATACACAGTTTATAACCCTATAAGGATGATATCCTTGATAATTACTGA
Source organism: Viscum album (assembly GCA_963277665.1). Taxonomy (NCBI): domain Eukaryota; kingdom Viridiplantae; phylum Streptophyta; class Magnoliopsida; order Santalales; family Viscaceae; genus Viscum; species Viscum album. The sequence goes on from OY728123.1 coordinate 1,607,563,925, forward strand.
TACATATCGCACGGGTCCTATGTAAAAGTCATGTGAAACATTAATTCCAGTGTCCAAAGAACACACTGATTCAATCTAAAGGTTATGTAGACATATAAGAAAGAGGACTACACATATTGTGCCCGATTTGAACATGAAATGAAATATGGATAAGATACAGGTTGATTCCATGGGTTTTCAAATCAGGTACAGAAATCCTGGACCACATGATGTGTAGCTTCATAGTATATGTCAGGTAATAAAGTCTAGGTACAAACCAAAGAAATAGGAATTTATCCTACAAATACAATAATTAAGGAACACAATGTGTACCATATTAGTACATAGTATTTAGTAACATAATAAAGGAAAGAATTAATGTAGATTAAAATAATAAATTTCATCACTATAAATATAATTACACTATTGGAACCATATGTATTTGACTATGTAATTAATATTTTGAACAGTTATTAAATGATAAATTAATTTATTATAATTGTCTATAATTATTGTTCATTCCATTTTATTTTTAACTAATATTTTTATGATTTATATCTACATGAGATATAGGATGGTCATTAATATAAATAAAATTAATAGATAAATTAATAAATTGATTAAAAAACAGTTGTTTTTTATTCATAAATTAATAATTAAATAGAATGCTAGATATTATACATTTTCATGCGAATTACATGTATATGAACATTAATATGAGTTGAAGACTTGTTTATAAGTTGGTTTTATTTAAATTAATTTTATTTAATGGGTTAAAAATACATTATTATTAAATTCAATATGATTACTTATGAGTCATCACTACCACTTTTATTATGTTAGGCATGTTTGTCCAAAGTTGTTTATGAAATTCCCCTTAATCGATCCATTTTCACCCCTTGCATGAATGTGAGTTATAAATATGTGTAATAATATCAATATCCCAAGGAGTATGGAGATGGTTAAACAAGGAATAGATAATAAACCAACCCAAGTGATATATTAGATGACAATGTGGAATGTCATATCTCATGACAAGAATGGTACAAGGAGTTTTCCACTAGGGGCAAGGGTTGGTTTATTATCTACTCAAAAATCAACCATTAGATAATGTCATGATAAATTATTTTATTTATTTATTTACTTCTATCTTATAAAGGATTTATCTTATAGATTAAATACCATGATCACATAAATAAATGGACTGATATTCAAAGATTAAATTAAAAAAATGGATTATTCGTAAAAAAAATTATCAAAATAATGTTCACCACTTAAGTAAAATCTAATTAAAATTAACAGGAAACAAGAAGGATTAAAAAATAAAAATTTATCCAAATTAAACTATAAATCCATAAATTGATTATTAATTTAGAGTAACCCTTCCATTTTATTATTAGGAATTAAAACCATATAATTAAAAATTTTACTAACTCTCTTTGGGTTACATACTTTTATATTTGACTTTTTATAAACAAAAATGGTTGACTTAACCAAGTTACATCAAGAGAAGTATTCCTAGCATGACTTAATGTAACTTGGAGGCAAGTGTATAAGAAATATGAAAAAGGGTTTATAGATTGGGGAGTCATCTAAATGGATTATAGATCTACAAGGAAATAATTAGTAAGGACATACGTACCCAAATTCCATTATGTAATTCACTGATCCTTCACTTAAGATATGAGAAGGGAAATATGGATCTCTACCATAAGAACTTCTCGAGTGATGGGACATTTCATGTTTAGTGATGATGGATATTGAGACTTGATTAATTTATGGGGATTATCAATTAAATTAAACATATTATTACTACTAATATAAATTTTAATTAATAAAAGGACCAATAATCTACTATTTTAATATTGTAGAATAATGAAATTTCATCAACCATGTTATGATTTGAATTATTTTTTAGGAATGAAAATATCCTTGGAAACAATAACTTTTATGAATGGTCTATACCACAATAGGATGGGTTTCCCCATTAATGTAATTTCTAAAATATTTAATATTTATATCTTGATCACCTATAAAAGAGGTGAGTGATGAACAGTTAACTATCTATGAAAAAACGTGAGTGGTGGGGTCAATGTTCACTTTTCAATTCTTCCATCCATTTCATAAAAACTCTTGAAGTAAAATGAATACATGGATATATATATAAATATTTATCATATATTTGTTCAATATCAAGAGATCTTGATAGGAATAGTATGATATATCCAAGGAACTATTTTAGAGAAAACATGAACAAAGTGCACCAGTTGTGCCTCATGTATTCAATATCCATGGATACATTGAATGTTTATAGGTTTTATGTTCTTGAATAACTATGCACTTATCTTATTATTAAACCACCCCCTCTTATATTCTCTTGATTTGATATTATATTCAATATAAAAAACATAGATAAGTCTCTTAAAAATATCCCCTTATCGTTTCACCATTTTGATCAGGAGATGAAGTGTGAAATGCATTTTATCTTTACAGTGAACCAAAGTAATGTACACGTGAAGATATTTAATTCTGAATCTTCTTTATAATATCTTTATATGTAGATATGGGATAGGGGAAAATAAATGGAATGGGATACTATCTACTACACACATGAAAATAAGGGAAACTAGAAGAAATACTTCACCAATGTAAATAAAAAGGGGGAATCTTCGATTGTGTTTGTTTTTTAGTATAATTTATTTATATTCTAAAAATTGGAATTAAATATATAATTTGGTTCTCACATATGTATTAAAATTTTATAGACAATAATATTCTCGATTATGATCAATTGGGAGGTAGATCTACAAACATTAAATGGATCCAGACATGATGTTCTGTATGTTGAGGATTACCACCTCTTATTGTCAGTGGGAATGATTTTGGATTTAATTTTTTGATATTATGAGTCATCAATTACCAAAAACATTATTTTTTTAATCCAAAATTGAAAACATGGTATTTTTCAAATGTGGGATTATAAGTTTCATATTTTATAAAGAGATTATTTTTTATTGTATGAAAAGTTTAAATAATCGTTTTAATCTATTATATTATCAAATCCAAGTAATATAAATTGATGATGAAATTTGTTTAAATGACTCATACCACATCCTACTTGGAATCCCTAGCTAGGTCATGTAAACGAAAATCATTTGACTAAATAACATAGAGAAGCATATTTGGATTCTTTTGAAAACAAAACATGGTGCGTGTCATGAACGTTTAAAAGGAAAAAGGAAAAAATCCCCATTTAGTAAAAAAGTGAAAGGGTATAGAAGATTATTGTATTAGTTCATATCGATGTTTGTGGAACATTAAGAGTTGATTAAAGGGGTGGGTATAGAAACATCACAACTTTTATGGTTGATTTAATTTTATATGGATATGTCTACAAGATGATATATAAATAATATTATTTTCATTTATTTATAGAATAAATTAATGATTTTGAGAACCAATATGGTTAGATGATTATGTAACTGTACTAAGACTCTGGTAGAGAATATTTTAATCATGTCTTCATTGATTACTTATAAGAGATTAAGAATCTAACCAAATTCACTTAATCTTATACACCTCAGTTGAATGGTGTATGGTGGACTCATGCCTTGTCATACAATGTGAGATCAATATTGAATCATGTGAGTCACCCATTATCCCTCTTTAAACAAACATTACGAAGAGTTTCAAACATAATAAACTTGGGAAAAAATAAATTTTATGATGGTATTCTATTCCAATTTTGGAGAGAAATGAAATCTATGTTGTTGTACATAAATGTGGTGGGATGTTAAGAATTTATTAAGGGATCTTCTGAAAAAAAACACCTCAAGGAAGAAAGTGTACCTTTATTAGAAACCCTAAGGAAACATGGCGGATTTACATATATTTCCTCTTGAAAAAAATATAATAGCAGAATGACAATCCATAATACTTTAGAGGGAGAAGATATTTGAAATTAATAGTGGAATTGAGATATATTGTGATAATGTTGAAGCTCAAGCATCACAAGAGGCTGAATAAGAAAAAATTCCAGAAAACCCATAGAAGAAGTTGTTATAGACACACTAGTACTATATAAGAGTATAAAAGTTGAAAGATAACTTCAAAGATATGCTTTTATAGTCATCGAGTATGGTGACTCACTATTAGTATATAATAATGGTCTTGTAACCTATAAATAAAAAGTAGGTGGCACAGATTTTTCTAAATGGAGGGAAGCATTGAATTCCATATACCAAATCCAAGTCTACATTTGTTAGATCCTCTTTTGATATAAATACCATTGGTTTTAAAATGTTATTCAAGAATATAAAAAATATGGATGGAAAATTCCTTACTTATAAGGCACTATTTCTTTCGAAACGGTTCAAACAACATGAGGGAATAAACTATTGATGAATCATTTTCTCCATTTTCTGTGTTGAAATCGATCAGAATTTTACATGACATTGTGGATTAACATGAATATGAGATTTGGAAAATGTATCTAAATTAATACTTTCTTAGTAGGAACATTTATAAAGATGCCTATATGACATGATGTAATAGTTTTCTGATGGGAAAGGATTCCGACGATGTATAAAATATATAAAGATCCATTTATGGATTAAAATAAGAATTTGGGTCATTGAACATTTGGTTTAATAATTCCATAAAATGATTTGGCTTCATAAATAAATAATGTGGTCCTTGTGTTTATAGATAGATTAGTGGGATTGAAATCATTTTCTTAATAGTTTATAATGATAAAATACTACTTATTAGAAATGAAATACTAATCTTGTAGTCTGTTAATGACTTATTAAACACAATCATCTCTATGAAGGACTTAGGTGAAGTAGAATATATTCTTGGGGTTTGATCCATCATTATAGATCAAAAAGGATTCATAGAAAATGTTAAAGAACATATATTAACATTATATATATGTGATCTATAATTGAATAGCCCAAGGGGGGATAGATGCAAGTGTTGTTGGAGTTGGTTCCCTTGCACCAACAATTCGTACATTGATTATGTGTATATTCAGTGTATGGAATATTAATAAAACTTCTTATCACATGTTGTCTATTTATTTTCATGAATCTAATGTAATAATTTCTTAAAGTATATGTCTCATTGATTAGGTCATAAAAGTTCTCCACTGTGATTAAAAACTTAGATTGGTAGTTATGATATTCTCAAATAATGTTCTACGGTTGGATAACATACTATGATGGGACACATAGTACATTTAATATCAGGTGAAAGTAAACATAAGCAATTAATCCTTATTATCATGTAGTTTTCACTTAGTAATCTCCATGATGAGAGATTATGAGAATAGACCCTTCATTTGGAATTCTGCATGTTTTGGTGTCATTTGACATTCATATCAATGAGCATTTGTGATGGTCCTTAGACTTTAATATTATTATTAATGCATGTCAAAACTAGAGTACTTATATGTATTCCCTTAATCAGGATGATAACTGTTCATGGAAAATTTAGATACTTTTGGTGTTTTCGGAGTCACATGTCATTAATGAATAAGTCGAGGAAGTATTTCCAACTTCCATATTTGTGGAAGGTGATACCGAGACCCTTTAATTGGAATCAAACCGTCATATTATATTCCATATCCATGGTGTAACAACATGTTTATTTTATATAGTTATTGAAATAAAAATCGAGCATATAGGTTGGTGAAATGGATGTGTAACAAGCATGATGAGATATTGTGGTAAAGGGATTATACTACAAATTAAGCATTCCTATGCGGTTATCAATTTTTCAACATTAAGGTTTTTCTCTTAAGTTCCTTGACCATTTATAGATAGTAATATTGGAATTTATGCAATACCACCTAATTTCAACAATAATGAATCTTAGAGGTTCACACAATAATTGTTTTTATTAATCTCAATTAAATTTTATTTTAGTTTAATTAATGGAATAATTGTTTTTATAAAGTCCAAGGAATAATTTTTTTCAAGTTATATTGATGACATAAATTAAATAAGTATTTATTCAGCATCTTGGAAATAAAATATCTATTTTATTTTTTCCTATTTTGGTAAATATAAATTTTCAATATTATGAATAAAATATATATTACTGAATAAAATATTTATTCAGTTAATCAGTAAATGGTATAAGAGTTTGAATGGAACAAGACTGATTCTAGTGATAAATATTATTTAACAAGATCGTTATATAATATTTTTTTATGCATGTCCGTGTGAGCCACAAAATAATAATTATATAATTATTATTATGTGGCATGATAATTATTAAAGGTAATAAATTTTATTTAATTGCTGATATTCAATTATATAGTATTTTAACATTAATCCCATCTCTATAAATAGGTGTCATTGTCTATTTTGGAGACTATACAAAATTGAGAATGTATACTTGTTGTGCACAACAAATTCTCTCTCAACTCCTTTTTCCCTCTCCCTCTCAAGAACGAGAACTGAATGATATATTTCTTGAAGGCTGAAGAAGAAGCGATCAGTAATGAATATAAAAAGACATTTGAATCTTCAAACTAGAACCTGGAGAATTAGTGGTGTTTCAAAGAGATCATAAGAGCTTATGTGGATCACCTCTAAATGGATTATTTCAGTGGATCCTCACTGTGAAATAAAGGTAATCTGAAAGGGTATTTTCGGACGATCAGAATTCATCAAAAAAAAATGTTCCTATTCCCAAGTATTTATTTCATCAAATATTAAATAAATTAATATTAATTTTACATGAATGATCTTTACTATTGGTTTTTAATATTTATTATTAAAAGAAATTATAATACATCACCCACCACTACAGGATTTCACTATAGCCAGAACCCACAAGTGGTATCAGAGTAGTCATATAAATTCATTATTTTATATTTTATCATTAATCTATGAATTTTTTGTTAGATTATCATTTCAATTTATTCCATATTTAATATGATTAGAATGAACATGTTGATGGAATATTAATCATGTTCAGTCATTGTTTCATTTTCTTAATGGTTTAATAAAAAATGAAGGATGACCAAAGATCCCATTGGGATGTGCATATTGTTTGGATAGTAAAATTGGGTTACATAATGTGTAGCGGGAGCACACACCATATATACATTAAAATTGTATAGAGATGTGCCAATAAACTAATGAGGTGATTTTAGTGCACACCATGTGTTAATAAGTCCAACCATTCTCACAAAAAGAAGATACAGGGTGTGTAGTAGGCATATACACACACTATAGTCCGGATGAGTTAATACGTCGAAGCCCTCGTAAGGTCTCTTTGATATATGACAATTAAGGTACATGGAATGCAGCTACATATACACAATATGTAGTCTCCCATTAATGGATGATATTAAAATTACATTAAATATGGAAATTTAAGCAATTATGTTTTATTTTATTGATTGTCACACTATTTTTTTTGGGAATTTAATAATGGTTTTAAAAAAAATTAAATATCAATTAATGTATTGTAATTAATATTTCATTATTGGTTCTGTCCTTTGTTTTCCATGAATACCATTAATGATGAGTATCTCCAAATAATATCATATGTTCATTAAATAAGAAATGGAATTAATTAATTAATTTAACAATTGAAATATATAATATCATTTATCTTAAATAATAAAATAACCCAAAACGAAATGAATGATTGTTATTTAATTTAGAAAATTATTTATATGTATGACTGTAAAAGAGACTGGAAAAGATCTATGCATTTGTTTGAAGTTTTAATTTAATTTATTTCGTGAGTTTTAAATTATTTAATATTAAATTAAATGATCGTATGTGAGTCATCCCTCCAACCATTATTATGTAGAACCTATGTGTCCAAGGATATTCAGGTAATATTATTGAACCAATCCTTTTGTTCCTCTCATATATGTATGAGTAATAAATATTTTTAATTGATGGAGAATCCCAAGGAGCAAAGAGGATGTTCAAGATAGAATCCTAATGATTCCAAACTAGGTCATACAAAGGTGGATAACTAGAATGTTGTAACTCATTCCATGAACAACAATAAGAGTTATTTACCATAGGTCAAATGATGGTTTAGTGTTCACCCATTAAGCCAACCATTATATAAGGTTTATTAATGGGTCAATAAATTAATTAATTACTTATATCTATGGAATTATTTTTTTATGAATGCAATGTCGTGATTACATTAATAAATGAATTAATGTGAAAATACAGAAATTAAATAAAAGAATTATGCATAACTATTTCACCAAACATGTTAATTAGTGAAGTAATATACACTTCATATTAACATGATGTGTAAAGGGTAAATTAAGATAATATTTATGCATAAAAAATTAAAATACCTCCATTAAATATTATATTAGACAAAGCCTTCCATTTCTTAATTGGGAATGAAATCATAGATAGAAGTTTATTACATGGCCAATTTCTGGACAATTAATTTTATCATGGAGTTTTCAATATAGTTTTGAGTATACTTAACAAAAATTTTATTGATTTTAACTGCCAAAGTATTTTCAATAAAAATATAGAAGAAATTGTTGAGGAAATACAAGAAAATATTTTATGATATGGGAGTCCACTCAATGGATCAAGGATCTGCATGTCCATAGTTTGAATGAACACCTACCTAATTACATTATAATTGTTATCATGGAAAGAATATTGGTTATTAAGAAAATTAATGGAGATTATTTCCACTATAATGTTTTTCTAACTAGACATTACGAGTTAACTAGTGAGGGATATTGAGGATTTATAATATAGAGGGGGATTTGATAAATAAATAAATAATTACAACTAATTTATTATATCTCATTTATTTTGTAATAAATCAAAGTACTAAAAAATTTCTCTATTTAATTTTAGAATAAAATGAAAAGTTCACCATAAACATTATCCCTATGATCAGTATTAGAAAAAGATAATCTTTTAACTAAGAGTAACTTTCATGAGTGGTTTTCATGCCTTCATGTTGTGTTACGCCCTGAAAAAATATCTTGTATACTAAAATAATCAATGCCTGATCCACTTGTTATAGAGGTGAGTGATAAAGAGTTTCCTTTTCTCAAAAAACATTTGAGCGCTGAAGTTGATGTTAAATGTTTGATGCTTTCATCAATGACTAATAAACTAATAAAGTCTCACAAAAACATGGATCCATATAGCCAACATTATGACCTTTGTGGTCTTCACTAGGAGAGATCTAGTCAATAACAATTTGAGACTTCCAAGGTGGTCAATTAGAGAATGCTGGGAGTGGGTTTCTCAGTTGGGGATCACATAGTCATGATCATTGGATATATTGTGTACATAGAGGTTCTAGTGCTGAAACTCCCCAAAGAACCGGGCCCAAGCCTCATACTAGAATCACTTCATTATAGCTTGTCTAGCATTGTTCTGAATTTTAATGTTAACAACATCGAGAAGTATCTACCCAATATTATTACTTTTCATCATAAATAGATAATGATACCAAGAATGTATAACCTTCCACAGTTATGGGGAATAAACCAAAAGATAATGAAAAGAAATTTAATACCAAATATTCTTCATGCCCTTCCAAGAAGAGGCATATCAAGGTGAAATCAAGGGAATAGGATGTTGTATGTTTCACATGTGACTATAAGGTCGAATGGAAATAAATCTAAACCTATCCTACCAATTAAGGGGAAGTTTTAGTTGCATTTTTATCAAGTAAAACTTATATATTTCTATAAATTGGGTATTAGATATAGCATGTGGTTCTCACATATGTATTCAAATATGTGAATCATGTGGATTAAGAAATATTGGACAAGTCTAGGAATAAATTTGAAAAAACAACATAGTTGAACATATTGTTGTAGCTATCATGTACTGCCACCTCACATTTCTGACCAGAATGATCATGGTTTTAAAGAGATCTTATTTTGTACAATGAGTTACAGAATATATTATTTTCAAATCCATACATGATAAGGATGAATTTATTTTCATATTTTGGAATAAATGTGTCTTCTTATATAAAGATAGTATTTGTTATTGAAAGGTAAATCTAAATATTGGTATTTATGTGTTAGATTACACGAACCAAATAATGGAAATTACTTCACATGACTCTCACCACACCCAACATTGGCATCATTGTCTATGTTAGGTAAAATAAATGTAATCGACTAAATTACATCAAGATGGAAATTTATATGCATTTGAACTAAAACCAATTATGTATTCCATGCATGTTTACAAGGAAAAATAACCAAATCATTATTTAGTTGGATAGGTTAAAGTGCTATAAAGAATCTTGAATTAGTTCATACTAATGTCTGTGGACTATTTCGTATTGAATCAATGGGTGGATACACATACATCATAACTTTTAGTAATTATTTTAGTAGAGAGTGACTTAAACCAAATTATGTAGAGATATATATTTCTACATAATGAGGATAGTGACTCATTATATCTTGATAATAATTATCCTCTATCCTATAAAAAAGTAGTAAGAGGAATACATGTTTCCAAGTGGAAAAAGGCCATAAATTCTAAAATGGATTAATTGTACCAAAACCAAGTCTGGATGTTAATAAACCCTCTAGTAGATGTAATGATTGTTTGTTGAAAATGGGTATTCAAGAAAAAACTAGTCCTAGAAGGAGATGTTTGGACACAAAAGGTGTGATTGGTTTCCAGATGGATTTAACAACATCAATTTATTGACTATGATGAATCCTTTTGACTAGTAACAGTGATAGAATTCATTTCAATTATAAATTCCATTTCTTCTTTCCAGGATTATGAGATTTGTAAAATTAACTTTAGAATAGAATTCCTTAATGGGAACCATTAGGAAGTTGTCTATATGACATAAGGAAAAGGTTTTGTGACTCCAAAGGATTCCAAAAGGGTATGCAAGTTCCAAAGATATATTTAGGGACTAAAGAAATCATCCTGGTCATGGAACATTCATTTTGATCTGGCCATAACCTAATTTCGTTTCATTAAAAATGAATGTGATCCATGTATTTATAAACAGTTTAGTGGGGGTGAAATAATTTTCTTTATATTATATGTCAATGAAATATTACTCATTGGGAATGAAATACCAGTCTTATAGTCTGTTAAGTCTTGTTTTAATAAATACTTATTTATGAAGGACTTGGGTGAGGCTGCATGTATTCTTGGGATCAAGATCTGTTCTGATAGATCCAAGAGGTTGCTCAGTCTATGTCAAAGTATATATATTGAACAGACACTAAATATATTTAGTATGAAAAAATTCAAGAGGGTATTGTTTGAAACATCACATTACATTCATATTTTAAAGAAAATTTTTCCTCAAACACATGAGTAATGAATCAAAATGATTAGGATTCAATATTAATTAGTGATTGTGTTAGTCATGTATAATAGTCTATTTACAAGGATGGATTTTACCTATTCATTAAGTGTGGTAGAAATATATAATGTTGATATATTTAATCACTATTAGATGGTAGTTAAGACTATCCTTAAGTATCTGAGGTGTATTAAGGACATGTTCCATGTTTACGGAGGTAATAAGGAACTACTCATCATAGGATATAAAAAATATTGCATCAAAACTAATCATGATGACACGAATTCAAAAACAGGATACATATTCACTTTAAATAGAGTTGTTGTGAGACGAAAGAGCTCAAAGAAGGTTGTGGTTATAGATTATCTATCATATTCTGAGTATATTTTGGCTTTCGAGGTAGATAAATAAGAAGCATGGATGTGAAAATTTGTTCAAGAGATTGATATGGAATCTCTATGTAAAGATCATATCTCACTCCACTGTGATAACAATATAATGGTGGATATTGAAAAATATATAAGGTTATATCAACAGATGAATAAAATATCTAAAAAGTATCACATATTGAGGGATTTTACATAGATATTTGATCTTTAAGTGAGTAGTATTTCCAAAGAAGACAACATGGTGAACTCCTTGACCAAATCCTTGACCCGCCAGAAGCATGAAAATCATGTGAGGTCTAGAATACTTAAATTCACAGGCAGTTGTCTCTAATCCAAGTGGGAGTTTTTTTGTTTTGGTTTCATAGGACCAACTATTTTTACATTGATTACATGTATAATTGACGTATTGAATATTAATAAAACATCTTACTAAATATTGGTTGTTGTTCTGTATAAATATAATGTAATAATTTCCTAGTGTATACATCACATTGATAAGGTCATAGGAATTCCCTACATTGATGAGAGACATGGTGTGTTGTGATGATATTCTCAAATATTATTTTGTGGTTGGATAACACAGTATGATGGAAAAAATGGTACATATAATTTCTTGTGTGAGTACTCCTAATAATTTGAGGAATTTTTTTAATTAATCTATCCCTTGGTAATCTCCAAGGTGGGAGATTAGGAGAATAAACCCACCAGTAGAAATTCTGTATGTTTGGGTGTCATCTGATATTCCTATTTTGGAGCATATTTGAAGGTCCTTCTACTTTAATATTATTATTAATGAATGTTACAACTTGCGTACATAGGTGCATTTCGTAAACCATGACGGTAATAGCTCTTTGAAAAGTTGGAAATATTGGTTTCATCATGAGTGATATTACATTACTAAATAAGTCAAGGAACGATTTTTCCCCTTCAATATTTGGGGATGTTGATATCTCCGCCCAATGCTTGGAATAGAACCATCCCCTTAAATTCCATGGTCATGGTGTAACAACGTGTTTATTTTAGACAATCAAAGAAAGAAATATCGATTATATAGTTTGGTGAATCGAATGTGAAACTTGATTGATGATATAATATGAAAAATAATTTATATTACCTATTTATCATACATATTTCATTTTCGATGTTGTGACATTATGTTATATCTCTTATTTTCTTTGACCGGTTTCTAGAATATAATCTTGGAATTAAGAAATACCTTCGATATTAAATGATAAATAATCATATATGATCACACAATATGCGTTTCTATTAATCTCAATTAAATTCTATTTAAGATTACTTAATGGAAGGAAAATTATTCTCAAGTCATAGGAATAATTTTATTTATGTTATATTTATCGCATAAATTAAATAAATATTTATCAACCAACTTGTGAATAAAATATTTTTTTACTCAATATATTAATAAATATTTATTCACTATGATGTGTATAAAATATGTATTTTTGAATAAAATATTTATTCTCTGGTTCAACAAATTTTTGAGGAGTTCGAATGGAGCAAGACTGATTCTGGTGATAAATATTAATTAATAATATATTTTTATAATATTTTTTTGTGAATGGTTGTGAAAAACACAAAATAATAATTATATAATAATCATAATGAGGCATGGCGTTTACTAAATGTAAAAAATATTATATAATGTCGAGTATTAAATTAAAAAATCTTTTAACTTAAATCCAAAATCATAAAATAGGTGACTATGTGTTTTTTGTAGAGAATCCAAATTTTATAATAGAGAATTACTGTACACAAAAAAACTATCTCAAAATATCTTTCTCTCCCCATCTCATGGAACAGAAGTGAAAGAGATAATTATTAAAGACCTAAGAATGAGGGATCAATAATGAATAATGCAACATATCTGACTCACTATGTTAGCACCCAGAAATCAAGTAGTGTTTCTCAGGGATCAGAGGAGAACATTTGGATCACCGATAGAGGGGTTCTATCCTTGGATCCTCACCCCGCAATGAAGGTAATCTTAAAGGGTCTTTTGGGTTGATTAACATTAACAAACGAAGAAACTTCCTAAGCCCAAGCATTAATTTATTAGAAATTAAATAAGTTAATTATAATTATGAGATAAAATATACTATCACTTGGTTTTGAGAAATTTTTATTAAAATAAATTCTAATATATCACCCACCTCTTCATACTTCTATATTTAAAGAAATAAAAATGTTTAACATTGATTTAATATTTCAACTAAAATGTTTCTCCACACCCCTGAAGATAGACCTAGGTCAAAATATACTCCAAAAACAATAGTTATTGGGTCATTAAAGTATGTTATTATATGTACAAGGCATGATGTCTCCAATAAATTATGTCTGGTGGGAAAATATCAAGCTAAAATGAGTGACCCTCATTGTATGGAATTCAATACAATACATAAGTATCTATGGTGTACTAAGTATATGCTCATGTTTTATATAGTATATAGGGAACTAATCATAATAGGATATGTATATTATAGTATCCAAAATATCCAAATGATCTAAAATTATAGCTAGGATATGTATTCACTCTTAATAGAGATACAATGACCATGAAGAGATCAGTGAAAGTAAAAGTTTCAAATTCAATGGTAGATTCTATGTATATAGCTGCTTCTAATGTAGAAAATTAGTAGTTTAGATACAAAACATCATCCATGGTCTTGAAGTGGTTCCTACCAGTAATTACTCTATCAAACAATATTGTGATAATACTAAAGAAGTGATCTTTGAAAGGATACAAGGTAACATCAATTAATGAAGCACATACATAATATTTTTCACCTCATAATGGGTTTTCCTCAAAGAGGTGATGTCTTAGCTAGAGGAATCTTCATGGAAGACAAAATGGAGGACCCCTTGATTAAATCTTTATCATGACATAAACATTTTCATGAATTGATGTCTAGAAGACCGAATGACATATGAATTTGGATCTGTTATATGTTGGAGTCTTTTGGAATCAATTTTCTAGAACCTACTTTTTTTACATAAAATGACATGTATGTTCAATGATTTTAATATTAATAAAAATCATATTACATATTTTAATTAATCTATATTACATTAATTTTATAATGTCCTATAGTATATATCACAATTATACAGTTATATCATATCCATATTATCATGAAAACCTTGAAATTCTAAAGACAAAATATAAATATAGTTCTATAGTCAAATTACATTCAATGATTGGAGACATAAAATTTTGACTATCAAGTGTGAGTACTCGAAAGAAAAAGAGAATTATTTTCACATAGTTCCCTCCTGGTAATCTCATATATGGGATATTATGAGAACAACCCCACTTGTAGAAATTCTACATGTTTATATGTCATATAATATTAGAATCATTGAGAGAGTTTGATGGTCTTTATATATTAAGATAGTTATTAATTATTATCGTGACCTGATTACTTTTATGTACTAACCAAAACAGTGATTCCATATGTTAACGGGAAGTTGGGTATATCGAGTGAGTCAATAATAACATGATTTTAAATAATAAGTGGTTGAAAAAATTTCCCATTATATATTTATGCAAGTTTATATCTCATCCCATTATTGTGATGGAATTATTGCATTCAATTCCTTGTCCACGGGGCGGTGATGATTTTATTTCAGATAGTCAAATAAATATTTATCAATCACATAGGTTTATGATATGTGTTTATGACAGGGTTTGGGAGATATAACAAATGGATTTTATTACATAGTAATAATTTTTTCATGGTTTTTGACATTGTGACATTAGAATATTTATCTTATGTTCTTCGACTATTTATTAGACAGTAATCATGGACTTTAGGCATGCATGCCCAATTATAATGAGAATAACTCATAGTGGGTCACCCACTATGTAATTCCTTTGATCTCAATTAAATTATATATAAATTTAACTATTAGAATAAATATTATTTTGAATAATGAGGTATAATTTTTTCAAAACTTATTGATCACATTTATTAATAAATATCTATTTTGTAGACAGTGAATAGAATATTTATTTGTTTTATTGATTATTTAATAAATATTTATTCACCAAACTGTGAATCAGATATTTTTATATGAATACTAATTTAATTAAATATTTATTTTGGTATTTGATAAGTTGATGAGTAGACCAAAATTGATTCTGTGATAAATATTCATTTATAAGACAATAAAATAATATTTTCCATTATGTTAGTTATCTCGCACAATAAAATTATAATATTTTTATTTTTTGGCATGGGTTATGATAAGGTATATTATATTATTTAAGAGTCACTTTGAAATTAAATATTATTATATCCTTAACTCTATCTTTATAAATAGAAAATTATTTCTACAGTGTAGGGTTATTCTACAATTGATAATGGTCATACCCAACACATTTTCTCATTAGATTCCCCCATCTTTCATCCTCTCCTGAACTAGCAGAACATGGGAGAATCCTTCAATCCTGAAATAATTCGAAGTTATGAAGATGAATAATACAATATTATTGATCCTATTTACTAAAACCAGGCATTTCATCAGTGTTTTATTGATATCAAAGGATAATGTGTTGATCACCGTTAGAGGGGTTCAAATTTGTGCCCTCCCTACATAATGATGGTAATCCAAAAATGGGTATTGGATGATCCAAAAATTCGTCGAAAAATATCCTAAAATGTAGTAGTATTTCATGAAATATACTCAACTTCATTATAAATTTAATGTGGAAACTATCCTCTCTAGGTTTTAAGATTTCTGTATTAATACTTGGTGGAAAATGTTCAGTGGTCTATATATTTAAATCATGTGAAATTAGTGAATGTTCCATCAAACCTGAAAAAAATATTATTCCCATAATTTTCTTAAACTATATTCTATAACATCACCTTCATTGATAAAATGATAGAACTTTTTTCAATAATATGTAACAATGAATTCTTAGATAGTTCATTAGGATATTTCCAAGTGCCCATTACTCTATAAGACTACAAAAATAAAACCTTCACATGCACTTTTGCCATTTTTTTGGTATGGAGATTACTTTTAGGTTGAATAACTACATAGGTATATTTAAATTGTACATTGTAAGTATATTTCTGGATAACATTAATGATTTTATAGAGGTATTATTGGATGAATTCCATATTTTTGTTATTTCATGTGATCATTCCTTGTAAAATATGGAAAACGTTTCAACATAATGTACTTAAAAAAAATATTTTTAATTTCAGTATGTTATATTTAATTGTTGAAATAAGAATAGTGTTAGGGAAAATTATTTCAAAAAAATCATTGAGGTAGATAAATCCAAAATTTTGGTAATAAATGTTTTACTTTACCGACCTTATGTTAGACAAGTTAGATCATTCTTGGATCATGTGGGTTTTAATAGAAGATTTGTAAAAAAAATTAGTAAGATAACTCTCTATATTCTTATAATATTTTAAAAGAATATAAATATTTTTATAATAATGAATATATTAAAGTATTTGATGAACTTATTATGAGATAAGACACCCCGCCAACAATCCAGTCACACCATTGGGAACATATATTTGAACTACTATGTGATTCCTTGAACCTTAATTTGGGATACGAAGTATCTTGGATAATTGAAGACAAACCACAAGTCATCCATTATTCCTCAATAAAAATTTAAGATACAATTATCAAATAGACTGCCACCAAAAAGGGGTTACTTTAGTTTTTTTCTTTAAATAAGATCAAATAAAATTTCCATGGAACAAAATTAACTCTATTTTTTGACCATGTATCTGTTATATACTTAATGGGAATAGAATTCCTAAATCCCATATTGTTATGATAGATGATACCTATTCAAAAGTTTAACATATAAATTAATTATTTGAAATGAGATAAAAACTTGGTGGAAGTCACTTAAGCGGACTTCCCAACACCACTGATAATGAATTTTCATATCAATACCCAGTGTATGACTATATGATAGGATAAAAAATCAACAAAAAGGAAGGTGAATTACTATGATATATAGATATATTGAATTATTTTATGGCTTCATAGGTACCATATAATTTTAGATCCCATAAAAAACAAATACATAAAAATGAATCCATATTTTAAATATGTAGAGATCCATTCTGTTAGAAAATTTAAAATGGTCAAGGAATAAGGTGACATGTCTAGATAATCACCCAATTATGTGTTTTTAAGCCATGATTGTAGTCCCAAAAAAATTCATTAATTAAGTCCATGGTTTACATAGACCGGTTTATCATAAACTAATACAATAGGGTCTAAGATACGATCATGGTTTTAGACCATGAACTATGGTGGTACATTTCCATGGTCCATCTAAACCATGTACATAGGATAAACACCATATTAAAATAAAACATATTTCCATTGTTTAGTGATCCATGTAATTGAGTGGCCTATGGACACACACCATATACCAACAAAACCCATTTCCTTGATTTACTAAATTATCATTATAGCCTTCCAAAAATCAAATAAAACTACCCAATTTTGATCTTGTGACCTCTTCCTAAATACTCATAAGACATTACCAATAATCTATGCCCAAGTATATGTATTTATATATATAACTATATAAATATATATATGACTATGTATAATTATAAATTATAATCTTTTAATATATTAAATAATTATATGTGGATGAATTTCATATTGCGACTATTTTATAAAATTGTATCCATGGGCGATTCTAGGGAATCATATTTCCATGTATTTGTGAAACTATGGACGTAGGATATTTTAGAAAGTCCAATTTCCAAGATTTTATAAAACCATGGTCATAGGTGATTCTAGGGAAGCCTATTTAAACATTTTTTAGAATCCTTGGTCCTAAGTGATTCTTGGGAGTTATATTCTCATGGTTTTGTAAAACCATTGTCATATGTGATTCTTGGGAGGCTTATTTCCATGGTTATGTAAAACGATGTTTGTATTTGATTCTATGGAGGCATATTTCCATTTTTATTTAAAAATTTTCCCCCTACATCACTTCCACCATTTTTTCTAAAATAGTGGCAATATGAATTTCGTGTCCACATCCCATGTAATTTTGGGGGTTCCAATATAAATTTTCTTGTTCCCACATCCCCTTACCACCACAATGTAACATAACTATCGATACATGTGGGAATATATCCATGTTGTTTCATAAAAATGGTTATAGGATAACCCAAGGAGGCATATGACCATGATTTACCCCTTATTGTGGTAGTCGTTTCTCCCATGGTTATGATTCTAAAAACCTAGAATATAAAATTCTAGTTGTTTTCCCATTTTCTAGTTGTGATATGTTTTCCTACATGTGAAATCGATTATGTTCTGTAGTTTTTTTCAAATACTATCATTTGGTGGGAAAATTGTTCCTCAAAGAACTTAAATAAAAGTATTTGAATCTGATATTAATTGGACCAATCTGTTAAAGGATTCTCATGGACATTGTATATGTAAAAATTGATGTTTTTTGAAAATATTTAAAAAATTAAAGAGATGCCTCAATGGTCCATTCTCATTTATTTGTGAATTTTTTGAATAATGGTGAATATAATTTATAGGTACTTCTAACATGCCATTTTAAAATTCTTATATTCTTATGGTTTACGTTTCAAAATGGCTGGAGGGCTAATCCACCAAAACTAAGGATGAAAAAATTGTGTGTTATTGTTTTAGAACTAACACATTTTATAGGTTTACTGTACTATGAACCATAATTAGTGACTAAGGGACCCACTTTTACAATAAAATATTGCAATCTTTATTATAGAAGTATATAGTACATCATATAAAATCTAGATTCAACTATCTATACACTACTTTAGTTTGATGTTTTTGTGATGGCCTATTAGCGACGGACTACCATCGCAAAAAGACATTTGCAATGGGGTTCCGTCGCTAATGATATCTCATAGATTACAACCTCGTAATTACATTTAGTATTGATATACCATCACAAATACTTTTTATATATGATAGTGGATATATATTTTGCAAATAATTACCAAAAAATATTAAATAAGTTACTATGATGGGTCCACCACAATTATCCATTTCCAATAGATATCTTAATCTATCAAGATTACTAATTTTTTCAAATAAATAAATAAATAAAATACAAAGATTGAAAATGATTAAAAATATATATATATCATTGAAATATTACTTTTCTAATAATATATTTATTATACAAAAATATAGACAAGTAATAAAAAATCAAACAACATCAATTGTTTTTAGTTGGAGAAGCATCACTCGATGGATTAGGGTGATGAAACTACATACCAATATCACATGCACGCCATCACATATACTTCGACATCTTCTCATATATATGACACTACTTCCCATGACACTACACCCTCTCTCTCTATATTCACTATATCATATCATCCTAAGCTCTCAACCTCTCCTCATACTACTATACAGATGATGAAATTGAAGAAGTACCATAATAACTCTATGTCAGTTTGGATTGAATGTTGATCTCCCAACCATTATTGACACCGTGAAAAGCTTCTTATATCGAAGCCCCATAATCAAAACCTGACCCACTAGTGGAATATTCTTCTCTATTGAATTAACAATCCCGTGAATAAAAAATCAGAGCCTCATACATTTCCTTAAAATATTATTATAAATTATAATAAAAATAAATTTTATTTTATGGATTTTTTTAAAAATAACTAACCACACTATGATGATATTAGTATCCTAAAAGTTTCCTTATTGAAGGATTAATGTATATATTCTTATAAAATTTATAAATTGAAATAGTGGGGTCACTAGTGTCTTATATAATATAAAAAATTATATTTATATTATATATACATGAATAAATTATATAAATTTCCGTATTTCATTGATGTATGTCAAATATATGACTTTCGTACCCTTGTCTGAACACCTGCCTCCCTGCGCATTGGCATCCATAGGATGACCCCCTCTTAGAAGAATCTCCTAGATAAAAGAAGCACAATAAATCCCATACCCAAGATGAGATGTAGCAAGGTCAATGAGAGATGCAAGACTAGTTGAAAACAATTACAAATCTTCTATACATTGCTTTCTTTCTAATGTTTTGTAAAATATGGAAAAAACATTCACGTTTACAAATATCACAAGCCTCTCTAATATAAGATATTCGGATATCATCAACCAAAGACAATAATTTCTTCAAGATAATTTAAAACAATATATCAAAAATTAAATAAAATTTTTAAAATATATATTCTTTAATAGTGTACAATCTAGTGTTCAAACAACTAATGATGAACAACTATGGGAACATCGCCTCATGACACCCATGGCTTGATAAAATAATTAAATATATTCAAACCAACTAGAACAATAACTAAATGTGAAAAACTATAAAAATAAATACAAATAATTAGAATATTATCAGAAAATTTAATGCAAAAATGAAATATAAAATAAATATATATAACAATTTAACATACCTCTGTAAACAATGATCGAAATCAAGATATGGGTGTCTCTATATAAAAGGGTCTGAAATCATAAATCAAGTAAGGAAATCTCCATCCTAATAGGCAGTTCAACCTATATATCATATGAATTAGGCATATTATGAGGATGTCTGACATTAGTGAGAGAAAGAAATAGATCACCATGGGCTTCTACAGACATCTAGAAATAATAATTCTACATGTGATAAATTGTTAATAAAATTATAAAATATAAAAAACAAATAAATACACAAATATCATAATTTTAACAATATGAAAACTTTAATATATGTATTAAATATAAAAATAATAATAAATGATTTATTATAATAATTAACAATAAATAAATACCATAAAATCATATTATAATCTATAAATTTTTGTTAATGTAGATAATAACAATAAAAAACAAATAAATATCCTGTTGAATATAATAATCTAACCTATCAACACCTTTTAGTGCAGATTTCAAATGTAAAAACCTAATGATTTCTAGCATCATTGAAGAAACAAATTAGATCGTTGGGTCTAAATATCTGAAAAAAAAATCAAACCTATAATAATTTTTAATACAAATATAAAATATAAAAAAATAATAAATAGTTGAATATAATACATCATTCTTCATCTTCTTCCTCATATTCACTGAGGAAAAATTCCTCATCATCACTTTTATAATCATTAATATCGATACAAATTTTAGTTTCATCATTGCTTATTACTTCGTCAACATTATCAATATCATTGGTGCTTAATATGGGGGGGGGGGGTCAAAATTGATATTTATATCTCATTGGGAAAGTATATATTTGGTGATGTTTATTGAATATTCTAAATATGTTGTGCTACCAAATAACCATTTTAATTTTCATGAAAATAATTTTTAGTATATTTTATTTTTATTATGCTCCATCATACATTAAAATCTCTTGACACGTCATGGTAAAATTCATCAGAAATTTTATGTGTTTGTTGTTCGAAAAAAATTATTTTTTTGACATAAGAATTCTATTAAATTTAATGTCAATGACTCCACTTCACGATTGAAATCATAGCCCTCTAGAAGTATCAAACCGATGAACATTAAACATTTTTACATTATTTCATCCCAAATAAAAAAACTCAAATATTTCATCAAGAATACAATAAAAGTAAACTTCACTTTCTTTATGATGATAATCTCTCAAATAAACAACACTATTCATATATTTCATTGATGTTCCATATATGCACGTATGAAATCAAAATCCACTAACCACATACCCATTATAATATTTTAAAAATTTAGATGGATGGTTTTTGAACATTTATAATGTTCTATCAAGTTGACATTAATGTTGAGTTTTGTGGAAAAAATAAAAATATTAATAATACATATCATTTTAAAATTGATTAAATGTTCCATGAAAAACAACTAAACTTAATATTATTTGAAAAAAATATGAAAAATTTTGTTGATGATGTTCTTCAAGAGCAGTTGATGTAGTATGTATAAATTTTTTTATGATATAATCATAATATAGTCTATAGAAAGTGTAATATAAATATATTTATCATTTAAATTGTTTTTAAAAAAATAATAATAAATAGTATATACTCCAAAAATAATGTAATTTTTTAACAATTCAATACAACATACATGTTCTCTCTTTGTAGTTCGTCATCGAAAATTCATCATTCATGGTAACAACAAAAATCAAGCTCAGGTTGATTGAAAACATAAAACTACTGCTCAATGAAATCCAAAACTTTTGGGTCATTGAGACAAATGGGATAATGTTTTAAAGGATATTTTGACTGAAAATAATAAGATTAGAAATTGGAAATTACCTCCTACTTGTAAACTTCTGTAATCGATCCTTAAACTGATGCATTTTTACCTACATTATGCTTTAAAGTTTTCACACATATCTCAAACAGATTCATATATCAAAATTGTACTGACCGACCTCAATTATATTTATAAAAAAATGATATATTAAATTTTCCTTTGAGTTAGAGAAGGCGGACGAGATTATTTTCTATAATTTATATAAAATTAAAATATTATAATTTTTCAGTAGACAATATGAATCATTATATGGTTTTTTAACACATATATATAGGAATAAATATAGTATTTCGGTCAACAATTCCTATATAAAAGAATTAAGTAGCCCACTAAGAACAAAACACAATAATATTTCTATTATGACTTGGATGGAATGACTTTTTAAAAAGATTATATTTCCATTTTTATGGAAATGGGAAAAATTAGAAACACAACAATGATGTAACTAGAAATCTCTAATCCATTGATAGAATAATAAATGACATTCTTTATAAATAATCTAAGTGGGGTTTGGATTTATTAAATTGTGTGATCATTCATCATTAAATAATTCATGTATTGGATATTTTAAAATCGTCTAATGATTTATCCATGCCTTAGAATTATCTTTGGTCTTACCAGAAATTTTCAACCTGGTATAAAATATGTTATAAAAAAATTATTCTCAACATGAATTTCATCTTACATGTGACTGACCAATAAATCAAACCAACATTAACGATCCTGAAAAACAATTTTATTTATCCAATTATGATCTTTCGAAACTATTTATTTTTTGTACCATTTATGGTTCGGCCAAAAGTATCAAGAGGTAAAAAAATTATTCATTGATTTTTCCTAAATACAAGAGAGCACTGCTAGAGTGTAGTCATATTCAATTCTAAATTTTGTAAAAGTATTTGTGTTTCTTCAAATAGGGTGATATGTCGGAACAAATCTTCAA
The DNA here is from genome assembly GCA_963277665.1 of Viscum album. NCBI lineage: Eukaryota > Viridiplantae > Streptophyta > Magnoliopsida > Santalales > Viscaceae > Viscum > Viscum album. Next base: position 1,607,587,874 of record OY728123.1, read on the forward strand.
TGACAATAAAAATAACTAGTCTTTCTCCCAAAGTTACTCAAAAATGCTTCGTACTCAGTAATGAAGTAAAAAAATTATTTTATAACATGTGTGATTTATCTAGATAACATACTATATTCAAGAAATTTACATATCTTCAACACTAATACAACCTTCAATGTAAAAATATGGTCTACAACTATATCAAATGTAGTCACATACTTATTCAATAATGAAATTAATTAATCAATTTGTTGTTTTAAATAGACATTATTATTATTAATTAGATTTACTATAATTAATAGCAACAAATATATATGTTTTTCGTTTATCAACCACTATGGAGGTATGTATGGCATTGTAATGAAAATACGAAAACATGAATATTGACTACTATAAGAACCAAATGGAAAACAATCATCATTAGATAGACCCAACTGTATGTTATATGGATCAAAAGAAAAAAAAGGATGCATCATATCAAAATGATTCCATGAATCACTATCACATTGGTTATTTATGATTTTACTGATTGAAAAATTTGATTTTTGCCATGTTATCAATGTAGTTGTTTTGAGAGAAATAAAAAAAATTGTAAACATGGTGTAATTGGAGAATAACTCAACAATTTTATAGTAAATCTGGACTTTCCTTATTCTATCTCCTTATATCTCGATTCTCTACATGATGGAAATTTTTTTAATGATTAATAATCACCATAATAAAGGATGTAGTCATTTTAAAATGAATAAATCTTCAGATAATTATGACCCAAATTATTAACCAACCTCTTACTGTCATATAAACTTATAGGTAATATATTCCCTTCTGGAAAAATGATTTAACCAAAGATAAAATATGATGATAGAAAATATTTGACATTCCAAAACCTGATTTAATAGCTATAAATTATATAACAACTTCTTGATTCCTCATCTAACATCTTGGATATAAAGACATCTTAGTAGATTTCAACAAATTATAAAATTGAGAGGGTTCTGATTTTGGATTTAGAATTCCATTCTGGTGTTTGGTTTCTAGAATAAATAATGCACCTGCATCATGTAATAAATTATGAAATGATTGATCTAGAAACAAAAAAAATTGTCTTGCCTAATGAAATCTATTCATTATATTGATTGAAAAAAATATAATATTTTCAAATACCATAACCTAGTATATGAATTCTATAATTTTAAAACATTTAGAATCACATAAGACCGCATTTTCAACATGGGAATTAAATATTTGTTTCAGAAAAAAATTCTTAATTCAAAGATGAAAATGATAGAAATATTTCCACACCCTCAATATAAACAATATTTCTACTAGATCTATTAACATATTTTGGTGATTTTTCCCATCATAATCATATAATAGAAACTAGTGTATACTTACTCAATCCATAGTTATTTAAAAAATAGAATTAAGAATATTTACTATGATTTGTGACCAATTGTGAATTTTTTTATATTTTTTCCAACATGGAATATTCTTGGGAATATGATCAGATTGAATAACTTAGTTAGCACTATATTGCAGGGACTATAGAGGATTTTCAAAGATAGAATGAAAATATTAAATATATTATATCATAAGCATTCTATATTTTCAAAATATTGGAATATCTCATGAAAGGTGTACCAAATGGGAATTCCGAGACTACTGTTACATCTGGGATACGATGTTTACCCTAGGTGTGACATAACATTTTTTCACATTGGGTTCTTGGTTACATTTCATGATATGGTAATTCATTTTATATTTTCATTATAATTTATTATAATAAAATAAAGAATCTCTCAAACAGTGTATCATATGAAAAATCAAATAACATCATTAGGTCTGGGATGTGAGTTTTATACTTGATAGGAAATAAAATTTATGAATGTCGGGAGTTTTGTAATAGCACTCATGATGGTAATTAATTTAATATATTTGATATAATTTTTTATAAAAAATGATGTATCTCTATAATTTTGTATCATATTAGAAATCTGAGACCACTGTTAGGGGTTTACCTTTGGTGCGACGTAAATTTTGTGCGCATCATTTGTTTGGTAACATTACACGCAATGGTGACATTTTTAATATTTTATTAATATTATATATATGTTACAAAATTTAAATGAATTATTAATACTCCTTATTTTAATTAATACAACATTAAGAAAATTTATTTTCAATTTCTGATAGTTTTTTTTATTTTATATATATTTATTCAAGGTATAAAAAAATTTAGGATTTATTACAAATAATTTTTTATTTTTACTAATTGATAAAAAAAATTATTAACTAATAGAAATTTTTTATTAATTATATGTGAAATTATTATAAATATTAATAATTTTTTACAATTAATAGTATTTCATATTTTTACACATACAACTTATTACAAATTGTTGTAATTTCCTCAAAATTAAAAATTATTATTAATATTATTTTAATTAAAATGAATATTTACAATTTAATTATAATATTGATTAGTTAATTATTAATTGTTATAAATTATTTCAGAATTATTACTAATTAATTAAATTATTATTATTCCTCTAATAATTGTTATATATATAACACACTATCTTAATTATAATAAATACATCAAATATATTCCCACACTTTTAAAAAATATATACATATCAAATCAATATATATATATATATATTAACAACTTATTTTTTTGTAAATTTATATATATATATATATATCTTCACATGTATATAAACATATATACATACAAACATTTACATAATTCAAAAATAAAACTTCTTTTTTGAAAATTTATATAAGTATATTCACATGTTTATATACAAATACATACATATATATATATATTGAAAACAATACATGTTTTTTATAAATATATATATATATAACCATTCACATTTTTTAAGCATTTATCTGTATTAAAAAGGTAATATATATAAATATATTATAATATTTCCTAATTAATATATATACCTAAAATAAATTCTGACACTTTATTTAAACAAATTTACACATCAAATATATATATATATATATACATATACATACATGCATGTATATATATAATCATGTACGTTTTTTAAACATTTATATATGTATATATTCACATGTTAATATATATATATACACACACATCAATATATCAAAAATTATTAGAAAATAATATTCACAGGAATGAAAAAAATGTAATTAAATCATAGTATCACAATATAATAGCGTTTAACATCATTACCACAGTTAATGTGTTACCATAATTCATAAAAATCATATCACCTATAGAATGCAATACAATTAACCAATTAAATAGATTTTTATAAACCCTTTCAATATAAGATAGCCCTTAGATAATTTTCATAATAAACATATCACATATAATTGCATAAAACAATATAACTATAATAACATAAACTACCAAACTAAAAATTCTACTGAATCTAAAAATTAAACAATGATGAAAATAACCCAAATCAATTGAAATAAATTATGTGAACATGATGAACTTGAAAATTAGTAATAAAAAATTTACAATGACTGTAAATAAAAAAGATTAAAAAAGGATAAATATTTTATCATAGGGTTTTCCCAAACTAATTCAGGTACAATAAAATGAAAACACAACAAATAAAAATGAAATATAATATAAGAGGAATTTTCCCTAATATTATTTGAACCCGGAGCTGCAAAAAATTGACTGCAACGAATTATTTCAGAGGGGGTGGATGTTGACCGTCGTGGTCCATGGATAGTTCAAGAGAAGAAATGTAGGAGAGAGAAAAAAAGTGAGGTTGTGTGTTTTTAATTTAATATAAATTGTAATTTAATTTATTCTATCTCAAAAATGTTCTTCATCAATAGTTTTTGCGATTTTCATTATTTAATGTCACAAAAAAGTCATATGTGATGACAAATAGCAATAGAATTATCCATCCACCACTATTAGTAGCCTCAAAAAAATTTCCGGCCGGATGGCATGTTTTTGTGCCAAATGTATTTCTAATGGAACACTTTTTCTTTAAAAATAATATCATTTTGTGATGTAACATTTGTTTCATCATAAATAATTCTTTTTTTCAGGACTATTTTTGATGGGTAAAGTGCATTTCAAAATTAACCCATATCAAAAATCCTATTTTCATGTGTTGCCCAAAAAATATACTAGATCAACATTCCAATAGGGGGAATAGGTAATCTAGAAAATTCATTGAAACCCATCAGGGTGGATTGGATCCAAAGGTTGAGAGGCACTTTATGGGCATACAAGATAGCCAACATGACTCTCAATATTAGGATCCCTTATTGAATAATCTATGGAATGATTTACCACTTGCCTGTGGAGTTGGAGTACAAAACATATCGTACTATCAAATAAATTAATATAGACATGGAAGGATATGTAAAAATAAATATAACTGTAGTTGTAGGTACTATAATAAATTATCATATATGCTTCTAAAATTCAAGAATCTATAACGTAAGAACTCAAGTGGATCATGATATGTAGATAAAAACCAGTATTTTCCATCTTGGAGACCAATTGTTTCTATCAAAATCAAGAGTCATGATATTGTAATGTAATATTTGTTCAATATGATAAGGTCTATTTATAATAACTCATGTATACTCCTATACTACTACGCTGATTATAATGGAAGAGGATGAAAACATATTATCTATAAATGGAGATAGATTGATGAAGTACCATGGGAGTCAATAACATAAACCAATGGAGTATCTCACAATCCTTCAATATATCTTTCAATAACCACCCACATTGTTGTACCTATCATTATAACATGATTACATGATCTGATTCTACATAAAACTTGCATACATGATTAATTTTTCTGAATGCTTTAGAGATGTTTCATCGCTTATGTGTGTGGGGGGGACCTATAGTTTTTGGTCTTCAATTTTGGTTTATTTTTCATTGTCAAATTTGTTTGAGTTTATTTTCATTTGTGGGCACTATTTGAAACTTTAATGTTTAATATGAATACCCTAGTACCTCTAAATACATGTCATGTTTTAGGAACAAACTTGGGCAATTTACACTCCTTAAAATATTAATGAATTGAGATTTTTTTCTAATAATAAATAAAGGAAACTGATAGAACCATACAGAATATGTAAAGAACAGGAAATTCCATGGGATTTTTTTTCTTAAATACATGGGATTTTTACCAGTCTGTGAAAATTTACAGTGCTTGATTCCAAGCCCCGGTGTGCCCGGAATTAATTTCTAAAGTTTTGTTCTAGTACGTTCAGTAAACGTGCAAGAGAGATTTTATATCTTTTGAACCGGTGCTCGAAACTGAAATCTGAGGGCACCGTTGAACTCGCAGCACCGGTATTCATTTAAGAAGACTTTCACCTAGATGGCAGTTGGTTGAGAAAGGATGTTAGTTTTTGTGTTTTTAATTAAATTAAAATAACTGTGTAACTTATTTTTATTGTTGGTAATTAAAAACTCCAAGAGGTGGTTAGAGGTGGGGGTCACCAGACCATAACCTCCCTTGAGAGGTTATGGGGGTGGGGCCCACCCGCACATAACCTATATTGGGAGGATATTTTTTCGGTGGGGAACACCGGGGCTTGTAACCTATTGGAACTCCGCAATTAAGTGTAGAAACCTTTAAACATATCTTTGATTAATTTTTACCAACTCCCTTCATTTAATTGAAACTCTCCACCTCCCGTAATTTTGATTTTGAACCAATTCCACCCCATTAATTAAATAATTTGTCTCATTTAATTTAACACAATAGTTTTTATTGTGGTGCCAACAAATAATAGACATCTTCTTCTTTTATTTTTCCCTTGGCATTTTGGTGGAGCTTGGGAAGGAGAAGAACACTCCAATGAAGAACGCGAAGAACGCTGGTGATGCTTCTTCCTTGGTCTTGTATCCCGAACACTTTTTGACGCAGGAGCTTGATTTTGGAGTGCATGATGAACATGGAGAACAATGAAACGACGTCCGCCTTTCTGTGAAATTTTCAACAAAAAAAAATACGAGGTAGGGGATGTTTTATGATGGAGTTTTACCCTCCGTTATTTGCTGTTAGTTGTGATCTTAAGGCCTATTGATATCACTATAACATGGAAGTCTCGAGCCATATGAACATGGCCTGACCCACCACCTTCGTTTTAGCTCACTTGTTGATAACAGCGGCGGTGGCGCAACAGCGCCCCCGGATGAGTGGACCGCGGAGGGCCAACGGTGACCGGGGATGGGCCGACTGCGAAAGAAACCAGTGGCACAAGGACATTGGGTCACTGGAAGGGTGTGGAACCATCGCACCACATGGAAGAATGGGGGCGCGGCTAGGCCATGCTGTGGCGTAAGGGAGCAGTGCATTCGTGCCGCGTGGAGGAGCCAAACCGCGGCCAGGGCAGGCCGCGACAGAGAAGCAGAACCCCAGCTAGGGCGAGCCGTGACATATTAGTAGACGTTGCCGACATTAGTCTGGCTATCGGTGGTGTGGAGTGACGGGCCCATAGTCCAGCCAGGAGGAGGGGGGACCCCGATGGGTCCCACGTGACAAGGACTGGCACCACCTGGCGTCGGTTCCGTCCCCACCTGAACGGTTCATCCGTTCGGGATTTCTAGGGGGCGTGTGGTAGCCCCATGGATGCTGCTTAGGTGGACCCCCCACGGGCCGTCGAGACGCCCTTGTGGACCGGTCCACCCCCTCGAACAGGACCGCCCTTGGGTCGGGCCACCCCCTCGGGTTGGGTCGCCCTTTGTTCGGGCTGCCCTCAGGTCGAGCGGCTCTCGGCCAGGATTCCCCCTTAGGCTGGGTTACCCTCTTGGGTCGGGTGAGACCCGTGGACCAGGTCGGACCCACAGGCCGAGTCGAACCCACGGACCGGGTCGGACCCCAGTCCAAACCCGTTTGACCCGAACACACCTTTTCGCCCATAACTCAGGCTATGTATGTTTGATCAAAAAACTGTCTATGGTGATAGAAAGCTTAGAGCGAGACAGTGATTTTGGAATATGCCACTTGAGATTTGGATGCAGTTGGGGTATGGTCGGGTTGGTATTAACCTAAAATCCAAATGGGCCCCCGGGATGGAAATGTTAATAACTCACAGACCGGGCGTCTGATTGACGTGTTGTCTATTGTGTTAAGACCCATATGAAAAGGCGGATATTTTGAGATACTTTTACTTGGTACTTCGTGATAGTTAGAGTATCGACCTATAACTCATGGAGTGGATCATCCCAGAGAAGAGCGAGCATAATATGGAGACCTAGTAGTTGGTTGAGACCTGACAACTGCTGACCTTTTGACTCGGAGTGTTTCAACTAGCCCAGCCGGAAGCGCCTCTATGTGACGCAGTAGACCTATAGTGGGGAGGGCCCTTGTGTGACGCGGAAGACCCACGGTACTCGACAGGAGGACTACCACAGTATTCTATGAGGGGGAGCACCCCTATGTGATTGTGGTAGACCCATAGTGGGGAGTACCTCTATGTGAGCGCAGCAGACCCATGGTACTTGATAGGACGAGTACAACAACAGTCCAAGGATAGTGGGAAATGCCTCTATGTGACATGACAGGCCCATTGTACTCTCTAGAGGAGTATTACACCATTAGTCGAGGTTCTGACAGTATGACTAGGGATGATACATTATACTACTCCTTGAATAAAATCCTGGTTTGAGCTGAGTCTTTGACTTTTGTGTTATACTAATGATTGATATGGGTTACTAGATAACTTAAGAATATGTATGGGCATATACCTAAGTAATGATTATCTGTTGATTTCATACTTTGTGGTTTATCCTTGTTGGTTTGGTGAGACATTGAGGGTCTCAGGGTCCCTACTGAGTATCGTTATACTTACCCCTCCACGGTCTATGTCTACACCTCGTTGTGTTGGTTGCAGATGATGGACAGCGCTGGCTGAGGCAGACAGTAGCAGGACTGGACGATACCCGAAGGTGTACCACTCGACGTGACAGCACACTGAGTGGACGGACAGGCGTGGAGTGATGAGGAGGCCATCTGTACCTACCCTTCAGGTAATAAACCCGAAGGATGACCTAGTATATACTTTAATTTTCTTCAGTTGTACTTTCATTTTAGTTGAACTTGTACATTCATATTTGGCTTGTATTTCGGGACCCTTTTACCTTCCGACACTTCTTTTTTATACAGTTTTACTTCGTGTTTTGCTTCCAGTTGTTTACTTTGATGTGTTCTTTTATATTTATAAAGGCAATCCCTACCCAATTTAGGGATTTACACATTTGGGGCTAGTTTCCAGCTCCTGGCCTATAGAAGTCAGGCTTAGGGTAGTCACGATACGGGCCCCAGGGGATGGGTCATGACAGTTGGTATCAGAGGAGTTGGTTATATCGCAGAACATAGTACTATGCTTATTATTTTCTATGAAGCAATAGTGTTAAGGGTAATAGTGTAGATTTATGTTCAGGGAGTCCAATTTTGGTGCAGGCAGCTGACGGATCCATACACCGGGACCCTGACAGCAGATTTTTAATTTAGTGCATGAAAACAATGATTGTGTGTGTGTCATTAAAAGTGTTCTTAAGTCATCTCAACTAGGTCAGCTCACCTGGTAAAATCGTTTGACTGTGTCGTAATTGTTTCTTTCAGTATGCCTCCCCACAGAGCCCCGAGAGTCATACACTCTGATATCCCAATGAGTGACGGGGTCTCGGTGCAGGGCCCTTTACTAGCGGAGGCACCAGCAGACGATGCACGCCTCTTGAGCATGTTTCATGATTTCCAACGCTATATGCCACCTAGGTTCTAGGGAGAGACCGAACCACATGTGGCTGAGGATTGGCTGGAGGCTGTGGTGAGAGTCTTCTGGCTAGTAGGGACACCAGAAAACTTCATCGTGATCCGTACTGCCAGCCTGCATCAGGCAATAGCAGGCAGATGGTGGAGCCTAATACTCCAGGTCCATGACGGGGCAACTATACTCTAAACAGACTACAGAAGCCTATTTTGGGCGGAGTTTGTCCTATCCACCCTTCATGCGGTGCAGATACAAGAGCTACATCATCTGCAAAAGGGCAGCATGACAGTGGCACAGTACTCAGTGTGGTTCACTAACATCTCACGCTACTCCATAGATATGTTACGGGACCCATTCATCAGGCCCTGGACCTTTGAGCAGGGGCTCAGGTGAGATATTAGGGTATCAATGATCTCCCCCAGCATCACGACACAGGCAGGAGTGTTATAGAGAGCCCTCCTAGTGGAGATTTTCCTTGTTAAGCAGTCACCAGCATTGAGACCCACTACTACTCGACGTGTAGTGGAGTCTTCTATAGATGGTAGTAGACAGATGACACAGAGGTCCAAGGGGACCAGACCCACAGGTGGGGGACCATAAGACTCAGGATCTATTGTGTGAGACACCTGGGGCAGTGACTTATCTACCAAGAGAAGGTAGTGTTACTCGTGTGGCGTGCTTGGTCACATGGATCGTGACAATCCGACATGCAATTCAGATGATCAGCAGATAGTTGAGGGACCTCCCAAGCAGAGGCAGAGGTTTGATCAAGGTGGTCCACAGGGCACAGGTGGATGTGGCAGAGGAGCTGGTTGAGCAGCAGGCGGTGGACGATGTTACGAGGTGCTACTACCACCACCACCAGGAGGTCAACCCCCACTATAGGGAGAAAGTGGACAGGGGAGAGATCAGCTTCAGGTAGCCGAGTTATATGACCATGGCACTCTAGAGATGATTCAGGATACGATCTGTGTCTACTCCAACTTAGTTGCAGTTCTTATAGACACATGTGACACTCATTATTTCATTCCCACATCACTCGTTCGGAGCTTGGAGATTCTGAAGGAGGCATTTGTTTGATCCTTATGGATATAGACTCTTGTAGGAGATGATTCGATGATTACGCACCAGTGATGGTAGTGTGAGCTTGCTCTAGGAGGCGGGAGCTTTCGATGGGATCTCTTAGTAGCGGCGTCGAGGCCTTACGACGTCATCTTGGGTATGGACTAGATATCTATAGTCCATGCTCAGTTTGACTGTATTAGGGACAAAGTGCGGTGTGTCCGCACTTATGGGACTAGGTTCACCTTCACCGGTGAGAAGGGAACCTTTTCTGCACAGGACATACTTACTCGGAGGAGGGTGCAGCCGATCACTCACCAGTTGGCTTTCCTTACCCTCAGAGCAGCTGATGTGGAGAGTCAGACTTATCCTGTAGTGGTGGACCAATAGGAAGATGTTTTCCCTGACGATGTCCCAGGAATACCTCCTCGCAGATAGGTGGATTCCTACAATGACCTGTACCCCAGGACGACACTGATATTTACTCCAGCATATCAGATGGCTCCCACTGAGATTCATGAGATACGGGTAAAGGTTGAGGACTTTCAGGGGAAGGGACTCATCCGGCCTAGTGTTTCTCCCAAGGAAGCCCCGATTCCATTCTCCAAGAAGGCGGATGTGAGCTTCAGGCTCTGTGTTGACTACTATCGCCTAAATTAGGTTACTGTAATGAAAAAGTACCCACATTTTAGGATTGACGACCTCTTTGATCAGCTTAAGGGATCACGGTGGTTCATGAAGATAAAAGTCAGATTTGGCTATTAACAGCTCAGATTTCGAGATGATGATGTGTAGAAGATGGCCTTCAGGTGTCGGTACATCAACTACGAGTTATTGGTTATGCCCTTCAGTGTAACAAATACTCCAGCAGTGTTCATGTGTCTCATGCACTGGATTTTCCAGCCTTACCTCAATCGCTTTGTCGTGGTATTTATCGACAACATTATGATCTACTCGACTACTGAGGAGGAGCATGCCTACCATTTGAAGGTAGTAGTGTACACACTCAGAGAGCACCAGATTTATGTTAAGCTCTCAAAGTTCCCGTTTTGGATTCGAGAGGTTCAATTCTTAGGACATGTCATCTCGGAGGCTAGAGTTGCAGCAGATCCAGCGAAGATTGAGGCAGTACTTGCTTGGGAGCCACCCAAGAGTGTGACGGAGGTATGAAGATTCTTGGGCATGGATAGATAGTACCAGTGATTCGTTCTATAATTCTAAAGAGTTGAACAACCACTATCATCCTTGATGAAGAAGGTAAACCCTTCGTGTGGTCGGAGAGAATCCAGTAGAGATTTCAAGAGCTGAAGAAGATGCTGACTAGTTCCCCCATCTAGAGGCTTCTAGAATAAGGCATTGGGTATGTAGTCTACTACTACGCATCAGGGACCGGAAACAGGTGTGTACTAATATAGGAGTGAGCTGTGATCACATATGGTTCTCAGCAGCTGAGAAAACATGAGCAGAACTACGCTACCCATGACCTGGAGTTATCATCAGTGGTCTTTGCCTGGAAGAAGTGGAGGCACTATCTGATGGGCGAGAATTTCGCAGTGTACTCTGAACACAAGATTCTCAGGTATATCTTTTCCCAGAAGGACCTAAACATGAGATAGCGGTGTTGGCTTGAGTTCCTCCAGGACTATGACATCGAGATTGTATATGATCTAGGGAAGGGGAACGTTCTTGCGGATGCACTCAGTAGGAGATTTGGTGTACAGCTGCTATTAGAGGCGATAGAGCAGCTGCCTACCTTACTAATATCCTTTGTGGATAGTGATGGAGATGCATTTCTACGGGCTATTATAGTCACACCTCAACTTCTTCAGTGATTCAGGGAGGCTCAGCGTGGGGACACTGACTGTGAGATGTGACGTGCTTATATATCGATAGGGTAGGCACCTGATGGATTTTCTGAAGATGGGGAGCATGTAATTCTTTTTAGAGGACGTACTATGGTACCAGTAGCACTTCAGGAGGAAGTGTTAAGGGATTCCCACACATCCCGTCTAGCGGTTCTTCCAGGAGTTGCGAAGATATAGCAGGACATTTGACGACAGCACTGATGGCCTGGTATGAAGAAGGAAGTATCTGAGTTTGTCTCAAGATGCCTCACTTGTCAGCAAGTGAAGGTGGAGCACCAGGGACCAGTAGGCTTGGTTCGTCCTTTAGAGGTCCCAGAGTGGAAGTGGGATGGGATATCCATGTACTTTTTGATGGGTCTTCCAAGTACATCCTGGAGTCTTTATTCGATATGGGTGATTGTTGACCGACTCACCAAGTCATCCCACTTCCTACCGATCAGAGAGCATGGTTCAGTAGAGAGCATCGGACACCTCTATGTGCAGGGAATTGCGAGTTTTCATGGAGTACCATCTTATATTGTATCCGACCATGACGCATGGTTTTTTTCCCGACTATGGAAGGGGTTGTAGGAGGCTTTATAGACACAACTTCATCTGAGCACCACCTTCCATCCTCAGACAGATGGCTAGACCGAGCAGACCATCCAGACCCTCAAGGACATGCTCCACGCATGTGTCCTCAAATTGTGTTGCAGCTAGGAGGATCACTTATCTTTGGTGGAGTTTGCCTACAACAATAGCTATATCTCCACCATAGGGATGGCACCTTCTGAGGCGTTGTATGGGAGACCTTTCAGATCATCTTTGTGCTGGATAGGCCCTGGGGAGTCTCACTGGTGGGACCAGAGATGGTACGAGCTACTACAGAGAAGGTGCAGATCATCCAATAATGGATGAGGATTCCACAGAGTAGGTACATGAGGTGGAGACCTCTGGAGTTTGAGGATGGAGACCATGTCTTCCTAGGGTCTCACCTCGACGAGGTCTATGGAAATTTGGTCGAGGCAGAAAGTTATCTCTGCAATTCATCGGACCTTCCCAGGTCCACAGTAGAGTAGGCGAGGAGGCTTACTGCTTCGCTCTTCCACATCATTTGCACTGACTACACGACAAATTCCACCTATCTCAGTTGAGGAGATATGTGCATGACCCTTCCCACATCATCAACCATGGAGAGCTGCAAATCGATATCAGGGAGACTATAATGGAGGCTCCAGTGGAGATTGAGGATCGACAGGTGAGAGCAATTCATGGATGGTCGATACCTCTGGTGTGTGTTCGCTTGCAGCACGGGAACCTCTAGAAGAGAACATGGGAGTGGGAGGCTCAGATACGTTCTCAGTACCCCCCCCCCCCATTTGTCACTTAGTTCGAGTTTTAGCTTATATGGACCTAAATCCCTAAGGTGGAGAGAATGTAAAGACCTGGAATTTCCATCGAAATTATTTTTCATAAATAAATGGGATTTTTACGAGTCCGAGAAAATTTATAGCACTTGATTCCGAGACCAGGTGTGCCTAGAAAAAATTTCTTAAGTTTTGTTTGGGTACGTTCAGTAAACATGCGGGAAAGATTTTATAACTTTTGACATGGTGCTCAGAACTGAAATTTGAGGGCACTGTTGAACTCACAACACCTATATTCGCTTAATAATACTTTCACCTTGATGGAAGTTGGTCAAGAATGGAAGTCTGTTTTTGAGTTTTTAAGTAAAAAAATAAGTGTGTCCCTTATTTTTATTTTTGGTGGTTAAAACCCCCAATAGGTGGTTTGAGGTAGGGGCCACCACAGCATAACCTCCCATGAAAGGTTATTGTGGGGGGGGGGGGGCGAACGTGCACATATCCTCCCTTGGGAGGATATTTTTTCGGTGGGGTCCACCCAGGCTTGTAACCCCTTGGAACTCCCCATTTAATTGGATAAACCATTAAACATCCCTTTGTTTAATTTTTTCCGACTCTCTTCATTTATTTGAATCTCCCCACCTCCACTGATTTTAATATTGATCCAATTTTACCACATTAATTAAATGAGTTGTATTATTTAATTAAACACAAGAGTTTGTATTGTGGTGCCAACAAATAATAGACATCTTCATCTATTATTTTTCCCTTGGAATTTTGGTGGATCCTGGTAAGGAGAAGAACTCTCCAATGAAGAACGTGAAGAACGCCGACGATGATTTTTCCTCGGTCTTCTACCCTAAACACTTTTCAAAGAATGTTCTTGATTTGGGAGTGTATGAAGAATGCGGGGAATAATGAAACAATGACCAAAATTCTGTGACATCATCAATGAACAACAATATGAGGTATGGGTTGTTTTATTATTGAGTTTTACCCTCCGTTCTTCGTCGTTAGTTATGCTCTTGAGGCCTATTGATATCACCATAACGTGGAAGGATGAGGCCACATGAACACGGCCTAACCCTCCCTTATCGTTTACCTTGCTTGATGATGATGGAGGTGGCGGCGCAATGGCGCGTCCGGAAGAGTGGACCGCGGCAGGGCAACATCAGCTGGCGACGGGCCGACCCTGAAAGAAACCGGCAGCACGAGGCGACCGGGTCACTGGAAGGGCACGACTTTGTCGTGTCGTGCGATGGAAAGGGGGCGTGGCCAGGCCAGGCCATGGGGGAAAGGCGTGTTTCTGTCGTGTCGTACGGAGGAGGAGAGTCGCGGCTAGGCCGGGCCACGGCGGAAGGGCGCAACGCCTGGGTAGAATAGCCAAACCGCAGCTAGGGCAGGCTGCGGCGGAGGAGAAGAACCGTGGCCAGGGCCGGCCGCGGTTGATGAGCAGAGGAAGCCGGCGTCGGGCCAGCCGCTGGAAGTGCAGTGTGGCTGGACACTTCGCGAGTCAAGAGCAGCGGGTCCCCACTGGGTCTCGCGTGACAAGGACTGGCGCCACCTGGCGCTGGTTCGGTTCCCACCCAAACGGTTCATCCGTTATGGATTTACATGGGCCGCGCGGTACCCCCCCTAGATGTGGTGTAGGCTGACCCCCCACGGGTCGCCGGGCATCGCATACAGACCGGCCCACCTTGGGTCGGGCTGCCCCCTTGAACTGGGCCACCCTCGGGCTGGGCCGCCTTGTGCCGGGACGCCCCCTCGGGCTGGGCTGCCACCTCGAACTGGGCCACCCTCTGGATGGGCTACCCTCTAGTCAGGCCATCCTCGTCCATGCCTCTCTCGGTCTGGCCACCCCCACGGTTCAGGCAGCCCTCTTTGGCCGGGTCGGACCCCAGTCCGAACCCATCTGACCCGAACACACCTTTTCACCCATAACTCCAGCTATGGGTGTCCGATCGACGAACCGTCTGCGGTGATTAAAAGCATAGAGGGATAAGGATCTTTTAGAATACCCCAAAGAACTTTTGGACACATTTTGGGTACTCTAGGGTTGGTTTGAACCTAAAATCCAACTGGACCCTTGGGACGGAAATGCCAATAACTCACAGACCAGGCGTCTGATTGATGCGTCATCTATTGTGTTCAGACACCTATGACGAGGAAGACCTTTTGAGATACTTCTACTTGGGACTTTGTGACAGTTTGAGGATATTCCTGTAACTCATGGAGTGGATCCTCCCAGAGATGATCGAGCATAGTATGGAGACCTAGTAACTGGATGAGACCTGACGACTGCTGAACTTTCGACTCGGAGTGTTTCGACTATCCCAGTGAGAAGCTCCTCTATGTGATGCAGTAGAACCACATTCGGTAGTGCCTCTATGTGATGCGGTAGACCCATGGTACTCGACAATAGGAGTACCACTGGAGGCAATGGGTGGGAGCACCTCTGTGTGACCACGACTTACCCACAGTGGGGAGCACCTCTACGTGAGCATAGCAGACCCACAGTACTCGAAAGGAGGAGTACTACTGCAGTCCAAGGATAGTGGGAAGCGCCTATGTGTGACTCGGCAGGCCCACTATACTTGATAGAGGAGGAGTACGTCATCAGTCGAGGTTCCGAATGTATGACTGGGGATGATACTTGATACAACTCCTTGACTGAAATCCTGGTTTGAGCTAAGACTTTGACTTTTTGTGTTTTCCTCATGATTGAGATGAGTTGTTAGATAATTTAGGTATATATATGGGAATATATCTATGTAATGGTTATCTGTTGATTTCATACATTTTGTTTTATCTTTGTTGGATTTTGTGAGACCCTGAGAGTCTCAGGGTCACTACTTATATCATTATACTCACCCCTACACAGGCTATGCCCACACCTCGTTGTGTTGGTTGTAGACGACAGACAGCGCTGAATAAGGCAGAGAGTAGCAGGACTAGATGGTATCCGGAGGTGTACCATTCGACATGATGGCACACAGAGTGGATGGACTTGGAGTGCTGAGGAGGCCATTTGTACCTACCATTCAGATAGGAACCCCGGAGGATGACCCAGTAGCTGCTTTAATTTTCTTCACTTGTACTTGCAATTTTATTATTCTTGTACTTTCCTATTGGGATTGAATTTCCGTCCCCTTTTACCTTCCATCACTTCTTTTGTATATAGTTTTACTTAGTTTTTTGCTTCCAGTTGTGTACCTTGATGTGTTTGTTTGCAGTTATAAAGGTAATTCCTTCCCAGTTTAGAGATTTACGGCTTTGGTGCTAGTCGTCAGCCCCTGGCCTATGGATGGCGGGCTTGGGGAAGTCCAGATACAGACCCCGGGGGATGGGTCGTGATAGAATAGACTACGTAAATATTATAAGATAACCAAAAAAATTACATGTAGAAGAGGATGAGGAATAATTAGAAGACTCTCAGAACTGTAACTATTCATGCCCTTAGGCTGAGGACCAATCTTGAATGTCGAATACAAATTATTAAGTTTGTTTCCCCCTTCCATCCCTAGTTACATATTTATAATGGATCCCACCCATCTCCATATGATCATGGCCTAATAGAATTCTAACCACATTTTAGGCCCATCGAAAAACAAATAGAACACTCCCTATTGACTATATGTGGACCCCACCAGTCCCCCACCCCAAACAAACTCGAGCCACAATTACCCAAAAGACCTTTATTCCACAAAAGTGGAATAATAAGTCCCTATCACTACCACCTTCTTGAAAACCCACCTTTTCCTAATGGTGTTATATGTTATATGCACACGAAGAAATATTATATACCATTCGTACTCCAGGGAACTGAGGATAAGGGGCATTGGTTAGACAATTAGGCCAAGAATTCATCCATATAGTTATTCTGGCATCATGGTCCTATAGAAACTATTGAACATATATATTGTCACTACCTACATTGTATAAAATATCTTGTATGGACCTTTTCTCTTATTCGACTATCCATTTTCAGTGTGTATCCCTATCCTATCCTCCTCCGAGATTCTTACGTCCCGATAAGACAATTTCGTTCATGTATATTAGAGACCATGTGTCTCCCTTCGTTAGAATGGACACTGTTGTGTTGATGTTCTCTAGAACCCTCAGATGTGCCTCATGATGTGTGGTTGATGCCGAAATGGGAAGCACATTATGAATAGTCATAAAAGGTGCACCTTGTTTGCTACCAACAATAAATGAACACCCTAATTTCTTAAAATAGATTCACTCCCTATGCATGATCCCAAATGGTTGCGAAAAAATTGACTTTCTTACTGCACTAAAATTCTACTGCCAGTTAGTGTCTCTATCCTATCCAAACCAGAAGTCACTCATGTACTCATCAGTAGACTTCTTGGTCACCATTTTCATCATTTATTACGTTTTCATTGCAGTCATATGATCTTCTTTGGTAGTGCTTCAAAAATTATCATGAATTTTTTTCTTTCAGTTACATTCATGTGAACTCAGCCGGTATTCCTTAGTCTAATAAAAGCAAATGTTCTGATATACCCATAATGATTTGTCATGTCATTGTTATTTTTATTTCTTCTGGAGTTTGAAAGATCATCAAATAACCCTCACATTTCTCTAACCATGTTTTATGTTCTCTTCTAGAAAATTCCTGTAGCATGAGTTGGCTAGAGTGCTTGTTGAAAAATATTTCCAGATTAGAGAGAGATGCCCATAGCTCCTGCATGTGAGTCGCCTTACACAATATAAGCAATCATAGTCCAAAAATAGGGTGATTTGTTTCTGATTTTTTAAAATCCTTTATTTTTATTCATGTGTTTCCATCCTGAGGTAGAATATAAGGAAACCCTTATTTTGGTTTTTGCAAAAGAATAAATTGCAGTTTGAGACTTGCAGATTTTTTTAGCAGCAGTTCACAACTGGATAACCTAGATGCAATTCCATACAAAGGCGAGAGTAGTTCACTCAAACATGGGAGATATTCAATATTTATATTTCATTGTAGGTATTGAGGTGTAGACCAAAGTCAAGTTTACCACTGTGATTCAATAGAAGCATCATCAGAATGTGCTTTGTCCATTCGTGTTGAGAACAAGGTGCACCTCTATCGATAGAAGAATATGCAGGGTGCATTGCTTTTGTGTGTGTGTGATTTGAACATTTTTGTCACCATTTAAGGAGTCATGGTATGATTCTTTTCGGATGAACGTGTGGAAGTAGTGGTCATGGGCCTTTGTGAACATTAGTAGGTCACCAAGATGAACGTGACACCCCCAAAAGAAATAGGCAGAGGGTAGTATTGGTTGAATCCATGATGAGAGGAGTTCAGAGAATGGAGGAGAAGACCAACCAATTGATAAAACCCAAATTAAGAGACTACATGAATATTAGAATATAAAAATCATAATTACATATAGATGATGTGGTGGAAGAATATGGATACACTCGGGATAGTTCCCACACAAGACCTTAGATTAGTGTACAATATAAAAGGACAAAACCCAACTATTGTCTCCACTTCCCCCCTCTCATTCCTTGATATTTATTTAAAAGGGGTTCAACAAAATCCACATTGTTCCAGCCTAATAGAATAATAACTTCATTCTATCCCCTTATAAAAATTAATGGCATACTCCCTCTTTCCTTCACTTGGAACCCAAAGGTCCTCTGACCCAGACGTACTCAACCCAAATTTACCATAAATCCCATTATTCCTCCAATTTTGCATAACATGTCTATCAAAAACTCAAAAAAACCCAATAAATTTTTATTTTTATTCTACATAACATATTAACCAACATTTAATGTCACTTACTAGTGAGGCTTTGAATCTAATTTTGATATATTTATTACAATTTACTATTTATTGAGTGAAATAGCCAACAAGAATAACAAGAACATATTGAATATTATTTTTAAAAACTTTATATAATTTTATTATTCTATTTTATACATCATTGAGGAATATATTTTATTTTAAATCCTACTTCTTCCAATAAACTCTATTTGGAAACCTATAATTACATTTTTTCCTTATTACACTATAGAGACATTAATGAATTTGTTAGGAAGCCACATTACAATAATAGTATCCCTATACAAATTTTATAAAATCCCTTGAATGATATAAGTTGAAATAAAGTGTATGGGAATGGAGAAAAATATCAAGGAAACCAGTTTTTCATGTACTATTTAAATCAATTTAAAAATTTACCGTAATTTTTGTGTTTCAGAACTACAAGAAAAATCATTATAGAGATATTGCAATAAATGTTGATAACATTATTCAATGATGGGAATAAATATCCAATACTGTTTGAAGAAACAAATCCCTCTAAATATATAAAAATTGAATCTAAATAAAATCCCATGTTTTTAATAAAAAATAAGAAATAATGTTGTTATGAGGAGGAGAGTAAGTGATAGAGATGATGATAATAATTGTGTTTTCAAAGGAAAACTAGAACAATGAGATATAGAATGACCCCCACCTACTCTATAATTTCTTATGTTCCTCCCTACCATTGTGACAAGAATAAATATTTTTGAAGAACCCTACTAAAGAAAATAGGGGGAGTAATGTTATTTTTTGTGGAAGAGATTAATAGAGTGGGATATCAATAGATAATTAAAGAAACTAAGTTGGGTTATGGAATAGGGAATTAGTGAGGAATCCATATATGAAGTAAACTGAAAATAATTGATTGAGATTCATACTAGGCTTATAACTCCTTATTTATCCTCAGTGATTTTATAATCCATATCATCCACCATTACTCCAAATAAACAACAGAACCCAATCCGAATTCCCTCATGATATGCATAGATTCCTGAATCATTGGGTGGAGATATATAAATTCCTCAATTCTATGGTAACATGTATATGATCTTGGAATAGGAGGATCCCTGCAACAAAATCATATTGAAGGATGAGTGGAAAAATACTGTAGAGGCATGTATATGTGTACATGAGAGGAAGAATGAAGTGGGGTTTAAAGTGAATAAACCTCTATAAATATTTGTAATAGAATTAAGAGTATTTGACCCAAAAGAAAGTTTTTAATTGTTGTCTTTATATTCTATGAACATTTGGTCTTATATATATATATATATATATATATATATATACAGGGAGACTACATTTTTAAGGGATTAGAGAGGAAATATTGGTTTGACTAGTATGACATTCTAGGATTATGCTGCCACTTTTATTTTCTAATTTCTCTTTTATTTTAGCTGTTATAATGTTATTCATTGATCAATTATTCATTTATATATTTGAAATAAGTGAGTGAAAATTATTATTCAAGGTATCGTAGAATAGTTTTAATTCTTGAGTCCTAAAACATTTTTACAATACATTCTTCTTACTTTATTAATTTCAATAATTCAATAAAATATTTTAGTTTCAATATGTTTTTGTTTTATTCAACTCTATTAATAAATTCTTACCTTGGATGAGGATATATTAACTCTCAACAATTGATTTCATTCAAAATTTAGTGAATATTTTTTGGCTAAGTGGTGAGGTGATATGTTGTTATTGACATGTGATGAAGGGATTGTGTCTGTTCTTGCATGTTTTTGGAATAACATGTTCTGGTTGTCTGTAACATAAAAAAATGTAAACCCCTATTAAAAAATTTCCCATTTGAAGGATGGTAAACTTAAGTAATGGATTTTTTTAGCCCAATCCCACATTTATTTTCAATAAATATTAAAAGGGAAGCGGTTTTAGAACCACTCATTTATCAATAAATAAGAAGAAAAACTCAATAATTGGAGCCTAGGATAGCATTACAATCGAAAAGATAACCCTAACCCGATCACATTTGTCCCATAACTTTTTTCATTTGATTTTTTCATTGTTATTTCTTGTAAAAAAAACATATATTTAATTAAACAATAAGTGAAATAGACATTTTTCTCTCCTATATGGAGATAACCTACGGTTCCCACAACTACTACATTATCTTAGGAAATGAATGGATTTGTTTACATTCCATGAAGAAGTTGTGTCGCATTTCTTGTATATATTTTAAGGAGAATATTTTTTCTTATGTGGAACACCGCAAAATTCTAATGTAAAACTGTGTATTTGATATTGTCCATGACACGCAACACAAAGTGCATGAAGGAATATAATATCTGGATACTTTAAAATATATTTACTATTTAATGTTGATTCTATATATTTCAATGAATGAAACACCAAGTTATCTTTTCTTACAGTCTATATAAATCTTCCTTGATACCTTGTATTATACTCATGAGTGGACATCCTCCATATCTTGCTATACATACATGAGAGACCTTCCTAAATAGCTTGAGTTACAAACAAGACCAAATCTCACTGAATAACAATGTATTATTAAATTATTATTATTTAATATAATATGACATAACCTAGAAGTTATGTTAGAGGTTATGACTAATATTATATAAATTATGAAAATATATGGTTTAAATAAATATAAAAATAAATCTATAGGTTCCAATTAATGAGGAATGAAAATAAGAACCAATTGGATATAAAAAAAATATTATTAGTTTATACTTCCAAATGAATTTTGTATAAATAACAATAACTAATTAATATTAGTTAATAATTTAAATGAAATATTTATGTTATATATTTAATAAAATATTATTTATATTAATCCATTAGGTTTGATATCCATAATATTAGAACAAATCCTATTTTTCAAATAAAAAACCAATATTTTTATAAAGGAAATTTTACCACCATTTAATGGATACCCATTTTATATATAAATTTTCACACATTAATTTATTAAATATGTCAAAATAAACTTCATATTATATCTTGAAATATGAAAATTATGTTAGTGTAAATTTTTAATAT
Organism: Viscum album; assembly: GCA_963277665.1. Taxonomy (NCBI): domain Eukaryota; kingdom Viridiplantae; phylum Streptophyta; class Magnoliopsida; order Santalales; family Viscaceae; genus Viscum; species Viscum album. The sequence goes on from OY728123.1 coordinate 1,607,609,740, forward strand.
TTTCCAGAAACATATCATTTTTAATGAATACTTCAAAATACATAATTTTAGTTCAGAAATAATTTTTTTTCTAATTTATTTATAATCTTAAATTATACATTTTTTTTAGATATGTAATATTTTTATCAATTAATACAATTTAGTTCACTGGAATCAACTTCAATTTTAAATTTACTATAAAAAATAGCAAACAATCTGATATTTTTACTTTAAAAACATGCATTGTCATCGTACCTATAAGTACAATTTTAAATTCATTTCTTCCAAATCTATGATTTGAATTTGAAAAATTGGATTCAATATTTAGAATTATAATAATTTATAATGTCAAATAAGTTGAACATAGTTTTTTTACAAAAATACTAGTGAATGTTATTAAAAATTTTCACAATTATGAACTCAAAATTAATCTTAATAAAGGGATAACCCTTTATCTTATGGGACCAATTCACCGAGCCACATATACAAAACCCATTTATTTAACATATATTAGACATTAATCTTCCATTATTTATTTTGTATTTTTTTTGTATTACTTTTTTTATGTAAGAACATGTGTACACCTAACTTGTTTCCAAATATTCTAAGTGAGTCATTTTCCTTCCCTATAAAAGCCACAAACTCTCCCAATTCTTGACAAATCTCAAAAAACATAGTTTCATAAAATATCTACCCAAATAGATTCCAAACATCCATAATATCAACATTTAAGCCTACATTTTGGAATAAATACTTCCATGGAAACCTTTTGTTATAGACCAAAAGAAGTTATCCAAATAAGAGGTAACGTCTTCACTCAAGATTTTTTCTTTCATTTCCATTATCCACTACCTATGCTCTTATTATCCTATGATTACATAAAAAATAATTTCCTAATTATAATAGGATTTTTTTGAGCTATTATTTCTACCTACACATATACAAACACCCACTTAAAGTGTAAATAATATATTATTTCTGTGTGCATCGAACTACTGCCACACAAAATGACGATTGTTTATTTGTCCTTTACCAACTATCATGGTGGCCATTATGATTGAAACTCTATTTTTTTAATGTTATATATGATATTTATTATGTATTTATACATATTTAATCCTTTTATATACATTAATTTAATACATTCTATTTTACGTTAATATGATAACATCATTTGAGGAAGTGTAGACTACCACCCCCAGAATGTGATGTCATTCGTTCACACAATACATGTATGATATTAATGACATATATAATTAAACATATGATACATAAATAAATTATATATGATATTAATTAAATAATTTAATTTCTTTAAATATATATATATATATATATATATATCATTATCTTTATTACCCTTTCACACATATAATAAGTGATAATGTTATGCGTGAAAGTGTGGACTACTGCCTCCTTGACATGATGTGATTCCTTTTTCATCATTAGAAATATATATATTATTATGTATAATAAAATAAAATTATATTTATTATATAATTACTATTCTGGAATGATATGGTGTTACTTTCATTCCATCAATAATGATCATTGAAAAATAGGAACATTACTCATGCGTACGTACGACCTACTGTCTCCATGATTGTATCTTTGATTCATTTTTCATATACATAATCAATGATTGATTTAAAATATAAAATTTAATTATAAATATGATAATTATGTAATTTTTATTATTATTTATATATTATATAATGACCCCCTTAGACCATTTTTGATCTAACAAGGTTGTTTTGACCCATAAACTGAATTTGGACAAAACACCCGACATAAACTTAATTGTTTAAGTTTTTGTATAAAACATGGTAGTAATTGATATAAAAAAAATATAAACATGAAAATGGATTGAAGAAATTATAAAATATACATAATATTATTATATATGTAGTTGAATAATTTTCATCTGAAAGAAAACAAAATGTTTGGGATTCTACTTTCAATTTCATTCTGTAAGGCATACTTAATTGTCGTTCTCCAAATATCATATATATTGTGCACATAATTCCACATTGACACATAATATCATGAATCCTAATATCTGCATGTTATTAAAATGATTTATTTAATGATTATTACCTTTTTTTTTGTCATTAGTCACTTCATTATAAAGGAATTATCATCTTACTTTCCACATCTATTACATAAGTGTTTTATTCACCAGTTACATATTATTTATGGTGTATCTACTAACCCTTTTTTATTTTGTATCATTAATAATTTTACCTTAAAATTATTTTTAACATTCATATAATGTTATTCATTTTGAATATTATTATTTTTAAATGTTTCAAAGTGGTATGATTCACATTTGAATTTTTAATGATAATTTTCCATAAAAATAAAAATAATTATATTTCAATAGTATTTCTATTTGATATAATTATAAAACCATTGTTAAATAAAACCTTTCATTATTCTTTATATATTCATGACCATTTTCAATATTAGTACCAATCAAAAAATCTTTAGTATAGAGATTTTTTTATAAAATTGTTTTAAGAAAACCTGACTTTATTTTTATTTATAGTTAGAGAACATATTTTCATCTAAAAACCTTTTTTAGTTAATATATTTTTCAAACATATTTTTTAAATTATTTGGTAATTACTTTATTACATCTTTTTCTATTTTACCACATTTCTAAAAGAAATTTCGTTGTTATTTTTTTGAATGTGGCATTTTCTATACATTTACTATACAAAAGGAATATTCTTTTTAGATCGTAAAAATTGTACGGATTTATCTACCATCATTTCACTAAAGAAACCATTTCAAGTTAAAAAGGATTACTTTTAAATTAAATTTTCTCAAAAGGGATTTTCAAAGAAATACATTTTAATGATGATTTTCAAAATAATGGATATTATTCATTAGAATATTTTTAAAATTTATTCACTAAATTCATCAATGAAACGAACCTTATATTTTTACTACACATGGGATTTTTTGTATTAATAGGATCATTATTCTTCCTTTATATGTTTTATGATTTATTTGGTTAAGGATAGTAATCACATTCACATCCTTTATTTTTTAGTCCCCCTGAAGTATTCAATCTCATATGATCTTTGAAAATTGAATTTCCTCTAATTTATGAATTTCACTTTTCATGGATATTACTATTGCCTCAACCATATACTATTTTACATACAATGTATACTATGACATTAAACTGATTATTTGGGAAAATATGGATAAATAAAAAAAATTATTCAATATGGACATTTGATAAGTCAAATTGTTTATTTGATATGAGGGATGATTAGGACATGCAACACATGGGTAGGGGCTTGTTAATGAAATCCCCTCGATGCGTCTGTTGTCTCATGGGATGAATTAGTTGTGAAAATTGGCGTAGGTAATCTATTTATTCATGGCACTGTTCTATGTACCTGGGAAACATGGTATCCCATAATTTAGAATTTTCCATCATTTATATCGTGTTATTATTCGTTCTTGAGATTTTTCTATGACATATCTATGGATTCATTTCATTTTCAGATCATTGATTAAATGGAACAAATTTCAGTTTCATACCATACCATATTTATGTTTCCTTATCAATTTATTTCAATGTTTTGTGTTTCTAGTTATTACCTTTCCATATTTCTTATGAATTTCTATCACAAATAATTGTTTATATGGAATGTGAGTTCAGTTATTACAATGTCATGATAATTATTCTCATTGTTTAATTATTTCGTTAACTATATTTTTCTATTACTGAGCATTTGATCTCACCATTATTTCTTTTTCTTTCCCCGGGAATCCAAGAAGAATACTATGAAATATATCTATGGATTTAATCAATGGATTAGAGTTATCCTTAATGAAATTTGTTTAGATATGATAAAGAAAAAATGTTGTAATTATTCTATTCATTTATTAAGCCAGACTCATTTATGTATCTATTATAACAAGAATAATAAATTGATTAGTCTTTCAAGGATTGATTCCCCATAATAAATAAAATGTAATTGAAAGGGGACACCAGATCCATGGCTTCTGGGGTCAGGTCTAAAAATTACGTCTATTAACACATATACCACTTATTGAATTAGTGAATCTTCATTGGGTTAATAGTTTCTCTCTTATTTTTTTAATTTATATTGAATATTTAGCATGAAACTCACTCTCCATGTATTTTTTATATTATTTTTTTCTTATAATGTATTATTTAGAAACACAATTTTAGTTTTTTGAGATAATGATGCTACCGAAGCGGGATTTAAGATTCCTGCTACTATTATGAATTATTTAATTTATGATTTTGAAAGCGGTGTATGTTATTTTTTATGATATATACAGTGTTTTTACAGTTGATTAAGTTAATTATTGGATGACTAATGTCTTACCATTGTGTGGATGTAGTGGTGATACTGTTGAGAAGAGGATGATGATCATCTAACGGAAATGTGTTATGCTACCACTAAAGAACAAGGCATAGTGATACCATCAGGGAGAAGCTTCCAATACCGTTGGCTATTTATGCTTCCATTAATTATTTTAGAATTATATATATCATGGAAACTAAATATAAAATCCAAAATCATTTATGAAGATTTTATGAGGGGAATTTTTGTAGTGTTGTGTGTCCACTATATAGTTGTGGTGATGAGTTGAAATCTGCACCTATGAGAACACTAGATGAGTGTGAGGGAGATGATTATAATATAATATTTAGACTACTATTTCAAAAAAGATCCATGATTTGGGTTCAAGCATGAACTGCATGAGGAAGGTTTAACTTGCTTCCATGAATATAAAGTTTCAAGCATTCGATATGAAAACAAAAGATAATTCAAACAGGCAAGGTCATCAGTGTTCCTAGATACTTAGAAGTCGGAGAAGATATATAATAATATATATACACAAACATAAACATACTATATATATATATATATGTATTTAAACAATATAACATATATATATATATTAATAATCATAAAAAACCTAACATGAACTTTATTTAATATAAGACATTAAAACTAATTAAACAAATATTAAAAAACATTAATAGAGGATACATGACAGATATATTATACACGATATCATGTTAAATATAATTCATATATACTAACATATTAACATATGTGACATAAATTAATAAAAACATATTTTTCATATGATAAAAAAATATTTAAAACAATATTGTATGGTGTGATGAAAAAATAATTAATCAATCCAAAGAACAAAAACATTGAATCAAATAATAAAAACATTACGTATATAATCAATAAATGTAAAACAAATTGTGGAAAATGTAATAAAATAAGACCTGAACAAAACAATCTCCCATTTTTTATTATAAAATAGTGAATTTAAAACCAAAAAAAATAATCCACCATCTTGTAAATAAAGAAAAAGATTAAAAATAAAATTTATTTAAAGGGGTTAAAGTAGACTGACTGATTATCCCTTTTTCAATTTATATAGATATAACATTTAAATCTAAATTATCATTAATCATATGAAGATCAATATCAAAAAATAACCTCCAACTAAAAACATTCCCAAAAAATAAAATTTAAACACATTATAGAAAATCTATGTGCACCTATCATAGGGTGGAGAAAAGGCTAATGTGTTTTACCTAGTACTGAATAGTTATTGACTACGGCTACCTCATTTAGGGAGATTCACAGTTGATCACAAACTATTTCATATTCACTTTTCTCTTTTGGGAGTTTTATTATTTTATAAAATAAAAGAAAATATTGGGGTAATGAAAATGTAATTTGTAATATAAACCTAATGTATTGATGTAGTAAAATTGAGTGAATGCTGTTAAAGAATAATATAAATTTTCCAGAGAGATTTTCTACTAAGGATGAAATTAAATGAATTCTTTTATACTTACATAATTCACACACTCTATAATATGTGTGAATTAATCCTTCTGCATCAGTTTTGAATATTTAATTCACTTATATAATCACCAATTACACTGCACACCCACCACCCCAATCAAGGTAGAATGGTTGTGAAAGAAGAAGCTAACCCTTAGATGGTTGCAGTGAGGATTATACTTAGCACACACCATCCTTAGATTAACTTATAGCATTTATGAACATAAATTTGATTCAAACACCAAATTACTCAGTCAGGATATTACTTATTCTAGTTACTCTTCTTTATAAAAATAGAGAATGTAATATGTTTTATTAAAACATGAATATGAGTTAAAACAAAAATAATGGAAATTAAATCTTTAATAGAAAATAAAGTAGTACAATCTCCAACTATATTTCTATGTCAAGTGGTAGATCCCCTTTATAGTTGCATAGCCACGAAATTTATAGGCATTGGTAGCCCAATATTCGACACTTTTCACTATATTAAATATCTTATTAAAAAATTGGAGTTTTTGTCTCTTTGAATTGGTAAAAAGTTTATCCTTTTTATTCTTGGAAAATCTCTCCATTAAATTTATCTTTGATACTATCATATAGTAGATTGAATTTCCGAAATTCTCATATCATCACCATGATCTGTATCCTGATATAATTTCACATCATCCTTCATTTTAGATAAATTCCATTTTTCATCCTACTCAACACATAACATAGAATCACATGTGTATAGAGGTTCATGAAATGTTATCATCCTAAAATTCAATATTTTTATTTTATTTTTTTGAAAATAGTATTTTGCCTAAAACATGGGTTTCATCATGGAATAAAAATTTATTTTTTAGGGATTTATTATCTCATCCATTTCCTATCAACCATGGTCAATTCCCTTTCCCCCTATGACAAAGTGATATTTTTAAACCTATTTTACATCAGCCTTGGTATGTACTATAAGATCACAATTCTATTTACAATGTTATTTTATATTCCAATAGATATTAGGAACCTCAATCATCATCCCTGCAATGATGAAAAACTTCTATGGAGTATTTCATGGTGATAGTGGTAGATAGATTCGGTTGGGCTGCTGGTGGGTGGTAATCGGCAGATTCAGTGGTAGGATGTGTTGATGATATCATATGAACCAAATCAAGCCAATGGTTTAAATACCATGGTTGGGTAGAATGGATTGGTCATAGCGGTAGTAAGTAGAGTTAGAGGATGAAGGTAACAAGAAATATTGGAACGATGGTGGTAGTGGTGGTGATGGTAGAAAGTGGTGGTAGTGTTTTGCTATTGTGGTCGATGATGACACTCGATGGTAACAGACATTTGTAGTAGAAAATGATGGTATCACCCACCTTTATTCTTCTTCATCCTTAGAGAATAATAATGAAATTCTTGAAAATTTTATGGTTGTTGCATACCTCAGGGTTGTTAGTGGAGGTGATATTGATTTCATAAAGAGGATGAAATGAATTTCTATACGATCCAGTTATAGTAGTCTAGTGGAGTTTGAACATGGTATTGATAGAGGGTGAGTATGAAGTGGGTGTGAATAACGCAGATATGGGATGGTGTTATTTATACACATAATGAATAGTACACATTAAATCTTTTCCCTCATCGGTTGTGCACAATGGATGAATGATACATTATCATACTGGATACTTCTTCCTTATCTCGAATTCCTGGTGTGGGGATGTGATAATATATACACTTGCACACCTCACATTTTAGTGGCATGTGTCGACACACTTGGCTCAATGGACCTTATCCCAATTCATTCATGTGTTGCATGTGTGATCTATGGGCTCCCATGTCCACAAAAACATTCCAATAAAACATTATATGGGTCCCTATACATGATTGGATAAGCCCATGGGGATTCTCCTTGAGCAGATATGAGGCCTCAATTTTCTAATGAAATGTGATAAAAACTTCATCGTATTTCATAAAAAAATTAACATTGAATTTTGTTAATTATAATAAATATTAGCATTAAAATTTTTATTTTTATTTTATAATAGTTATTTAAACTCTAAAATTCCTAAAACTAATTAAATCAATTGAATAATTGGGAAAAAATATTGTAATTTTTTTAATATTATTTTCATGTAAAAATATATACATAAAAAATCCCCACACATAAACTATGATTATCCTAAATCATTGAATCTAAAAATAAACTAAATAGGAACAACATGTTATTATATTTAAATTTAAAATCAATAAAATCAAAAGATTATCAGTGGTATTATAAAAATTTCATGTTCCACAAAAAATATTCATTCAACTGAAAACTATTTAATGAAACCATACCTGTCCTAAAATTTTTCTATCTCCCAATAGAAATTGGTGAATCTTCTCCTTTTATTCATCATCATATCATAATTATTATTGTTATGAATACTAAGTTATGACTTACCACAAAATTAATTATTTTCTCCCATCATATAATGGGATAATTAAAAAACATGTTGTGCTCATTCAATGAATACATTCACCTTTCCCTGATCTTTTAAAGGATCCACCTTCTCCAATTTATAACAACTAAAATCACATGAAATCATGATGAATTTAAAATTAAGGTTCTCATGACACTAAAGCTTCTGATATCTAGGAAATCAAGTTTAATAAACATATTCTTTAAGAGGATGTTTATCTATAAATAATAAATCATGATATCCACATTAAACAATAGTTTTCCTCTAAAAATAGATAACATCACCTTATAAAGCTCAGTGTAAGGCCATTAACAATGTAAGAATAATGAAATATGTACACCCTATTTGTTTTTTACCTTTTTAATTATTATTATTTTATAAATAAAATTTTCAGGTTTTTAAAAAAATTTATTCATATAATAAATCTTGTATCCAACACCTAAATCCATATTTTAAAATCAACGGTCAAGTATAGGTTATTTTTTATTCACCCATGCCACAACCCTTTTTTTAATTTTTATTTTCTTACAGGGGAAGCTATGAAATAAAGAGAATGACCATGAACAATATCCAATACCTAAAAGAGAAACTCCATAAATTTTCGTTACTATGTTGTTCATCCCTTCTACAATGAATTCCCTCACCCCCACACTTCAACATTAAAATATTATGAAAATTCATAGTGTTAGGTAGGTATGGGAAATACTAGGCTGTAATGTGTCTCAATACATACAAGATTATTCATGGATTCTACTAGATAAATAAAGATTAATTTATATCATTTAATCTACTATAAGGGATAAACTAATAATAATTCATTAATCATTTTAAATGTGACGTTGTACAATCATAGATTTTAAATGTAACAATGAATACTTTAGTTTGTGGAATTCCCCAAGATCTCTCATGAAATATCCTGAAGATAGAAATGGGAAGTATTAAATCTATAATTCCTATCAAGAATGAAACATTAAGATGGAACAAAACTCCTAGCATGCAATAAAAATAAAAAATCATTCCACTTGATTTTCATAAATTTAATGTATGAAAATGGTAGGGAAATTTAATCTATATAAATTAACAAATTCAATAAAATCATGATTCTTAAAACTAAAATCACATTATGTACTATTAATCATAAAATCCCCCAAATCACCCATTAAATATCAATATCATTGAAATATAAAACAAAACACTATTGGATTTCTAAATAAATTATGTCTACGGTATCAGTCAAGTAAAGTAGAAAGTTAATGTGTGGACTTGAATATTTTTTTAAAGATCAAGATAGATTTTCAAAAATATATGGTGTTAAATGTAAATGTTTTTAAAAGTGAAATCATGTTGAAGTGCAGCTACAATCCACTCCCTTTATCTTGCAATTAATTTTGTGTTTTTTGTTCCATCATCATAGAGGAACTATAAAAGAAAACAACTCATTTATGTGTAAGGACCTTGTCATTAGATATCAAAAAGTTAATGGGGATTGGAAATACATCCCGATAAATAACAAAATTATTTAATAATAAATAAATTGAAATATGAATCCATATAAAACAAATAAAATCAAAGGAAGACATGTCTTGGTTTGATCCACCAAGTGGGCCCAAGGTTGTGAATTCCTTTATAATGGTTGTACCAGTTGTTATAAAAAATCTGATGTTGTGTGGTGTTTCTTTTATTTGACCCACCAAGACATACTCCTTACATATTTCATTAGTTATATATTTTATCATTACATGGATAGTGTAAAAAAAATCCAACCCTTTAGAAATTATTAAAAACTTGAATGGTGGGGGAAGATATATAGTAGGGTCTACATCCTTTCGAATGCCTCTTGTATTACCACTTCTTTAGTATCCTCTGCTTTCTCAATGTCTGTTGCATTGCAGTAATAATATAAGGTAAATTGAGAATGATATTTTATTTGAAATAAATTTTTACATTTATAATAAAGATCATATTCATACCAATTTAAGTATGTAGCATATATATTTGCTTCCTCAAACAAAGCCAGTTAGACCCCATCCTGTTCACCCTTTAATTATTATTAATCATGTTCATGGAACTATTTCAATTCCTCATTCTGAGATTCTTCATTTTAATCATATTCCTCCAATAAAAAACGTTTCCATATTCTAAAATCTGAAATGTGATGGATGATACTGAAGCATTGTTCAATAATATTAGATAAGAATAATTTAAAGATAATACCATACCTCTAAGCTGGTTCGAATTCAATTTATTATTTAGATTCAATTGCCACATGGATTTTAGTGGTAGAAGATTTGGGTATGTAGTTAGGATCCTCTATTAATTCATCAAACTCCACCACAAGGTTCTTTTCCTCTTCGATGGCTAGAGAGAGATATAATGGCACTGGTTCATCATCTTAAAGGATGGGGAGGTCATGTTTCACTTCATATTCATTCAAAAATTCATTAGTATCTTGTTGATATTCTGTATGTACATAATTAGTAAAATATTATCCATGAATTTACTTCATTAAAGGTTGATAGAAGTGGAATGGATCATTAAGAATTTACTTATTCACATACTCAATTTATTTAAATATAAAAATTAATGGGGTAACTTGTTCCTTCTTGGACTTCAATACTTTATTACCATTTTTTACATAATTAATCTTGTTCATAATTTCAAAAAGAGAGAGACTTATAAAATGACCAATTAAAACATTCTTATCCAAAAAGGTAAGATAATCAATCCTTTATAAGAGGGCCTCATCATCATTGTGAACAACTAGTCCTTACACTTGTGAGTAATCTACAATTACAAAATAATGTACGTTTTAATACATCCGGGATAATGATTTTTATGAGATAATGTTTTCTTTAAGAAATAAATATATTTTATAAACGTAAAATGAAAACTGAATGATAAACTACTTGGATATTAAAAAATGGTCCCATGTTTTGATGTACCTATAATAGGAGGGTAAAATAGAAATTATATATTTCATTCTGTAACATAGTAGTTGACCAGGGTTATCTCACTTGAGGGGATTCACTTTCAATCACACAATATTCATTGTTCAATTATTTTCTTTACATTATTTTCTAATTTTATGAAAGAAATTTAAAATATGGGGGTATGAGAATGTGAATTAAAAACTAAACCTAACAAGTCAATGTAATGAAATAAAATGAAATCAATTAAAGAAGAAATTTAATTCTCTAGAGAGATTCGTTCATAGAGAACCTTAATCATTTTCACTTATATCTACAAAATTCATGCACTCCATCATATACATGAGAACCTCCATCAACCCTAGTTGTGAATATTGAGTGTACTTATTTGTTTATCACGTATACTATATACCCACCTCAATCGACAGAGAATGTTTATATAAGAATAATTTGACCATTAGATGATAGTAATGATGATTATAATAATAAAAAATCATTCATATATGAATCTAAAAAATATATGAACATTGAATATGTTTCAAACACCTGATTACTCCGCTTGGATATTCCTCAGGTTAGCTACACATCATCAGGAGTACAAGATATTATAGTTGTTTAAAAACATATATATATATATATAATGGGATAAATATTATTAGAACATGAATATGAGTACAATGAAATAGAAAATAAACTAAATCTATAATATAAAATTATAAAATAGTTTCCCCAGTCCGATTTCATAATCGAGTGGCTGATCCCCTTCACACCCGCATGACGTCAGAATTTATAGAAATTGAAAGCTGAATATATGCCAATTTTTAATCTCTAAAATTTATTCTTCAAATATTTGAATTCTTATATTTTTGAATTGATAAAGGTTTTATCCTTCTTATACCTTTTAAATACATCAAATATATTTTTCTTCTATACCATCATATAGAGTGATAACACAACTTTGACATTTCCATATTCTTATATCTTCAATTTTCTCCATATTAAAAATTATTTCATATACATCCTCTATTTCAGATAAATTACACATGTCATTCTACTTAGAAATTATCATTGTATCTCATGTGAATAGAGTTTTATAGAGTTTTTCCATCCCAAACATGAATCTTTTAATGTTATTTGTGTGGAGATACAATCTTGTATAAAATATGGGATTCAACCAAGAATATCATGATGTTTTCATGGGAATTTTTATCTCATCCCTTTCTTATCAACCATGATCAATCAACACTATAGAATAGAAATATTCTTGAAATCATTTTCTTCCACCATAGTATGCTCCATAAGTTTAAAATATCATTTCCTTGGATATTTATTATTTCAAGATCAATTGTGTACCATGGTCATCCTCTCTATTGTCGTGATCAAATTATCCAGTATATGGAAATGAGATTGTAGAAGATATAAGAGGAAGGGAAAGAAATAAGAGAAAATGGTCAAATGTGGTATTATAATGTGATTTTGACAACATCAAGACATAATCATGCTAATTTTAATGGATACTTGGTGAAGGTTTCATGACATAGTGGTTATGGTGTTAGGATGTGGTAGTGGAGTTGATAGTATCAAGTGGAAGTAGTAGCTATCAGCCTCAGGTAATAATGGAACCCGACGATAGTGGATCTCTGTTATAAAAAGCGTCGTAGCCCTTAACTTTATAATTCTTATTCCTCTTGGATACATAATTAACTTATATATGCATCCATTATAGTAATAGGCCACCAGTGGATACGTGAGTTGTGCTCAATTATGAATAGAGGCAATGATGGAGTTCTATGGCATCCACATGGAGTGTTTTGGTAGAGTTTAAGTTCATTAGTGGTGAAGTATGTGTCTGTGGTGGGGGAACAATGCTGAGACAGGATGGTGTCATTTACGAATGTCAGAAATAATACCTAATTTAATCTTGTACCACATCTATTTTTTACTATGGAGGAACAACCCTTTACCATTATTTATTCCTTTTACTCATTTATAAAACCTACTATTGGGATGGGATCCTATATACACTCACAAAACTCACCTCTCAAAGACTTGTTCTGATACACAAGACCCACTGAGTTCAATCCCATCCCATGAACGCAATATTCTTATGATCTCTTGTCTCACATTTCTACTAACCTATGCCCATACACCCTTGTGATGGTCCCAATTAAAGTTGTTCTAGGCATATGGTCTTTCTCCTTAGTCAGATTGGAGGCATATTTTACAAAAAAAACAAAAATAACTTTATTAAATTTCATCAAAGATAGAGACTGATTCTCATTAGAAAAATAAATATTATTATTCACATTTTTTGTCAATTTTTTTTTTCAGAATATGAAATTCACAATAATTATTTAATTATTAGAATAATTGGTTAAAAATATTGAAATTCCATGTTTTTATTTATATGTTTTAGGTAAAATTTATACACATCAAATCTACACCATTATAAAATAGTTATTTCATATAAAATACAATTTATGAAACCTCATATATTTAATATTTCATGCCCCATGAAATGAAAAATTATTTATATAGTATCGACCAACTATTTAGAAATTGAAGTGGTAGAGTTTAACATAACTAAAATCTATCATTTGTAAGAATTCATTCTATTTTTGGTCTAATTAGATCAGTGACATAATTTAATGATAAATAAATATAATTAAAATATTTATTGTAAGGTAAATGAAAAGAAGAATTTTTAAAAATATGATATTTAGTTATTCTGAGAGATTTATAAAACCTAAGATAAAATTTATCAACATTATATCCTTACAATAGATATTGGAAGCATGTTTTTATTGAACCCTTCCATGTAGAACTCTTAAAAAATTATGTAATTTTCATATTTAGAATTTGATAATTATAACAAAAAAATTATCTCTATTTGGTCTCATCAGGGATACCATGTTATCATATTTATCTTTTCTTTGAACATGCCTATATATAATTTTTTTAATTGAAAAAAACCTTTTCCATATTATCATTCACTTTCAGAACAATTTCAAGATCATCATAGACTATATCATTTATAGATGAAGTATAATTTATTAAACTGTGATTTCATTTTGCAATTTTTAAAAATTATTCTTCAAAATCATTATTTTTACTTTTTCATTATCAATATTAAAAATATAAATTATCAAATTCTCATTTTCCAAAATAAATATTTCATTTAATTTAGTAACCATCATATGAAACTTATTCAAATAAGAATTCTTTTTAGTATGTTTTTCAACTACCTCTTTAAATTCATTAGATATTAATTTAATTCATTTAATTATGATTTATCATAATGAATACTGAAATAATATAGAAAATCAAAACAAAATTATTAGTATTACTAACATTACACGATACAACCATCAAACAAACAATTTTCTTTTAACATGTCATCAAATGGATTTGTTACATGGGGATATTTTCTTATCGCATAAAGGATTTGAGTCACCTTATCCGTTTTAAATTCTTCACTTAAGTCATAATATTCATTTCAATTCCAAAGAGCATGATAAGCATGTTTCCTTTCCTTCTTGTATTTCTTATCTATCCCTTCATTCTTCAACATTTGACTCAGATATTTGGTATGTTCTGGTTTACTAAATTCATAACTAATAATAGTGGATTTACCTTTCATTTCTTATATTTTGAAATGTCTCTTGCATCTCTTACTTTTCCCTTAATTTTTTATGGAAGAATAATGTTTCATTATGATACCTTGAATTCTTTTTACAACAGGATTTTTTTATCATTATCCTTCTCCGAGATAGAAGAATTGGTGAAATTATGAGAATATTTATCATAAACATATTTATATTTAAAAGAAACTATATTTATTTATCAAGATCAATCAATATCAATATTCATTAATTTAGTCTTATATTGTAATAGAGTCCCAATCAACTCATCTAGAGAGTATTCTATAAAATATTGCATTACTCAATAGAAATGTTATTTAAATTATACTTTTTTGGTAAGGATTATGGTATCTTTTCAATCTGGACCCCATTATATATAGTTTCACAATGTGTATACAAGTTTTTGAACTAATATTTAAATCCGTTTCAAAATATCTCATTTACACTTTCAGGATCAATCATTCAATATTCTTAAATTTAGTAGTTTTATGGTCAATATCTATTCTCTACATTTTTTCAATTCCTTGATGAGTTACTTATAATTTCATACAAATTTAAAAATAAGTTTTACAAAAATATATATGACTATAAACACTTATAATAATAGAGAAACAAAAAAATTCATTACTTTGAAATTGAAGAAATATTTGGATGTATAATTTCTAGTTAATGATTAAATGTCAAACAAATGTATTCGATAAGGATTACACAGGATAGTCCAAAATTCAATACCTATATTCTTCAAAAATATATTAATTTTTATTTCTAATATCCATTATCACTTTCATTGAAATGTGATGGTCTTTCCAAATTCAAATATTTAATCTTCTTGACTTATCGTCACTGAAATATATCTTAACTTAGCATTGTTATATAATAGGATATAGGTTTTCTATGATAATCATCGAAATATTAACGAAGCTAAAACATCACTTTGAGGACCACATATTATATCAATTAATGGTATGAGTAAAAATAAAATAAACCTAGACAGAAAATTCCTAAAAGGGACACCCATTTAATACCAGTTGTTAGTATTTGAAAAATGAATAGATATGCTAAAAACTCTTTAAGATGTTTAACTTTTGATACCAAGTTTTGAATAAAAAAATTATGGTAGAAGGTCTAGAGGGGTTTGGATATACTTTTAATAAGATTATAAAAATAACTAAAATTAATGGAATAATGAAGTATAGAGAAAAATTATATTATGATCCTAGAGTTTTTGTTGTGGTTCAGTGTAATTGTGTGAGTTTACACTTTACTTCCCTACTAAAAGAGTATAATTCCATTTTTAAAAAAATGAATATTTTATTGTAATGGTAAAAATAAAAACACATAATATTATTGTTGTATGAATCCCTCCCCTATATTTCTTTTGGAGTTTTCCCAAACCTAATAATATATCCTTTTGTGGGAGCAGATAAAGGTCATAAATTCTTATATAGAGAAGACCCATCCAATGTGTACTATTATTTTTTTCAGTTAACTATTACCCTAAGAATTCATTTTATAGGTAGATTAACCTATTTTTGGAAATATTAATGTTTATAACTCATCCTTGTTGGGGAAATATAAAAAAAAATATTATAGCTAGAGAGAAGTAGAAAGATTGTTGTTGATTAAATAGTTGATGAACTTTCATTTGAATGATATAGAAAACAAACTTAGATAATTCCCAAAAAAAAGTTTTAGATCAAATATACAAGGTGTTATGTCGTCTAAGAAGATTCATTCCTCCATTACCAGATCGAATAAAATGATATAAACTATTGTTACAAGATCACATGATTTCTCAAAGATTACGCACACTTTGTATTACTTCAAGAAAATTAATTGTATCACTATAACATATTTGCATTCCAGGAATCATTAAAGTTCATTAAATAGAAAACCTTTCAGAATATATGATTGGGTAAACCATTAGATTAATTATAAATAATTATAATGATTCATCCAAAATTACCTGGAGTTAAAAACAATTCTATAAAATATCATTGTAATACAAACTAATATAAATATATCATTTGAATAAATTTAAATGAGTCAAATGATTGAATATATAATCCAAAATAATTCCATAAAACATGGCCAAAAAAATATTTCATAAGTTTATAAGATAACTATATTTTAAATTTGAAAATATAATTAAAAATAATAATGATATATAAATTTGAAATAGTTAATCCAGTACTTTCATAAAATCAATAAATATTTCTAATTTTAAATAGGAAAGCAAGTAATTTCATCAAATAAATAAAATTACTCTATTTATATATATATAAATAAAATAAAAAATAAAAAATTAATTACCTAAAAAAATTTATGTATAATATTGAAATAGATTAATAAATAAAACTGTTAAAATAAACATACATTAAATTGTACTGTAAAAAATATATAAAACACAGTATGATAAAATTTGGAAATAAAATTAAAAAAAATATGAATTGTAGTAGAGAAGTTATAATAGGGAAAAGATTAATTGTATCACTTCATGTTTTATGAATTTTTATAACTATGGGTTTCGTAATTTTTTACTCATGGTCAAATATTTTTATAACTATCAGTGGAATGCATCTACAACTACAACCATGAAAGGTGGTAAGGGAACTGATGCAGTTAGAATTAAAGGATATGGTTCCATATCCTTGGGGTGACACCACCTTAGGAGTAATGTGCTACCATTGATTAGATATAGTTGGTGCTACCATTGAGAAGAGGCGGAGGATTTTCTATAATCGGAGAAATATGATACTTATAAGGCTCAAAGGATCTATTCTACAACCATGGAGAAGTAGCTGCTTCCATTTGAAAATGATGAAACCATTAATGTAGTTATATACAATACTTACATGGAAAAAAATAAAAAGAACCAGGCACTTCTATTAAACTCCATGAATATATTAACCATGTTGTTGGGCATTTAATGTGAATCCATTAAGATGATAAGAGATATTTTTCTCTATGACTATTGAATGGGTGTGATGGAGATAATTCCTCTATGAGAATCCCTATGTTCAAGTAAAGAAGATCCATTATATGGTTTTGGTCTTGTCTTGTATGAAGATAATAAAACATTCTTCCATGCAGGTAGAGGTCTCAGAAAAGGAGTTTTTGAACTGATGATCATTCTAGTCGGCACCAAAAATGGGATGGCTAGATATAGATAAGATGAATCATATGAAGAATAAGATGTATATATATATATTTATATATATATACACACTGATGAAATATATATATATATATATATAATTATATAAATATTCAATAATATATATATACAGAAACAAATTGATATAAAAAATTTGTACCCTGAAATTAATATAATATATGACAATAAAAACTATCAAAATATATATTATTAACAAACAACACAAACATTAAAACAAGATACATGGTAAAAATATAATACATATGATTATATTAAATATAATGCATATAAATTAACATATTATCATATGTGATTCAAAGAAATAACACAATGATTTTCACAACATAACTAAAATATTTAAAACATTAAATTATGGTGTGATATACAAATAATTAATCAACCTAAATCACATGTACATTCAAACATTTAATAATATATTAATTATATAGTAATCATATGTAAAAAATTATGAGAGGAAAATGTAAGTACATGATACATAAACATAACAAATATGTATTATAATTTTATTTAAAATTTTATTACAATGATTCTAAAATAAATACTTTTTAAATATTTAGAGATAATATATTAATATATAAATAAAAAGTGTATTTTTTGATTTAAATATTTTCATATAGAATATCAATTTAAATTTCCATTGAATATTTGTACAATAAATTTACAAAATCAATTCATATATTTTTATATACCTCATTTATGAAAATAATGGGGCATCAAGAACCCATCTAGATAGATCACCTAGAGTGCAATCCATACAATGTGTTGTTTATGGGTTTAATAAGGAAACTATTCCCAATTTAGGTAGGTCTGTTTGGCCTTATAGAACCACTCAATATGCAGAATTTAAGCGGAGACTAATGGGTAATCTTGGCCCATTTTAAAATAATTACAACCTCATTTATGATTATCACTAAAATATTTCCTATCTAGATGAAGGATTGGTAAAAAAAAGTATACCAACACCATGTATTCCAATCATCTAGAGAAATTTTAATACCAATTTCCATTATTATAGTTTAGTTCTAATTTCCCATAAAATTTACGGAGCAGTTTTTCACATATTTTTTTCAAAATTATCCTAAAAATTTGACTACCAAAATTCAAAAATAATTAAATGTTTTGATTTTTAATTAAATATATTTACATATAAATAAAAAATGTATTTTTTCACTAAAAATTGATATAAAAGTTTCCCGTTGAAGTTATTAGGGTAAACATCTTCATGAATTTCCAGTGTCAACATCAACTAGAAATATTTTGTGAAAATATTAAAAGGGAATTTTCATTTCATATTTTCACATAAAATTATAATATATATCTATATATGATACATAAATAATCATTCAAAAATTATATTAGAAAGTTATACTATAAATTTATATTGAAATTAATAAGTGCCAACATAAATATTTTATAAAATTTCTAACGAAATATGTATTGAAAATTTATACAAAAATTTTTCAATTAAAGTTGACATTGATAATTTTGTAAATTTTCACAGGGAATTTACAATCCAAATTTCTTGTATATATAAACATTTTCACTGAAAATAAATAAATAATTTTTTCACTTTTTAATTTATTTATCAATACACTTAAAATAATATATAATAAATCAATATTTATATATAATGGTATTATTCCTAATAATATACATGAAAAATATTGAAATTATATATTTATATGTATACATTATTGATAATAATATATTAATTATTTCATTATTTATATTTATTATTTTCAATTTTTTTGTACTTTTATGTGTTAGTTATAATATGCTAGGATTATCTGAATTATTATGTGGTCACTCGCCATATTATCGGAAGTAGATCAAGTTAGAGGTATGCAACACTAGAAATTATTTCCGAACAATCATTGTGTGGTTTTGGGGTTGGGCCTAGGAAAGGTATGGTGTGGTGCATATAAATACCACATAAACAATATTTAATTTTTCTTGAGGATGTAGCTTAGTGGTAGAGGTCAACCAGGCTCTCATTAACGTCTCAAGTACAAATATTATCATGTTACTTATTACACATTTGTGATATATGATTTATTTTTATTTTTCTCACTCCCCTGAACCAATGTAAATTATTATTATAAATATAAATTTAAAATAAATATAACTATAAAAAATAAAAAATAAATAAACAATCTATACGTATGGGTTCACATTAAAATTATATAAAGGAAAATTTCAAAAACCTATTAATATTCTCATAATATAATTTCAAAAATATGAGAAATAGTTTTATGTAACACAATGCCAAATTAAAAAATTACATCATGTTTCAATCATAGCCATAAACCTGAGGGTTAGGTTCATGTATAGACTTGGGATGATATCTTTCCATGGAATGGGATGTTGACTATAGGGTTAATTTCTATGATATATGACATCACATCAATCAAATTTAGGCTGTTGTCATCTAATATTGCATTTATGTTAGGGAAAACATAGATATAATAGAGAAATGCAAAAAGAGGATATTATTTTGATAATATAACATAGACGAGAGATGGGATTTTATAATTTATATATATATAGTTTATAAAAAAATATTAAGTCCCATAATGAGATGGATTGAATTAAATGTTAATTAATACCTTTAAAATAGTAAAACCATTTCTATAAATAATTATAAAATTTCATGGACTTTCATATTATCCATTTTATTCTTCATAAATTATTATACATCATATAAAATAATATTTACAACCATCTTATTTTTAATAATGGTTTAACCTAATCCCATCCATTTTTTTATATAGAATAACCCTTTTATTTTTGTCATACCGGGAATGAAAACATGACTTGGAAAATCTCCAAACTATATCATCCTACTCAAGTATTTATTTGGTATCTTTATTTAAAATGAATATATTAACAATTACAAAAAAATTCATGTCCATATACATTTATATTATGATTCAAAATTATATCATGACGTATAACTAGTCCCCAAATTATAGAATTCATAAAATTAGACTAAGAGATATACCACACATGATTAGTAACATACTCATTGGTCTTATTTCTAACATTATTTCTAAATCAAAAAAAAATTAAATACACCTAAAATTATGATGATAATTTTACTCCAAAAGTTTTTGAAAAATTGATGTTAAATTATGGAACAATGTTTTTTGGAGTTTAATATGTTTTTTCTCAAACATTTTATGGAAATTATGTGTTTTTTTGGTTAAATTCATGATAAAAACATTGTTGTAACCCCATTTTTGAAAGAATGGAACTGGTGTCATGCTACCATTTACATTGGAATAAGATACAAGTAAATCACATCCAAAGGAATGAATGTTTAAAAATCATTGAAAAAAAGTTTCATACATGAATCTTGATTTACAAATTAATACACTAATTACAAAAAAAAATATTTTTCCCCATTCTAGGATAATAGCATTATTCTGTCTAGAATATCCTTGAATATCATTATTAGTACACTTCTTGGAATACTTGGGAGAGGAAAAACAATAAGGGTGAGTTCAAATAATTATTATGGAAAAAAAGAAGAAAGTAATAATGAATCAATGAGAATAGTCAAATGGTATGTTAAATAATTTAACAAACATGCCATGATATGAATAAACCAGGAATATAGTGTATAGGCTATATGGAAAGGTAAATAATGGAAAACACTCTCCATTCAATTAAATAGTTTATAAAAAAATAAAATGGAAAGGTAAGAAACTAAAACACCTTCCATCTAATAAGTGAAATAATAAAGAAATGAGTGCATAGCTATGTTGATGAAATATATCATGGATAATTAATAAATTATTCTTAAATATATTTTATTCTAAATTATAAGATTTATTTTATTATTCACATGAACACCAATAATCAAGACATTTCACGTGATAGTTTATTTCTATGGGTATGAACTTGTCTATTCTGCTTTGAAACAAACTCGAAGGGTTTTTTCCAAACAAATATCACATCATGATATTGCCAATCCAACAAGGGTATTTCTTTATCAGGTCCTTAAACCATTGTTATTACCATAAAATTTCACCAAACCTTGTATTTTGTGTCCCAAGAATTCGTCATATCAAATAAACAAAATGCGTTATCAAATATTTTTATTAAATAAATGATACGAGTTTATCAATATTTCCCCAAATAATCAAATAACTTGGGAAGTAAAAAATTTATGAAATATGGTTCAATATTTAGGAAATAATCATATACATAAAAGGTGATATGGATATTTAAGATAAATTCAATGTCAAATTGTCATAGGAAATTGAATATTTCAAGGGGACTAGAGGGAATCATTGACATGAATATAATTACTATCCTTGGACAAAACAATCATAAACCATCAATAAGAATAATAAAGACGGTATAAATAAAACATATCCTAAGTGGGGTAAAAAATAAAGGGTTTTTATCATTGATGAATAAAAACACAGTAAAAACATCATTTAAAAGCATTCTTAAAGAAAATATAAATTTATTTTCAAAAACATTTTGAAACAAATTTTCCATGAAAATCATATTCGAAAACTATTTATTTATAAAACATACTTTTAAACATGAAATCTAATTTTCAAATAAATGACATCAGGTAAATGTTTGCATGTCATGTGAGGTGAAAAGTACATTATTTTTGTAAGGTAAAGAGGTTAGAAAAATTCCTTTTCGGGAATGAGATAAGAATAATACTTGGAAAAATTTATAGAAGACAAAAATAGTAAAAAGGTATTTAATAAATCATTTGGAAATGTTAAAAATATTGTTTGAAAACATTTATAGAAAATAATTTTTTTAGAATAAAATATGTTCTCCATCAAAACATAGAAATGAATGTGGGTTTTCTTAAAAACATTTTCTAAAGCATTTATGTACAAAAGAGTGGGAAAATGGTACTACTATTTGAGAAAGTTCATTGTTATCAAGAGGAGAGGAAAATTATAGGATTTATTTAATAAGGGTAATAAAATTTCCTCAAATGTAGATACCATTTAATGATCATTAAAATTAATCTTGAGGAAGATAATCCTTAAACATTCCAAAGTGTCATATACCACTTTGAAAAATTTTAAATCCTAAGAGTTATCAAAGAATAAAATTAATTCAAAGTTATATATAATATTTAAATAAAATTATTAATGATATAACATATCAAAATGGTATGTAGATACACCACACAAAATAATTATGTGGTGAATATGAAATTTCTCTCAAATATGTAAAAAGTGAGATGAAAATCCATTACCCTGCATTTAGTTTTGTGTGAACATCCTTTAACCTCATGTATAAGGTGATTAAACATGTTAATATATTATAGTGTAAACATAATAATATTTATAAAATCATATATTAACATTTTATAATATCTTATTTCCTTTTTGTTATCAATAATTCATTATTTTCTCTGTTTCATGTATTTATAGACTTGTGTTTCAAGTATGTTTTGAAATGTTACTTGTTATTATCGTTAATTAGATCATTATTTCCTAATATAAAAAATTTAAACTATTTTTTAATTATCATATATATTCATTATATATATACTTAAAATAATCTATAATATTTGGAGATAAAAAATGAAATGCATCGTTCATTGAGATGGCAGGTTTTACATACACATGAACAATAGGTTAATTTATTTAACATATTAATAAAATTAAAATTAAGTTATTTATATATTATAATTCCATCATCATATATATTTCTTATATGTAACCTTTTTTTCATAAAATAATATTTTAACGTTCCATGTATGGTGTTAATGAATCGCATCGCTTTGAGGTGGTGACAGTCCACACATCCCCAAATAGTGTAGTCATATTCCCAAAAGATGGAAGGAATAAATTTATGTTCAATATAAATGTCCACTATAATTTAATAAATTATATATATCAAATATATTATATATAAATTTTTTTTGATCATAATTACGATGATTATAAGTGGTAATGGAAGAAAAAATAAACAACAATTATTAGGGCGTATGTTCGTCATATACATAATCATTAAATTCCTTACACATTAAATAAAAGTGTGTTTATGTGTAAGTAGAAAAATTAACATTACAAAATATAATTATATGTAGGATAATTTTTATATTCTTTAATCATAGAAGAATTATATTTTGGTGGCTGGAGAAACTGAATAAAACTGAAGATCTTGAGGAAAGATATTACTTCTTCTTTGGATAACACTTATTAGTTTACACCAAGGGTATTCCAGTGATGGTGTTTTGAAAGGGTGGGGTTCAAGGAGTAAGGTCTGTATATTTGGAAGTGAATTTTGAATATATTTTTAAAATCTAAGATTTTTCTATATGTATGAGGAAGTGGGAGAGGTGGTAGCCATTTATTAGTGGGGAAAAGGACTCACTTCTCCTTAAAAAAATAGGTGAACCCGCATTTTCACCTAACATGTGTCTTAATAAACAAACATAAATATATAAATATATGGTATTATATAGTCTATATATGTCCATAAAATTACTTTTGGAATGTTTATAGATCATTTTGGCTCTTAAGTGTAAGGTTTAGTCCTTTATTTGGCTAAGTTTCACCTTATTCGTCGTAATTAATTAAAAAATATTTCGCTACTATTTTTGGTAAAAAACTAAGATGACCATATTAGAAAATATAAATTATTATAATTCCAAATATGTATTGAAATTTCCCAACTTACATTAATATTTGTTTGTAGTAATTAATATAAATTTAATCCCACAGATAGGACAATAATGCATGTTTTTTAAGTAAAAATGTTCAAAAAGTTTGGTAAGTTTTCATATCCAATTTCAAATTGAAATTGATTAAAATTACATAAATCTTGTTAATTTTTATAAATTTAATCTATTTAAACTTTAAAACAAATTGAAATTTTAATTTATACATTTAAATGTATAAGTTGATAAAGAAATTTTGTATTAAAACTCATTATTTTTTAATATTCATTAAAAATTGGAACTTCACAGAAAGATACCAAAAAATCACCCAAATATAATTTTTATGTTTGTCATAAAATATTATTTATATTTTTACATATATCATTTCATACAATTCCAATAATTGGATTTAAAATAGGTTCTCCATTAAAATGAAGTAAACATTCCTTAATAAAATTATAGCTTTTTATGTGTAATATTTGTTGTGTTCTTATTTTTTAACTATAAAATCCATTAGATGAATATAAATAATATTTTATTTAATATATAATATATATATTTAATTAATATTATTCATTAATTTTAATTATTTTAATTTATTAGGTTAAAATATCTTTTGGGGTATAAATTTTTTTTCAACAAAAATATTCTGTTTATATTGAATATGATCTTATATCCATTTATAACTAATTTTTTTACCATTGAATTAATTTTATATTTTTTTAAAAAACATTTTTTTAGTTTATTTAATTCTATTCATATTTGCTAACTTAATAGCTAGGTTATATCTTATCATATTAAATATTAAATTTTTAATAATAAATTATTTTTCAGTAAAACTCTATCTTTCATGTAATGAAAGTTATAAAAGAAACTCATTGTTGCATGTGTAGTATTCTAACTTAGGGTCACGTGAAATTCAAGATATATATTATATTGAATTTGTTTAAAATATTAAATATGTTATAAATTATTATGATATTATATCCCTTTACACGCATGGTGTTATATGTCATAAAAGCTATAGAATCCAATGTTCCCACTTCATATTTTTTTGGGCATCACATTCTCCAAACATTAAATAAATTTCATCCCCACAATTTAAAGTAAATATTATATATGGATTGTTTGATATTTCCAATGTTTGAAATAATGATAAGGTTTTTCCATAAATCATCTTGAAAAGTGAGAATGGGAAGTAAGCAATGTTACGTGGAATAACACATAAATAGGTCTCTAAGTTAGAGATCATTAGTGTAAATTATAGATACGTACAAGGGGGAAGATAGTAAATATTTATAGGTAGTGGTTGAAGTCATCATTTAAAAAAAGTAAATGATCAATGGAAAGGTTTGGACACAGAATCCAAAAATCTGTGATGATTTAGTAGACCACTAATTCAACTAAAATTAAAGTACTATGATGACATCTATTTAAGATAATTTTATACATATTGATAAATTATATTATAACCTAATAATATATAGAAATTTAATTACATGATATATTTTAATTTCATATGAACTATTCATTTTTTTGTTCTTTGATCAAATTATAATTCATCCCTCACTTTAATAAATAGGTCTCCAAAAATTAACATTGATTCTTGAAGTAGTAAAAAACTGTTATAATATTTCATAAGGCCCATAAAAGATTCAAATTATAACTATTTTCACCTAACTATTCTGCACATACAATATGGTTGATATATAAATCTCTAATCCTTAAAAGTAACTCTAATGTTTCATCATTGATATAAATTCATAAAATATTTTAACATGAAAAATGATATATTTACCTAGGCATTATGTAGGATAGTGGTTGGTGTTAAACTCTTATCATCCTCCAGTAATTGGATCAAGTCCCACAACCTTGCCGAACTATATTTGTTTTCACCAAATATATAGGTTTTCATATTCTAAAACCATATTCATATAATTTTCAAAATAAATATGTTGGAAAACCAAGAGATAATGTTAATCATTATATAGAATTTTAACTGAGGTTTTTAGTAAAACCTCAATAAATAAATACTTTATTCATTTAATTCCAAATAGGTTCTTCCATGGTTTAAAGTTAATCCTATATAAAAAAGAAATTTCCTAAAACCCAAAACCATAGTGTGAGAATTAACTAAAATTTCAGAAAAACCGGATAATCATTTTTAGGATGTCTAAATGGTGACACATTATTTTCAATCTACAAAATCTCATGTTTAACCTAGGTTATTCACTGTAAAAATATTTTATAGTAGTTTTAAAAGAGAATTGGAATTATCCAAATCTTATCCCGTAGGAGTTAAAAAACCTTGTGCGCAATAAGGCCCATTTTTGCGTACTAGGTTACGCCGAGTCAGGCCCGACACACATGGTTGAAGTTGTTACTCCAAGGTAAATTTATTATAGTACCACATCAACTTATAATATATAGAGAGGGATATATTTCCAATAAGACCCATATAATCTCTAATCTACAAAAAATCTATGTTGTTCTACTCTATTTATCATCAAATTTTACTTTAGAGTCATGTTCTCTAACAAATTTCTTCCTATGTCTACTTCCCAAAGTTTCTTCTAAACCTACTCGGATACCAACTATAGTGACATGGCCCTATAAATTCCAAAATCAGTGTCATGATACAATTTATAGTTGAATAATATACAAGTAAATCATGTCCCAAAAGACCAAAAGGTTTAAAAGTCTTAGTAAACAGAGTACATACATGATTCTTGTATTAAAAATTGATACAATAATTACAACACAATCGTTTTATCCTTTAATGGATAATAACTATTTTCCATCTACCGTATCCTTGAATATTTTTCTGAGTATACTTCTTGGAATCTAGGGGAGAGGAAACAAAATAATGGTGAGATAAAATTCTCTGTAACGACACAATATAGTGGAAGAAATAATGAATTAATGATAATAGTGAAACATCAAGTTAAATAAATGAACACATGGGAAATGATATCAATAAATAGAGAAATAAGTGTAAAATCAATATATAAAGGTAAATAACTAAATACTCATTCCATTAAGATAACTAGTTATGGAAAAATCAATATGGAAAGGTGAAAAACTGAAACAGATTCCGTTTAATAAATGAACTGAGAATGAAATGCATCAAATATATTTTGATGCAAAATCTCATTGACAAATAATAAATTAATATAAATGAAAGAAATTCTTAATTATTAGATTTCATGTATCTGGAACATGAACCACTATCATCAATACCTTTCACAATATGGTTTACATTATGGGTCGAAAAACATCTATTCTTATTGCAAACAGACTTGAAGGGTTTTTCACCAACTAATTTAACCTCATGAGACTACTGATGCATTGAGAAGATTTCATTAATCAGTCCCCAACCCGTAGGGAATACTTGAAACATTCCCTAACAAATTTAATTTATGTCCCAATGATTTCTCATATATAATAAAAAATATTCCTTACCAAATATCCATATTGAATAAAGGATAATACTTTTTCAGTACTTCCACAAACAATCAAATAACTTTCAATATAAGCACCATATGAAAAATGGTATACGGTTCAGGAAATAATCTTATCCATTAAAAAAGGTATTGATATTTAAGGGAAATTCAATGTCAAATGATCATTATAAATTGAATATTTCAAGGGGACTAAAACAAATCATCCAAGAGAATGTCAATAATAACTGTGGACAAATCAATCATAAACCATCCATAAAAAGAATACAAATTATATTAATATAACATGTCTTGATTGGAGAAAAAATACAGGGTTTTTTCATTAATAAATATAAATACATTAAAATGATCTTTTAAAAATATTTTTTAGGAAAATATCAGTTTTTCTAAAAATCCATTTAAATAACATTATATCTAAAAACACTTTTTAAAACATTTTATTTTAAAAAATAATTTTAAACATCAAATGGAATCTTAAGATAAATTATTTGGGTAAAATGTGTACATGTCGTATGAAGTAAAAAAGAACAGTCCTTTTCAATTGTAATATTGTTTGAAAATTTCCATATTCAGAAAGAGAATATAATATTCCTTTGAAAACATTGGTAAATGAAAAATAAGTTAAAAATTTATCAAATAAATCATTTGGAAAGGATATAAACAATTTTTGTAAATATCTTTTTAAAAAAACTGTTTTTGAACAAAATCGGTTCTACAACTGAAGATAAAACCGAAGCCGAGTTTTCTTCAAAACATTTTATAAAACATTTTTAGTGCCAAAGAGTTAAAAAATTGAAATATTTTTTGAAAAAGGACATGAATAATCATATAGTAGTAAAATCAGAGGTTTGTTGAAAAATGGTCATATAATTTCCCCCAATGAAAATAACATTGAAATATTGTTAAAATTATTCTTGAGGAAAATAATCATTAATCCTTCTAAAGTGTCCCATACCATTTTGAAGAATATTACATCATATGCCACATGAATTAATATCATTAAATAAAAATTTTAAATACAATGTAGATAAAATTGTTAATGATATAACATAGAAAAATGGGCTTTAGATACAACATAACAAATAAGTAATTCGTGAATATTACATTTATCTCACATATGAAAAAACTGAGATAAAAATCCCTTACCGTTTATTTAATTTTGGATTGACATAATTTATCCACCAATATAATGGGTTTCAACTTGTTAATAATTTTTACCACAACCATACTCATATTTATAACATCATATATTGACTTCTTATAATATCATATCACCTATTTGTTAATAGTATTTCATTAATTTCACTACTTCATGTGCTAATTGCCTGACTTTTCAAGAATGTTTTGAATTATTAATTAGTGTTCTAATTTGATCCTGGTTTCTGAATCTCTATCATGTAAATCATGATTTAAATATCATTTAAATTCAGTATATATTTATTTTATGTAATCCTTAATATCTGGGGATAAGAAATGATATTCATCAGTTATGGAGATGGTAGGCTGTACGTTTGCATGAACGCTACGTTCATTTATTTATCATATTAATAAAATAGATATTAAATGACATATATGTATATTAAAATTACATTATAATATATATGTCATATATTTTACATATATTTATTAAAAAAATTCTTTTATATATTCTAGGTCTAGCATGAATGAATCACATCACATTGAGGAGACTATAGTCCAAACATCCACAAACGACGATATCATATTCTCAAAAGATGGAAATAATGAAGATATGTCCTATATAAAAAATTAAATAAATACATTATATATATATATATCATATATCATATACAAATAGAGTCCCCATAATAATTACCACTATGATAGGTGGTAAAGAAAGAATGACCAATCATTATTTCGTGAGGTGGAACTTCTTCATACACATAAAAAGTAAGTTCAATTTCTATTCGATGAATGTGTGTAGAAGTGTAATTATAACTCTTAATATAATAAATTATTATTATATTTATGTTACTGTTGTTATTATATTAGTAAGAAATAAGGAGAGTTAAATGGGCATATAATGTAAATAAAACTGAAGAGCTTGAGGAAAGATGTTACATATTCTTCAGGTAACTCCTATTAGATTTAACAAAATGGAATCCATGGATGTATTTCCTCCCAAGGTATTATTCAAAGAGTAAGGTATGGATTTTTGGAAGTCAATTTGGAATATAATGGTTGAACCTTGGTGGTTTTATAGTTGTGAGTAAGTGGGAGGGGTGGTGGCCTTTTATAAGTGGGGAAAATTACGCACTTGGCATTTTTCAAAGGAAGATAGGTGAACCCACGTTTTTACCTTACATGTGTCTTTCCAAAAAAATAAATATACGTGAATATAGGGTTTAAATTTCTGAATAAAATTTATTTTAGAAAAGTTTCTATGTCCTATTGTCTCTTATGATTAAGGTTTAGTTTCTTGTTAAGCTTAATTTCACTTTAATCGATGAAATTAATTTTAAAAACATTCACAGCTTTTTTTTGTCAAAAAATAAGATGATATTATTAGACATAAAATTATTCATATTCTAAATATCTAATCTATTTCTCCAAATTCCAATCCCATAAGTGGAAAAAACTAATTTAAATTTAATCCAGCATACAGAACAATAATGCAGGTTCTTAATGTAAAAACATTCAAAAGATAGTTAGGTTTTCCTATCCAATTTCAAAATTAAATTGATTAAAATGATCTAAATTGGTTTAATTGTTAAAAAATCATAATAATTAAACTTTAAAGCTAATTAAAAGTTTAATATGAACTTATAAATAAATTAGTTGAAATTGTTTTTTTGAATTAAAATTCATTATTTTTCACTATTCATTACAAAATTAAACTTCATTGAAAAAGAAAAAAAAATCACCAGAATAATATTTTAATTTCTTGATTTAAAATTATATGTTTTTTAATATATAATATTTACCTAATATCAAAAACTTTTATTTAAAATAGTTTATCTATTAAAAACTGGTAAAAGTGACTTAAAAACATTATATGTTCTTATGTGTAATATTGGGTTTGTTCATATCTTATACATGTAAAATTTATTGGATGAAAATAAAAAAAATTATTGAATATATAAATTATTTATTTAATTAATATAATTCACTAATTGTTGTAAATATAAATTTTTTGGTAAAAAAATCTTTGTGGGCATGAAAAACAATTTCTATAAAAAAATTCATTTTATATTCAATTAGTTTTTATATAAATTTATAAATAATTTTTAACCATTGATTTTATTTTATATTTTGTTTGAGAAGCATATTTTCATATTTAAGTTAATACTATTCATATGCTTTAATTTAATTTTTAGTTTATATCTTATTATATTAAATAATAATATTTTAATAATATATTGTTGTTCAGAAAAACTTGATCTTGCGTGTAACGTAATATAGAGACCCTGCTTTTACATGATTTAAAATTAAAAAACTATTGTGGAATACATAAAACATTATAAAAAAGGACACTCAAATACATTACTAGTCGTGTGCCTTTGCAAACAGGGAAACATAAACACTGATACATAAGTGAGATATATTATCTGCCACTAGTTTCTTCTTGACCATAACACTTTTTAGACACATAAAACATAATACATATCTTTATAAATTTGTGTCCATTAAAAGGTGTGGGCTTAGATGCTTAGTAAGGGTAAAAAATGGAGATATATAGGCATTATCAAGAGCACAAGGGTATGAGAACACGAACATGAAAATAGAAGATCATACTCTACATATCGAAGACCATATATAAGAATCATGGCATAATGATTGGGAGTTAATAAGATATTAATCATAAGTAAATAAAGAACAGAAAACATTAAAGTATAACATAGGAATAAAACATGGAATTTTTGAAAACACATAAGCATATAATATGATTTATATAGTAGTCAAGGCATCACTACCAGTGTTGTTTTAGTTGTATGGGTTCATTCCCCATACCATCTCAGATGAAATGGTTCAGTCCCATGGCCATGTTATTATCATAAGTTCACAAATCATACCATCAATGTAGTTATGGTTCACTCCCATTGAAATCTTACTAGTCATGGATCACAACAAATATCATCATTATATATCTCCTGAGATATAAAACTTCACCCAATTCATTAGAAAGAGAAATATGTCCCACCAAAATAATAATGAAATAATACATGCATATTCCAAAAGTTCATTAAAATTCATATCATAACCAATGAAATTAAATTAGAATTATAAACATGTAATAATATCATAACCAATTGAAAAATATGGAGGATTCATAATCAATTCATCAAAATCATTACTCGTGAAAAGAAGTGGGTTTGAAAAGAATATAACCCATGAATAAGAAACGAGTTTCATAAAAATCATTCCATAAAAAATAATCCATTAAGATAAAAAATATGAATGGTAACATTGAGTAATTTCCCTAGAAAGGGATTATTAACACCAATATATGTCATCTTATATAGGAAATAATCTTGAAATTTATTTTTAAAACATTTCATGAGGATAGTATGCTTTCTTTATTGGAAAAAAAATTTAAAATAAAGACATTTCAGAATATATTTTTTTTGGAAAAAATCATTGAAAATTTTTAAAGGTTGATTTGAAAACCATAAAACATTTTTATAAACATTTTTTCTTCAAATATATTATTGACAATATTTCTGAAAACATTATTTTCTAAATAAGATAGATTTCCAACCGAAGAGAGAAACATAGTCTGATTTTTCTTAAAAACATTTTTAGATTCATCTTAAGTACAAATGATTGGAAAATGGTTCTAAGAAATGGATTTATCTTGAATAAACATAGTATAAGAAGACTCATGAGAGATAATAAGAGATATATCATCATATATCATCAAATTAGTCATTAACATAAATAATATCAAAAGGTGAAGAGATTGTTTTGTATAAACTCTTATCACTTGATAACTGGGGACTATGATCTCCATATAAGAAAAAAGTATTTGGAATATTAAAATATAATTAAAATAATGATATTCATGCTATAAAATTTCAAATTTTAGTATATACAACTTAAAAAACAAGGTAGATACATTACAAAACATGTGTCTCAAAGAAGGAATATTGATAAAAAATTGTCATACCCATTTTTTAATACTATATAAATAAAAACCATAAAATAAATACCATATAATAGATATTTAAAAACCGTTAAATTAAACAATAATTATCATAGAAAAAATTTATGGTAATTTTATACACTGTGAAAAAGAAATGAGTGGTTAACATGGCATGTATCTCATAGATATAAAAATTGAGATGATGTTCCCTTACCATGGGACTTGACTCGCCAAAAATTCATATAAAATTCATGTATAATAAATATAATTTTATTATAAATATATTAAATTACAATATTATTATATCCGATACCTTTTATTGTAGGATATTTATTTTATGTGATATTTTTGTTAACAATTATATGTTAATGTTTCAATTTAGGAAATATCCACTTTTCTCTTCACATGTGTCTTAATTTTTCATATCATTGACACTCATAAATACATCTTAATTTCTATAATATAAACCATGATATAAATATATAGTATATTTATTAAAAAAAATTAAAATAATCCATTTAATATGTAAGTATAAAGTTCATCACATTTTTCATTTAGATTGTAGGTCGTATGTACACATGAACGATGTTTCCGATTTATTATCATATTTAAGGAAAGAAATATAATGAAATATTGTTATATATGTATGAAATTTAATTAAGGTAGATTTATTATGTCATATATATAATATATTTTCACTAAACATGTCCTTTATATAATCCATGTACTGTTTGAATTAATCTCATCGCTTTGAGGATGTGGTAGTCCACACTTACTGAAACAAAATTATCGTATTTGCCCAAAATTGGAAATTGTAAAGGTATGTGTCTTAAAATAATTAAAAAAGAATAAATACATAACATATATAATATATATGGTTCTTAAACTAATTTTCCTTCAATACTCCAAAACATTAATTGGGGTAAAGGATAAATTAACAATCATCATTTTGTGCGGTGGTAGTTCACTATATATGTAAACAGTATGTTAATTACCCATTAGATGGATGTGTGTATAAGTTTAGGTAAAAACCATACTAAAATAAAATATTAATATATTTAGGATACTAATTATTTTATAAATGTATTGAATAAGAATATTTGGGGGGGAAGAAAATAATAGAAAGGAGCTTGAGGAAGGATGTAACCTCTTCTTTGAGTAACTCCTTTTGGTTTGCACTGAATGGATACATTAAATTGATTTCTGAGAAAGTTGATTTTTCTAGGTTAAGGTTAGATATTTTTATTAGAAATTTGGGAATATATTTTTCGAGTAACATTTTCTTGAGGGGTGTGAGGAAGTGGAAGGAGATGAAGCCTTTTTATAGTGGTGGAGGGGTGGCAGTCTTGTCAATTTTGGGAAAAGGAATTCCACCCAAGTTCTTCCCTTATCATGTGGATCCAATAATGGAAAAAATTATATAAAAGGGAATATAGGCTCTATATATTTCTATAAAATGTCTCTTAGATAATTTTCTATGTCATTTTGGGTCTTATATTTAATATTTAGTACTTTGTTAAACTCATTTTTCTCTTAATCATTGTTAATAATTTTAATCACAATCACTAATATTTCTTATAAAAAATATGTTGAACATAATAAAAATAATAGATTATGATGATTTAAATTATTTAATCCATTTTTCATATTCCAATCATATAATTGGAGGAAATTAATTTAAATTTATTTCTGTTGATGAGACGACAATGCAGGTTTTTAAAATAAAAACATACAAAAGTTTCCTATGTTTTATACCAGATTTCAAATAGAAATTTATTCCAATGACCTGCATTGGATTAATTGATAAATTTATGATCAAATTAACCATTTATAACAATTTAAAATATGATATTACCATATTAATAAAATTGATGAAAAGGCTGTTTTGAATTTAAATTCTGTACTTTTAACTACACATCAAAAAATGAACATTCTCAAAAAAAATCCCAAAAATATTTCGTAATCTAATTTCATAGTTTTAAATTTTAAAAGTATGTTTATTTTATTAAATTAAATATTTTAATGTGTCTAATATTTATTTTATTATTTTTTAAAATAAGGAGATTGAAATGAGTTCATTTGAGACTAAATTATTTTAAAACAAATATGTACATTACCAAAAATTATATATTTCATAATAAATATGATTTATTTATATATAAAAAATATAAAAAAAATATTTTAAAAATATTTATTTCTATTGATATTTCTACTTTAAATAGATAGTTTATAATTATCTCATTAAAATAATTATAACAAAAAAAATATGTTTCATATATGCTTAGTGTTGCATGTAATCTAGGCCAAATCGGTGTTTCATGTAACAATATCACGTTTTTGTTTTGTAAAAGGACATTTTTACTTATTTAAATGAAATATATAATTGAATATTTAATTTATTGGAGAAAAAAATATCGATCAAAACTCGGGGTGTTGCATTCTACCCCCCTTAAAATGAATTTGCCCCTCAAAATTTGTTATTTAGGTAATAAAATGAGGTTACTTTTTGTAATCATATCCTCAAGTTCTCACGTAGCTTCCTCTAACTGGTGATTTCCCCACAAAACATTTAACAAGTGAGTGGCCATGTTTCATAGAATTTTTACTTGTACGATCCATAATTTTACTAGATGTTCTTCATAAAAAATATCCTTCCCTAATGGTATAAAATTTTTGTTTAGTACTTCAGAAGGGCTAGGTATGTACTTACATAAGATAAATACATGGAATAGATCATTAACTATATATATATTTGTAAAAATATCTAAGTGATGCTTTATTATCCCAATATAATCATGATATTAAAAGGGACATATATAATTAGGTCTTAGTTTCCATTTCTTCTTGAATCTCATAACATTCTTCCAGAGATATATTTTTAGAAACAATTCTTGGAAACCTCAAATTATTGATCAAGTTGTCGATTATCAATATAAATTTTCTACCAACATTGAGTTTCCTTGATATGTTGCTGAATGGTACTAACCTTCTGGACCATTTCATTAGTAATGTCAGGCCCCAATATCATTCATTTACCAAAATCATCCCAGCATGTTGGATCTCTACATTTCATCATATAGAGGGACTCAAAAGGTTCCGTCTTAGGGCTTGAGTGATAGCTATTGTTATAAGAAAACTCAACTAGATGAAGGTGTTGACCCCAGACACCTTTATGATCTAGAGAACACAATATCAACATATCATATGGGGTCTATATTTTTCGTTAATACTGACCATCTATTTAGGGATGATATGTAGTGATAAATATCAATTATATATCAAATACTTTTTGAAGACTTATCTAGAACATTGTGGTAAACTCTGGATCCCAATCCAATAAAATATTAGTTGGTAATCTATGCAACCTCACCACATCCTTAATTTATATCATGGTAAGATGATCCAGAGAGAAGTCTTCTCTTATAGCGATGATGTGTGCAGAATTATTAAGGAGACCAACTACCACCCATGTACCATTAGAGCCTTTAGATTATTTTGGTAGTCCAATGACAAAACCCATATTAATGTTCTAAAATTTCTAATCTGGTATGGGTAATGGATGAAACATCCCCTTAGGTTTTTTTCTTTTAGCCTTAACTTAATAGCATACCAAGAACCTAGTTACAAACTCCACGATATCCCTCATTATATAATTATAGAGACCCAAGATTGATATACATGGAAATTACATTAATTTTGTTTAAAAATTAATTCATGACACAAACAGACGCCCAATGAATGTATTAATTTAGTGTCTTTGGAAACATGAAACATAATCTTCTAATCATGGTGAAAGATCCTCAACATCTCCCATAAATATCTTCCCCTTTTGTTTTCTTAACTAAAACCTTTCTTTATATCATGGGTAAAAGAAAACATAAAAAGGGTGATATCAAATGCTCTGTAAGGGTAATCATGGAGAATATAAAACAAACCATATACATTTGAACATTAAAACAAGAACATAAAGATTAATCATCAAAATCTTGAGTTGCGAATTAAATCTTGGTTGTACGTAAGGCATAGATCACAAAGAAACATTAATCATGATAAAATAGCATGTGAATAAAACATGTAATTGTGTAAAACCATTAAACACATGATTGTATTACCACAGCAGCTAAGGAATTGCTGCCAAGACCATCATAGTGGAAAAAATCCATTATTGAATAGGGTTTACCAGTCGTTCCATCCATGTTTTACTGAACTGTATTTACCTGTCGTTCCAGACATGTCTATCTCATGGGATATAAAATATTACCAAATGAATTATAGGGATATATAGGTCCCACCCATCTCATAATGAAATCATTATTTCGTGTGCCACAAAATAAACATAAATCATTCATCACAGTCCAATGAATAAAATGGGTTTCATAAACATCATCCTATCATTACATAATCCTTACAAAACAATGGATATAATTTCATCATAAACAAAATTAAACCATGTAAATAATAGATAAATTATACTTGAAACATAACCATATTAAATAATGTTAGAATATATGGAAAGTAGTTTTGATAAAACACATGAAAGGAATTCTTGAGGAAAATATCCTTTCTTCGTTGCAATCGTTTTCTTTTATCAAAATGATGTGAAATTATAAAGGAAAATAATTTTGTTGAAATATTCATGAAATATTTTAGAGTGATCTTTATATAAATAATTCATTATGAAAACATAAAACTTTATTCATGTCATATATGTTAAAAAACATTCTCCTCATACTTGTGCCGGAAAAGTCAAAAAGTACCTTGTATGGTAAAGAAAATAAAGATTCCTTCCATAAAACATAGTAAAAGTCAAAAAAAAGTTAAACGCGACTTTGAACATACATGGTATAAGAGTAAAATCATTATAAAAAAAATTTATAAAACATGGACATTGATGATAAATATATCCCCAATAAATACTTGCGAATAAACAATCTCGGATAAGAACGAGATTGGGATAATTATCTCATATCTAAGGTCAAATTTCTTTTGTACGTGTTTGAATATCTTGTATAATAATTCAAATAATGTTATTGACTTATTCCAGAATCATCGTCATCTTTATTATATAATATATAATTCACTTAATAAATTATATTACCCGTTTATTTGTCAATTCCTTGTTGAAGTAAAATTTTGCGTTATAATTGATTCATTTATCGTACATGTTTGGAATTGTTGTTCTTGATATTATCATGATTTACATACTTCCAGAATGTAAAACATTATTTATATATCATATATACATTCAATATTTATATATATATAATAGATATATTAATGAAATGAAATACACCGTTCATGAAGACGGTAGGCCGTACGTATGCATGAACGATATTTTCCTTTCCTTATTGACCTGTATGGAAGTAAGTAAATGAAATATATATATATATATATATATATATATATATATTTAGTATCATTATTATGTCATATATCTCATTATTATTCATTATATATAATTTATAATCATTCATGAATGGATAACATGGAGAATTAATCTCATCGCGTCATGGATACGTTAATCCGTACATACGCACGAGCGATGACATCATTCCCATAAATATTGAATGGAATTGGAGTGGCTGATATAATATCTCATAATTAGTATCATGTTATAATAATCATATATAGTTATTATTTCCACCATTATACCCATCCAAGTAAGGTGGTGGTTGGAAAGTAGATTACACCAAGGCGTGGAGACGGTAAGCCGTACGTACGCACGCGTGGTCATTTCATTTTTCGTATGATGGAATGAAGGTGAAATATGATTGTTTCATTTTCATAAAAACATATCAGTATACAATTTATACTGGAGTTATTACATAATAATGAAACAAATTATATAGAGGAATTATAAGAAAAAATAAGTTTGATAGAATCGGTAAAGGATATTACCTCTTCTTCGAC
This sequence comes from Viscum album, assembly GCA_963277665.1. Lineage (NCBI taxonomy): Eukaryota > Viridiplantae > Streptophyta > Magnoliopsida > Santalales > Viscaceae > Viscum > Viscum album. Next base: position 1,607,648,909 of record OY728123.1, read on the forward strand.
GCGCCTCTACTAACCCTCCTCTTAGGGCACAAATGTTGGCCGTTGTAGAAGACCAGGACTTATATTATGTTTCTAGATATATTTAGAATGAAAATGGGTAGGGTTTTGTCGATTTTGAAAGCTCAAAATGGAGTGAAGAAAAGAGGGAGGAGGAGCCCTTTTATTAGAGAGTAGAGGGGCACTTTTCGAAACCTCCAAAATATTATATTATAATATACTCAAAACCCACATAAAAACTTCTAAATTGACTAAACTACTAATATTAGATAATATAGGGTTGTATCCTAATCAAAAAAATAAAATTTATACATGTTTTGGTTTTATTATAAACCATATCATTTGGATTTATCCTTATTTAATCTATTTATGTTTATTTGTGGTAATAATATTCTAAATTTAAAATAGTTATATATAATTACTTATGTGTTGTTAGTTGTCTATAATTGGATAATTAATAACATTTTAGACCATTTAAATTTAATTATTTTTGTTTTAAATATTTTTGTGATTTTTAAACTATTTAATAAAATGTTATTTTTATATAATATCAATAGAGTAAATTTTGATACTATTCATTTATTTGAATTTATAAATAATAAAAAAAGATGATAGAGTCAAACCAATATATTTAATAGATTCCTAAAATGTCATATTATTCTTGAAAATTTGTGGGCCACATTAATTAGTTCATATAATATTTGTTTTACTATTTTTAATACAATTTGTTTGATATTTCTCTTAATAAAATCATTACTACAACATATTTGTTTAATTAATTAATATACTAATTTATTGCTTAAAAATATAAATAAAATACTATGATGAATATAATTCTAGTATATTTTATAAAAATACTTTTAGTCTAATTTATCTTCTAAGATACACAACTTTTAAAATGATATGTTTTTAAAATTATTAAGGTGACAACCTTGACATCATTTGAAATAAAATAATATAAATGTCATAATATGTTTTATAAGTATCCAAATGGTCCAAAAGTCGACAGTAGGATTATTATAGTGTATATATGCTCTAAATATAAGTTTTGGTCATGTTTTTGGGCATTTTAATGGCTATTATTATTTTAATAAAAACTATATTATTGATTTTTCACTAAATAAATAATTTCTGCATCATTACTGTATAATCTATTAATGAAATTATATATTTCATAAAAATTACAAATAGATTACCCTAAAAATGGTAACATTTTATATTTCCCAACAGTATTTATAATCTAATTTATATTTTGTTTAAGCTTATATTAAAAATAATTTAATTATTGCAGTTTGAGTGAGACATATTTCACTTTACTTTAAATAAAATAAATGAAAGGTCTTAATCTCATTTAGGTGGGATACAATAGATAAAATTTCAACCCAAGTATATTTTAATATGAAATATAATCATCCAATTATATTAATACACGTGTTAGGATAATTTAATAATATTAATTTTACCCTTAATTATCTGATTTACCTTTAACTATGGTAAATAAAATTTACAGAAGTTACTTTTCATAATGTAAAAAAACAAAAGTATCCTATTAACATAATTTGGACCGACTAATTCCAAATATGGAATCCATTTTTCCAAATTAAAAACATAGAAGTTATGGTAATTATGTTAAAATTAAACCCATTGTTGAGAAAACGAGTTTTATAATTTAAAACATTGAAGAAGATTGATATGTTTTTACCTATGAATTCAATGTAAAATTAATGTTAATGACATAAATTACATTAAATGGTAAAAATATATTCAATTTATACTTTAGAAATTTTCAATATTATAATTTAACCATATAAATTATATCGATGAAAAAACTTGTTTTTAATTAAAATGTAGAGTATTTTTACTATTCACCAAAATATGATGGTTTTCATAATAAATTCGAAATATTATCCAATGTAAATTTTTATATCCAGATTAAAAATAAGAAGTTTAATTTGTCACATTGAACTTATAAACTTGTCAAAAATTATATTTAAAATGGCTGGGCCCTCAAAAGGTGGAAAAATGCATTTTTTTTAAATACTTATTTTATCCGAAAAATTAATCTTTTTCTCATACCATGTTCTAGAAAATATGTAAGATGAGTCATAATGATATAAAATTTAAATTGTGGTTAATAATATTTATAATTTCTAGTTTATAACAATATTAAAATAATATATTTCTGTTTAGTGAAACTTGTTATTACATACAACGCAAGCCATTGAGGATGGTCGCTTTTGCGTGTAATGCATGCCAAGTCAGTGTTGCGTGAAATATTCCTTTGGTGTTTCATATAACATAATATAACCATATTTCATTGAAGAATATCTGTATTCAGTGTTTAATTCTAACAAAAGAAATTGAAATTTTGCGTCAAATCAGCAAATAATTGTGTTTCATATATTGCAAGCTAATACGGTGTTGCGTATACAGCAAGCTAATCTTTGTGTAGCATAAAACACAAGACATCAATAAAATTAAAAATAATCTATTTCACAAAATATTGGGGTGTTACAATGACCCCCCCCCCCCCCCCATCAGAAGTATTATTTCATGTCCCTATACATCTACATACTTCCTACCTGAATAAGGAATAAAAAACTTTTAGATTCCCCTAACTTTTTCTTCTTCAATTCTTGTGTGGAAGGAACAGAAACATGGTTCCTCAACCATATCATTCCATGATGATGAAGGATAAACTCAAGAAAATTTACAACATTCTTTTGTATCTCTACTTATTACATCTGTGCATCCTTAATCATTGCATGGATAGGGGATTGAACATTTATTCGAGAAAATAATATTTTTCTTTTCCTTAAAGGTTTCCATCTCCATCATTTGAAAATCAAAAAATATTAGATCTTTTGTGATCCTCATCCTAGATAAGAAAACATGATCCTTCAAACTCAAATCATTGGCCACCTTTTCCTCTTTCCCATGGGGGAAATGTACTGATAATTATTAATCAATTATCAACTCTAACAATTTTATCTAGATCATGGTAAACTTCTTCTTTTTGAATATGTATTTCATACTTTTATGATCAGTATACATATCACACTTTTATCAATGATGATAATGCCTCCATATCTATAAAGAAAAAACAACCAATACTAACTCCAAATCAAGGAGTTGGGTAATTTATCTCATGAATCTTCAACTGCTAAAAGGCATAATGGATAATAATTTTATTTTGAATAAGAACACAACCTAATCCCTTCTTGGATTCACTACTGAGGATTAAAATCCCATGTCTGCTATAGGGTAATGTAAGAATAGGTGTGCTGATTAACTATCTTTTAAGATCCTTGAAATTTTCCCACCATTCATCTATCAAGTGGAATTTATCACACTTCCATGTTAACTTTTTTGTAGGATTAGATGTTCATGATAATTTCACCACAAACTATCGATAATATCCAGCTAAACTAAAAAAATATACGAATCTCTATCACCAGGGATTTTATAGGCTAGCATTTAATAACTCCGTCTTGGATGGATCTATTGATATATCATATATTGAGATTTTGCAACACAATAAAAAACCCTTTTCATCCAAAAATATAAAATTTTGAATTTTGAATATAGTTTCTCTTTACTCGGGGTCTTTTGTGAAATTCTCAAATGATCATTATCCACTTCGTTTCTCATTGAATAGATAAAAACAACATCTATATAGACTACCACAAAATGGTTGAGGTGATATATAAAGTCCATTTTCATCTAATCGATGGAGATATAAGTTCAATTAGTAAGAACAAAAGGAATCACTACATATTCAAGTGTACATACCTTTTATGGAATAACGGTTTGGTTATATCCTCCTTCTCAAACCTCAATAGATGATATCCAGAACAAAGGTCAATATTGGAAAACTATTGAGTTCCACACAGTTGATCAAGGTAATCATCAGATATAAGGGAGATGATAATTTTTCTTGACCATGATCTAATTTAACTCATGTTAATCAATATAGTGAAACATTATTCCATATTTCTTTTTCACAAAAATAACAAGTGACCCCCAAGGTGAAACACTTTTCGAATGAATCCCTTATCAAGGTTCTTGTGGAGTTTATTCTTTAATTACTTCAACTTAATATGGTATCTTCTATATAGAGTCTTTGAAATTGGTGTCGAAACAAGTATGAGTTCTATTAAGAAAAAAAATTAATTTTTCTACATGCATAGGAATCTATTCTAAAAATACATCCACAAATTCTCCAACAAAGGGAATATCATCAATGTATCTTTTCTCCAAAACCATTTGAGATAAAAATAACCCTTCTGAATGGGTATTAAGGCCCATACACTGGATTTAATAATCATAGGATGTTCATTATTATCATCGCATTGATGTTTGATCATAGGAGGGTTTGAAATATAAAACTTAACTTCCCTTCCTTAAAAATTGATGTGGGATCTAGGTAGAAAAATACAATCCATGCCTAATATGTCATCATATTAAACCAATGTAATAGTGACAAGATTTATAGGAATCACATTCCCACAAACATTAATGGGAGAGGAATCATATAATTGGGATGCAAATCATCATACCATTACATATTTTCACGAATAATTCCAAGTCTAATCATGTTGGTGGAATATTATAACCCTTAATAAATTCTTTAGATATGAATGTGTGGGTAGATCCCAACATTAGCAATTTTAGAGTGGATGATAAGTGTTCTTTTCAAAACATCGTTATCCAACCCATTGTCCGAAATAGCGATTGCAAGAGATTTCCCTTTGTCCCTCATATTAAGAGGTTACTAACACCGTTCATCATCACTAGACCTTAGGTTTGGGAATTGGATAGCATAATTCCCATTATCCATACACATATAGCACTAGATCTTGGGAGGTGGATTTTGTGCCACTTTTTCATTATTAACACTATTAGATAACTTCTTCTCATAACATATGAAGTCAAATAACTAATGGAACTACCTTATATACTAAAAACATTTATTGTGGACCTTCATGAAATATCCTCCATGATTCATTTCACACTTACAGAATATTTGAAATAGTGTCTTCTTCTCTTCATGGTTTATCAATTTTCCTTTAAATTCCATATTCCTTTTCTTATAAAAACAATGAGATTGAAGTGTGACTCCATCCTCTATTTTATCCTTGATTGAACAATAAAAAATATCTTCATATATACTAATGTCTCTTATTAAAAATTCCATTCCAAAACTTGGATTTAATCCATGGAATAACCTATCAACTTTACTTTCAGGTTGTATAATAATTCTTAAATCATACCTTGAAAGACTTGTGAAATTATCATCATAGATACCAATATATTCTATATCCCATTGATTAAAATAAAGTAACTCTTTCTCCATCTTAGTATGAATAATGTGAGTAAATTTATTATTGAAAAATAACTTATTGAACTCATTCCAACCAATGTATTCAATGTCAACAGGTCGCCTCTTATTTTTGATTAGCTTCCACCACTTTTCTGCTTCCCCTTCTAACTGGTAACTAGCTAGAATAAATTTCTCATTCTTCGAACACTAGAGAATGGAGAAAACAATTTATGTAGTACTAATCCATAGTTCAACAACAAGTGGATTAGATGAAACAGTGAAAGAAGGTGTACATTGCCACATGAATTACTCAATAGAATATTCTTCCCTAATTTGTTCACTTAGAAGTCCACCTTGATTTATATATTGAAATATTTGAGTGATCATATCAATAAGATTTTTTATTAATTATACCATAGCATTTGGTTTACCAAGTTCAAATTCATTGAATTTTTTGTTTCAATCCCCACTAATTCAGATCAGTAAGGTTTTATCTATTAACTAAGACTAAATGAGTTGATTAATAAATCAGTTTCATAATTAGGAACCACAAAATTATGAAAATATACATTTAAGATGTCTAAATTGTGACACCTTTGTTAATATATGACACCATATGATTATCCTGGGTTAATAATAGCCAGCATATATTTAAATCATTAATGATTGTTCATAGAGAGTTTGTAAATTCCCAAATCATATCCCCCATAAGTGTCAATCTAATTATTAAGCAAGGACCATTGTCAAATACTAGGTTACACTGAGTCATGCCCAACACACCTTGTTGGGTTTGTTCCTCGTAGGTAAATCTATGTCAGAGCCACATGCACTTGTAATGTCCATAGAGGGATATATTGAGAGGAAATAACTTACTCTATCCATTACCAAAACTACATGACAATTACCTATACTTTTCCTTATCCTCATACATATCTTAGACATATTCTTTGGGAACACACTATAGTTTTATCATCCTATCTTCAAAATGATACCTAAACCTTTTCTCTAATACCGACTATAAAAACATTCACTTTTCATACATTAAAATTTAATAACATTAATGGAATTCTTAACACATTATACAAATAGATACCTAAATATTCTACTAGTATAGTGCCTTATGAATAATATAAATATAAACACTGAAACACAAGTGAGCTATATTTTCTCCCACTGGGTTCTTATTGACTAGAAACCTTCCTAGGAACATAAAAAATAATACATATCTTCATTAATTGGGGAACGAAACATAAAAATGGGTGACTTCATATGCTCATTAAATGTAAACAAGGGAGATATGTAAGCATAATCATGATTATAAGGGTATGAGAACATGATCATCAAAATAGAATATCATACTCGGCATATAAAAGATAATATACATGAATCATGGCATAAGTCATGACAGTTAATAAGACCTAAATCATAACGAAATAATGAACATAATTGATGAAAGCATAACATAGGAATAAATCACAGAATGGTGGAAAACACCTAAGTATATAATATTATTTCCATAGTACTCAAGGAATTTTTTCTAGAGCCATCATATTAATACAGGCTCACACCCCATACCATTTCGGTAGTCATGGTTCATTCCCATGGCCATCTTAGTAGCTTGAGTTCTCTCTTCAAACACTCCTAGTATTCATGGTTCACTCCAATGACCATATTTTTAGTCAAGGTTCACTCCGAATACCATCTTATTCTATCCTTTGAGATGTAAATATTTTCCCAATTCATTAGAGGGAGATATATGTCTCACCTATCTAATAATGAAATCATTCATACATGTGTTATAAGATCATTAAAAATCATATCAATGCCCAGGAAATGAAATGGGAATTATAAAAATGTAATCCTAACATAATATGTGGAAAACATATATGTTACGTAATCATATCAGCCAAATTATAACCCATGAAAAGAAGTAGGTTTCAAAACCGTATAACCTATGATTGAGAAACATGTTTCATAAACACAATGTCATAAAAAATAATCCATTTATAGTAATAATATAAATTATAACAATGAATAGTTCCCCCATAAATTCATGTGTAACATCAAATGATGTCATATTATATTAGAAATAAATTTTAAATACCTTTTAAAAACATTTCACGAGGAAAACATCCATTTGAAATTGTAAAACAATTTTTTTTAAAAACATTTTTGAATATCTTTTTATTTGAAAATTGAATGGAAGGCTTTTAATGTGATATTTTAAATCCGTAGAACATTTTTAAAATAATTTATCATGAAATTTTTTGGAAAACTTTTCTGAAAAAATGGTTTTCGAAATAAAATAGATTTCTTACTGATGAGAAAAATATGCTCTTATTTTTTAAAAAAACATTTTTTTAATCATCTAAAATACCAAAGAGTGGAAAATGGAAATAATTCATAATTAATATTGAATAAATATAGGAGAATAAAAGTCAGGAGTTTTTTTATGACATGGATCATAATATTTCATCAATGTAATCAAAAACATAAACAATCTCGAAAAGTGAAGAGATTGTTTCAATAAACCCTTATCACTTGTTAACATTGGATCATAATATCCATGTAAGAAAATAAAGTTAAATGAATCTTAAAATATCATGAAAATAATAAGATCCATGATATAACATTTCAAATACATTATATACACCTCGAAATTGAATATAGAATCCTAACAAAATATGGGTCTTGAAGAAGAAAAATTGAGACGAAACTGTCTTACCGATTTGGAAACACTTGAAAAATAACCCCCAAGAAAGAACAATAATAGATTAGATATGTAAAAAGCCATAAATTTATCAATAACAATAATACTCGTACAATGTTCATAAATAATAAATATAATTTTATTATACATATAACACATTAATATATTATTAAATAAAATAAAATTTATTTATTTATTTATAATAAATATTACCATTTTTTTAACAATTCTATGTTAAGGTTTCACATCAAGTAATATTCTCTTTGTTCTTTTCATGCGTACTAATTTGATATATATTTGGTCCTCGTTCTTATATCATTACTTCCTGAATGTGAACCATGATATAAATATCATGTATATTCATCATATATGTATTATAATAATCTATATAATATGGATATATAAAATGGAATACACCATTTATTAACACGGTAGGTCGTAAGTACACATAAATATCATTTCCATTATATTATCATATTAAAAGAAAAAATGAAAATAACATATATGAATATATGTAAAACAATATCATTAAAGTATCATTATTATGTCATATATATCATAACATATCACTAAAAATGTCTTTAATACATTCTATGTAGTTTTTTAATGAACCACATCGCATTAAGGGGGCAGTAGTCCACACTTCCTCAAACGAAATGATCAAATTTACAAAAAAAAATGGGAATTGTAAAGCTATGTATTATAAAATAACTACTTAACAATAAATAGATTATAAATATAATATGTATCATATATAAATTTTATTTCCATCATAATTACCAACCATAATATTTGGTAATGTTAAAATGAACAATCATCGTTTAGTGAGGCAGTAGTTCGTCGTACACGTAAACAATATGTTTGTGACCCATTAGATGGAAGTGAGTATAAGTATAGTTATAACCCATGCCCAAATAAAATATAATTATATTTAGGATAATTTTTTTTATATAATAATTGAATAATTTGAGTTTGTGGGGTGGATAATAAAAATAAAAGAAATGAGCTTGAGGATGGATGTTACCTCATCTTTCAGTAACTCCTTTTGGTTTTCATCAAAGAGATTACTTGGATTTCAATCTACAAAAGGTGAGGATTTTAGGATTAGCGTAGGTATTTTGATGAAATATATCTAATATATTGGTTGAGATAATGTGTCCTGAGAGGTGTGATGAAGTGGGAGGAGAGGAAGCCGTTTTATAGTGGAGGAGGAGTGCCACTCTTGTGAATTTTGTGAATGGGAATTCCAACCACGTTTTATCTTTTCTACTGAATAAAATAATTAAAACCACTAAATAAAATGGAATATTAGGTCGAAATATGGGCATACGATGTATATTTTATAAGTTTATATGCCTTTTTGGGTCTTATGTTTAAGGTCTAGTACTTTGTTGACCTAATTTTTCTTTTAATCATTGTAATTAATTTTAGTCACTTTCACAAATCATTTTTGTCAAACAGTAAGTATAAAATAATATAAATTATAAATTATTCTTAATACAAAAATGGAATCGATTTTTTTAAATTCAAATTAGATAATTGGAAGATATTATTTTAAATTTAATCTTGCAGACGGGATGACAATTTGTGTTTTTGATGTAAAAACATTCAAAATTTTAAACAGTTTTTATACCCAAATTCAAAGTCAATTTGATTCAAAGGATATAAATTGAATTAATGGATAAAAATATTATCAAATTTAAAATTTAAACCAATTAAAAATACGATTTAACCTTTAAATATGTTAAATGAAAAGGTAGTTTCGAATTAAAATATTTTATTTTTTACTATACATCCAAAAATGAATTTTATTACAAAAATACAAAAAAATCCCCACAATATAATTTTGACATTCTAAATTGAACCAAATAAGTTTATTTTATCAAATAATATTTTAAAATACCTCTAAAATTATTTTTTTGTTTTTTCTCATAAGGATAGGAAAAGTATTTCATTTGAGAAAATAGTATTTTTAAACATATAAGAACATTACCAAAAATTGTATCTTTCATTGTCAATTTGTTTTATTTATATAAAATCATTATAAAAATTATTTTAAAATTATTAATTACTATTCATGTTACTGTGTTTAGTGTTTATGTTATATTCATCTCATTTAAATAATTATAACAAATAAATTGTTTTGTAGAATCTCAATGTTGCGTGTAACGTACACCAAGTCTGTGTTGCGTGTAATGTATTTCAATTAAGTTCCATGTGAAAAGAATTTTTTTCTTATTGAAATGGAATATATGGATGTAAATTTAATTTATTCTAGAAAGAAAATTTCCATAAAAAGTGCGGTGTTACATGTAAGCTATCAAAGACACTAGTTGTTGCATGCGACACATGCTAACTCAGTGTCACATTCACTGAATGCTATAAATTGTGATGAATTTATTTAAATAGTAAATATATTATAAATTTTAGGAAATTATATTACCTTACATGTTTGGGGTTTCTTTTCATACAGAATATCAAATACAAATTTCCCAATTTATATTTTTGGGGTGTTATAAAAGTTGTATTATTGATACATAACATGTTTTCTATATTGGATTAATCCTTCCTATGATGTAAATAAATTTTTATACATGATCAAAAAATGATATATTGTTATGTTTATCAATAAAATTATTTACTGATTTTATTTGGACATGTTCTATGTTGGGATCTTAGATAAATATTCAACATCATGGTGAAATTTTATTTTCTTAGAATAAAAATCTTCCCTTGAGAATATGTTCCATGAAATTATCGTGTGTCATATCAAGAGCATGTTTTGTGATGGGATGAAGAAATATTATAGGAAGATGAAGCTTTATGTCCACCACATCCAATTCATTAATCTAGATAGTAGTGGGAGCTAGTACTGTGACACCCAAAATAATATTTTCATCGAAGACCACTCTTCTTGAGTATATACAACCAAAAACCAAAAGAAAAATATATATTCAAAATTAAATAGGACACCAATAAAAAATCGTTATCTATAATGTTTTATAAAACTAAATATCCCCCATTAATTTTTAGCTTCATGAAGACCCAACATGGAATAATGAAAATAATGTTGTGTTTCACCCAAAGGTTTTATCAAAATGTTTTTTAATTGAAAAATAAAAGAAATGTAATATATTAGAATATACCCCTATGGTATCATCTCAAGGGTGAAACATGAAATCAATAACAAGATGATGGGTCTATTCATGATAGCATTTATAGGAAACAATAAATTTATTTACCATATTGTCATATAAAATTATCATATGATATTAAAAAAATATGAAATTTACAATGAAAAAAGTTTAATATTAAATGTATAAATGGAATTGAACCCATGCTATGATATTCATCAACCATATGTCATCAAGGAATTAAATGTTTCTTCTTAGTTTTCCATGAATCGATATAATTTCCCAAGAAAATTAAATATCCCCTTTGATAATAATGTGTGATTAAACAAGAATCCAAATAACTATCAATGAAACTAGTCATTTTAAATGATTGGTGAACCAGGTAAAAAACATTTATAGAATAAAACCTTAATATATAAAATAATTTTCTCAATAAAATCTATGTGGTGTCATTTAGGATTTAAAAAAAATCTAACTTTGGTGTTGAACAACATAACAAATATACATGTGTGATATTCTCATTTACAATAGATTTCCAATTCATTATCTTTAATATTCACAATCTTCGAGTGTCTCACCATCATGAAGTGTATGATTTAATCCTTTTGGTAGTTGATATTTTATTTGTTTGGAACATGTGAAACCATCATATTTGATAATATCAAGAATATAATTTCTTTGAGATATCATATTAATTGAGAAATAATTTTCCAACCTAAATCCATAAAAGTGAACATAATGTCAAGAGAAACCTTTGTATCATTAATATCCTGCGGTTGATTTATTATGAGTACCACATAATAAATATGCATAAGAACTACTATAATCTAAACATCGCCATTTATAAAAATAGAATATTCAATCATATATTATTTGTATCCATGAACAAAAAAAATTGAGTAAACACTGGATTTTACTAGAATGAGGCTTGTTTTAGGAAATAAAGATAACATTTAATCTTGAAAAATGACCTAGAAATAAGTATAGTGTAGTCTTTAAGAGGATGCATATAAATGTCATCATCAATTTACCCATTAAGGAATGAATTTTTAATATATAATTTCTTTAATGGCCATTGATTAGTTATAGAAAAAGTAAAAATAAATAGTTCTATGGTAAGATTACCAACCGGGATAGAAGTGTTATTATAATCTATAAATTGCTTTTAATTATAGAAATTAATAAGAAATTGAGCATTCAATACATTAACTAATACATCTGAAATTAATTTTACAAGGTAGGCCCATGTTGGATGAATTTATTTCAATCTAATAGTTAAAGGCAACAAATCCCAAGTTTTATTTCCTTAAATATAATGTAATACATTTCCCATACAAGCCACCAACTCTAAATTTTCATTTTATTGTTATAAATATGATGGTTCTTAGAAACATAAACAATTAGATAAAAACATATAATCTTTTGGATTGGTTTGTAGGCTTCTAAAATCAAATAAGGAATGTAGATTGGATATTGGAGATGGAAAAATATGAGATGACAAGGGTTTTTCCCTTTAGACTTTACATATAATATCTTTATGCTAAGAAAGCAAGGATTTTTATCATTAATTAATGAATGAATAATCATGATTAGAATTAGAATATGAATTAAATTTTTCATACATAATAGATAGATATATAAGAATATAGTATTGATGTGATGAAGTATAGATGGTAGGTGGGGGAATTCACTGATTTTAATGTAGAAAAAGATATAGCATTAGAACTAGTATTTAACTAATCAATGGGGACCAATGTAAAAATATGTAATGAATCAGATTTTATGTGACAATCTAATGATTTTTTTTTATTAAAAGGAAATAATTTCTTGAAATATCACATCTCATCTTTACAAGACTTTGTGGGTTTCAAATTCAAATAATTTTTAATCTTTCTTGTTGGATGGATATCCATGAAACAAACATTGATGTGACAAGTAATATAACACTTAAATATAAGAACATGTGATATGATACTATAATAAACATCCCACAACTCTTAAAATATCATAAGAAGGAGGTTAACTATAGAGTACCACAAAAGGTGTTTTCCAATCCAACTGAGAATATGGTATACATTTTAAAAGATATATCAATGTAAGAATAAAATAACCCCAATATTATATTGGAAGATGATATTAACTTTTATGATTTCTTTATTAAGGTATATGAAGATTATTTGTCTCCACAAATTTATTTTTTTGTGGACTGTACATCATACTAGTCTGATTCATAATACATGTTATGAGAAAAGAAATACAAAACTCATTTTTAATCGTCTTTGTTCTATTATAAAATTAATTTGTTTTACCATAACACTAAAATGAGTTTGAAAATGATTAATAAAAGACATACGTGTGGGAAAAACATGAAATTTTTTATGAATTATAGTATTCCAAGTGACTTGACATTATTTTTCAACAATAGTAAATAAATATTATACACCCAACAAATCTAATGTATTTTCAGCTCCCCACCAGTAAATATGAATAAGTTGAAAAAATGGATTTACATGATTTGTTCTTGTAGATAAATTATTTTTATTATTGGTAGAAGGTGAACATACATAAAAAAATATTTATTGAAAAGTTCTTTGAAATGATTTAAATATTTCAATTTGGAGACAGAGGTGTTCTATATTATAGAATAAAGAGTGTATAAATCTAAATGATAATTAAAAGTGACATTATTGAGGGGTTTTTCTTTACCCAACTAAAATACATCTATATAAATTGAAAATGAATTTGACTTTTCATGAAATTTGTATTTTAGAATCCATGAGAACAAATTCCTTAAAAACATTTTTATTCCCAATAGGGCCTTGGAACAAGAATATTTTAGTTAGGAAAAGATCAATGTGATGAGTAGTTTTCTGAATTTGATCCACTGATAAAACAATTATAAAATTTGGAAGATAATGTATATTGATAAGAAAAACATTGGTACCAAGGGTTATTATACCAAAGTAATTGAAAACATTTTTACTATAATAAGGAAGATTAATCAGAACTGGATGGATATGATTTTAAATTGAGTAGAAAAGTGGTGAATATTGTGAAATGTAATCAGAAGAACATATGCTAACAATACATCAATTTTCATTATATACGTGGCTAATACAAGATAAAACAAGGAATTTATATAGAGAAATATATAAAATCTATGCAGAAAAAATTCCTTCTTATCCATTGGAACCTTACTCGATAGATTTTCCTATAAACATTTGCATCATGTGATGGAAAATAAAAATATTTATTTTTTGATAAATCTTATATCATTTATTTTATTTAGTAGTAGCAATTTCCTAAGGTAATTTCATTGGACAGTCAATATCTACCAGAGTTTCTACTCTATTTTCATTCACGTTAGTTTATTTTGTTTACCCTTATACAAATATGGGTACTTAATAAGCTTCAAACATTGATCAACACTATAGAGATTTTACTTCAGCTTGATTGCTTCAAAGTAATCATTTTGGTTGAGATTTGGAGCTAGTACTATCTGGCATAAAATAATAGTTCCATCAAAGGCCACACATCTTCAGTATATACCAAAAAAACCTAAATAAAACATGTATATTCATTAAATTAAATTTCTAACTAATAAAAAATACGCATCTTGAAAACCAATATAAATTCAAGTTAGGAATAAATAAATTTTTCCACTAATTTCTTGTTGAACATATACACTGTGCTAAAAAAATTTCTATTTATTCAAATATCATATCTAGAGAATGTTTTATTATACTAAATATTATATGGAAGATAAATTTTGTATCCACTTTTTTATGTATAGGATTTATATACACATATTCTATATTTTGATAAATTTTATGCATATGAAAAAATGTGTTCCCATTATAACCTATGCATCACATTATATATGAGGTGAAATGGTATATTATTTTAGGATAATTTTAATTATTAAATTAATCAATTATTATTATAGTTTTTTTGATTAGTTATAATTTTATTCAATGTGAATAAATGTTAATAATTATGGATCATGTATATCATGAATTGGGGGAATAATATTTTTAGTGAAACATTCTTTATAATCACTCAAAATTTGGAATTTGGGAATGCTAAACTATATTATCTCTATAAAGAATAAAATGAGAGATAGGTGAAGAGAAAGATTATAGAAACCCATTTAGTGATAAAATTATAATAACAAAAGAAAAAGTCATCAATTAAAAGAACTGATCTAAGGAATATGAAATTTAATAGTTCATAGATTATTAAAGAATATATATAACCCTAGATTTTTTTGTTAACTATTTCCATTTTTATTATTTTTTATTTTTCTCATATAAATATATATCGAAATGTTAATGTCTAATCGTTTGGTAAGTGTTCTCAAGATACATGTCATGGCCTAACCAATGATTGCCTTGAGCCACAACTACCCTGATCCCACCCTTATAGGCTTGTATGTGCCCAGCATTAGTGGCATATCAAAACCTTGGGATTTATTTTCCTAAAAACATGTATGTGCACACATAGCCATCTCGATGCAAAATTTCATAGGTAAATTGTAAAAGATAATAAATTCCTATAAATTAAACAAGGAATGCATAACCTCAAGGGTGTACAAGAGTATGACCATACATGATAAAAACTAAAGGAGAAAAATACACTCTCAGTTATAAATAATTACCAACCTTACAAAAATGAGAAATAAACTGTTGAGAGAACCCTTCTTGAGATCCCAAAGCTACAACCACCGTATGTGGTATAATGTTCTAGGTATCCCTAAGCACATCTGAAGTCACCAATTACAAATCCATCTTATACATAAGAGAAGACACATGTAAGAAAATCCCACGTAGGGGTGAGTATATAAAGACCCAGTAGGACACCCCAAAAGATGAAGGGGGCATTAAGAGACACAATGGGAAAGGAAATCTAGTAGATGGAAGATACAGTTAGAAATAATAGGTTAACCAAACCAAGAGTGAAAGAATACTCATCCATAAATTGGGGGATTAACATGGTCAGTAGATGAAGAAAAATTAGGGTCTTTTCAACCTATATTATGAGATTATACTCATTAGTCCCTGAGAATAAAATCACAAAATTCATGTGGCATACCACACACACATTCTCCTCTCTTGGAAAGAGAGTAAACAAATACATGGTGTGGATGTAGAAGCAATATATATATATATATATATGTGTGTGTGTGTGTGTGTGTGTGTTCATTCAATTATTCCCAAATTAGATAGTAAATGGATCTCTATATCACAACTCAGCCTAAGAAGAAGAGTAGCCAATAGTTCCAAAAGACCATCAATGATGCCCAATAAGTCATCCATCTACCTGTATATAACCATCCAATTCTAACCATGCCACATCACTATGACGCATAGTCGAGGGTCCAAAAACACTAAGTAGATGACAAAAATCCTATTAGATCATGTGGGTTCCACTTTATTATCCATCGAGGATGCCACAACCCAACTATGCTAGAGGGTCAACTTGATATATGTCGAGGACGCCACTGCCCATCTATGATGGAGGGTCTACTCTATATCTGTCAGGGATGCCACTTCCCAGCTGTGATGGAGGGTAAAAATGATATCCATTGAGGATTCCACTGACTAGATATTTTGGAGGGTCAAATAATAATTTTCATCAAGGAACTCCACAGCCCATACCTACTGGAGGGTACCGCTCTAAAAGGTCCTAGTGATCCTATATCTTCACTTTCCTCATTGGGTGTTTCATTATCAAGCATCATTCCCAAAACATTCCATATCATATCTCCAAAGATAACACTGATGGAACCATTTCATTTTATGTGGGAAAACGAATTAGGATAGGCTACTCACAGTCTAAAATCCAAGTTCAAATGAGTTAGATAATGGAAGGATGAAGATTCACAAAGGAGTACACAACATGTATGGGACCCACAAAGTGTGTGGTTCCACTCTACTATTGGGTTTTTTCCATAATATAACACATATTTCTCATCATGTATTACTATGTGACATGTATGTGTACAACATGACATGTCACATCCAAAATCATGATGATCTCATGAGGCCTGTCCTTGTTCTGATGGGAAATAATTGTAATTTCACTAATATGCCACTTAAAACGAACCCATATGGACAAATGGATCACAATGTTATGATACTAATTGATAAATTATTGAGATATAATATTACCTTTCCAAAATTTGACACCCTGTAAAAAAATCACATTTCACCATATCATGCATAGACAGTGCTTCGGGGGTATGAGTCATGAACCCAAATTAAATACCCGATATTGGTCTCAAAACATCTACCTCAATTTCAGGGTCTTGATTCTACCAATGGTTATTCAATACAATTCCGTATGATGGAGTTATTATACATATATGATTCAGAAATGATAATATTATTATTATAATTGGGTGCTTCATGGACCCACTCTATGAGTTGCAATAGAGTATTCATCGATAGTTTTGAAATGACCATCTCAATGTTCTGGACACTCTTCCATAGACACCACATCAATTCACCACTATATAGATAAGTTATGACTAGAGAAGTGTTTTTATAATATTAATAATAATAATATTGTTATTATTATATTATTAATATTAATATTATCTATTTTTTCAAGGAATGAGGATGGCATGATTCCCCTCCACTTGTTCCACGCATGCCAAGCACACCGCCTCGGATTCCTTATCCATAATTTTCTTTTATTATTTACTATTTTAATTTCGTTTTATCTTTATTTATTTTTCAATCCCTTATTGTTATTCCATGGTTTTCATGTAGGAAACCCTAATTATTTTGCAGATTCCACCCTAACAGCTCATCATGTCATGCTGGTACCTGGAAAAAATAAAACGACATATGTAAATCAAAACAATATATGAGATTGCCTATAATCTATCAAATAACTCATCCACCATTGATGACCACTCTCATTTCCTCCCCATTGGCCACCCCCATACCCCACTTGTCGAGCCACCATCACACCCCCTTGCATGGTATGTACCCGACATGTGGTACGCTACCACTGGATCTACTTTCCAAACCCCATGATCCATGATCTTTTGTGATTGAACCTCACAATTTTCAATGAATATATTCCTACAATTCTATATTCTAGTAAATCGTTCAACATCACACCATTTTCACCCAATTCATCGAACTTGTTTTCAATCTAAAATTTGAACCTATGGTGACCATTTGTTAATCAAAATTTTGATCACACAAGCATCACCCCCTTGGTATTGGTCAAATTTAAAACCAAAACAAATACTAATGATGATTACATGTAGGGGGAAAATAAAATAAAATCATTAAACACAAACAGTTCTTGATTTATGGATATGTTTTTTTGGCCATCATAGATGGGATTCATTAAAGATATGAGATATGAATTAAAGAAATTAACTCTTGAATAAAATACAATTCCAAGAAAAAAGACATTGGACCAACAAACGAATGTCTGATCAAAGAATTAATTTAGAAAGGATTAGTTTATGTTCATTTAGAAATTTTGAATGGGGAAAAACCACAATGAAAATCCCTACCTAAATTATGGATTTATCATTGGTGATGAATGCATCTGCAAATAATAGTAGTGATCTACAGTGTCTAGTTCCTATCGATTTCCCATGATATGATCATTTGTCATCATTTAGTATCAATGCGATAATGAAAAAATATCATCCTCTTAGATCCAACAAGGGTTATGTGGCCAAACCTTGTCAAATTCATATAAGATGGTATTTATAGAAAATTTTATTATGTAGTTTAATTAAAAAAATAAATTATTTATTTATTTATTTTAATTAAATGTAACCTCCAATGGTTGCATCATCTTAACATCCCATGTTGACCATAGTGTAAACCTCATGTTACAAACTCTACGGTGGTCTCTAATTTCCCTTATATGCCTCCTTTTGTGATTTATTTGGTTTAGGGCTATTAAATAGATAAATTAAATTAATTAAATTATCCAATGAACCCTCTAATGGATTCCCAATCCGAACGCCTCACGCTGAAAAACTTTAGTTATTAACAATGGTAAAATCCACATTATGGATTCAATTGTGGTCTCACATTTCCAATCTGAGACTCTGTTTAAGATATATTCCACTTTTTCGGTAAAACTATGTGCGTAAACTAAAATATATATTATATTTTTATATAATTAATACTTCGCTAACTAGGCCTCAAAATATCACACAGTGTCAGTGTTTTTCTCCAAAACTATTTCAAGAAATATTCCAAAGTCTTACATGGATAAACCAAAGTCTCTACAATACTCCATTCATAAAATATTTTCATCCTTAAAAAGAAGAAGTTGTTCCTATCTAACTAGCTGAGGAAGAAAAGGGGTAACAACCATCAACTATATGTATGTTTCCCCATCCTCACAATAAGGTTCAACTATAATGACATCAATAGCTTTTTCACCATTCATGATAATAGTGGATGAAAAACTTCCATGTGTGCATCTTCTACCATGACCATTCCCTTGGTGGCCCATAATCTCATGTCACCCCAACCATTGTGGGTCCACTATCAATCCCATATACAATATGACAAATCCCATTATGTGGAAATTCAAATCTTGAACTGAATCCATGGGATATATCATACGACAAAAAATTCCATAGAATTTCTAGAATCATCCTCATAGGTCTCAAGTGCTCCAAATATGACACTGAAGACATGATGGTTTCATCGCAGATGACTACCACATACAAATACAAGAAAGCTTAATGATCAAGGTCATAAATCATATTAACTCTACTATGGAGATCAACACACTAAAGGGTATCACCAACAACTAAAAGAAACTAAAACAGATCTAGGAAGATACTCTCAGTTTATCCTCTTGAAAAACTAGGATCTAGTGATAACCTATCCGGAGGACAACATATGATACCCACTTATCCCCAAACCAGTAGGCAAAGAACTCATTGATTCTTTAGTGTGGACAATATTCCACATATCACATGGCGCTGTTTATTCCAACCCACAGATGACCTCAATCTCATATCTAGACCTTAGGAAAACAACACATGTTTTTACATGTGAACACAATTGGTCATATGAATCCCTACCTCTATAGACCCTACAACCACACCAATAGATCTCACATCCCGATGGGGTCATCTGATGTGATAGAACAAATATCAGGTTGTCTCTGGTGAAAGCCTATACAAGGTTCTATATCATGCAGGGAAGGTAAGCCTCATATGTCATTTGGAAATATGACATTATCCCCACCATCATTATAGGATGTTGTGGTCTCATAACAACCACTACTCTATGTGTAAATATAGGGAACATTTGAATCAACTATATCATCTTACGAATGAGCTCATCCTACTATGTTAGAGGATCACTCCTCATTAAGAAGGTAAACATCATCCCACAAACTGAATTCCCTACCATATTCACTAGTAGGAATCATATTATAATGGATGGTAGAAGACAAGTCCATGGTGAGTAAAACATCATAGGTTCCCACTACCACTATGGAATGATTTCATTTAGGGATCTCTATCCTTGCAAAGTCAAGTCACACCACCGGAAAAAATGTGTGATCACTAGTTCTCTCTATAGGAGCCTCCATAACTAGGGTAGGGAAAAACATCCACCAACATTATTTCCAAGTCTCAAATATGGATAGGCCTAGGGGAAGGTGGGTTATAACACTATTCTATAACTAAATCTTGAACATTGAAGACACATTCTATACCCTAGACCACACTCGAAGCCACTGAGCTACAAGGTCTTACCCCCGAAGCTATCCATTCTCTTTCATACCTACTCACCACTAACAAGGCTTTCATCAAAACCTTACCACATAAAAAGTACATAAAACACATAATTCAGAGAAAATAATACACCAAACCACGAAAATATTTGGTTTTAGAAGACTTTGACACCCCCAAAAAAGTTTTAGATCATGTAGCAATAATGTGTCTCATTAAGGGAAGTGTCCCTATTTCTCGCATGCCTGAAACCACATTGAACATAAATATTTAAAGGCTCTACCAATTCCATGTGTATCCCTTTATAAGTATTACTATGATTTGAAACAGGAAATGGGATACCATCTGAGGGTGATATAAAAACCATAGGATGAGGCTAGAGCACAAACACCTGAAAAGAGAGTCTGGATCAAGAGGATACCCGGTAGATCAATATTTTCAGAACCACTAATGTGAACTCAACCTTGGTGCATCATCCAGTGGTACATCTAGTACCAAATTATACTCTCCCCAAATATTTGGTTTCATGTGAAACTATCCAATCAGTCTGGATCCGAACATGTATGAAAAATATATTCACATTCTCAGGAAAAACCTTCGATACATGGGAAACTAGCTCATCACATAACGTCATCGGCCTATACCAATGGTACTTGTGGCATGCACTACGCCTAGACATATCCTTATCATTCTATTCTGGTAAAAAATTCTTCTCTATAGGTATGGGTGAGGAAACTGTCCCAAATAGAAGAAATATCTTGTGGGATAGAACCTAAACTGAGGCATAATTGCTCTTTTGATTTTTTTCAGGATCTGGAAATCAATAACCTACCTATCTATCTTTACGGAGGCATATCTAAAGTGATCAATATATAAAATATTAACATGTTCTTCTTCATATATATATATAAATATATATTTCTATGTGTGTGTGTGTGTGTGTGGAACTAACTCAAGAAGGATAGTTAAAGACTAGTTCCTATATGATGCATGTATCATTGATCCCCAAAAGATATGTCTTGGTATGCCGAGATAAAAAATAGGCAGTCATGGTACAACTAAATGCAGATATCGGTCAAGTGAATCATTATTGGATTCCCCATCCTGGGAACTACACTCGAAACACTTTGACAGTGTTTCCCTAAACCCAACTGAATCCTTTTAAGGATAGTTTTCTAAACAATGTCCCAATTAATGAACCTTCTCGGATACCAATCTAGCATGACCCTAACAACACCATACTCAAGATTCAACTACCCTGAATCCCACTTGTATTGGCCAAGGTGTGGTGACCAGAACTAATGAAATATCTATTCTTGAGAATTCCTTTTCCCAAGAACTTGTATGCTCACACAAATCCATCGCATTGAAATAGTATAGAGGGAAAGAGTAAAAGATACAACAAAACTAGAGAGTAAACCGAGCATGCATAACCTATAGGGTGTACAATAGTAGTATAGTAAAAGGTGGAATGTAAAGGGGGAAAATACACACCCAAAAAGAAATATGTCCATACCTGAAAAAAAACATGAAATGTAAACTACCCAGATAGCCCGGATTGAGATATCCAATCGACAGAAACCGTAAGTGGTCCAAAGTTCCGGGTATCCCTGGGCTCCACTAAAGTCACTTCTAACAATTCCATTATCTGTATATTCCACAAAACCTATAGAAAAGTACCATGAAGGGGTAATTATATATGTACCCATTATGGAAACCTGAAAGTTGAAGGGGGAGTAAGAGATAAAATGTGAAAGGAAAGGAATATATGAAATGTATAGACCAAGAGAGCAGGTCGTATGAAACCAATAGTAAAAGTAACCTCATCCAAAATCAATGGGATTAATATGGTGAGTATATGAACAACAAAATGAGTATTTTAAACCTATATAAGGAGGGTAGACTCATCCATCTATGAGAAGATAAAAAAGAAAAGCATGTGGAATAATTCATGCATCTTCACCTCTTCTATATGGAGAGTAACCAAATCCAAGGTGTTGATACAAGAAAAGGATATATATATATATTCTGTGTAAAATAATTCAAAATGAGGAATTAAGGGGATATCCATATCACAGATCAACCGCAGAATAAGAGAAGCTAACAGTTACAAGAATCCATCAACGATTCCTAGAATGTCATACATCTTCCCAGAAGTGATCATACAACTCAAACCATGACTCTTCACTGTGTCTCATAGCCAAGGGGCCAGAAACTCAATGTATAGTACTTGTTCCCTAGTACGTCAGGGGTTCCACTCTATAATCCATCAAGTGTGAACATTCCAGGCTATATTGGACAGTCAAATTGGTATCCCTCGAAGATTCCACCACCCAACTATACTAGAGGGTCAACTCAGTATCCATTGAAGACTCGACTACCCTTCTACATATAAGGTTCAACTCTAAATCCACTGAGGATGACACTTCCCGTCTATGCAAGAGGGTCAAAACAATATCCATCCAGGATGCCATTGCCCAGATATGCTAGGTGGTGAACTTGGTATCTTTCGAGGATTCCATGACCTATCATTGCTAGACGGTCAACTCAAAATGCTCATTGAGGAATTCCATTTCCCAACCATACTATAGGGTACTTCTTGGAATGGTCCTGGCGATCTTTCACAAACACCGCCTTCACCAGCCGTTGCACTGTCAAGTGTCATGACTGGAACATTTCATTTCATATCTCGAAAGCTAAAAATAATGGTACCACTAAATTCTATATAGAAAAATTCAGGATAGGCTACTCACAGTAAAAAATCCAAGTTCAAACAAAGAAGATATAAATAGTTGAAGATTTATAAAAGATTATAGAGCATGTATGGGACCAAGAGATCATTTATTCCTGCTCTACTGTTGGGTTGTGTCCTTTATAGAACCTGAATTTATAGTAATGTAGTACTACATGATATGTAAGGATACAAGATGACATGTCTCAACCAAAATTATGATGAACGCATGAGGATCATCATAGGTCTAAAATAAAAAACTTAATATCACTAATATGACACAATGAAAGGCCATTGATGGCCTACCAGATCAGACTGTTATGATCCTCAGTGAAAAATGATTGATATTATCTATTCACTTTTCCAAATTGAACACCTAGTGATAAATTCACATTTCACCATATTACGTAGAAATGGTGCTTCAAGGGTACGAGTCACTAACCCATATTAAATAACTAACATTGGTCTCAAATCTACCACATCAATTTCAGGGATGTGATAGTGTGAATGGTTCTTAAATTAGATTTTGTATGATGGATTTACAAAAAATAAATGATTAAGAAACATTATTATTAATATTATTATTATTATATTTCACTTCGTGGAAGGCATGATTCGTCCCCCTGTTTCATGAATTCCCAACGAACCACATCGAATTCCTTCTCCTTTTTTTATTTTTATATTTTTTTATATTTTTTTGACATTATTTCTATATCCATAACATTTTATTAATGTATATGTTTCACTTAGGATACCCAAAATCTCCTGTAGGTACCCCATGAATGTCTCATCCTCTCATATTGGTACCCAGAGGACACACAACGACATCCAAAAATCATGCACATGGATCGTATTCCCTGAAATCAACCAATAGAATATGCCACATCAGACCACCACCATCATTTCCTCATTGTTGGCCTCCAACATTCATTACTGATTGAACCACCATCATGACCCTTTTATGGGCCATCCACAACAAGTCATTTGTTTCCACTAGATTCACTTTTCATTCCCATAGATCCCAGATCTAAGGGGACCGAACCTCGCCATTGACCACATCTAGATTTTAGCCACTCCATCCACCTATAAATCCATCCTCATTACATTACCATCACATGATGTGTCGATAATATGAACTCATGATAACCCTTACTTAATCCAATTGTAGATTACAGAACAATCACCCACTATTTGTTGGGCTCATCACCATCCACAAAAAATACCGATGATGATCACACATAGGAAATAGTAGGAAATAAAAGAATGAAACAGAAACATGTCTCGATAAATAGTTGTGTTTGATTGGATATTGTTGAAGTCATTCAAGAATGAGATTATATATCAATTAAATAAATTCACAATTGAATAAAATCTCATTCCTTGAAAAAAGAACATTGGATAAACAAATTAAAGGCAGATCCGTGAATTAATTTTGGAAATGATTAATTCTTTTTTATATCGTATTTTGAATGGGGATAAAACCACAATGAAAAGTCCTACCTATTTTATAGATCAAAAATTCTTCAATTTCACATCCACTAGTGAAGAAGGTTATCTGATGGATCTTCTGCATGTCGATTCACCATGACCTGATCACTGGTTTTCATCCGGTCATAATCATCCAATGAAATGATCCCCTCCTCCTTTTAGATATAGTATGGGTTATGTTGACAAACAATTTAAAATTGTCCTAATAAGGTATTTACTAATTATTTAACTAAGTATTTTAAGAAAATAAATAAATAAATTATTTATTTATTTTAATTAAATGTACCCACTTAAGGGTTCTTTATCCTAACATCCATGGTTGACCAACATTAGGTCATGGTTTGGGTAAAATTCATTCTCAAAAACTCAAAGGTGGTCTTACAGTTATCCTATTCGTCTCTTTTTATGAGTTAATATGGTTAAGGTCATAAAGTAGATAAATTAAATTAATTATTTATCAAATGTACCTACCAACGGTTTCCCTATCCAAACATCCTACACTGAATAGCTTTCGGTCATTCCTACCGTAAAATCCAAATTTTGAATTCTACCAAGGTCTTAGATTTCTAATATAAGACCCCATTTATTATATATTCAACATTTTTATGAAAAATGCACACATAATAAAAATTTATTTAATATTTATAAAATATTAATTCTGAGCTCCCCGGGCCTTAGAATCAGGCACCATCTCAGTGCCCATCTCAAAAAAATATTCCAATCATTATCTGAACGTATTACATGTAAAAACCATAGTCTCTACAAAAAAAATTATACTGAATTATCATTTATTATCATATTACATATTTTACCTTTTATAAATTCATGTCCTCATACCCACCTAGGAATAGGATCAAGATCAAATAGTTACTATAAAACAATATCTCGAGGTCATTTTCATTTTTCATTATTTCTATAGTTTATTCATTCAATATAAATTATTCTCATATAAAGAGTGTTATAATCCATATTTTTTAAAAATATTGTAAAAATATGTTTCTATTAATTAAGATAAATAATTTAGTTATCGTGATTTTTAATCGATTATACATAATTAATTTTTTCTTTTTTATGAAATTTATGTATCCCTTAATAAATTAAGGCCAATGTTTTTACAAATGAAAAGGAATAACTTATCATATCAACATACCCATTCCACTCATTTCATGACTACACAATTCTAATAACAATATCACCGAAGATATAGGATATCACACAGATTTATCCAATAATTTACAATCATGTTATAGGAGTATAGAAAATAAAACTCAAAATTCTATATTGATACGAACTACTTTACATAGATTACATATAGATAGACCCACCAAATTACACTGATAACAAATAATTTCTGAATTTTTATTCTATTTATTTATTTTCATCATGGATCTTGTTAATTCATTTTATAATGTAACATAAGACAATAAAATCATGTATCTCACCTATCACTAAAATATCAATGAAATCCCACATTTAGTGCACGTGAAACAAATTTTGTTATTTCATTATTCATATTCAAATCATATTTGGATAATCTGAAATAATTTTATGTCCCAATCAGTTTTAACATTAATCTTAGTGGTGATAGGGTTACCAAATGATTTTTAGTTAAAATCTATCAATTTAATCATCCTTATCATGTTTTTGTGAGTTAAAATTTCATTCATCCCCTTCGTTTCCATTATCTATATCAATATCCTTATGTTAAAAGTCAAAAAAAATGAATAATATATAAATGTTTTTATTTCTCAACGTTATAATTCAAATTAGTTTTCAATAGGTCATACCCTTCTAGAATAAACAATAACCATATTGTTTTTATACCATCAATACCACCAATGTGATTCTTTAATTTCATTCTCTTATATCCTTAATAATTTCTTAAATTAATTATAGGATGTATCCTCCTTCAATAATTATTATCCATTTCATGACCCCACCAACAATAGAACTCTATCTAGGTAGACAGTGAATAAAATTATTACCCATAAAACCCACCTCTAATAGGATAGAGGTTACTGACTAGCACAGAGAATATTTTCAAACAAATGGGAGTCATTTCTCTCTTAAAACTAAGAAAAATAAAGTCAACCCACTAATAAACTCTATATATATGTACTAAAAAAATATTTATCTGTATCATAAAATATTTTCGTCTCTACATGATAATGAATACATTATAACATGAATAAAGTATATGGACAACCTAGACTCTGCTATAGTATCCCAAATAGTAGAATCTCCAACCACTATCGTTCTTTTATGAAAATAAACTCATGAACACTATTGATGAATGATAAAAATGACTTATTTAGTAGGATCATAATTATAATTAATTATGATTTTTTCTAACCATTACATACAAAAAATATTGAATCGTTTTAGATGAATGTTCAATACCTCTAACAATAATACATACCCAATAACAATACAGGTTTAGTGTTTATTATAATAGATAAATATTAAACTTATTTCATGTAAGATATTCAATAACACCCTGAAAATATTTATCATATTGTACCCTTCTTAAATATACCATATTTAATACCTTTCTTTAAAACTAGGGAATAGGAAACATAAAAAAGGGTTAACTATGATACTCATTGAAGGTAAACATAAGAGATTTCAATCAGAAATCACAAGTGATAATAATATAGGTATAAGAGTATGACAACATGGTCATAACATATGAAAGTCATGCCCAACCAGTTCACTATCATTAATCATAAACCATGGAAAATGGTTTTTTTTATGAAAATAAATAAGATATAATACCAAAAAATCAACAATAATCCATCATTATCCATGACAAGATACCATAATACCTATTTTTAGGCAAATACATTAGAATAAAAAATTATATCCTTAATAAAAGATAGCTTATAAGACTATAATTGTAACACCCAGAGATTTTATGAGATATATTCTTTTTAATTTCATTCATATCTTCAGTTGTACACTGCACCAATATTATCTTGCACTATACGCAACACCGTATTAGCTTGCAGTATACGCAACACTATTCTTGGATCATTTTACACACAATTTCAAGTTTGTTTGATAGTTGTTATTATACGAATCATAGAGTGTGTGTGTCTATATATATATATTCAATGTATAAATGAAATATGGTTGTATTTTGTTATACGCAACAATAAAGGAATATTGCACTACATGCAACCCTGACTTAGCTTTCTTTACACACAATTCTGACCTTCCACGATAGCATGTGTTGAGTTTCACTAAACAACGTTATGTTATTAAAAAATTATATAAACTAGCCATTATGAATAGTAATACCGACTTTTTGAAATATTATAAATTTTACCTTTCAAAATTGACATCATTTTTGGATTCAGAATATCGAAATTAGCCTATGGGAATTTTTTGGTATTTTTCTGAAAACTTTCAATTTTTGATGAATAGGGAAAACAGTGAGTTATTGGTTAAGATTGACTTTTTATTTAAATAAATATTTTCTTTATTTAATTTTTTTTAGGTCAAAATAGACAAATAATACCTATATAATTTCAATTTAATTTATTGGAGTAATTTTATAATAATATAGATACATTAAATTTTTATTGAACTTTTTACTGTCTTTTACCTACCTCCTAGGAGCATTTGCAATTGTACATAAAACATAATTTTCCACTTCTATGAGTTGAATTTAGAAAATCCGATAGACACAGTTAATATAAAGGAGTAAAATGTGGTTCAATAAGATAAAAATAATTTTGATGAATAGTAACTTTTTACTTTTATTTACCACGGTTAAAAGTACATAGGGTAATAAGGGTAAAAATTATTTTTTATTACACTAACACATGTCCTAATTCTATTGGATAAGTATAATTCATCCAAAAAAATCCTTCGAAAGAAAATATGACCATTTAGGTCCACTTGGATTAGATTAGGACACTTATTATTATTTTATTTAAAGAAGAGTTAAAAGAGTTAAAATCAAAATTTAATAACTAAAACATTTTTAAATTAAGGTTATAAATAAGATAAATTTGTCTATGAATATTAATTAGAATGATAAACAGATTTACTACATAATGGTATTTTATTTTTAATTTTTAGACTTTAAATAATTTAATTTATTTATGACACAATGATGATGCAGTAATTACATTATTAATGAAATATTAACATAATTGATGTTATAAATACCCAAATAAATGTAATTTTAAACTCTTTATAAATTACACTGATTTTTTAGGTTACTATGACATGTTAGTATTTATTTAATTTACTTTTTTCGAACTAATCATGCTGTTATGATTTTCACAAAAATCAATTACCAAATAGTGTCAAAATTGACATAAAATAGTTTTTAAACCAAATATTTTATTATTAATTGTTATTTTATTCCTAAAAATCTATGGTTCGGCCAAATGAAATAGATAAGTTAATATATATTAATAATGAGCCCCTTGGGGTTCGTTTTCCTTCTTATAGTATGTTTATTAGCCAAATATTTTAAGAAAAAAAGAAGACAAAGTAAAAGTTAAATTATTTTAACTTAGAGTTAAATCTAAATGATAAGGTTAAAATAGTAATCTAACCTTGTATAAAACCTATTGGTTGAGAGTATGCGACCCATCACCACCTTATCTTAGAAATAAATCAATTTGGATCTATTAAAAACCGAATATGACTTTATTATAAAATAATATTTTAAGTTTTTCCTAAGGTGCCCCTCTCCTCCCTTATAAAATGGCACCTCCTCCCTCTCCTCTTTACACAATTTGGAGCCTTCAATCTCAGCCAACCCCTACCTATTTCCCTTATCAACTTCCACAAAAACACTATATAGGTTCTTGTCTCCTATAAAGACCAACTCTAGTTCCGTAATAGGAATCTTAAAAGAGGTGCGTCAAAGAAGAGATAATCTCTTCTACCAATTCTTTCATGTTTTATTTCTTCTTAAACTCCTTATTCATTAGTTGTTTCATTATAAATTAAAAACATTAGTATCACTAATATATTTATATGTTATTAATAATATGAAACAACCCCATTTCAGCTTCTATCCATCCTACGGAAAAAGAAATCACTGCGCGTGCGTACGTACGAAATACCGTCTCCACGTCGTGGTGTAATCTATTTATCCACCACCACCTTACATGGATGAATATAATGGTGTAAATAATAACTATATATAGTTATTATAACATCATACTTATTTTGAGATATTATATCATCCACTCCAATTTCATTCAATAATTATGGGGATG
Source organism: Viscum album (assembly GCA_963277665.1). Taxonomy (NCBI): domain Eukaryota; kingdom Viridiplantae; phylum Streptophyta; class Magnoliopsida; order Santalales; family Viscaceae; genus Viscum; species Viscum album. The sequence goes on from OY728123.1 coordinate 1,607,679,271, forward strand.
ATATCATCACTCGTACGTACGTAAGGATTACCGTCTCCACGATGCGATGAGATTCATTCTCTACGTTAACCATTCAATAATGATTATAATGTATATACAATGAATAATAATGATATATATGACATGATAAAGCTATGGATTTATGTATATATATATATGTCATCTAGTTACTTCCACTCAAGTCAATAAGGAAAGGAAAACAACGTTCATGTGTATGTACGGCCTACCCTCTCCATGAACGGTGTATTTCATTTCCTTTATCTATCTATTATATATATATATAATGAATATATATGATATATAAATCATTATTTACATTCTGTATATAATTAAATCATGATATAAGTAATAATAATATCAATAACAACACGTATGATAAATAAAACGATTTTACCCAAAACGCTACTTTAACATGGAATTTACAAAATAACGGGTAATATAAATTCATAAGTAAACCATATATGATATAACACCAATGAATATTATTCTGTAATAAGTCAATGACATTATTTAAATCATTATATAGGAGGTTCGGATATGTATGAAGCATATCAGACCTATGGTAAGTGATAACTTTTCCAATCTCATTTATATCCGAGAATGTTTATTCGTAAGTATTTACTGGGGTTATTGTTATCATCCATCTACATGTTTTCTAAAAATTTTGTCAAGTATGTTTAATGTATTTTTTATCCATTTTTGACTTTTACCACATTTTATGGATGGAATATTTCTTTTGATTACCATACGAGGAATTTTTTTGACTTTTCCAGCAAAAGTATGAGGAAAATGTTTTTTAACTTATACGGCATGAACGGATTTTTACGATTTTAATAATGCATTATTTTCATGTAGATTACTCTATGATATTTCATGAATATTTTCAACAAAATCCTATTCTTTTAAAATTGCATGGCATTTTGAGAAAATAAAATGATTTTGAAGAAGAAGGATATTTTCCTCAAGAATTCATTTCAAGTGTTTAATCAAAACTATTTTCCATCTAAGATGGCGTTATTTAATATTTTTATGTTTGAAATATAATGTCTCTATTATTTACATGGTTTCAATTTTCTTATGATGAAATGATATTCATTTGTTTTATATGTATTATGTTATGATGGGATGATGTTTATGAAACCCATTTTATTATTTGGGTTATGATGAATGATTTATGTTTATGTTGTGGCACACGTAAGAATGATTTCATTATGAGATGGGTGGGACCTATATCTCCATCAAATGCATTGGGTAAAGATTTATATCTCATGAGATAGACAGGGCTGGAATGTTAAGTTAATCTGGTTCAGTGATACAGGACTAGAATGAGGAGTGAACTCAATTCAAAAAGGGACTTTGTCCACTAAGATGGCCTTGACAGCAATGCCTTGGATACTATGGAAATAATATCATATGCTTAATGGTTTTTCACAATTAAATGTTTTATTCCCATGCTATTTTATCATGATTGATGTTCCTTTATGACCTATGCATTTCATACTTCCATGAATTCTTTTACAACTCAAGATTTTGATGTGTAAACTTTATGTTCATGTTTTGATGTTCAAATGTATATGGTTTGTTTTATTTTCTCCATGCATACCATTACAGATCATTTGATCTCACCCTTTATATGTTTTCTTTTCCCCAGGATATAATTGAAGGATTTAGGTAAGAAAACAAAAGGGGAAGATCATTATGGGATATGTTGAAGATCTTTCACCATGATTAGATGATTATGTTCCGACTTTCCAAAGACACAAAACAATTACGGTCCTTTGGTGTCTGTTTTAGTTATGTATTAAGTATTCCTCAAAAGTAATTTAATGTCCATTTATGTCAAGCTTTTGTTCTCTACAGTTGGTATCAGAGGAAAGGTTTATTTAACCATTGGAAACCAGGATGCGAGAACTTTAGTGAGATCCCTAGAGATATTTCTATGGTATGTCTAGGGATTTCCTTAAGGTTTAGTATAACTATAGGTTACTGTCCTAGAATTATTTTGACGATCATGAATAACCTAGGGTGAAACTAGGGTGTCATGGATTAATGAATGTGTGATAAAGTTATACATCCCATAAGTGACTTTTTATGATTACGTGGTTACTTGTTATTTTAATGGTTTCTTACACCATGTTTTTTGGTTTTAGTCAATGGAGGGAACCAGAAGGAATAAGGTCAACATTGGTTCCAATGGACAAATTGGTGTCTATGAGCTACAAAATTGCATAATTCCTAGAAAGAAAGATTTTGTGATTATGCCAAAACAGTCATCGCGATATATGATTAACAAGGTGAACTTTAGTGGTATTCCTAATTCATAAAATAAGAGATAGATGGACTTTTATGCATATTTTCATGGTGAGGAGAATAGAGAAAAGAACATTGATATTTCTAAAAAAGGGAAGAGGAACATTTATGAATACATAAAATGGAGGAGAAGATGTTATCTGTGTGGAGAGAAGGGTCATAGAGTGACAGAATGTTATGGAGTTCAATGTCCTATCTGTGGAGAACATAGGAATTACCCAACTCAACACCCTAACCTAAGAGGTTACTTCTAAATCATGGAAGGACTTATTCCATGACAATCATTGAAGAGGATGGATTGAAGATTTTATGTATTGGTATTAAAGAATAATGTTGTTGAGTTACTTTTATGGTATATTGGAATATCTATTTATTGGTCCATTGTGGTTTTCAATAATTTTATGGTACTAGTAACCATGATAAGTGATTGAAATATTTTTGGAAAGCAGGTTTAATGCGCTTAATGAAAGGATAAGGAGAAAATAATATGTATGATAGTATTTATGAGCTCCTGACTGATATAAGGACAAAGTGATATCATGGTATTAGTATATCAAAATTTTGGGATTTTGCTATGTGGAAAGAGTTATCTTTTGACAGCATTCATGTTTTCACTAAGGATCAATAGGTATTCATTTTTCAATAGAATACTATATTAAGGTATTCACATGTTTGGAATGTGACCAACAAGATATATCGTATGATATATGGGTGATAAATGATGGTATTCAGATGCTCGGAAGATAAAATTTGTAGTAATTGTTTTCTTTATACTATGAGTTTGGATAGAAGTATTTTAGAAAAGCCTAAAGATTGGAATGGATTGTGTTGGACATAAGTTAGTATTGTTTAAGGATAGAACCTTTTTCTATATTATTGATGGGATGTTATAATAATGTAGTTTTAGAAAAAGGACAACCTGTAGGATGGGCGAAAACCCATCACATCGGACAAAGTTATTGGAATCGAACCCACAGTCGAAGTGCGACAAGCCTTTATCACCTACCACTGGCCTACAAGAAGTCCCTAGTTAGTAGAAACTAATTTTATTTTATTAAGCAGGATGATAGATGAAGTATAAGTCCATTTTTGGAACCATATATGATTAATCTCACCATAAGATGGTCTTATGTATTTAACTTTTTGTAACCTTATGTTTGAGATAGATGGATTGACCTTTCATTCTATCGCATGATCAACTAACACATCACGTAAGACAAATTCAACTTCATTTCTTTAAGAGATGAAGTAGAAATTGTTCAAGGCACAAACAATAGTGATATTTTACCAAAATAATGTAAGCATTTCTTCAATTTAATAATTTTCAACTTTAGGGATATGATATGGAAAAAAACAAATGTTGTCCTAGTGCTCTTATATCTGATGAATTAGATGGTACCTTACATCATCACAAATTTATGGTTTTGTGATTGTTGGCTTTTTAAAAGATATGTTTTCTACCACTCTCCATCAGAACTTCATGGTTAGATTTCTCTTCCATATCCATATTTTCACCTATATACTCTTATGTGGGAACCCAAGTGATGAGTTACTTTGAGTATTCGTTTTGTTTCTAACGTTACTTTTTAAAATTAAGTTTTAGTATTCCTTTTTAAAATTTCGGTTTCTATGAAAGAAACTCTCAAATAGTAAACCATTTATAACCTTGATGAATTTCAAGGAAGAAATTCATTTTAATGGCAGTAGAATGTAACACCCAGAGAATTTATGAGATATATTCTTTTTAATTTCATTCATATCTTCTGTTTTACGCTACACCAATATCATCTTGCGCTATACGCAATACAGTATTAGCTTTCAATATACACAACACTATTCTAGGATCATGTTACACACGATTTCAAGTTTTTTTGATAGTTTTTATTCTACGGAACATAGTGTATATATATATATATTCAATGTATAAAATAAATATGGTTGTATTTTTTATAAGAAACAACAAAGGAATATTGCACTACACACAACCCTAACTTGTCTTGCTTTACACACAAACACGACCTTCCATGATAGCGTGTGATGTATACAATACCGAGTTTCACTAAACAACGATATGTTATTAATATATTATATAAACTAGCCATTACGAATAGTAATACCCACTTTTTGAAATTTTATAAATTATATCTTTCAAAATTGATTTCATTTTTGGATTCGGAATATCAAAATTATCTTAGGGTGAATTTTTGGTATTTTTCTGAAAACATTCAATATTTGATGACTAGTGAAAACAGTGAGTTATTGGTTAAAACTGACTTTTTATTTAAATAATATTTTTTTATTTAAATTTATTTTAGGTCAAAATAGATACATAAGACCTATATATGTTCAATTTAATTCATTGGAGTAATTTTATAAAAATATAGATACATAAAAATTTTATTGAACTTTTTAACATCTTTTACCCACCTCCTAGGAGAATTTGCAATTGTACATAAAACATAATCTTACCGCTTCTGTGAGTTCAAATTTTCAAATCTGAGAGACACGGTTAATATCAAGGAGTAAAATTTGGTTAAATAAGAAAATGTTTTGGTGAATAGTAACTTTTTACTTTTATTTACCAGGGTTAAAAGTAAATAGGGTAATTAAGGGTAAAAATGATATTATTATTACCCTAACACATGTCCTAATTCAATTGGATAAGATTAATTCGACTTGAAATAACCTTAGTAATAAAATATGACCATTTAGGTCCACTTGGATTAGATTAGGACACTTATAATTATTTTATTTAAAGTAGAGTTAAAAGAGTTTAGATCAAAGTTTAATAACAAAAACATTTTTCATATAGGGTAATAAATAAGCTAAATTAGACTATAAATATTCATTAGAAATATAAAAATATTTCCAACATAATGATATTTTATTTATAATTTTTATACATTAAATAATTTAATTTATTTATGACACAATGATGATGGAGTAATTACCTTATAACTGAAATATTAACAGAATTGATGTTATAAAAACCCAAATAAATGTAATTTGAGACTTTTTATAAATTACTCTAATTTTTTAGGTTAATATTACATGTTAGTGTTGATTTAATTTACTTTTTTTGAAATAATCATGCTGTTATGATTTTCACAAAAATCAATTACCAAATAGTTTCAAAACTGACATAAAATAGGTTTTAAAACAAATATTATATTATTAATTGTTATTTAAGTCCAAAAAATCTAAGGTTCGGCAAAATGTAATAGATAAGGTAATATATATTAATAATTAACCACATGGAGTTCTTTTTTCTTTTTATAGTTTGCTTATTAACCATATAGTTTAAGAAAACAAGAAGAAACGGTAAAAGATTAATAATTTTAACATAGAGTTAAATCTAAATGATACGGTTAAAATAGTAATCTAAACTTGTATAAAACCTATTGGTTGAAATGAATTCGTCCCATCCCCACCTTTTCTTCGAAATAAATCAAGTTAGAGCTATTAAAAACTGAATATGACTTTATTATAAAATAATATTTTATGTTTTTTCTAAGGTGCCCCACTACTCCCTTATAAGAGGGAACCTCATCCCTCTCCTCTTTAAACAATTTTGAGCCTTAATGCTTAGAAAACCCCTTACCATTTCCCTTATCAACTTCCCTAGAAACATTATAGAGGTTTTTGTCTCCTCAAAAGACCAACTCTAGTGCCTTAAGAGGAATCGTAAAAGTGGTGCGTCGAAGAAGAGGTAATATCTTTTACCGATTCTTTCTTGTTTTCTTTCTTCCTCAACTTATTCTTATTTTGTTGTTTCATTCTAAATTAATAACATAAGTATCACTAATATAAAGATATTTTATTATAAATATTAAACAACCCCATTTCACCTTCTATCCATCCTATTGAAAATGAAATCACTTCTCGTGCGTACGTACGAAATACCGCCTCCACGTCATGGTGTAATCTGTTTTTTCACCACCACCATACTTGGATGAGTATAATGGTGTAATGAATAAATATATATTTTTATTATAACATCATACTTGTTCTGAGATATTATATCACCCACACCAATTCAATTCAATAATTATGGGAATGATATCATCGCTCGTGCGTACGTACTGATTACCGTCTCCACGATAAGATGTGATTCATTATCCATGTTAACCATTCAAAAATGATGATAAAGTATATATAATAAATAATAATGAAATATATGACATGATAAAGCTACAGGTTTTAAGTATATATATATATATATATATTTCATCTACTTACTTCCACTCAAGTCAATAAGGAAAGGAAAACAACGTTCATGTGTACGTACGACCAACCATCTCCATGAATGGTGTATTTCATTTCATTTATCTATCTATTATATATATATATATACTGATTATATATGATATATAAATCATTATTTACATTCTTGAAGTAATTAAATCATGATATAAGTAATAATAATATCAAGAACAACACGTATGATAAATAAAACGATTTTACCAAAATGCTGCTTTAACATGGAATTTACAAAAGAATGGGTAATATAAAGTCATAAGTAAACCATATATGATATAATAATATTGAATATTATTCTGTAATAATTAAATGACATTATTTAAATCATTATACAGGGGGATTGGGTACGTACAAAGCATATCAGACCTAAGGTACGGGATAACTTTTCCTATCTCGTTTATATATGAGATTGTTTATTCATAAGTATTTACTGGGGTTATTGTTATCATCCATGAACATGATTTCTAAAAAAATAATGTATGTTTAATGTCTTTTTCACACATTTTTTACTTTTACAAAATGTTATGGAAGGAATATTTCTTTTGTTTACCATACGAGGAATTGTTTTTGACTTTTCCGACAATAGTATGAGGCGAATGTTTTTATTAACATATACGGCTTGAACGAGTTTTTACGATTTTATAAAGCCTTATATTAGTAAAGCATACTCTACAAGATTTCAGGACCATTTTCAAAAAAATCCTCTTCATTTATAATTTCATGGAATTTTGAGAAAAGAAAATGATTTTGAAGAAGAAATGATATTTTCCTCAAGAATTCATTTCAAGTGTTTTATCTAAAATATTTTCCATCAAAGATGACATTATTTCATATTTATATGTTTCAAGTATAATGTCTCTATGATTTACATGGTTTCACTTTTCTTATGACGAAATTATATTCATTTTTTAATATGGATTCTATTATGATGGGAAGATGTTTTTGAAACCCATTTTATTCTTTGGGTTATGATGAATGATTTATGGTTATGTTGTGGCACACATAATAATGATTTCATTATGAGATGGGTGGGACCTATATCTCCCTCAAATTCATTTGGTAAAGATTTATATCTCATGAGATAGACATGGCAGGAATGGTAAGTTAATCTGGTTCAGTGATACTAGACTAGAATGATGAGTGAACTTGATTCATAAAGGGACTTTGTCAACTAAGATAGCCTTGATAGCAATGCCTTGGATACTATGGAAATCATATCATGTTATTAATGGTTTTTCATAATTAAATATTTTATTCCAATGATATTTTATCATGATTGATTTTCCTTTATGACCTATGAATTTCGTACTGCCAAGATTTATTTCACAACTCATGATTTTGATGTGTAAACTTTATGTTCATGTATTCATGTTCAAATGTATATAGTTTGTTTTATTTTCTTCATGCTTACCCTTACTGAGCATTTGAGCTCTCCCTTTATATGTTTTCTTTTCCCTATGATATAAAGAAAGGTTTTAGGTAAGAAAAAAAGGGGAAGATCTTTATGGGATATGTTGAATATCTATCACCATGATTATATGATTATGTTCTGAGTATCCAAAGACACTAAACAATTACAGTCCACTGGTGTCTTTTTTTGTTATGTATTAAGTATTCCGCAAAATTAATGTAATTTCCTTGTACGTCAATCTTTGGGTCTCTACAATTATTGTGGAGAGGGTCTCATAGTTTATTCATTTTTCTCCCAATTCCAATCATTTCATTAGTCAATGATCACATTCTAGATAATCATAGTTGGTAAAGTCCCTTACTGAACAGTGTTTACTGCCTATTACCATTCAAATTATCTCAGGAGATATAATAAATTACCCAACATAGTCAAGGTCTATGTAATTATGGTCAGATTTTTTTATAATAAAAATCATAAATACGTTTTCCCAACTATCATAAAAAATAAAACCCTCTTTAACCCATTTAAAACAATACATTTTCATAAATATTTCATCATAACTTAATTAACGTCTTCGAAAGTAAAATGTTTTATATACTATTCCATAAAACAACATCATAATAATCCATCCAAAAAAATGGATGATATTATAATATCATATCCCCATTAAAGAATAAAAATCATTCAAATATTTATACGTAGTTAAAAAATACCAATAATAAAACCAATAAAAATATTTTTTGAAATCAGTAGAAAACATCACTTCTCTTTGAGTATGTTTTTAAAAATAAAAAACCTAAAAAAGTGGAATATAATTTTCTTTATAAAACAATTTAAACATGTTAATGAAGATTCCAGATGAATAAATAATATTATGTCATGAAAATAAATCCATTTCATATAAGTTAAAGGAAAAAATTTCTTTCTAACTATTGTAATAAGCCAAAAGTGATTCATACATAAAAAATTGAAAATAATATTTCTAATAATTTTTATATAATGTAAAATATTGAAAAAAATATTTAAAACATTTTATTATAGATAAAAACATATATATATAATTTTTAATAAAATTGACATCGAGGAGAAATATTAATGACACAAAAAGATGAAATAATGTTAACTTTTGATGAAAATAATTATGGATAATTTTAAGTAACAAAGCAAGGAAAATGACAAGAAAACCTGAAAACCCCTAAAATATACATATTTGAAGAAACTATATAGGTATTAATTGATACTTATTATATAATATAACTAATATAAAATTAAATAAGACAATCATAAAAATTAATGAGACTGTAACATTAACCCTTACCTCATGATCTTTCTTGTTTTGTTTTCATTTATAACTCATGTGTAACAAATATTGATTTATTAAAAAATTATTCAAGAAATTTATTTATATATATCCTAATATAAATCATTTCCTAGTAATTTATATTTTCCTTTTATTAAAATCTTTTTATTAAATTTCTTATTATGGTGAAAACTCATCCCTTTTCCATTAATGTTTTGGTTCAATGTTTATGATAATTTCACTTTGGTCATGGTTTCATTATATATCTTTTCTAAATAATTTTTTAAACATCATACTTTTTAATATTATTCTATTTTATTACCATTCATATATTGTGGTGTTGAAAAATGAAGTACAACACTTCATGGAGACGACGGTGCGTATATTCTCATGAGAGACGTTTCCACTTTTCGATGCATAGAATAAATGAATGGTAAATAATATTTTGTATTTATAAAATAATTATTATAGAAAAATATCATATTAATTCTCTAAGTATCCCATTGTTTCTAATAATTTAAATTTTACATGACAAAATGAATCACATCACTTGAGGGATGTAGTGGTGAATGCGTACGTTCAAGTGACATTATCATTTTCTAGAGGAATGAAATGTAAGGTTGAGAGTATATTATATTTAAATAATAATAATAATAATTAATTTTTAAAAATCATATACAAATATATATATATTAAATTCATCTATATAACTATCAAATAGGTACAATGATGATAAATTAAATTCACAGCATTATGGTGACAGTAGTCTACACGTACTCATGAGCGATGTTTACATTTCTCATTAGATGATAGAAATATAGAAAATTGATCTAAAATTAACATAAAAACATTTATATATAGAAAATATAAGGAATTTAAAATTTTATAATGATTATGAATGATTTATAATAGGTTTAAAGAGATATAAACTTGAGAATGTTTGATATGAAAACATACCTCTTCTTCGACTCCCCTCCTTTTAGAAGAAACATAAGGATTATTGGATTGGTATTTTTGCAAGAACAAAAACTAAATTTCATAGATAAGGATTTTTAAGGTGTGTTTGAGTATATTTTAGTTGAGTTAAAGGGCTCAATTTGTATAGAGAAGAGAGGATATGTGGTTCCCTTTCGTAAGTGATACGAGTGACAAACATGTAATTATTAGGAATTTAAAATTATATAATGTAACATTCATGGTTAAGTGACTAAAAAGTGTATACAGTTTTAATATGAGATGATATAGGGTCTAAAAGTATTCATCCAATAAGATTTATACAATTTTTTATGTCATTTTATAAGTTAACTCTTTAGATTAACCCCACGTTTACCCTGTTAACCTTTACCGTAGTAAAGAGTTTTTCCCTCACATACTATTAATTATAAAAAAATGAAATTTACCTATATAGGAAATTTTAAAATGCACATGTATAATAAGGAACTGAATTTATGAAATTAAATTCCTATAAGTTTAAAAAAATAATTTTTAAATAACCCCATAAAACGTGGAGAAAACTATTTTTAAAAGAAAAAAACATTTTCAAGTATCAAATGAAATTATGAAAATTATTTTCCCACTGATCATAATTATTTTAATGATAATTTATTTCATGTAATATATTTTATACTACTTTCTTGAAAATCATAAATGATGACTAATTTTGTAGCGACCCCGACCCCAGCAACCAGGGGTAAGATCTGTCTACCATTACATTTGAATAATATATATGTAATCACATCTCAAAGGACAAAATAATTTAGTAGCCTTGGAAAACTAAATATATAAATTAGTCATGTATTACAATTGAATAAAGAAATTTAATTTTTATCATGAATAATATTATTCCATCAAGCATATCCCTACATATCAGTCATAGAAAACATCATGGGTTACTGGGAAAAGGAAACAAAATAATTATGATCTCAAACACTTAGTATGTTTTACGAACAATATAAAATATCATGAATAAAAAACAATAATATAAATATAATGGTTTATAACTAAGAAAAAATTCATTTTATTCAATAACATGAGCATAATATGAATGGAAAATAAGATGATCAAATAATTCCATAAAAACAATCACATGATCGTAAACATGGATATTCTAACTGTTATAATGATCACATTGAATATCAATAATGATGAAATTCATAATTTAATATGTTTGAACTATCATGGTATATCATAATGATAGTTACTATCAATATCTTCCCTTAAGACAGTTTATGTTACTGTGTTGAAACGCATCTTATTTCTATCAATACCCATCTCAATACTCTTAATTTCAACATATATCCTTCATATTGTTTAAACTAACTGGTTAAAAACCAAAGGTGTATGTAACAACCGAATTTTGTGTAATTATTCTATCGTTTCATCAACATTATTACATTAAATTCTCCTCAACCTGTGTCATACATGTCCAAAACCATCCTCTTATATTTAATAACCTATTTTAAATATTAAATAATGCGCCGTATCAAATATCCGCATTGAGTAAATAATATAGATTTATCAATATTTTCCTATATAATAAAAAAACTTTTGATGTAAACACAATATGTAAAAATGGTGTATATATTAGGAAATAATCATATCCATGATCAATAATATGGATGTTTAGGAGAAATTTAATGGCTACTAATCGTATGAATGGGAAAATTCATAGTAAAGTTATTGACTACAACAATGAATTAAGTAAGTGAATATCAATACTTTAGATAGTCATAATGAACATAAACCATGCATACGAACAATAATAATGGTATCAATACAAAATATACCCATTGGAGTATGAATAACATGGTTGTTTTTATTTATGAATTGAATTACCATAAAATAATCTTTAAAATAATTCTTGAGGAAAACATCCTTTTCATTTTGATTTTTTCTAAAAATTACATTTCGTTGAAAAGAACACATAAACTTATTTCATTTAAAATTAAACGCATGAAAATTCAACTTTATCTTTAAATTAAATATGGTAATTATGATGGTTAATTCCTACATGATGGAAAAGTAAAAAAGAACATTCATTCTGTAAAAATGATAGAACAGTGCCTTTCTCAGAAAGTAGCAAGAATATTCCATTGACTTTTTTATAAATAAAAAAATGGGTAAAAAATATATTTTAATAAGATATTTTGTAATTATTAATGAGGTATTTTTATAAAACATGGTTTTGGATGAAAAGTATTTTCCAACCAAAGATGTAAATAAGGTCGGATATTTTGAAAAACATAATATAAATCATTTGGAGTTTCAAAGAGTTGAAAAATTTTACTATAAAATAAAAAGTTCAGGAATAAATAGAGGATGTTAAAATTAAATTCCTTATCAACTAATGATAAAGTAATTTTATTTAATTGAAATTATGGTATAAAAATAACTCAATTAAAATCAGATTGTGAAAGAAACCCTTAAAACGATCATAACGTTGAAGTGAGAATTAATCAATGAATCGATTGTGTGTATCCAAATTAGATGCACATAAAACAAGTAGAAATAAAAAATATATATATTAAAATTTAATTATACACATAATCATATAATATCTACATTAACAAAGATGTAATATAACTGAATGAGTAGAAATTGAGTTACAAAAGTTTCTTACCACTTGGTAACTTTACATCCAAATACCCTAAGATGAAATATTTCAAATTAAAACATAAAATACCATGAATAATGAATTAATAAACATATTAAATTTCAAGGGTTTTAATATAAACTCCATAAAAGAAACTATGTGCACACATTACAATATGCCTCAATGAAATGAAATTGAGACGAAATCCCTTACATTGTGCTTCATTTTGGTTGAAAATGATTTAACATTGTGTATAGTGGTTTTAAACATGTTATTAAATTATATAAATACCATATTAAAAATTATTGTATCATATATGATCCATTTCTAACATATTATGATCCTTTTTAGTAATCATTCATTTTTCATTGTTTTGGGTGTTAATTGCTTTCTTTTCTCGTGCATGTTTTGTTGTTGAAGATCCAGTTATTTCACATATTAAATAGTTTTATCATCTTCAGAATATAATCATGATATAATTTTCATATTTATAAATAAATTATTTGTTTAAATTCAATTATAAATTATAGTTATGAAAAAGGAATTCGGTTTTGAACTTGGAGACCGTAGGCCATAATTATGAATGAGTAACCTTTTCCATTTTTTAATGATCATTATGGAAAGGGTGTTAGTAATATTTTATACTTACATAAATATCATAATATAATATATATATATATATCATATTATTTTATTTATGTATACTTATATATATCATTATTGAGGTTTCATGATGAAAATAGTGTGACACTGCTTCGTGAAGGCTATAATCCACATATAAATGAACATTGCCATCATCATTAAGTGTAAATACAATAAAATGATATATTATCATTCTATAATAACGAATTTTTAATTAGTATCATAATTATTTCCTGTATATCACATAAAATAATTAACATTATTTCTTATCAACTGCAATTTACTATTAGTAAAAGACAAATCACATCACTTCAAAAGGTTGTATATTCTATACAAAGAAGAGATGTTATCTTGTCTCCTAAGGAATGAATAGTAACAATTTTGAGATGATATAATTAATAGAGTTATGATAATGTTCTAAAAATAACATTTGTAATTCATATCCATCATCATATCCATCCTTGAGATATGCTAATGGAAAAAAGAAGACATTGGTTCGCAAGGTGGTAGTCCACCGTACACATGAATAATGATTTTATAACCAATTTTATAGAAGTGTGTGAATATTTAGGTCATAATCATAACATTAAATCATATAATTTTGTTTAATTTAATGATTTTATTATATAATAAATTAATAATATAAATTTAAATAGGTGGATAATTTAATAAAATAAAGATGCCCATTGACGTACATTTGCTCTTATTTGGGTATTCTCTTTATGATTGCACAAAATCCTTCCAATGATGGATCTATTCCCAAACTAATGCTTATATAATGGTATTATGCATGATGGCAAGTAATTTTGTTATTTTTTGAATAGAAAAATGTCTTCAGATTTGTGAATAAGTGAGGGGAGTGAGTTCCCTTTTATTGTGGAGAAGGAGTGCCATTCTTGTAAATAATCAAACATATTCACTATTGGGAGGTCTCCCATATGTCAAGTGGATCCAAAATTGAATAATAATTGATGGTACATTTTATATTTGCAATAAAACCTTCACCACACAAAAATAAAATCATTCTTATCATTATTTCCTTAGACTTTATGTTTACTCAATTTTAATATTTTTGTTTTTACCCTCGTAACTAGTTTTCTGACAATGGTAATTTATCCTCTAAGACTTAATTAATGTGAAAATTATAAGAAACATTAGGCCCAATCATTCTAAATATTATTTATAATTCGTTGAACCAAAAACACCATCAGTGTTGGAAATAAAATTTGACATAATCCCATGTAATAAAAAAACATTACTTTTACCCTAACCGTAAAAACAAAGTCATCATTATTTTGGGGAAAATATGTCCATTATAAAAGATAAATTAGTTCATGAATAGAACATATTTTATATTTATTAACATTCTGAATTCACTTGGTATATGATATGATTTTTATTCATTTTAAATCTTATAATAAAATATAATTTTTTATAAAATAACATTAATATCAATTTGAATGTTCTTCATTTATTTTTGAATTTAGAAAAAATAAATGAAATATTGGAAACAAAATATATTATGTTCACACTAGTATAAATTTTTATAATCATATAAAAAATAATTTAACTCAATAATTCATTAAATTTCTATAAATTTTAATATGTTTAGTATAATTTATTCTCTTCGATTATTAGCTAAATAATTCATGTGTTGGAATTTATTTAGTCATTTAACATAATTAATTAATATTTAAAAAATTAAATAAATTTACAGGACAATAAAACCAATTTATTTAATAATAATATTTATAAGCAAACATATTTTTTTTCTCCTTATCCAAGAGCATTATAGATATAAAACGCAAAAAGATTCATTTTAGACTTTTTCTTTACATAACATATCACATAGGTCAAATTCATGTAATAGTATCCCAATAACTCATAAAAATGAATACTTAGGTGATGATGGTAGAAATACTTCCTTTTAATGGGTTTTGGACATGTTTTAAGGCCATTTGATACATTATATTCTATGTTTAAAAACTGGGTAAACTTTTTTTTACATTAATCACTATGAATAATTTTAACTTTTTCACTAACAAATTTGGTCAAAAATTAAGTTGAAATTGCTAGAAATTATAAATTATTCTTATTCCAAAAAAATTGAGTCAAATTTTCAAATTCAGATAACATTATTAGAAGAAATTAATTTCAAATTAATCACACGGTCATGATAAGAAAGTGGGTTTTTAAAGTGAAAATATTCAAAAGGTGGAAAGCATTTTATAAAAAAATTAAATATTTGAATGACTAAAATCAACTAAATTGGAAAAATGGATATAAAATATAACTAATTTTACTTTAAATCCAATTAAAAATATAATTTAACACTATAAATAATTAAAACAAAAAGTTTTTTTTCAATTAACTATTAGTATTTTTCACTCTTCATCAAAAATGAAACTTGTCAAAAATATACAAAAAATTCACCATAATATGATTTTGGTGTTTATATTTTAAAAATGATGTTTATATTAAAATATATAGTTTCTAAAAGTGATAAAAATTAATTTTTAATTATTTTTTCAAAGTATGATTAAGTTGTCTTTTAGAAAAAAAAATTGAAAATGTTTCTCTTTATTTTACATGAATATTATTTTATTTATAATAAATAAATTGATAATAAAAATATTTAAACCACAAATTTTCATAATTTATTAAATCCTATTCATTCAAACAATTTTAATGGCTAGTTAATAACTATAATGTTAAATAAAAATAATGATAAGATGATTTTGTTAACTAAAACTCATCCCTACATGTCATGTAAACTTTCGATAAACTCATTTTTGCATGTAACACAATATTAAATAAGTTCTTTATGTATCACAAGCTGAACAGAGTGTTTTATGTAACTCATGATAAACTTAATTTTTTTCCCACAAACTATTAAATTAAATGTTTTTCCTTTATAATTTTCCGGTTTTATATTATCCCCACCAAAAAAATTGTATCTTTGCAATTTAGACTTGATCTCAATAATAAAGGGTTTCATATTTGAATTTTTTAAAAAAAAAGACACATCGTAAAAGGTTTAATAAAATACCCACTTAATAAGAGTGAAATTGAAGTACCAAGGTTATCTGTAATATTCACATAGCTAGGTTTTCTATTATGAGAACATAGGTGGGAAATGAAATGATGCACATGAAAAAACACACAAATGTTAATGGAGAGTGACAGAGATAATTTATCACATGAAATACTTTTTGATCCATGGTTAGTTAATGAAAAATTACCATAATCCAAATATGTCTAAAAAGGTTCATTGATATCATTAGAAATTATGATTACAAGAAAACATTTTTGTTCGTGACCATTTTCCTATTTTTATTGAGATTTACTAAGAAGTCATACTTACATGATTTCATTCTTTTTCATAAGCACAATATTATACTTGGGATGCACCTTAAACTATTTCCACATCATTTTTAGCACAGGTTGCATCTTATAGCGAATCAGTACATTAATCTCTAAAACCTCATCAAAAGTTCAATGTAATCTATTCCATAAATAGTTAACCTTAAATATCATTTAAAATATGTTTGACCAAAGTTATAATAGGGGTCAGTAAATAAAAATTATATTCACCAAACAAAATAAGGTTACTCTTAGTCATTTTATTGATTGGGATTCGAGTAATGGAATGGGTTTTGATTGATGGTTTGGTTGAGGGGGGTTTGGAGGCCTCACTTAATTTGTCTTATCCTATTTTCCATTTGATTCTTCTTTCCCAAAAGCACCGAATGGTTCCGTCATCTATATATGGGTAAGGACCTATGTTCTAAAGGCCAATGACTATCTCAGTTTTCCACCATGATGACTCTTGGGAACTCGCATTGGTAGAGAAGATGCGAGGTTTGTCTCACCACACAATTTTTGAGGGATTGGTCTCCTATAATGGGAATTTATTATAGATTTAATACATGTTTTTTCATCCCTTCCTAATACCAATATGATTCTGGTTACCCTAACAAAACAACTATAGGTTATTTCTCTTTTATTTTTGAAATATTGGGGTCTCTTCACCGAATTCATCTGTATGTATCTGGGGTTCTCCATCATTCACTAGTAATGGGAGGCCATATATATATATGCTGAAGTTATATAACCAAGTGATTCAGAATGTGCTTCTATGCAAGGAGGTAGTTAATTTTATGAGGAGGGGATTGATCCCTTAAGAGGCTTCCTAAATATCCTGGTTATTTTCAGGAATCAAAAACCATGGAGTTCATTGGACCCATATTGTTTAACATTGCATGGAAAGAAATCTTATGGGTTCTCTAGGACACCATGTATTCAATCTTGATTCCTTAAGGGACGTCCTACGTATACTGAGTATAGAGAAAATCAGAGTTACTATAGTTCATTTTTTCAAGGATTCTATATTGAGGTCACCCCTATTGTTTTAGTTAGTCATAGTTTAGATGATAAGATTATTGTTATGACCTATGATCATGTGATCCATGATCAGTGTGAAGAAAATGGGGAAGAAAATGATCATTTCCTTGCTCACGATGTGGGACCTATGTGTCAGGCCTTCCCAAAGATGTTTTATCATTAAGCTCAGACCCCATGAAGGCATCCTACATAAACTGGTTATTACAAAAATCATTGTTCTCATAGTTCATTTGATTCCTCATTTTTCTATTGGATGAGGTATGTTAATCATCACCTAAGACTAATTGGGTCTTGATGTCTGGGATATCAGATTCCACAAAGTACTTTCACCGAAATGGGTGTTTATTTGTGACTGGGTCTTGGGAAGGCATCATAAAAATCCCGATTATTCTATGAATTATTGTTATCAATGTTCTATTTATTGAGGACTATACACTAAGGTCTTCTGCACCATTATAGTTGTTTATAGTGCAGATATTATGATCAGTGTAACTCCCTATGCCTACTTAAGACATGATTGTTATGAAAAAAAAGGGATAACAAGTAATCAAAGTCAGTACTTTGAAAAAAGAGACTTAGATGCTGGTATTTCACTAGATGAACAATATGGAGGTCAAAGCTCGGGGTGAGGTGGCCTACGCATCCTGAATATTGAAGGAATCATAGTCCCCATATATCCATTTATAATAGGGTCTTACACACTACGGTTTACCTACTTATTGTGGCTTACACACCACGTCTGAACAACGTATCATGTTCTGGGATTCCCTATTGATTAGGACAACTTATCTGGAGGGTTTCACATGACTTAATTGACTTTTCTGGGAATCCATTACATGTCCTATATGGCTTGTTCAGAGGGTGTCAAATGATCCCACAGACATTCCCTGGTTTCATTCCCAATAGCAGGATTGACACATTTGAGGGGTGACACATGTGTCAGAATGACATGATTCTAAGGATTCTGTGTATCCTAGATTAACATCCTTTAAGATCATTGTGAGACATGGCCATCATGTTAGGAGGGCATCACGGGTCTCTGCTTTATTTTCTAAAGGGTCTCGTGACAGATGGATATCATGTTGGGAGGGGATCATGGGTCTCATTTCACTTTCCAAGAGGATGTCGTGAGGGATTAGTTGTCATTCTTAGATGAAACCACAAGACTTGACTTACATGAAAGAACACTATAATATAATTTGGGTGACGTATTTAAAAGGAATCACGTGGATTATGAGATAGACCCATAGGGTTTAGTGAGATCAAAGTTGTGTTCCTAGGAAGAATATGACTTCTCTAACATGTCTATAGTAATTCACATGTCACAAATAGCATGTAGAAGGAGTGTCATTAGATCTAGGTGACATCACCTGGTGTTGTCAGATGTCTTCAGATCACTCACATGAAGAACATGAGTACCAAAGAGCATGTTTGTTTTTCTTAATTCTTCCACTTTTTTATCTTGGTTATACACATTATATAAATATGTCCTTATGTTCATTCTTTATATATTTATTTGAGTCTTCTATGATCTAGGGGACATCCAGTACGATCTTCTCACATCTTGCTGGATGTCCTTCATGTGATTTATGAATAATCATGAGAAATACCTAATGTATGGTGCATGATTTTGAAAACTTTTTTCTGGTATATTACCTGATAAAATACTTGTTACTCATGATATCAACTTCTTCAAGAAGTCATCTTTGTCCCTTGCACTCGAGAGTCCATAGATCGAGAGTCGAACCATCCATAGTTAAACCCTTTTTCATGTTTCTGTGGGGAATTTATTGGAACCACCACCCTGATTGATCAGAGCATTTTTTAATGTATCTAGAATGAGTAAAGGATAGAGTCAGCAAAGGGATCTGGCACAACAAGGCTTCAAGAGACTTTTCTATGGACCTCTCTAAGGGTGTCCCCTGATTTTTAGTGACAGTCAGTCCCTTTCATCAATGCATCCAATATTGGATTACTTCTAATTAATTGAGAATTGTTTGATCACACTGACATGATGAAGTACATCCTTATCATCATGTTGACATTTCCAAGGCTCTTTGCAAGATCAATGTTCTTGTTGAAATGTGGTCGTGAGATGTATGTTGATTTGTCGGGGTCTTTTCATGATACATGGATGGTTTAGCTGAGGGTCTTGTGAGACTTTGATGTGGTCTTCCTTAATGTGCAACAAGGGTTTCATAACCATGATAGGTTTCCAACACCTCCCTATTTTCTCCCTTTGTTTTATGTGACAAAGGTTGGGAGTCATGTGAAATTTAATGAGTAATTTCAAATATGATTACTCTTTATATATTTGATGTGTCGCGTGATTGATTTGCATCATGTGGGTGCATGAGAGGATTGTATTCGAAAAATCCATCTACTTTTCCTTAGGAAGCCAAAGGGGAGGTCTTAGGTTGTCTATAAATATATGAGTACTTATCTGTGGTGAGTCTGAAAAGTCAAATAGATTTCATGAGATGAGTTGAACATGACACTGAGGACTCACAGTGTCTTGAAGATCATCATGTGCATGTTGCATGTCTTTCCGCAACCATGAGTAGCTCTCGTCTCCACCATTTTTGTCACTTTTATTTTATTTTCCCTAGGTCTGGGAGTTATATGATATTTCTTGTATGTTTCAAAGGAAATATTTCACTCCATTTGGTGATGAGCTTCAAGATCATTGAGGCTAATAGTTGAATCCTCATTGAGGCTTTACCTTCCCATTTTTAAAATTTCTTTCAGTTTGGTTTACCTGGTTCTTACTACCAATAACCCGAATGGACTAGGGGATCTCATCTGACTGCCACCACATGACTACTAGATTTCTAAAGTGAATTTCCTAAAGAGTAGCATATTAGTGAAAGGGGATCTGAGGGATCTAATGTAGTTTATACATGGTTCTTGGATTCCTTGTGTGACTTTATAATGGTCACGTAGTCCCAATATCTTTGAAGGTCATGTGATCTTTAGGTTTTAACCACCATCTCCTTCCTTCTCTTTTATGGAAAAAATACCCTTATTCAGGTAAATTATCACTTTTGAATGTTCTAATTCTCATTTCTTGGGAATCAAAAAATCACACCCCCTTGATGATGTCCACGAGGACAATTGGTTGGTTTTTAAGAATGAAAATTCTCACTAGAGTCTTTGGTGGTGTCACGAATCAGTGTCTCGGGTGATATTTGGTCTACTGAGAAATAGTTGGTAATCTTTGAAATACCCTTTATATAGGAGGGGACAGATAGAGATTCATTCCACAATTCATGACTTCTTTAGATCACTCTCAATTTTTTCTCATCACATGCTGCCATTGAAATACCATTCCACAAGTGCTGATTGTGAGACTCTATTAATGAGCATTTTCCTTGAGATCTATCCTTCAAGACCACTTCCTCTTAGGTGCTCGTCCAGTATGAATATGAACTATACTTTTGTAACTCTCTTTAGTAATTGTCCACAAGGTACTATGATTATCTTCGGGGGTTTTCGGGGCCTGATGGCTCGATCATTTGATTTGATTGATCAGTGTGACTAGGTCTAGGCAACACTATCTCGTGTCTCAATTGGGGTCATGTAGTTACGTTATACACTACAAGGGTTATGCAGCCTATGAGTCCTTAAGATATTAGTTGATTCACTCCACTCCAAATTATATTTTTATTATGAAACCACATTAAGGGAAAGTGGAAAACCTTAGTTCTCAATACCACTACATGATGAAGGAGATCGCAATGAGATTAAACACAAGACAAAGATTATTTTAGTTAGCCACTCTAAATAATTCCCAATGTAGAGTACCAAACTGTATGTTTGTATCCTTGCTGATAAGTTCTTTTAGGTGAGTAACCATTCTGTCCATTGTCTAATTGAATTCCTCCAGTGTGATTTTGCAATGGTTGAAGCCTCGAGCTATGATTTGGTATTGCTTGTCTATCCACGCTTCTTGCTCCTCAGTGGCAAAAACCTGAAACTTCATGTCATATATTATTAAAATCTCTTCATTTGATGTGATAGGCTTAAGGACAATTTCATTCATTTCTTCCTTTGAGTGGATTATGAGTTTCAAACAGTCCCCTTCTTCTCCTTCTATCCCACAGAGTTCACTTCTTGGATCTCCATTGTCCCAATCCTGTAGGGATTTTCCTTCCATGATTCCCCCCTTCTTGGATGACCTGGTTTCCATTGGTTTAAGAAAATGAGAATAGTAATTGCATCCCTTGAGTCTTTTCCCTTGGACCACAATGCATTTCCCTGGGTCCTGCTTCCCTTTTTCCCCCCTTCTTTCTTCTTGGGTTGTGACGACCTTCCCCTTGGAAATGGTCTGGGCTATCCACTGAGAATTGGCTATGAATATCTTCTCTGGAATCCTCCTCCTCATGATTCAATGGTACCACTTGCTCCGCCAAGCCTTCAATGTGTTTTTTTAATTCAAACATAGATCCAGATTCGAGTGGCCTTGGCCTGCACAAAGAACCTGCCATGCCTTCTTTACTCTCTACACTAATCATCATCCTCGTACTTCCAGTCTTTAGAAGGAATGATGCAATTGAAACATAAGGGTTTGGTTCCAAAGGCCCCAAGACACTAAACCCCTCTTCCACCTTGTCCACAAAGAGATTCTATTATAGAATAAAGAAAAGGCTTCCCCGGTAGTGACATTCCATTTTTCCGGGCCTCCATACTTACCACCAAAGCATCACTACATGGGGGTACTAAAAATGATGGGACGGTGGCCTGCTTGTTCTCGTGACCCATAAATTTATGTTTCAAGTTTGTATCCTACTATATCTAGCCTTGGGGGTCCCCAAAGCCTTGAAAATCACTCACTAGCAAGCTCGTTATAGCTTCCCTTGAGCTGTCCAAAATCGGTTGTTGTTCCACCACTACCACCTCCAAGGAATGCTCCTTATCTGATCCGTCCACACACAATACTTCCACTCCACTCTCCACCACTAGGATAATTCTTATATCATTCCTTCGGTGGTCCAGGACATCCACAATCAGTGGTTCTGGTGCCTTAGCCTTAGCATCCTTCACTGTAACCATAGCTTCACCACTAGTCTGCACATCCACAGTCATGCCTATCAGTTTAGAATACACCAGTGCAGAGTTTGTCCATACTGGTTCAACCATTCCCTCCAGACCTAAGACATTTCCAACATGGTCTTCCGTATCAACCCTCCACTACAGACAAGAGGCATTTCCATGTCTCTCTCAGACATGAGGTCCTCCTATTCGTGACTCTGTCCTGGCATTTTGAGGCCGAATGACCCAACCGACTGCAAATCGAGCAGAAATCAATACTTGTTTCATAAACCACATATTTTTTCCACCTAAAATCCTCTCCAACCATAATCCACACCCACTCAACTAGTATCTTCGAGACAACTATCTCCACACAGTCCCACGGATTGATCGGGTGGCTCACAGTAGGAGTGTGATCATCAAAGAAGAGGAATCGGTTAACCAGATTACCTAGCATACAGATGATAGCTATATTTTCAATTGGAAATGGGAGGTGTGGGAGACTAACCCATGTCGCAACAATTGGTGAGTCCCTATTCATATAGAAATCGAAAGACCAACAGAGAAGAACAAACATGATATTGTTGCATCTTTGAGGATCCCGAGACCATGCACAAATCGGATCTTCTTCCAAGGAAAATTGTATCATCAGGTGGTGTTTATCCAAAAGTCCCACAACCGTGCGATCTTTTAAGGACCAATTTCCCAAAAATAGGCAGTCAAACTCATCAACCGAGGAACTATGATGGAAGAAACGAGCCACCAGTGTCATATACGAGTTTGGTATACTATATGATTCTACCATTACTCTTATACACTTTAATCTTCCATCACACTGGGTGTTTGATTCTCCTAACAGTGTTCATACAACAATTCTGGAGGATGATTGGCTACTTACATCTTGATCATAGGGTTTTCCATATCTATTGGACAACTCTCCTCTAGGTATTGATGATCATGAATTCTCCCAAAAACATATTTCTGAGATCTATTCAATTACGCTTTCCTCTTCATGGAATAATCTTGGTAGAGGATGGTACTCCAAATGGGATCTCCATCTAGGTAGAAATTTCTCTAATGAGTGGGTGTGGCCCTCATGTTAGGAAAATTTATTTGGATTATGTTGATTATTTATATAGGGTTATCTTTATGAAGCCTTATGGATCTTTATAACTATCGTATACTTCCAAGACAAACTCCATTAAGAGATGATTATCCTTTAGTAATCTGGTACCAGAACATTTCAATTGTTGAATAGTGAAGTGATCATTAGCCTATGGTATATATATTAGATGGTTGTGATTCTTCTCCTTGGAGAAATGATTGCTGAGTTCCTTCCTACTGGGGATTTCTAGGAAGATCCACAATGGACCCCAGTTATGAACAGGAGATGGTTATTATTTTAATGGAGAAATCGAAGAAAAATTTGACAATATTCTCACTTATTTCCTTCAAGGATTGGGTAAATATTTTCTTCTATAGCGGTGGAGTTATATCAACAGCTATTCACCCTCTTCAGTGTCCCTCTCAGTATGTCTGTTATAGTGAAAACTCATATTGGTCAATCTTGGAGACTAGATATTATACCTTGTGGGGGTATCATGTGACTATGGAGATGTCTCTGAGCATAATTATAAAAGAATTTATAGCCATGTACTTCTATGGGAGGAAGTTTTAGCTGGGGATACACATTCGTGAATTAATGTTATCACGTTCATGGTGGTATAATGACTTGAAGAATAGTGACACCTTAACATAGAAGAATCTATCCCTGCATGCCTTTATCAAATGCTAGTCCATATTCAAAAAAGTAGTACCTCTTATAGGATAAGCGATTCATGGAAGTTAATGTTTGGTTTTATAGGGGAGAATTGTCATTGTAAAATTTATTACAATTATTCTCGGTTCGCTTACTCCATATCCCATCAATGATTTCACAACATATTTGTGTTCAGGATATGTCTTTGAGCCCTACTGAGGTTAAGGAGGTGTTATGTCATCCCGATAAATTTGACATTATCCCCTTTTATGCTCTATTTGGGAAAATTATTGATGATGTAAGTGGCTCCCATAATGAAAAATATTATATGATCTCATTTCAGGTAGGGATTCTCATAGTTATTGTGGAAAGGCTGGTCAATTGTGATCCTTATATATCATAATGATTTGGTTGTCAGTTTTGATATTCTCAAAGGGTGTCCCCTCTTCCCTTGGTTATTGTTCGAGGGGACATACATCCTTGTGTTATACACAAATTTTAGAGGATGTTAACACATGAAGTCATCGAGTATAATATTATGATTCTTCCTATTAAGTCATATTCCAGTTTCCACAACCTTCATTATACCAAGGCTTGGGAAGCAGCTTATCTTAATAGTTTATTAAGCCATTAGGTTCATCACATAGACATGACTTTTTCATTGTCAATTCCACAGTTAAATTAAAGGATGTAATTTTTAAATATATGGAAGAGATTCCGAGAAAGTGACGTTGTTTGAGTGATGACCACCCTAATAGTGAAGAAGATTTTGTTAATTACATTAATCCTCCAACACAGGATACAGATGATATGCCTATTGAGAGAATTGTATATTGGGATTATTCTCCTGTTTCCACACTAACCTAACTGTTTAGTTATCCACCATTAATTCCTACCTCATTGGTTGTAGATGATTAGAAACAGCATAGGCTGATATGAGAATACATTCACTACTTGATTATTGAGGACCCCTTAGAAATAATCTACAACCAAAGGGAAATACATCACATGTTATTTCATGACTTGGGGTGAGTATTTTGATCAAAATGTTTTGTGTGAAATTATGCAACAAATCATCTTTACATGAATAGATATGGGCATTAATGAAAGGGATTTGCAAGATCTTATAAATGAGGCACTACTTGGAAAGAATATGAGGGAGCGTATGGAGGTGTTGAAGTAGGGGCATTAGACTTTATCTAAAGTACAATCTCAAATACATAGATGGATTGCACATATATGGACATGTGAGGACATTATTGATCATTTGATGTCTAATATTTTGACAAAATTATACTCATTTTCCACTTCTCATAAGAGGGTTAAAGAGATGAATTTCATGTTCAAACCTCTCCATCTTATGGGAGAAGTGGACGAATATGGGATAGTGTCACTCCATTATTCAATTAACGCCTCTCTCCAAACTCTTGCTGGTCCTATCACCATATTTCACCAAATTTTATTATGATTATACTTTTTTACTATACCCTATTTCTTTTTAATGAGTCATCAGAGAGACTCTAAAATGTGAATATTCCTCCCTCATTTTCATAATATGAATGGATTAATTTTTTAACTTTTTATAATACTATTCAATTTTTTTTCCTTAGTGATGTGTATTATTTCTCACTACACTGACATTTTTGAAATCTCCCCCAATACTCATCCCTTTCATTACATTTAATGAACACTAATGCCCATAATTGAATATTCAAATTCTTACAGATTCCCTTAGAGAGATGCTCATTCATTCCAACCAAAACATGACTCATTATTGATAATATGTTCTAGGTATCTTGAAATCACCTAATTTTGGGAGGGATTTTGTAGGTAGGAAATGTGACCTAAAGGGGGAGTGCTTTGTATTTTTACTGAATATTGAAACATTTTTAGTAGAGCAGCTCAATCATGAAAGACCATGTAGTGTTCCTTACATTATTTCATAGGATAAATAATTTCCATTAATTTTAGTTTAGGTTCATTAAGCTTAAAAAATATATCGCTTTAGTTTAGGGTCTTTAATGTTAGACCTTATATCACTATATATTTTGGTTATTTTATCTCAAAACATATATTTATTTAGTTTACGGTCTTCTATCACAGACCTTATTTCTCTCTATTATAATTTCTTTTATATCAGACATTATATCACATTAGTTTATGTTTTTTTATCTTGGACATGATATATCATTTGTTTATGGTTTTGTAGCTCGAAAAATCTATTGATTTAGTTTATGGTCTTTGAGCTTGGACCTTATATCAACTCATTTTAGGGTCTTTTATCTCAGACATTATATAAATTTAGATTAGATTATTTTAGCTCAGAACTTATATTGCTTTACTTTGTGGTATTTTTTCTTGGACATTCTATCACTTATGTTTTGGTTCTTGTAGCTCGGACCTTATATTGCTTAATTTTTTTTCCTTTTAGCATGGACCTTATATCACATTTCTATGGTATTTAAGCTTAAAACATCTATGTATTTATCTTAAGGTCTTTTATTTCAATCCTTACATCTCTTCCGTTTATGTTCTTGTACCTCAGACCATATAGCTCTTTAGTTTAGGGCCTTTTAGCTCAGACTATCACGACCCGTCCTCGGGGCCCGTGTCGTGACTACCCCAAGCCTGCCTTCCATAGGCTAGGGGCTGGTGACTAGCACCTAGGCGTAATTCTCGATAAAAAGTTAAGGCATTGCCTTTGTAAAGTAAACAAACACCACAGAGCAAGCAAGAAAGAGTAAACACTAAGTAAAAACTGGGTACAACAGTAGGTGCGGAAAAGTAAGTGGGCCAGAATACAAACCCAAACTGAAACTAAAGTACAGCTGGAAAGGGAAACAACAACTGAAAGTAAAGCTGCAGCCTCAAGACATCCACTGGAACTCCCACCTGAAGGGTGGGTACAGATAGCCTCCACAGCTCCTCAGGTCCAGCCGTCTGCTCCGAGTACATCCCGCCCAGTGGTCCACCTCCAGGTACCGACCTGCTCCACAAGCCTCAACCACGAGCAGCGTTGTCCGTCGTCTGCAACCAACACAACGTAGTGCGGTGTAGCCCGTGCAGGGGTGAGTATAAGCTACTCAGTAGGGACCCCGAGACCCCCGAAGGTCTCCCAGAATCCACAAAGGATAATCCACAAAGGAATGATACAATCACGAAGTAACATCAGACATTGCTTATGTATATGCCCATACATATACCTAAGTCATCAATTCCAGTACGCTCCAACGTCCGATCCCAAGTAAAACCCAGTCCACACAAGAAAACACAACCCATTCCACATAGGAAAGCAAAATGTAATCCACATAGGAAAGCAAGTCAAGATTTAGCTCACACATGTATACTTCTTCGTATGACGATAGAGATGATCATATATATCCACTGATTCATCTGAGCCGTCGGACCCACAAAGGATCGATAGGTACTAACCCCCGCAATGACCCACAAAGGATCTGACCCACACATGATCGATAGATAACTAACCCCCGCAATGACCCACAAAGGATCTGACCCACACAAGATCGATAGGTAACTAACCCCCGCAATGACCCACACATGATCGAACCCACACAGGATCTATAGGTGCTAGCCCACACAGGACCGCTGAGCGCTGACCCACACAAGATCTGACCCACATAGGATCGGTAACACTAATCTACGTAGGATCGCTGAGTGCTGTAGTCATCGCCGCCGAATCCACGGAGGATTTCTGCATAGTCATCGTCGTAGTCGCAGCCAGCTCTAGGGTTCTCGCACACAACAAGCTCTTTCGGGAGGGTTCGCTCCATGAGCCGAAGGGATGATACATCAACTGACACATAGTCCGAATTTGATGTATCCAAAAGTTATGTATCGTCAACAGGAACGCAACGTCACAGACGGCGCGTCAATCGGACGCCCGGTCTGAGAGTTATTGGTGTTTTCGTCCCAAGGGCCCGGTTGGTTTTTAAGTTAAAACCAACCCAATAATACTCCAACTCCATCCAAACCTCGAGTGAAGTAATCCAAAAGGTCTGTCTCACTTATAGGAATCCAACAAAGTTGACGGCATGTCAATCGGACGTCCGGAGCTAAAGTTATAATTGTTTCCGCTCCGAGGGCCCGGTTGGTTTCGTGTACGAACCAACCTGGTCGAACCCAATGTTCTCCGAAACCATGAGTGCAATATACCGAAATGACCGTCTCGATCCAAGGATCGCTACGCATCTAAAGGTACGTCGATCGGAGGCCCATATCTCACGTTATGGGCAAAAGACCAAAAGAGGTTTGGTATTAGGGGGTTCGGGCCTTGTCTGACCCGGCCCGATATCCCCTGGGCGGCCCGAACCGGGCCCGACCTGGATGTCCGGCCGGGCGGCCCGGCCCAGCGCGCTAGCGCTGGCCGCACGGCCACGCATAAGGGGGGAATCGCCCCCTGGAAAAAACTGCGGAGCCATGTGGGAGCCGCCTCTTGCCAACGGACGTGGTCGGTTTCCGCGTCCCGCCTTCTCAGGTCCCGCGCGGTCGCGGGACTGTCGGCCTGCCACTGCGGCTTTAGCAGCGGCGGCTCTCCCCAGCGGCGCACAGGGCACCGCCGTCTCCTGGCCGCCGGCCGGTGCCGGTCGCCGCCTCCTACCGCTGGTGCCGCCGTGCCGGCGAGGCGCGCTGGTGGGTTGCTCCTCGGACCACCGGACGAGCTCCGGTGGTCGGATTTGCCTACCGTCTTCACCAACGGCCCTCCTGAGACCGATTCTTCACTGTGAAGACCTCATATTGCCCGTGCATCCTGCTTCATCATCGCCCGCCGATCCACACACCAAGAACGAAGGGACGGTTGGTTCGGACTTGTTCGTTGGTCCACACCCACCGCTTTAGCAGTATTAAAAGTCTTCCGACAATTATTTAAACATACGCCGTGTGTATAAATCACAAAGATTTAATTGAATCAAACCCCTACCTCGTCGAATTCGTTGGGCGAGGATTCATCGCGGAAAAGCACATCACGGAAGAAGGCGTCACGGAAGGGGGATCGTCGCGTCATGGAAGGAGCGTCCCGGATGAAGCATCGCAGAAGAAGGAACGTCACGTCGTGCCGTAGATCTCTGAGGATCCGACATTCTTCACGTTCTTCGCGTTCTTCGTCGGGGAGGAAGAACTTCAAGTGCCTGAGAATTCTCCCTAGCCTCTCAACACCACCCGTCTAATAAAAATAAGAGTTGTCTTATTTTTATTCCACAAGCCTTGCATTTTAAAATTCAAAAACAAAAGAAACAGTTAAGCGAATTAATTGCAATGCTTAAACTGCCACATTAATGATGTGTTTCTTAACCCGAATAAACGCATGGTTTGACTTCATTAATAGGGGGTGCGGGTGTGTTACTTTAGAAGAAAAGAAATGGTGGGGCTCGTGTGGGTCCCACCTCACAAAATATCCTACCAAGTGGGTAGGATATTGTGGGTTCCACATCACCCACTGAACTTCAGTTAAGTAAAATAAAATAAAAATCGGTGTACCAATTTTATTTTATTTCTTAACTTAACCCCAAAAATTAAAAATCACACCCGAGCAAACGCAACTCCGGAAAAGATGTTTCTAAGCAAATACTGGTGCTGTGATTCCATCGGTGCCCTCAGAATTTGATTCCGAGAACCGGTTCAAAAGTTAGAAAAACCTGCTCATTCGTTCACTGAATATACCCGAGCCAAACTTTAGAAAAAGATTCCGGGAACACCAGGCCTCAGAATCAGGTACCGTCAGAAACTGCGTTCTTGAAAAATTCCCAAGAAAATTAAGAAAAAAATTTCCTTGATTTTTTCGAGTCTTTACATCACTCCCACCTCAGGGATTTACGTCCCCGTAAGGATATATCATAAACTAGGGAAAAAATGTGGGTACTGAGCATGCATCTGAGCCTCCCACTCCTAAGTGCTCTTCTAGAGGTTCCCGTACTTCCATCTGATGCGCACTAGAGGAATCGACAGTCCATGTAGGACCCAATCCTACCGATCCTCAATCTCCACCGAGACCTCCGCAAAAGTCTCCCCATCATCAACGTCCAACTCCCCATGGTCAATGATATGTGTTGGGTCGTGCACGTATCTCCTCAGCTGGGATACGTGGAAGACGTCATGAACCCGGTGTAGCTGAGGTGGTAGAGCCAGGCGATAAGCCACCTTGCCAATCCTGCTGAGGACCTGGAAAGGTCCGATGAAGCACATAGATAACTTGTCACCTCAGCCAAATCTCCATAATCCACGTCGAGGTGAGACCCGCAAGAAGACGTGGTCGCCATTCTCGAACTCTAGTGGCCTCCGCCTCCACTCATCATAAGACTTCTACCGGCTCTGAGATGTCCTCATCCACTCTTAGATGACCTAGAACTTCTCTGTCCTGGCCTGGACCATCTCCGGTCCCACAAGTGCTGACTCCCCAAGGTCTATCCAGCACAGAGGAGATCAGAAAGGTCGGTCGTATAACACCTCGTATGGTTCCATCCCGATGCTGGAGTGGTAGCTGTAGTTGTACGCAAACTCCACCAAGGGTAGGTGGTCCTCCCAGGTACGACCAAAGTCGAGGACACATGCACGGAGCATGTCCTCAAGATTCTGAATGGTCCTCTCTGTCTGACCATCCGTCTGAGTTTGAAAGGCGGTGCTCAGACGTAGCTGCGTCCCGAACTCCTCCTACAACCCCTTCCAAAGCCAGGAAGTAAAGCGAGCGTCTCGGTCGCAGATGATAGATGATGGCACACCGTGAAGCTGTACAATCTCCTGAATGTAGAGACGTCCCATGATCTCTACTGAGCCCTGCTCTCTGATGGGTAAGAAGTGAGCCGACTTGGTGAGTCGGTCGCAATCACCCAAATGGAGTCGTGACCTCTGGAAGTGCGTGGAAGTCCAGTCACGGAGTCCATAGATATGTCGTCCCACTTCCACTCCGGGACCTCCAAGGGCTGTACCAACCCTGCTGGTACCTAGTGCTTTGCATTCACCTGCTGGCAGGTGAGGTATCGAGAAATGAATTCTGCCACAACCTTCTTCATGCCCGGCCACTAGTGCTGTCGTCTGAGATCCTGGTACATCTTCACCACTCCAGGATATACCGCCAAAGAAGAAGTGTGATACTCTCTCAGCACCTCCTCCCGTAAAGAAACTGGTACCATGGTACGTCCTCTGAAAGGGACGTCGTGCTCTCCTCCCACGGAGAATCCATCAGGTGCCTTTCCTGAGGATATCTGTGCACGCCGCATCTCACAGTCAGCGTCCCCACGATGTGCCTCTCTGACCCACTACAGTAGTGTAGGTTTGACTGTGAGTGACTAAAGAAAGGCTGCTACATCTCTATCCATGAAGGATATCTGCAAAGCGGCTAGCTGCTCTGTCGCCTCCCCAAGTAGCTAAATTCCCGTCCTCCTGCTGGGAGCATCAACTACTAAGTTCCCCTTCCCAAGAATATAGACTATCTCAAATTCATAGTCCTGGAGGAACTCGAGCCATTGACACTGTCTCAGGTTCAGGTCCTTATGAGAGAAGATGTACCTAAGACTCTGATGGTCAGAATAGACTGTAAAGCGCTCGCCAAGCAGATAGTGTCACCATGTCTTCAGAGCAAATACCACTACTGCTAACTCCAAGTCATGGGTAGCATATTTCTGCTCATGCGGCTTCAACTAACGTGATCCATAGGCGATAACTAACCGCTCCTGCATCAGGACACATCCGAGTCCGGTTCCTGATGCATCGCAGTAGACTACGTCCCCTACTCCCTCCTCCAGAAACCTCAAGATAGGTGCGCTGGTCAATCTCTGTCTCAGCTCCTGGAAGCTCTGCTGACATCTTTCTGACCACACAAAGGGTTTCCCCTTCTTCATCAAAGCTGAGAGTGGTGCCGCAACTCTGGAGAAGTCTGGCACAAATCTCCGGTAGTATCCAGCTAGACCCCAGAAACTCCGCACCTCAGTCACGCTCCTCGGTGGATCACAAGCTAGTACTGCCTCGATCTTCACATGATCCACCGCAACTCCCGCATCAGAGATTATGTGTCCCAAGAAGTGGAACTCACGTATCCAGAACTGACACTTTGAGAGCTTTCCATAAAGCTGGTGCTCTCAGAGTGTGTCTTGTACAACCTGCAAGTGGTAGGCATGCTCTTCCTCAGTGGTTGAGTATATCAAAATGTCATCGATGTAGACCGCGATAAATCGATCAAGGTATGGCTGAAAGATCATGTTCATGAGGCCCATGAACAATTCTAGAGAATTAGTTACGCCGAATGGAATAACCAAGAACTCATAGTGGCCATACCGACATCTGAAGGTCGTCTTCTGCACGTCCTCGTCCCGAACTCTGAGCCGATGATAGCCTGACCTGAGTTCTATCTTTGAGAACCACCGTGCTCCCTTGAGCTGATTGAAGAGGTCATCAATCCTCGGTAGCGGATACTTGTTCCTCACTGTCACCTGGTTCAGGTGACGATAGTCGACACAAAGTTGCAAGATCTCGTCCGCCTTCTTCGCGAACAATATTGGGGAAGCCCAGGGTGAAACACTAGGTCGGATGAATCCCTTTCCCCGCAAGTCCTCCAACTGTACCTGTAGCACTCGAAGATCGGAGGGAGTCATCCGATATGCTGGTGTGGATATCGGGGCTGTCACGGGGTACATATCAATATAAAACTCTACCTCTCTACAAGGAGGTAGTCCTGGAATGTCATCGGGGAATACATCTACATTCTGATCCACAACTGCAGAAAAACTAGGACTCTGCACGTCAACTGCTCCTAAGATGAGGCTAGCCAACTGATGAGTGATGGGCTATCCTCTCCTCTGCAGAAGTCCATCCTGTGCTGCGAAGGCTCCCTTCTCACCGGTGAAGCTGAACCTGCTCTCGTCGGTGCGTACACACCACACCTTGCACCTAATACAGTCAATCTGAGCATGGACTGTAGATAACCAATCCATGCCCAAGATGACGTCGTAAGGCCTCGACGCCTCTACAAGAAGATCCCAGCCAAAGCTCTCGCCTCCTAGAGCAAGCTCACACTTCCCGCACCAGTGCATAATCGTCATGTCTTCTCCCTTAAGAGTCTCTAGCCGTAAGGATCGAGCCAACGGCTCTGTCGGAATCTCCGAGCTCCGAACAAGGGCAGCGGCTATGAAATAATGGCTCGCTCCCGTGTCTATAAGAACTACAGAAAGGGTGGAATAGACACAGATAGTACCTCGAATCATCTCGGGCATGTCGTGGTCATAGGCCTCCGCTTCCTGGAGTTGTGCCTATCTCTGCCCGCCAGCTCCCTGTGGTCGGGGTGGACCTATTGGTGGTGGTTGTAGATCCTCAAAGAGTCTCCCACCACCTATTGCTTGGCTATCTCCTCTGCCTCGTCTTACTGCTCCCTGCGGACCGCCACGGTCGACCCTCTACCTCTGCCTGGGTGGCCCCTCAACCGTCTACTTCTCCTCGGCACGGCGGGCCGTGAAGTCACGAGCCATGTGGCCCTGCCCACCGCATACGTAGCACTGTCTGCCTCTCGAAAGATTGGCTCTGCACTGTGTGCCACGTACTACTGAGCCATTGTCCTGAGGTCTTCTGCCTGAGGGTCTAGTATTCCTAGACCCATGAGTCATCTGTCAACTGCCTGCTGCATAGGACTCTTCTACGTGCTGCCCTGCGGTAGGTCTCACTGCTGATGCAGGCTCTACAAGGAAGCTCTCGATCAGAAGGGGTCACTCCAGTACCCCTTCCTATGTCAGAATGCTGAGGGAGATCAATGATGACCTGATCTGCTGCCTCAATCCCTGCTCGAAGGTCCGAGCCCAAAAGAATGGGTCCCGTACCAAGTCTTTTGAGTAGCGCGAGAGACCGGTAAATCTCACCGAGTACTGGGCGACCGTCAAGCTGCCCTGCCGCAGCTGTAGAATCTCCTGGATGCGCACCGCACGGAGGGTGGCTGGGACGAACTCCAAGCAGAAGAGGATCTGAAAGTCCATCTAGAGGAGATAAGCCTCATCGTGCACCTGGAGCATCAAGCTCCACCATCTGCCTGCTGCCGCGTGCAGTAGGCTCGCTATGAGGATCACCATGTGGTCTGCTGGTGTCCTCACTAACCTGAAAACCCGTACAACTGCCTCCATCCAATCCTCGGCGGCCTGAGGGTCTGTCTCCCCATGGAACCTGGGCGGTCACTGGTGCTGAAACTCGTGCAGTGCACTAATGCGATGTGCATCATCAACGGCTTGGGCTGGTAGCATCGGTGGCTCGGTGGGTAGACGTACCGACGGTGCCTCTGCTGTTAGAGGTCCATGTACCGAGGCCTCGTTGCTCGGTGGGCTGTCATCACGCACAACTCTCGGAACCCTACCTGGATCCCGTCGTGGGGATATCCTGAAAAGAAATTGGTGCACTATGGTCAAACAGTAAACCTGGTGAGCTGACAAAAAGTAATCACAAAGAAAACTTGTAACACACATGCAATCAATGTTTTCGTGCATTAAGTCAGAAATCAGAAGTCAGGGCCCTGGTGTACGGATACGTCGGCCGCCGCACCAAAACTGGACTCCCTAGACTGATAACCACACTCAATACTCTTAACAATATTGCTTCACATAGAAAAAGATCAGAGTCATGAGTCATGCGGTAGAACCGAACTCCTCTGATACCAATTAGTCACGACCCGTCCTCGGGGCCCGTGTCGTGACTACTCCAAGCCCGCCTTCCATAGGCCAGGGGCTGGCGACTACCACCAAGGAGTAATTCCCGGAAAAAAGGGAAGTCATTGCCTTTGTAATGTAAACAAACACCACAGAGCAAGCAAGAAGAAGTAAAAAATTTAGTAAAAACAGGGTACAACAGTAGGTGCGGAAAAGTAAGTGGGACAGAATACAAACCCAAACTGAAAGTAAAGTAAAAATGGAAAGGAAAAACAACAACTGAAAGTAAAGTTGCAGCCTCGAGCCGTCCATTGGAACTCCCACCTGAAGGGTGGGTACAGATAGCCTCCACAGCTCCTCGGGTCCTGCCGTCCGCTCCGAGTACGTCCCGTCCAGTGGTCCACCTCCAGGTACCGGCCTGCTCCGCAAGCCTCAACAACGATCAATGCTATCCGTCATCTACAACCAACCCAATGTAGTGCGGCGTAGCCCGTGCAGGGGTGAGTATAAGCTACTCAGTATGGACCTCGAGACCCCCGATGGTCTCCCAGAATCCACAAAGGATAATCCACAAAGGAAAGATTCAATCACAAAGTAACATCATACACTACTTAGGTATATGCCAATACATATGCTTAAGTCATCAATTCTAGTTCTCTCCAACGTCCGAGCCCAAGTACATCCCAGTCCACACAGGAAAACACAACCCATTCCACATAGGAAAGCAAGTCAACATTTAGCTCACATAGGTATACTTCTTCGTATGACGATAGAGATGATCAGATATAGCCACTGATTCATCTGAGCCGTCGGACCCACAAAGGATCGATAGTTACTAACCCCCACAATGACCCACAAAGGATCTGACCCACACAAGATCAATAGGTAACTAATCCCCGCAATGACAAACAAAGGATCTGACCCACACCGAATCGATAGTTAACTAACCCCCGTAATGACCCACACAGGATCAAAACCACACAAGATCTGTAGGCGCTGGCCCACACAAGACCGTTGAGCGCTCGCCCACATAGGATCTGACCCACACAGGATCGGTAGCACTGATCCACATAGGATCGCTGAGTGCTGTAGTGGTCACCGCCAAATCCACGGAGGATTTCTGCACAGTCGTCGTCGTAGTCGCAGCCAGATCTAGGGTTCCCGCACACAGCAAGCTCGTTTGGGAGGGTCCGCTCCACGAGCCGAAGGGCTGATACATTAACTGAAATGTAGTCTGAAGTTGATGTATCCAGAAGTTCTGTATCGTCAACAGGAACTCAACGTCACAGACGACGCGTGAATTGGACGCCTGGTCTGAGAGTTATTGGCTTTTTCGTCCCAGGGGCCCGGTTGATTTTTAAGTTAAAACCAACCCGACCATACTCCAACTACATCCAAACCTCGAGCGGAGTAAGTCAAAAGGTCTTTCTCACATAGAGGAATCCAACAAAGTCGACGGCACGTCAATCGGACGTCTGGAGCTCAAGTTATAAGCATTTTCGCTCCGAGTGCCCGGTTGGTTCCGTGTACGAACCAACCCGGCCGAACCCAAAGTTCTTCGAAACACTGAGTGCAATACACCGAAATGACCATCTTGATCCGAGTATCTCTACGCATCTGACGGTACGTCGATCGGAGGCTCATATCTTATGTTATGGGCAACCTACCGAAAGAGGTTCGGTATTAGGGGGTTTGGGACCGGTCCGACCCAGCCCGATACCCCCTGGGTTGGCCCGAACCGGGTCGACCCGAACCAGGTCCAGGTCCGGCCCGGCCTGGCGGTCTGGCCGGGCGGCTCGGCCCGGCATGCTGGCGCTGGCCAAGCGGCAGCGCAGAAGGGGGGAATCGCCCCCCTGGACGAAACCGCGGCCCCAAGTGGGGGCCGCCTCTTGCCAACGGATGCGGCCGGTGGTCGCGTCCCGCCTTCTCCGGTCCCGCACGGTCGTAGGACTGCCGGCCTGCTGCCCCAGCGGCTCTCCCCGGCAGCGTGCTGGGTGCCGCCGTCTCCTGGCGGCCGGCCGGTGTCGTCCGCCACTTCCTGCCGCCGGCGCCACCGTGCCGGCGAGGCGCGCCGGCCGGTTGCTCCGCGGACCACCGGACGAGCTCTGGTGGTCGGATTTGCCTGTCGTCTTCGCCAACAGCCCTCTCGCGACCTGCTCTTCACTGTGAAGACCTCACAACACCCATGCGTCCTACTTCATCACTGCCCACCGATCCGCACACCAAGAATGAAGGGATGTTGGGTTCGGACTTGTTCGCTGGTCCACACCCACCGCTTTAGCGGTTTTAAAAGTATTTCGACAATTATTTAAACATACATCGTGGGTATAAATCACAAAGATTTAATTGAATCAAACCCCTACCTCGTCGAATTCGTTGGAGGAGGATTTGTCGCGGAAAATCACATCGCGGAAGAAGGGGTCACAGAAGGGGAATCATCGCATCGTGGAAGGAGCGTTGTAGAAGAAGCGTCGTGGAGGAAGGAACGTCACGTCGCGCCGTTGATCTCTGAGGATCCGGGGTTCTTCGTGTTCTTCACATTCTTCGCATTCTTCGTGTTCTTCGTCGGGGTGGAAGAACTTCAAGTTCCTGAGAATTCTCCCTAGCCTCTCAACACCACCCGTCTAATAAAAATAAGAGCTGTCTTATTTCTATTCCACAAGCCCTGCATTTTAAAATTCAAAAACGAAAGAAAAAGTTAAGCAAATTAATTGCAACGCTTAATCTACAACATTAATGAGGCGTTTCTTAACCAGAATAAATGCATGGTTTGACTTCAAAAATAGGGGGTGCGGGTGCATTACTTAAGAAGAAAAGAAATGGTGGGGCTCGTGTGGGTCCCACCTCACAAAATATCCTACCAAGTGGGTAGGATATTGTGGGTCCCACATCACCCACTGAACTTATGTTAAGTAAAATAAAATAAAAAACGGTGTACCACTTTTATTTTATTTCGTAACATAACCCCAAAAATTAAAAACCACACCCGAGCAAACACAACTCTCGAAAATATGTTTCTAAGAAAATACCGGAGCTGCGATTCCATCGGTGCCCTCAGAATTTGATTCCGAGCACCGGTTCAAAAGATAGAAAAACTAGCTTGTTCGTTCACTGAACGTACCTAAGCTAAACTTCGGAAAAAGATTCTGGGAACACCGGGCCTCGGAATCAGGTGCCATCAGAAACTGCGTTCTTGAAAAATTCCCAAGAAAATTAAGAAAAAAATTTCCTTGAATTTTTCGGGTCATTACAAGGACCTTATATATGATCATGGGATATGGTCAATATATACAAAGTGTGAGAAATAAAATACGAGGTGTTGGGTTTGGTCGTTGTGCTAATAATGTTCATAAGGATTAGAGGTCCCATTTCATAGACTAACACATTTGGATAAAGGACATAATCACATATAAAATAGTCATAAGAATGAATACTTAGTAAAGAAAAAGGTTCCCTTGAAGCTGGGTATCTTTTATAGGGGATATAGAAGGTTTATGGAGGTAATATTGGTTTTTGGGGAAATAATAGGGATAATAGGTCCTCCTATATAGTTATAGTATGGATGATGTAAACCATAAACTAAATAATTGATTACGTGGATATAGGATATAGAAGATATTCAGGGGATTATGAGTAATAATATGAGTTGTCGACTTGCACCATGGTGTTACGAGGGATTGCATGGATTAAATAACCTTTATGAAAATTAAGATATGCCATTAGTTGTTTATTCCGGGACCGAATGTGTGGGTATAATGATCATGAAAAGCTGATCTCGACTTCATATTGAGGGTAATAAAAGGATTGTGGAGAATCAAATATTTATATGATGAAGTTGGGTATTGGAAGAAAGCTATCAAGAAAGGTTATGGAACATTAGGTATGTTTAGATCTTAATGTTAAGCTCAACCTCCATTCCCTTTGGATTCAAATTAAAAGTCGTGTGCCATCAAAAGGTTGAGAATGGAGTGGTGTATTCCATCCTTGAGAAAGTGTCCAAAACACAGTGATGTAATGTTGAATATGTGGAATCCACTTGTATAGTTTTGTATGGAGATTGAAAATAATGTTCTTAAGTTCTCAGATCAGGATAATGATATGGAATATCCATATTAGGAAAAGTTTTAGCACATTGAGGTGTTGAGTGATGCCACGATGATGTCTAGGATCACAAGGATTGGAATATCCTCTTAGTAGCATGACTCCTTTTGTTCATGGTAATAGGTGTATACATAGGAGCCTTGGGCAGGAGTCCATAGTAAATAAAAGGGTTCCAATAAGGTAGATATCCTTTACATGGTCCATGAAAGTTTTATAGGGATCCAAGGCACCCAAAAATTGAAGTGTGATTTGTGGAAAGTGTAAAATTCATGAATGGTCCAAACACCCTAAAGGTTTTTCCACTTCCTAGAGAACATATTCTTATGTTGAAGATATATGGAAAAGCATTTCTATAAATATTTCATGGACCAGTTGGTCTAGGGAGATAACGTTTATTTCATTAGGGTTATAATGTATATACTATGATATTTATGCCTTATATGTTTGTGACTTAATTATTTCTGAAACTCTTGATATTAAGTTTTTAGAAGGCGAAGAACTAACATTTTCTCAAGAATTCCGTTATGGGTTACCAACCAGACATAGAATCTATCTCTTTCACTTACAGTTTAAGTGCTTTCAATTTAGACCATTATATGCTACAGTTTATGGTTGTATAGCTTTGACCAAAATTCTTGCAGTTTGAGGTCATGACTCACAAGGACCTAATATAGGAGATTTTACATAGGAGCATAATTATGATACCTAAGGTCATGATCTCTCCAAAATCATCCCAATAAGTGGATGGAGATAAAGTAAATGATCGCTCGAGGTTCTCTAGTCAAGATTAATGATACCCGACAGTGATACCAAGATTATTTTATACTCACTAAGGTGTTGAGTGTTGCTGCTATGGTGTTAGGGATCGTGAGGATTGAAATTCACTTTTCATAGAGTGATGAATTTGGTTGATGGACTTATGTGCATATGAAATATCCATAGGCATTCATGTATAGTTAAGAAAATGGTATCATGATGCTAAATATCCTTTCCATGGGACATGGATGGTTGATGGAGTCCTGAGAAGCTCAAGAAATAATGTGTGGTATATGTATTTAGGTGCCCCTAAATGTTGGTAGATGCACCATGTACTCTGGTTGACTGGGGTAAGGCTCTTATGGTCTACTGATAAGGGATTATGATGGGTGATATCCTGCATAGTTTGTCATTATGTATTGTGGATGTTTTCCATGCAGTTTATTGTCATGCGGTAAGGAGATTTTTCATACAATTAATCATCATGTGCTAAGTGTGTATTTTTCGTGCAGTTTTAATGTCATGAACCAAGATGATTGACTTACAGTTTAATTTCATGCAGTAAGGATGTAATTCAGTACAATTTATCATCATGTATTAAGAATGTAGGAAAAGAAGTGATAACATGAAAATGTTTTGGTCGGGCCCGTGAATGCAATTACGGGTTTTAGTACATATCCCATGCTGATGGGAATCAAACCAAACATTTTTCTTGAACGATAAACACTATCTTCTATAGTCTGGCCCTTACGGATATGTGGGAATTGTTTCAATTTAATTTTGTTTCTAGTTCTGGGATTTGAGGTCTAGGTGTCACTATATATCCTATAATGATAATAATCAATACATACGTAGTTATTGATAGGACCATTCCTTTTAGTGTCATGCGATAAGAACAAATATAGTCCTTCATGAAATGTGGTAATGATTTTTATATTCCTAAGGATATATGCTTATACATTGCTAAGTATCTCATGAAAAATGAGAATCAGTACATAAACAATTCATTAAATCCCATGAATTTTAAGATCATGTGGTGAGGATGAAGGTGTACCACTGTGAATTAATTGAAATATTGTTTTTGGCCCCAACGGTTGGAGTATTGGAGTCACTTCATATCTTAGTAAAATGAGAATCAAACCAAACGAATTTCTGAAGAGACCTACTGTATAATGTCGAGTACTATGGACTGATGGTATACCTTTTTATGCTAATGTATTATGGACAAAGACTGGCTAGTCGAAGTTGATGTTCCTTATTCGAGTGGGGAATCCCATGATGAAATTCCTAATCCTATGTGAGCTATGCTCGATGTGAGAAATATGGAATGGAAAGGGTCCCATTTAGAGTAATTTAAGACTGGGATATGGGAATTCTATATCATGTGGTTGCTAGAACAAGATATAAAATCAAGGATTCCATATATATCACATTGAAAATGAGAATCATGTCGCATGTACTTCTAGGAAACCAATGAAGTTTAACATAATTAGGTAAGGACATGGGTTACTCGACATTAATGAAGATGAATTTTGTGGATCCATGCAGTTTCAAGCTATGTGGTAAGGATGTAGGTCACCAAATGTGGATGGAAAGTAATCCTATTTCTAGACACAGGAATATTAATTTGGGGGTCACTACATATACTATGGTAACCGGAATCAATCCATACTTATTTGTTAGGGGTATTTTAACAACATTAGGCCAAGATGAACTCCATATAGTTTATTATCATGTGTTCAGGACAGGATTGTATAGTTTAACATCATTTACATAGGAAGAATTATGAGTCTTACTATGATGCTTATGTACATGCTGATAACATCTTATGTGATGTATTTCTTGTGGAATCTCGCATTGATGGGTGGTTTTAAACGCTCCACATCCATGGTATCATATTAATAAGCTCCATTATGATAAACCTTAGGTATTACATTAGGTTCTTCCCACTTGGGTACTAATTTTAGAAGTATTTTCCCCGGTATCATTGGGGTTCTGAGATCCAAAACCTGCTCTCTTTAGAGAAATGAAAAAAGTAGAACCTTTTAATTAATATCCCAAGATATCCAAATATAATAGACCTCTAGGTTGTGCAATGTGAACAATTTTTTCTCATCCAGCAGTTCCAATTTGTCATGTCACTTTTATTATTATTCATCATCTATGTGATTCCGAAAAATGTATATAAGGAGTGAAAGAAACTAGACATTTATGGGTAATGCTTCCTTGGTCCCATATACCAATGAATATGGCATTTCCAATCTGGAAGTACATGTGGTGGGGTGGTAGGCCCATAAATCCTGGAGAGTTTATTCAGCCAATACTTCTTATCCAAGCATACAATCTTATGTAGTATATTCGAAAATGTCTTATTGAAGGCCTCTATGTATAAATTTTCCATTTTATGCTATAAGGAAGAGTGATTGGAATTTATAATGTACTCCAAGTATAGTTTTTTCAACTCCATGGAACAAATATTGGTTTCTTTTTCAGCAATATTGTGTTAGAGACCCAGAACTAGGTGATGGTATAAGACTTAGTGAATTTGATGACATTCTTCATTTTTACTTCCTTGAGGGGTATTTCCTCATCCAATTTGGAAAAATAAGTTGGTGGTATTAAGGATGTACTTCAACTGCATAGTTGTGGATGGGGGATATATACCCACCACATCCATCCCCAAAACTAAAAATGGCTAGAAATATTTAGCTACATGTAGCAATTCTAAGGGTGGATGGATGATTTATTCATGAATCTAGCAAACTTGAATTTTTTTTGGAATTATACACTATCTTGTGTCATGGTTTTCTAGTAATATCATGACCTCATTATTTGGTTGGAGAGTCTGGTTCAAGATTGATGAGAAAAATAGAAGAATGTATGGACTTCTTCCATCATGGAATAAATTTCATCTTCTACAATACAACAGAGGATTATTCCATCAAAGAAAAGCTTCTAGATAACTTTTTACTCAATTATATCATTGGATAGAGTGATATCTTTTTCTCGGTGCTAAATTTGGTTCCTTTCGACATGATCTTCTTGGAGATTTCCATTTGGGTGATATCCAACCGTGGGATCCATCCATTAAAGAGTGATCATTGGTTAATAATTCATTGGGTGGTGTAGACCTGATTGTTTCCATCCATATCACATGTGACTATTGATGAGACCATTATTCAAAGAGTGATGTAGACTATTTATTTCTCTTGATTGGGGTTGTCAAGGATAGTGGATACATTAGCCTGTACATCAATACTAGAATTCTGTGATCGGGGAATGTGATGAAATTTGGGCCCAAAAGGGAACTCTACCATCAATCCCCTAACATATCTAATGAGGGGAGACATTTCTTACTTTTTAATAGCATATTAACAGTTGATCCACTTTATCACCAATTATGATTGCCCTTTGATATTAGGGCAGGTTATGTGAAACTATAGGGGTTCTTTCAATCCAGTGATCATGGATTGGTATTCTGCCTCATTATTTGTTCAACCTTTGAATATTTAGAATGAGTAGGGGAAAACTACTTTGCCTGGAGAAAAAATTATAATTCATAGACCTACCCGGTTGAGCTTCATTTTTTCCATCCTAGTACCAATAAGACTCTAGGAGGTTCCATTAAAGTACATATCCCATGTCCAAGGAGTTTCATGGTCATAAAAGACCTCCTCATTAGGCAGCTTAGTGTATTCTGGTGTATTTTCTGGGGCATGATATGATGTGAGAAAATCATCTGGGGATTTCCCATTCACTAACTTATATGATATGAACCAAATATCATATTTCTTCATAATGACCTCCCATCGAGACCAGTGCATAGTAAAAATATAAAGACCAATCATATACTTGAGTGGATCAATAAGAGAGACCAGGTGGAATTCATGGTGTTCAAAGTAATGCCTCATATTTTTCGCTACAAATATGATTTCAAGGCACTTAAATTCAATACCATAATATCTTGTTTCATTACCTGTCATCATCTTGTTAAGGTTCTCAAGACTATGCTCACTTCTTGAATCATTTTTCTATGTAATATTGTCTCCCATTGAGCATTCCATGGTTTCCACATATAGGATGATTGACTTTCCTTCTACCAAATGTATCAAAAATAGTG
Source organism: Viscum album (assembly GCA_963277665.1). NCBI lineage: Eukaryota > Viridiplantae > Streptophyta > Magnoliopsida > Santalales > Viscaceae > Viscum > Viscum album. Next base: position 1,607,723,588 of record OY728123.1, read on the forward strand.
GGTGAATCAAGTACTACTTGAGATTGTTGAAATCTTTTTGGCATTCATCATCCCTTTGGTAGGTGATTCCCTTTTTCATTATCATGGTGATGTAGAGAGATTTTCAAGCCAGGTTGGCTATGAATATTAAAATATAGGTGAGGTTAACTTGGATTCCCTCCGTTTATTGGGATTTTAGGGGGTGATATTTCTAAAATTACACTAGTCTTCTCTGGGCTAACCTCAATGTCATGGGGGCGTTCCAAAAGGACAAGGAACTTTCCTGATGTTAGCCTGAAATCACACTTTAGTGGATTCATCTTTAAATTGTTTTTCATGTCTTATCAAAGTTTTTTCGGAGATCAATAAAGTGATCACAACACTATTAAGATTTAATAAATTGGTCGTCGATATAACACTCAGATATCCTTATCAAGAATGTCTTAAGGATGCATTGCATGGTTCGTTGATATGTGGTACTAGTGTTCTTTAATAAAAAGGTCATTACATGATAGCATGAGGTCTATTTAGGCAATATGAAGGAAATGTATTATTTATATTTGAGGGATATCTTGACCTGATTTTACCCTAAGTACCCATCCATGATGGAAGGGAATTGGAAACCACTAGTTCCCTCGATCAAGAGTTCTATGATCAGAATCAAGAAATCATCCTTCCCATAAAAACAACTAAGGTCTCGGAAATCATTGAAAACCATAATTCTTCAATAATTTCTCTTGAAGGGGGTGATGTTGGCCAGCCATATTGGGTATTTTACATCTTGGAAAATATTATATTTATTCAACTTGTTAACTGTTTCCTCTACATTGGTGGAATGATATGGGTGTATCTTACTGGTTTCCTATTTGAATCCTCACTCCTCATCAATCAGTATGAGATAGTTTGTATCCACATCTAAAATCACTCTAGGAATTTATATATCATTCAAAGTGAAAAAATATCAGTGATTATACATTAATCCAATTTACATATATATATCTTTTTGGGTCATAATTGCACTAGTTGGATTTGGCCGTCGTTCTTCTTATGTTCCCATATTTATTTTTCTGATCACAAATATCATGGTGGAGACACCTTCCTCGAATTCTGGAGGTGTGTTCCTATGTTCATCTTCATCATCTTCCATTCTTGAGAGAGAAAAGGCATTTTCAGGTGAATAAGTAAATTTGGGGGCTTCTACATAACTATCAGGGTTAGGGATGATATTATAAGAGACATAATCATCCCTTGTTATCTGATTCATTATAAAGAGATATCAACGTAATTTTTTTAAATTTATGCAGAGGAAAGGATGGGCTTGGACCTATGGGATTAGATCTACTACATAGACCATGTTTATGAGGAGCCCATAGTCCCCATCAATTATGCTCTAGGGATTCACATGGCCAGTATCCATTCAATTGGGAGTTGCAGCCTACCTCCCTTCTTGGAGAAATCTTCTTCAGCACATGTGGCTCCATAAGTATCGATGGGGGTAATGTCACTATGCAGTATGCTGCCATTTCCATTGATGGGATACTTCAAACATTGATAGAATGTTGATGGTATCTCCAAGTGGCTATGGATCTTGGGCCTTCTGAGAAGGAAATTATATGTGGCCTCTTGGTGGATAACCATGAACTTAGAATTATATTTGAGTTCCCCAAAATGGGATTCGAGTATGATTTTCCCAAGTGGTCTTTCCTCTCCCTTATAATACCCTTGAATGGTTATCTTCATGAAGAATAAGTCCCCATCTATATATCCCAACCATCGGATAGTTAAGACCGGGATGATATTGATCCCAGATCCATTACCAATCATCACCCTTTAGTCATTAACGTTATTGATTCTTCCTAAAACTTATAAGGTCCCAATGTGCACATTGATGGAATCTTCCTAATATTGATCAGTGAATGAGATAGATACTTGAAATTATGAGGACACGGTCTCTACTTGATATACATCAATAATAGTGACTTCTCTCTTGAATTCTTGTAGGATTTTTAAGGCTTAAGTAAGTGCCTCCCTATGTAATTTTGAAAGGTGAATCATATCGAGTATTGAAATCTTGGATGGGATTGCTGCTACCTGCTACTGAATAACATATTTTTGTGACATAGGTTAGTGGTCCATGATATAGAGATTCTCCTGGGCATGTAGTCTAAGAGACAAGGTATTAAAGGTGGATAGTCTTGGATGTTTTGCAGAAGTTGAGGGATTATCTTCTTCCAGATCTGCAGTTCACACTGGCCATACCAAATGCTTAGGTTGATCAGATTGAACTCCCATTAAGTGTTAATGAAATAAAATCTGATGAGGGTGATTTCGGGAAGGTTATGTGGCTCTACCTTGCCTATTTTTGGCATATCTGATAACTTTTCCATGAGTATCAGTTGCATATATTTCTTCTTTGGTGATATGGCTTGAATATTGAGTCTGACCACATCTGCATTGTCCCTTGTATCTTCGGTTATGGTGGATGTGGCCTCCCGTTCAATGATTATGTGTGGGGAAACCATATTTAGGGGCATATTCATCATCAAAGAATGGGTATTCCAAGTGTATGATGTTGAGAACCCCGAAGATGTTCTATTCTTCTTATGAGGATTCTTTTTTTGGGTGTTTCTCATGCTGTAATTGTTGTAGGGATGAAATATATAAGAGTTAGGGGTTATATTGGATCATAATAGGACTCTTCATCTGCTATCTTTTCCTCATTCCATTGGTCGCATCCACCTTTTGGATGCACTTCTGATGTCACATTCTTGTGTTGGGGAGCTATTACGAGTCTACAAAACTATGATTTCAGAGTGGTGTGAGCTTGATCAACTATTTTTTGAATCTTCCAATTTTCAAAAATTTGTTCATGCCATGCCAAAACATTCTAACAAAAATCCTCTTCTTCAAAGAAAATGAGATTTCTGTAATCCACCTACTTTAGGGTGTTTTCAAGCATCACCTTTCTAGAGTTGTCCATGCCTTGAAAGACATCTTCGAAGATGATGAAATCCTAGATATTATAACCTAGCCTTCTACAGTACAAGATGTATTTGGGAAGGTCGATAAAATTGACTTCATCCAACCTTCTAAGTTGTGGAAGCTTTAAAATATTATTATCCATGGATTCCAAGAAATAACCAGGTACATGATCATTTTTTGATATAGTAAACTTTTTTTATCAATTCCTCAAATACTGAGAGAACCTGATTTCTCTATGCTTAAAACCGAGGGTGATTCTGTGGTTGTCGTCACTCCACAGGAGGTGTAGGTCCATTAAAGGAATGACTAGGTTCCAGTAAGGGAAATAATACTAGCTTGAGAGAGACAACTATATCTTCGACACTTCTTGGATTGTTCCCCTATGCTGTGGGGATGAGCTAAGACATAGATTGAGTTTGATGAATAGCCTTTTTAGGAAATTGTTTTATTTAGTGAACTCTCATAACCCTCCTAGATACTTCATGGGGATTAAAGGTGTCTACAATTAATCCTAAAAATTATTATCATAGAGTTAAAAAATATTATCCAATGAGAGGGGTTTTTTGGGATAATAAGATAAACCTTTCCACCTTAAAATGAAATCAGAAAACCTCTCGTTGTCATGTTGTTTGTAGTTCATCATGTTGATGAATGTGGTTTTCCTCATTGTTGAAGTAAACATATAAAGGAACTGAAAATGAAGGTCTTCATATCCTACAATTCATCCCACTGGAAGACTTTTGTAAAAACCAAAGGTTGTCCTAGATAGAGTTTGTACAAAACACCTCATCTTTGTTGCCTCCAGTAGATCAGGAGGGCCAATCATTGGCTCACGTTAGGATATGAAGTGTGTAACATCTTTTTCAGGGCTACCTATACAATAAAATATAGAGATGTTAGGGTTGTAAATGTTGGGTGGAAGTGAATTATCATCCACTCATTCAAGATGTGGCTTCCTTTCAAGATGCATAGTTGCATGCTTCCATTCTACGGGTTCCATTCGAGTTGCTAAGGATTTAGTAATGTTATGTAACACTAAGGGAACTAAATTTCGAGACACCTCCCTTCTATATGGGAGTGTTCGGGGGCCTGTGATGTGGTCCCTCCTTCATCACCTACTGATTCTCAATTCTTCCTATGACTGAATGATTGCCATGATGATGGAGAAGCTATTGCCACAATGGGGTAAGTCACGGTCATTATCAGCTTCCTCATTTATATGGACTATCTGTCTAGATATGTATCCATTCTAATGCTCAGATACATATATTACAGTAAAATTGGCTATGTGAGGGGGAATATTCTTCTCTTGCTGGAGATGATACCCAGTGGAAATATTACCCCTTTGTGGCTCCTCATTGAGTTGTGGTAGAGCATTTATTTTTCTATCATATTATGAAAAATGATCCTCCAAGCAATGAACTTCGGTTATTAAGGGATGTGATCAGGATGTATCTATAAATTATACTTTTTCTATGAATGTATTCTACAGGGGAGTTGTCAATTTTTTATTTAGTGGTGCTAAATTTGGAATGCTTCTTTGGTTTCGTGGGCACTCAACTTTGTTTACAGAATCCAGATCACATTCCACTTGGGTTAAATTTTCAATGTTACGGCCATCAGTGTTCGTATCATAATTTATTCCCACCATGTTGAGAGTGATAACATTCCTATAGTCATATCGGGAAATGGTGGTTGTGTCATTGCTTTCTACATAACAATATGATTTTTCACTCCTTCCATCAATGTCATTATTTGATCCCTTTCCCTTATTGGGACATTTTGTCTTGCAACCCTAGTGGGGTCTGATTTCCTATATCGTATGCTCCTCTCACCTCATCAGATGAAAAGTTACATTGATGGAGTTTCCAGTTGTGATTGTCGGCTGAGACCCAACCAAAAATGGTTTGTCCTATGGTGGGGGAAAAAGTGGTATGTCTACTGTTGATTTTTCCCACACAACCTTTAGAATATTGATTCTATATATGGGGATGATGATGATGAAAATTACCCTATCCCAATGGGATGGGGTCATTTGGGGCTTCCATTTTCACTGATTGGTCCGGTTGTTGAGGATCCAATTACTCCTTTTGGAGACTTAACGATTACCGGGATATACATGAAGATATAAATTCCCCCATCGTAGTGGTTTGGGATGATTTATAATCACCAATGACTCTTCTTGGGCCCTCTCAGGGGATGATGAACCTGGATATGGTGATTTAGATATAAATTCCCCCAGTCTATCATGTAGGATTTAGTTGAACCAGTCGATGACAAGTATTGAATCCTCATAGGAATTGACGAAATGAGGGGTGGAGGTGGTGATAGATTTTATCTTGGTATGGGGGAGAGTATGCTCTTGGATTACTACTAATACAGATACTACCATGGAATTTCTCATGTGGTTTAATTATCCTCACGTGGGTTCTGGGTGTGATGGCAGCCCATGATGAGAATTATTTCTCATGGTAAGCTGTCAGGATGATCACAACTTCATCCACTGTGTTTGGAATTTGTTCTCATTTCATCTAGGGCACCATTTTGTGGTCCGATTGGATACCATCTTCCTCTATTGATGATGTTTTGGCATTGTTGAAGTTTTCTCATTCTGTTGTAGTGACCCAGTAGCTCGAGAGTTACCCATCCCCCTGACTTCACCGGAGTCTATAACATTACAGGTTTCCGATTTTGAAGGGGTTTGTTTTCGAGGGGTATGGGGAAAAGCTATGTACTATCCCCATCCTAAAATATAAACTCACAAAATAGATTGGGAGACTATTTATCAATTAATCGTGATTTGATGGTGGAAACTTTGTTGTTGATTTACGTTGTTCTATTCCAATTTTGGATCTCGGGCCATGAAGACAGTAGTTAGGTCGAGAAGATAACAGATTATTTTTATTGTCTAATACTGTCAATCATATCTTGGAAAAGGTAGATGATAATCCTTAACTCACTAATGAGTAGCCCAAATGTTTTTTTAGATAAGGAATTCATTCCTTTTCTATAACATTTAGGATCTTATTGGTAGAAGTAGTGAGGTTCCATATCATGATGGGGTGGTTGTTTTCAGATAACTCTATTCATATGACAATGTAGGCCTCCACCTCATCAAAATTACATGCCCAATCTAGTGAGACCATATAATATGGATATTATGGTCTCTTACTAATGGTATTGGATTGTTTCTAGAAGTATATGGGGAACAATATATAGTTGACATCGATCATTCGATCACTTCTCTATATGAAGGTGTCAGAGTTTTTGACACCACTCTATATAAAAATGATTGTTAAAGGGGAGGATATCCTTTTCTATGGAGATATATCTACAGGGAGGTTTACCATGGGGGATATCCAGATTAGAGTCCTTGTGATCCATATCCACATTACCGTGAAGAGGAATATTGTGGTAATGAATGCCTCATGCTTTCTCTTTGATATATGAGTCTATAGACCCTTGATATGCTTATAATGTGTATCTAAAAACCTCAAGGACACTATAATTGAGGATATTAGGAATATGGGACATGTTATGTGTTGTGATTTGGATATTATGACCTACCGTTTTTGATTGTGTAGGCATATGTGCCTTCTACGTGATGATTTCCAAAACATGTATATAATCGTCTAGTTCTATAGGAGTATGATCCCACTTTTGAGAATTTATTGTATATTTCAATATGTTTTCCCATTATTGATAAGGATATGAGCCCATCCTGTGGCATGTTACATTCTCACTTGGTGATCCTCTATCAATATAAGAGTGTGGGCCAGATCTTGAGGCTTTGGGATATGTCGTTGGTCCTTCTTGGAAGGAGTATGAGTGTATCTCGAAGTGTGTGCCACTCTCACCTGGTCATCCTAGCTTGGGATAGGATTTTGAGCCTCATCCAAATATGAATTCCCTATAGTAATATGTCAACAGACCGCTAGAATGGGAGAATGAATATCAGCCTCCTCCAATATTTCCTTGGAATAATGCTTATGTAGTCATTCACAGGAGAAAGTAGAAATTTGTATCTTTCTTTCATGATCTACTGCATTATACCAGGTAGATTCACAGAAAATAATATGAGCATGTCCTGAGACTTGTGAAATTCTCATATGGTCATCATCGTCCATAAAAGGGATAAATTATCGATACAGGGCCTTTGGAGTATGATGCTTCTTATTCCCCTCTCACATGGTGAGCCTTTTCCATAATAGTGATATAAGACTGATCCATAGCCATTGGAATATATAGTCATACTATTTCGATAGGTATGTTCCCTTATCTAGGTGTGTGTTGCTCTTGCCTGGTGGGCCTCGGTTGGATTGGGACTATGAACCTGGTATGATGCCTTATCCTTCATCTGAATATGATGACAATCATAATGGTTGGGAGCAAGAGTGTGTACTTTCTCTAGTAAACCAGTTTTTTACAATGACCTTCCTATTGAGTTTCCATGGAAATAGGGAAAAGAGTATGCCCTTGTCCATTTATCTTAAATAGTGAAATAATATACTGGGATAGCTCTTCATTAGTTAATAAAATATATTGGCAGTCTAGGAATGTGTGTGCAGCTATATAAGCCTACACATTTTCCATCTCTATAATGCACAGGAAGATATCTTCAATTGAAGTGGGGATAAATGCCCTCTTCTTCCTACTATGTTCCATCAAATAATGTCTATGGACTTCATGGAAAAGGGTTGGGATACGATCCTCCCCCATGCATGATGTGAGAATATTTCTAAAAACTTATTCTGAGATTGTATGGATATGGGCCTACTTGCTGGTTCCTTCTGGAATATGACGACATGAATCGTCGGAAGTAGGGATATGATCCCTCTTCTAAATATGTAGTGCCTTCTTCCATCGATGAGCCTTACTTGCTACTCATGAAAGGGAGTCATATGTGAAAAAATGTTGGGTGGTACACAAAGCACGTGATTGGTGGGTACCAGCAGGATGATGCTAGTGACGGTGGATAGAAAGTTCCCTCCTCGACAACACCTGAACAGAAAGTGGTCCATATTTTTCTTCCTGGTCCACCTTCATGAAATATAGATAGTGGAAGTGTTTTCATTCTATGGATAATCTCTTGATGTGATTGGATGTAGAGATGGGGTTATTAACATAGTAGCAGCCTTCTTCGAGTGATGCAGATTCACCAGTTGTCATACATAGTGAGCTTTACAGGAAGCTTCCATGGTCACGATTTTACTATGTTGGTGTTACTCCCATGACATTATATTTTCAACATATAGATGGAGTTATCGAGCATGTGAGATTTATTTTTTACCCAGAGGGGTCACAACTATAGAATATTTATCAGAGTGAATTCTATATAATGACGATGTTGTCTTGAATCGCGATGATTTTAGTATATACCATCATGCGGAAAAAAAGAAACAAGGTCAAAAAATTGGGCAATATCTTAGGAATGATGTGATCAATTAAACATGCATGGTTAATAAAATTTTCTTGATATTCTTGATTTGGCCATTATGCTCATTTGGACGGGTCAAAATGAGGATGTACTTATGAGAACCCAGGTTACAGTGGATCATATGTATGAAATTCTAGTCTTACTATTTTTTATAGGGCTTTCCAAAAAATGATTCCTGAGAGATCCACATCGAGCTTGTCTGTTTTTTTGCACATGGGGAGAAAAAAATAGCTCGCCAGATAATAACCCAATTATTTTTTATTCGAGAGATTCACAATGGTTTTACCATTTTTTTTGTATAGAGTGGAAAAAATTGTATAATAGATTAAACCCAGCTCATTTTTTTATTTTAGAGATTCATGCCAGGTTCATAACTTTTGTTATATTGGGATTTGAGGTGTGGAATGGGATTCACTCAATAATTTCGACGAGGGGGTTTTTGAGGACTCACTCTATCGATCAAATCAGGTTTTCCACATGTTTCATCTTTCCTAGATAAACAAACAGTTCCCTCATATATTGAATGGTACATACCTTATTTCCAAAGGCTAGTAGTCATTTGGTTTTTTAGACCCATCAAATCTTGGGGACACACATTGGTTGAGAGGTAGGTAAGTGGGGCTCATTGTAGTCTTTTGGGTAGAATTGTTACATACTCTGGGGATCTCTTATATATTTACGATAAGTTTTTGAATCTCTTCCTATTATTGTTATGGGATTGGTTATCCTAACAGAGTGACTATAGGTTATCTCTCTTTTATGAATGAAAGATTTGGGTCTCCTTAGTGAATCCATCACTATGTATGTAGGGTTCTCCGTCATTTTCCGGTTATGGGTGGCTTCTTTTATATATATGTGTGTGTGTGTGTGTGTGTGTGTGTGCTAGATCATTATAACAAAATGATTTAAAATGTGATGCCATGAAGGGATGAGGTTATTATTCTATGGAGGGGATTGATCCATTATGTGGAATCCTATATATCCTAGTTATTATAGGAATCAAAACCCATGTATTATTTAGGACCTATGAAGTTTGATATCATGATAAAAGGACTCATAAGGGTGATTTGGGACACCATTTATTTAAGATCATGTCATGGAGTGATATCCTAAGTATATTGAGTATATAGTGAATTAGTGTTATCGTAGTTCATTTCATCAGGGTTAATATATTGAGGTCACCCCTATCATTGTAGAGACACATGGTGTAGATGATTTGATTATTGTAAATCCCTAGGATGACATGATCCATGCTCAGTGTCACAAACAATGGGTAGAAAATGATTGTTTCACTGCTCATTGTTTTGGACTTGTGTTTTGGGACTACCCCGAGATGTTTTATCATTAATTTCAGGCCTCATGAAGGCATCATATGTATCCAGAATTATTCCAGGAATTAGAGTTCTCAATGTTAAATCAATTTCTCAGTCGTATGGTGGATGTGGTAAGGTAATCATATCTAGGAGATCATTAGGTCATATTGCCTGAGTTGTTAGAGTCATAAAAACACTTACACCAAAAGAGATGTTTATTTGAAATAGGTCTATAAGAAGGAATCCTATGTATCTAGATTATTGTAGGAATTATAGATCTCATGGATAAATTTATTAAGGAACATAAACTGAGCTCTACCACACCATTATGGATGTTTTTATTGAATATGTTAGGATTGTTTCAACTCGCTATGCACATGTGATCCATTCTCATTGTAAAACACAAGGGATAACATGCAATCAATGTAATTACATTGAATTAGAGACATTGATGTTGGGATTTCCATGGATTATCAATATGGATCTCAAACCATAGTGAGAGGTGGCCTATATATCCTAAAGAGGGTTAGAATCAACATCATCACAACTCCCATTATATCAGGGTCTTACACGATGAGGCTACCCCATTGGTCAAGGATTACACTCTAAGGTTTCCTTTTTTATTAGGGACTTCAAACCGAGGGTGGAAAATTTTATCATGTTATGGGATGACCTATTGATCTAGCATGCATATCTAAAGGTTGTCGGATGACCTAGTAGACTTTTAATAGAGGCCATTGCATGAACAAACTAGCTTGTTTAGGGGGGTGTCGCATGATCCATATAACATTCCCTGGTTTCATTTTTAAGAGTTTGATTGAAACATATTAAGTGTTCTACAAGTTTCGTATCACAGGATTCTAAGGATTCCACATATCCTGGATTAACATACCTGGAGGGCATCGTGAATCCTATCCATCATGCCTGAAGTGGATCATAGGTCTTAGATGACTTTTCCAGATGGTGTCTTGAGACATGGTCATCATGTCAATAGGGAATCATGGGTCTCAACTGAATTTCCTAGAGGGTTCCATGAGTTTTTAGTTATCATGCCCATATAAAACCATGAGACTTGAATGAAATGTGTGAACACCATTATATGAGTCAGGCGATGTATCTAAATCAAATCACATGGATTGGGTGATTGAATCATAGGGTATCGTGAGATCAAAATGGGGTGTCTAGGGGTACCAAATGACTTGTTCTGAAATGTCTGTAGGACTTCATGGGTCCCAAATATCTTGTTAAAGGAGTTTTGTGAGATCTAGGGACATCTCCTGGTGTTTTCGAATGTATTTGAATGACTTACCAAAATTTCATGAGGACCAATGACCATTTGTTTCATATATCATACACTTTTTATTCTTGGTTATATCTCTTATATTTTGAAGGCCAAAGGCTCATTTAGTATTATTTTATTTGAACCTTGTGTGATCTAGGGGTCATGTGATATTTTCGTCGCAAGTCTTTCAGTAAAACCTTCATGTGATCTATGAATGATAATGTGAAGTACCTTATGAAAGGTGTGTCATTTCTTAAACTATTATCTAGTATATTACCTGAAGAAATAATTTATTATCATCAGAATAGACACCCTAAAAATTCCACCTAACCCTTGTGCTCGAGAGTCTAGAGGTCGAGAGTCGAACCGTCTAGAGTTCAACCATTTTATGAGGTTGGCGTTTTGAATTTATAGGCATCATCAAACTAGTTGTTCGATGAATTGCACAATGTATCTAGTGTGATTATAGTATGTAGTCATTGAATGGATCTAAAACCACATGGATTTGAGAGCCTTTACTATGGACCACTGCAAGGGAATCACCTAATTTTTAGTAACCACATGTCCATTTCGTCAACACATTTTTTATTGGATTATTTCCAATCAATGACAAATTTTTTATCACATGAAAATTCCTAATTAATTATTTATTTTAATTTTTTACATGACCAAGGGAATTCACAAGATACAATTGCATGTTGAAAGGAATCAATGATAGCATAAATAACTTTGTAAAAAAATTAATTTGTTCCACATTAGCCAGTACGATAAATTTTCCTTTGTCAAATAAATCATTTATTTATCCCAACATCATTACCTCGTGATCAAGAATATATTAAGTGATATATTTAACTCAATCATGTGATTTTAAAGAATATTACAAAAATGGGTACAACCGCGAAAGCGGCACTCGACGCAAGGAAGAAAATTACATTAAAGTGCAAGCCCAGGGACTTGACCCCGCGACCTGCCCCTCACCCCCTGCCCCCAATCCCTTACCACCCCACCACCCACGGTGGGGCTTTTAAAGAAGATTACCTTTTCACGAAATCATTTTTCTAGGTCATCGGTAGTGTTCAATGCATTCTTTCAAATCCTTAATGAAAAACTACTACAGTACAATCTTTATATATGTTTCATAATTCTTATTCCTAGGAAATCATTGATAAAGTACTCAAATTACATAATTCTTGAATCCAAATACAAGTAAATTAATCATTTCTCTTAATATTTTGAAATGGAATTATCACGATCACGATTTGTTAACTTCTTTTGAGGTATATTACTTGTCAAATTTGGAAATTCATTTTTCTAGTGCCCCATCTCCCTGTAGTTGATGAAATGTACATTGGAATATTTTTTACCCTTGTAGTCAAAATCATGGTGGCCTTTGTCTCCAAACTTGTAGAAAATGTTTAATCCTTTTAAAAAAGTACCATGTTGTTTCATTCCATAATTTAAACATGTTGGAAAAAACTTCTTTCCATTCTTCCCTTTATCCTTCTTTTTCACATCCATCCTCTTATTCTCATGCTTCCTTCCAAAACCATAATACTAAAATAATTAATTCTCTATCTTATTAGAAATTTATTCTATGTACTCATAGGATGATATTGTTTGGGTTACTATATCCATTAAGAATATGGCCTTATATCTATCAATGAAACAATCATTCTTGCCCTTTGGATTGTATGTATTGATTCAGTTCCCATTCCTTCTATTAGGATCCATTTCTTAATAACATAATATACAAGGATATCTCATAAAATAATTGATTCTAGATCATAATATATAATTCTAAAAATTGTGTAACACTTCTTATAAATTAAAATTTATAAATTGCTTGTCATAGAATAGTAAAGTGTGTTTCTTTAAGATACAATGATTCACATCCTAGAGGATTGAATGGTTATTAAATTTTGATAAACAAGATTCATGCATGAATCTTGTGTTATAATATAATGAAAAAATAAAAAGGGATTCTTCTTTTAGAATAACATTATTCTATCTAGAATATCCCCGCACATCAGTCATAGTAAACTTCATGGATTCAGGCAGAAATGAAAGAGAATTAGGGTGATATTAAATCCACATTAAGTGTTATATACATCAAAATAAATCATGAATAAATAATCATAAACAATATGGTAAGGTAAATAACAAATAACACATCCCATATAATAAATAAGTTGAGAAAATTATGACAAGAATAAAATATGATCAAATAATTACATATAAATAATCAAAAAAAATATTCACCATGGATATTCTAACTATTAAAAAGATCACATGGAATATCAATAATGTTGGAATGCATAATTTCATATGTTTTAACCATTAAGATATATCCTCAATATAGTTACTATCATGATATATCCAAAATATAGTTTAATATTTTGATAGAAACCAATTTGATTTGTGTCAAGACATTTAACAAGACAATTACAATCAAGATCTTCTTCCGGATAGTATAAACTACTTGCTTACAAATGTTAAGGGTTTGTGGAAAACTGATTTTCTCTCATGAGACTACCGATGCATTGAGGTATGTACATTAATTGGTCCCAAACCCATATCATATCATTCCAAATCATTCATCATATACCGAATAAACTATTTGACTCTTAAACAATGTGACTTATTAAATATCTATATTTAGTAAAGAATATGAATTTATCATTATTTCCTAAGTTAAATAACATTCAGAGAGAAAATCATATGTAAAAGAAATATATGGTTTATATAGTAATCATATCCCTATTGAATAATGTGGATATTTTGGTTAAATTTTATATCAAATGATCACATGAAAGTTGGAATTTTAAGGGAATTTATTAAGTACAAAAAATGAAATAATGAAGTGAATATCAAAACTTTTCTCAGTTCAAATGATCATAAACCACCCAGAGGAAGAATAATGATGGTATTAATAAAAAATATACCCATTAGATTAATAATAAGAGGGTTTTGTTCATTGATGAACATAATTATCATAACATGATATTCAAAAAATTATTGAGGAAAATATCCTTTTTATTTTGAAAAAATATTAAAATAAAAATTCATTAAAATAATTTTTCTAAAAACATTATTTAAAAACAACATCATAAAAATGAAAAGTAGGCTTCAATGAAATTACATTCATCACACCGGTTAATTCTCTACCTTTCATAAATGTAAATATAACATTGCTTTTGTAAAAAGGTTAGAAATGTTCCATTCTCAGAAAGTGACAATAAGATTTCTTTTTTTGTAAAAATAAAAAATGAGAAAAATACCTTTTAATAAAAAAAAATTACAGGGTTAATTGAATAAACTTTTAAAACATTTTTATAAATCCTAGTTTTGGAAAAAAATTGACTTCTGCCTAAATAGTAAAATGATGTTGGATTTTCTGAAAAAATACTTTATAAACAATTTTAAGTACCAAAGAATTGTAAAAATGGTAGTATCACTTCAAAAATATCATTAATGAATAGAGGATATGAAAGTTATAGGTTTTTTAAAACAATGGTCAAATAATTTACTTTAATTTAAATTAAAAAATAAAAACTCATGATTAAAATTAGATTGTAAAACAAACCCTTAAATTGATCAGAATGTTGAAGTTAGAATAAATCAATGAATTGATTGTGCATATAAACAATAAATACAAATAAAACAATTGGAAATAAAAAATATATTATCAAAATTCATTATACACATAATCATATAATATTAGTGTAAATTAAGAAATAATATAAACTAATGAAAAAAAATTGAGTTTTGAAATTTCGTTAAAACCTGGTAACATTAAATTCAACTCTACATAGATGAAATAATTCAAATTAGTACTTAAGGTACCATGAATGATTAATTATTCACGATATTAAAATTTATTGGTAATTATATGAACTATATTAAAGGAACTAGGTTCATACATTAAAATATGTCTCGATAAAGTGAAATTGAGATGGAATTCGTTACATTATCCTTACATTAGGTTAAACGTGATTTGACATCATGTATAGTGGTTTTAAACAAGTTATTAACTTCTAACAGAACAATATTAATATTTATAATTCAATATATGATCCCATTAAAACATCTTATTATCTGTTAATAATATTTAATTGTTTTTATTGTTTTTGGTATTAATCACCTTTTTTCATTCATTTTTTTCATTAAAGACATGGTTCATGCAACACTACATATTTTTATAATCTCTTGAATAATAATAATGAAATATTCAACACATTTATAAATCAATTATATATTAAAAAATAATAATGTATGACAGTTTTGAAAAAATTAATTATGTTATGATCAGGGACACGGTAGACTATACATACACATGAATAACATCTTCCATTTTCCAATGAGCATTACGGAAAGGTTTTAATTAATATTTTAACATTATATAATGAAAATAATCACATGGAAACGAAATAATTTATTTATTTATTCACATATATATAAATATATATCCTTCATGTAGTGTGATGATGAAAAGAGAGTCACATCACTTTATGATGGCGGTAGTCCACATGCACATGAATGATGTTACCATTTTTAATTGTAGAAAAATTCATATATTATCATTCCAAAATTTTTAATATTTACATAATATAATAATTATTTCCAGAATATAACATATAATGATTAACATTATTCCTTATAAACTTTTATGTAAATTGTTAGTGAAAGTTGAATCACATCACTTCATGAAGCGGTTGTCTACTGTACACACGAGCGGCATTATCAGGTCTCCTAAAAAATGAAGGGTAATAATTTATACATTATATAATGACTCCAATGTTATAATTTTTTTAAATATCATAAATATAATTTATATCCATCATAATACCCTACCATGAGAGGTGGTAATGGAAATACAAACAAGATCGGTTCAAGAGGTAGTTGTATGTTATATACATGAACGATGATGTTGTAACCCATTCGATGGAGATGGGTGTGGTTGAATATAATCCAATTAATAGAAAATATATTAGTATATTTAGTGTACATATTTTATTATATAATTATTTTATAATATATATTTAAGTAGGTGGAGAAAAAAATAAAATAAGGATTCCCATTGATGAACATTACCTCGTCTTTGAGTATTCTCCTTAGGATTGCACAAAATCTAACTGAGGTTGGATTTATGCATAAAATATGGATTATAGGGTATGTAAATGTACTTTGGGAGTTATTTATTATAGGTTTCGATGATTCAAAAGGATTTGGAGGCGTGGATAAGTAATGAGAGTTAGTTCCCTTTTATAGTTAAGGAGAAGTGACATTCTTATAAGTACTCAAAATTATTCACTATTGTGATATCTCCCTTACCTCATGTGGCACCAAATGTGAACAATAATAGTTGTTAGGGTTTATGTGGTTGATAAAAATCTCTAAAACTCAAAAATAAACAAAATTTGATTCATTTGTTTCCTTACTCATTATGTTTACTCAATTTTAACCTTTTTATTTTTAATACGGTAACTAGTATTCTATCCATTGTAATATATCATTTAAGAATAAATAAAAGTAAAAATTATTAGAAAATTTAGAACCACTGATTCTATATATGATATCTAATATATAAAATAAAAAATACAATGTTCATGGGAAATTTATTTTAAGAGACACACATGTAACACACAAAAACAATTCTTTAACCCTAACCATACTGACAAAGTTTTTACTATTTAGGGGTAAATATGTTCATTATAAAAGATCTATTTTTCCATGATTGGACATTATTTTAAATTTATTGACATTTAAAAACAAGTTATAAGAATATAAAATTTTTAGTAACTTTAATTCATTTAATAAATTATCATTTATTATAAAATATCATTAATGTCAATTTTGACATTATTCATTTTTTTAAATAAAAAAATTAATACAATGAGGTAATTAAAATATATATTTTTCACCCTAGTTTAACATGGTATAAAAAATTAAATACATAATTTAACTCAATAATTAATTCAATTTACATAACTTTTAATATTTTTAGTATCATTTATTCTAATTAATTATTAGCTAAATAATTATCATATTGGTGTTTTTTAAGAATTTAATATATTTTATATTATCTATATAAAATTTAAAAAAAATAAAACAAAAAAAACTAATTGATCATTAAAAATAATATTTATAATCAAACATATGACGTTTTCTCCCTATCCTAGAGCGTTATATATATTAAGAGCAAGGAAGATACCTTCTTTTTCTTTTTTTTTCTTACTGATTATATTGGTCGATTTTCCTAGAATATTATCCATACAACTCATAAAAATAAATAATAAGGTGATAAGGGTATAAATATGGTCATCCAATTCGTGTCGTATAAGTAAGTAGTTCATTTTAGACCTTAGATTCTATGTTCTATCTCTATGTAAACTTGTTTTTACCTTAATCGTTGTAATTAATTTTAATTGTTTTCACAAATAACTTTGGTAAAAAATTATGTTCAAATTATTAGAAATTATAAATTATGATAATTATAAATATTAAATCCATTTTCCAAATTCAAATCACATATGTGGCAGATGTAACGAGAAAGGGGTGGTTTTAAAGTGAAAATGTTTAAAAGTTTGAAATGTTTTTATATCTAAATTCAACATGAAAATGATTATAGTGAACTAAATTTCATTATATTATATATAATTTAACTAATTTTAAATCAAAATTAATTCAAAAAAAAATTTTAACAACTGATATTATTTAATCAAAAAGTGTTTTTCAATTAAAATTTAGTATTTTCACTATTCATCAAAATATGAAAATTCCGAGAAAAATCCAAAATAATCTCCCTTAGATAATATTGGTATTATGATTTAAAAAAACATATTGTGGAATAAATTTTATAAAAGTCATAAAAATAAATCTAAAATTATTTTTTCAAAGTGTTATTAAACCATCATTCATAAAAAAATCGATTTTTTCGAAAACGTTTCTTTTTCTTTTGTATTATTCTTATCTTTTTTACAATCAATAGACAAATAATAAAAATTTATAAACTGTATATTTTTTTTATTTAGATAATCCTATTATTTCCTACCTTTCCAATTTCTTGGGGATATCTATCATATTAAATAAAAATATTAATAATATATATTTTTTGGTAAAACTCAGCCTTACGTGTAACAAAAGCATTCAAAGAAACTTGTAGTTTTATGAAATGAAAGATAAAATAATTGTTGAATATATCAGAAGATAATCATAATGTTTCATGTAATTCAAGATAAAATCATTTTTTCCTCATAATATTTTGTATAAAACATTTCTCTTTCATAATTTTGGAGTGTTACAATTTTAATTTACAAAGATAATACACATTATGCATAATTAAAATTGTTTTCTAAAATTTAACTAATTTTCCTCAAAATGATTTTATCTTCACTTATAAAAAATTGATATTAAATACATTAATTGTTTTTAATATATTCTTCCTTAAATAAAATTATAATTTATCAAAATCCCAATTGATTAGGGATCAAGATATATAATATATAAAAATTACTATAATTTGAAAAATTGTACTTTTAACATAAAATGATTATATTATTTTCAATTAGAATTGAATTCTTATTTCCTATGAATAGATTAATACATTTATCATATATGAATAAATCTATACAATCATTTCATAAATTAGTATTTCATGTTTATATTTTCTAATCCAACAATTAAGTTATAATAGTCACCTTTGTTAATAATATTTCAATAGTATACCACATTTTATTTATTATCATTGTTGTATATAAAGAAAACAATCAAACACTTTGAACATTCTTAAAGAAATATATATCATAAATTTTTAGGGTGTTACATTATACCCACTCATAAGAATTTCACCATAAAAATTCCCTTATTTAGGTGTAAAACGATGAGGATACTTTTGCCTCACTATATCCTGGGATTCTCACATATCATCCTTAAATTTTTGGTTTCACCAAAAAACATTTTCCAAGTCAATTGTCTTATTAGACCAAAATTTCCCTCATTGAACTAGATTCTCTATGGGTTGTTCCTCAAAATAAATATTTGTATCCAATAGTAGAACCTCTATTTTTTGTACATGTAAATGATTGGGTATGTACTTCATTAAAATCAATATAAGGAACACATCATGAACTTGATTGAGATTCATTGGAATCAACATGTGATTAGAAACATCCCTCACATGATTAATAATCCCAAAGGGGATGATATATCTGGGATCAACAATACCTTATTTGTAAATCTCATAAAATTCTTCTGAGGAGGTATTAATAGGAATATCTTGTCACTGACTTTGAACTCTAGTGATCACCTCCTCCAAAATAATTTTTTTTATTAGGAAACACTTTTATGGAAAAAGTGAGAAATTGCATGTTCAACCAGGGTCAATACTATAGTAGATTATTGAGTTATTGAAAATCGTCTTAAAAACACTAGATGAAACCTCTCAAAATAATTTCTATGACAAGCCTGATACCTTTATATATGGTTCGGTTTTGATAGCCCCTTCGACTTGAGAAGCCAGATTTTCCCATGCTTACAAGAACTCGGCCACTAAAATATTCTCCTCGTTGAATCCTCTGGTCATAATTAGATGTTTTTTATCGATCCAATATCCCATCACCCTGCCTACGTCAACTTGGATTGGTCTCCCATTTATTCTTTCTGTTTCCTCATTGGACACATGAATGGTCAAAACCTTCTCCAGCATCTCTTCCTAAGAGTGAATTAGAAAAATCTAGTGATCACCAATAATTATCATCATAACACTTATATTTATTATGATCTTCCCTTATATGATTTTAAAGGGAGATAAGAATACTTTACACTTCCTCATCTATCTTCTGTCCCAATATATCTATTTCAAGAAATTCAACTTAGTATGTTGGATTTATGGACATCCTTTTATATAGTCCTTCATAAAGATCCATCTGATTTCTTGAGTGAAAACTAATATTGTAAAAAATCAATGGGTGATTTTGTGGATACTAGAAAACATATTATTTCATATATAAATTTCCAAACTTATATAAAAGAGTATAAATGGTCCTCTCATGCTAAACATACATCTAAAGATGATGTATGGAGCTAAAATTTAATCTTGTAATCAACATCTAATTGATACATCCGCCGAACATTGAGTAAAACATAAGATCCTGTTAAAGTAAAATATAATTTGGTACCCCATTAATCCTTACCACTTTCATAACATATATCCTTGTAATTTTAGCATGACAATAAAAATATTTCTTAATAATGAAATATGTTTAAATTATAATGTTAACTACTATATTCCAAATAGAATTATGGCCTTCAAAGTATTTGGAAAGTTAGATGATGAATCCATATTAATATATTCCCATTTCCATTTTTGTATGGGTAATCTTTGTAACATCGCCTTATTCTTTTTTTATAATCCTTAACTGGGTGGAGTACCAAGTATCGAGATACATATTATGCAATACACCTTTTCATGTTGTTTCACAAAAAACACTCTTTCATATCTCAATACATCTTTATACTTCTGTGATGGATATATAATGATGTACTATGAGATTCATCCAATGAAACCTTCTTAAATCCTAGTACTGAAAAGACATATACTCAGTTAACAATCATTATAAATCTATTAAATTAAAGGTTAAACTCAAGAAAATTAATCACATTACTCTATATTTCTAAATCCTCCTCTCATGCCTTGGCAATCCTCACATTGAAAGAAGATTAAATCTTCATCCAAGAAAGGTATGGTTTGTCCCCATTTGTCATGATTTCATGATATATATGATAAAAAATCTATAATTATTAAATTTCTTCTGGTCGTAATAGTGTACAAACTTGTGTGGTCCTTCTAACTCATAGGACCAGCCACATTGTTCGCATTCCCATGGTGGAAATGTATTGAGAAATCATATTCTTTAATCAACTCTAACCATATACTTTTGTGAATATTTATAGATTTTTACATTAATATATACTTAATGATTTAATGATCAGTATATATATCAAACCCTTCTATAAATTGACAGTGACTATGTATTTTTAACATAAAAATTAATGTTTCGAACTCCAAATCATGAGTCTGGTAAATTTTCCTATAGAATATCAATTAGATGAGGTATAAGCTATCACTATGTCATTTTTCATGATAACACAACTCAATTCCTTTTTTATTTCAACACTATAGATAAAAAATCCTTCCCCAATATTGGGTAGTGTGACTACGGGTTTGCTATTTCACCATCTCTTCAGCTACATGAAATAGTCATCACATTCGTCTATCAAATGGAACAAGGAGCCATTACATGTCTAATTGGTTATTAGATTACATATCCAACTTATATCTCTCCTAAATTTCTAGGAGTATTCATGTTACCTTATAAAAATATGGATGTTAGTCACTGTGATAGGATTGGTAAATTTCTCAATGATTTTTTCCATTAAAGATCCACCAATATACACTCTCTTTAGATTATATGATGCTGGAAAAAAACATTTTATAGCTGAATCCAAAAATTGGAAAATAAGGAATATGTATTCTCCTTCTTCAAGGTTATCAACACAGAACTCAAATGATCTTTATTCCCTTCCTTATTATTCAAATATTTTATAGTATCATCAATAATGTATTCCATAAAATGATTATGGTAATCTTTAAATACACTATTCATTATATCAATGAGGATAGTGATGGAAATGGTATGACTAAATAGAATTAATATAAATTCCTAATGACCACACATTATAGGAGAGATTGTATTTGGTATATCTTCCTTTCTAACCCTCAATTGATGATATCTAGAATTGTGATCAATCTTACAAACGAATTTAGAACTACGTAATGGTTTCCATAAGTCATAAATATATGTAAAATGATATTATTTCTTGATAGTGATCATGTTATGTTACTGAGAATCGATGTAAGGTCACATTGACCCATATTCCATCTTAAAAATAATAACAAGTTCACCCAATGATGAGAAAATTAGGTGTTTGGATCCATTTTGAATATTTTCCTAGAGATAATTCTTAAATTCCTAGTACTGAATTTGGTATATTATATATGGATTATTTAAAATATTAATAGCTCCAAATTTGAGTTTTATAATAAAAATATAACTCCATGATTCAGGGGAATACTATGAAATTCATCATGAAATACAACAAGGTATTCCCAGAAAATAAAAATATATTCAATTTTTAGTTTCTATCTCACCATTTGAGATAAATATTCCTTATAAATATGTAGTAAGACCCATAAAATGGATGTAATTTATTTTAGATGGTCAAATTCATCCTCAAAATGACAGATGAACAACGGTTGATTCGAAATATAAAATTTGATTTACCTTCCTTTCAATTTGATAATAGATCTTTACAAATAGAGTTAATTCATTATGAAAATAACATCAAATTCAACTAATAGAAAATAATAATATTTGTAGGAAGCATATTCCCACAAACATCTATTAGAGGGAACTTATATACTTGGCATCAAATTATCATAAAATCCAGTGTTTTTATTGATAATCCAACATAAAATCATATAGATGGTGATATGATGAACATATAAAATTTTTATGATATAAACATTTTTGTAGATATATAATCAGACAATACATTTAAAATTAAAGAGTGTATGATAAGTGTAACATTCACCACTACATTCTCATGAACCACATTAGTGGTTTTGATCACATGAGTTTTCAATTTCTCTATTGGCGTAAAGGATTATTGAAACCATTTGTTATCATTAACCCTTGAATTTGTGAAATGTTTAGTGTAATCTCAATACTTCATAAAATTAAATAATTGGATTGTGGGTGTCATATTTAGTAGATTTATCTCTCATATTATTTCCTTGGTTTCATTATTCACATCACATTATCATTCTTTTACTCAATAACCATATTTTATACAATTATAATATTTACCATAACGCTTAAGTCAATTTCCACGTGCTACCTTCCACACTAATGGAATGAATAAATTTTAATTTTCCTTCCTCTATTGGTTTTATTATTTGAATATCCATGGAACTAGATCTTTATCTTTTTTCCCAAAAAAAGAGCAATGATCGTCTCCAATCCCCATTTATATATTTATAGAACATCAATTGATTTATTTTTAGATATCAAAATCTCTTTGTTCAAATTCTTTTTTAAGACCAAATAATAATCCCATAAATATACAATCAATATTGTTTGTAGGTTTTATGATAAATCTATAAAACTTCATTAAATGTCTTATAAAATTTCCCTCATAGTTAATAATCAATTCATCATCACTATGATTTATTTTAATAAATTACAACTCTATTTTAGTATCAATATATCAAAGAAAAATTCTAATTAAAAATAAATTCTTAAACTCTTCCCATGTCATGGTGTTAAATTCCACCTCTTTCCTTATATTCATATTAATATTACATCACTGATTTTATTCACCTAATAAATGATACATGAATAATAAATCATTATTGTAGTATAATATCTAGATAGTTGAGAGAACATTTTCTAAAAAACGATCCATTTCATGGAAATAAGTGGATTTGATGAACCACAAAAGGATAGTGTATGTTGTCGCGTAAAATACTCATTGATTAGTAGTAACTTCCATTAGAATTTTAACGTTAAACATGATTCATGTTAGAATCCATTTATTTATATTTGGTTTAACTTAAAAAAATATTTCACATCCTATATCTCATTTCATTTGATTTACCATGTGGATAGTACTTTATGGGTTTCGACATTCATTATTTACATCATTAATCGGAGTTCCATCCATTGAAGAGAACCCAAATTAACTTTTTAAGTATAAAATGTAAAAAATTAGTGTAATAAGACATATTATTATGAATATAATTCTTATGATTTCCAAAATTATAACAACTTCTTATCAACCTATTAAAATTTATGTTCATCTTATCTTAATTTCATCTCATTATAGGTTGTCTTTGGTTATATACTCATTTTCCTTATATCCTAATCTATAATGAAACAATGTATTTCTAGATACTTACTTAGCGAACCCAGTCATTTCATACAAGAATATTACATCATTTTAGATTAATATTCAACACATATTAAAATAATAGTCACCATAGACCATACGGTTTTAGTGTTTTTAGAGACTAGATATGCAATAAAATTATTTCATGTAAGATATTCATCACATCCAAAAACAAATTCGCACATGGTATCTATATTAGACATACCAAAATTAAATCATTTCTTTATAACCTATGGAAAGGTAAATATAATAACATGTGAGATAAAATTATCAATAGGATGAAATATAGGAGATATCAATCAGTGGAAATTAGCTAGAATAGTATTACCATATTTTTATAAGAACATTATCATATAATACAAAATTCATTCATATTCATTCATATATAATTATTCATGATTCATGTTATAGTGATTTCTCTTAAAAAATTCATAATTCATAAAAGTGTGGAATCATCAATAATCAATCATGAACCATGAGAACATATCATAATAATAAGACATAAATATATGGCATACACAAATGCACAAAAAATCAAGTCATTAGTAAAAGATCACTACCAAGACTGTGATAACAGAAAAATTGCTTAGTTGGTTGGGTTAAATCCTTATTCAAATCATTTCATTAGTTTTGGATCACTTCCAAGACTATCATTGTGGATAGATTCCCTTAATGAACTGGATTCACTATCCATTCCATTTCATATTATCTCGTGAGATGTCATTATTTAATCTATGAATTGGAGGGATATATAATTATAATCCTATATTTCATATAATGAAAACAATTATTATTTTTTCTACAAAATCATAAAAACATTTTTCATAGAACATCATATTGAAATGACATAGGTTTCATAAATATTATACCATAACATAATTAACCCATTGGAAATTATTTAGTTTCATTGAATCTTCCTTGAAATATATTCGTCATAAAACCTCAAAAAGAGTGTATTATATCATAAGATAAAATTGATACTAAATGATTACAATCTTTAAGGGATATTGACATATATAAAAAAATATCTTTTATAAAATAATTTAATACGTGATTTGATAATCAAGAGAAAACATCACTTTTCATTTGGTCACTTTTAATAACTAAACCTCCCAAAAAATTTGAAATAAGATTTTTTTATAACACATTTGAATATTATAAAAGAATATTTATGAAAAAAAAATGATATGGTGTCTAGAAAATCCATTCATTTTATATATGTTAATATAAAATATTCCTTTCCCACATTTATAACAACACACAATTCATTCATAAAGAAAAAATGATAATATTTATTTTTATAGTTGTAAATAAATTAAAATTTGTAAAAAATAAACATTATAAATAAAAAAATTATTGATAAATATTCAATAAAATATTTTAAATAACATAGACATGGATGAGAAACATCCCCAACACAAAAATAAGAAATATGGTCTATTTTGGTTGAAAACAGATTCATGATCATTTTAAGTTTCAAAGAGAGGAAAATGTAAAAACAACATGAAAACCCAGGAAATAACTATAGGATAAGAAAATAGGTTTTGTTTATAATATTATAATATTATAATTTCACTAAATAGATATTTAACATATACAATACTAAAAATAAATTAGACTGTAATATAAACTCAGACCTGAAGTAAAATCTTACAATGCATGTATTCAATCGTTCAATATAAAAAACATGAATAATATATATTTATATATTCAAAAAACATATTAATATATATATATATATATATTAATATATTTAAATCTATTATAATTTCAAATTATTCTTTTATTAATAACACTTCATTAATATCATTATTCAGAAGAAAGATTTTTTGTTTTCCAAGCATGTTTCAGTTTAACAATTCTAATAATTGAACCATGTTCATGGTTTCGTAATCCCTATAATATAAATCATTACATAAATATCATATTTATTCATTATAATCAGTTTTAAAACCATCCATATATAGTGGTGATGAAAAATGAATTTCATTACTTCGTGGGGATGGTAGTCTATATATAAACATGAGTGATGTTTCTAATTTTCAATGAATGGAGTCAAAGAATGTTAAATAATTATTAACCTTTATAAATTTATTATTATATCATAAATATAATATTAATTCATTACAATTTTCTTTATTACCATTCAGGTGAAGTGGAAATGAAAAACGAATCACATTGCTCCATAGTGGTGGGAATCCACATCTATGCTTAGGAGACATTATCATTTTCTGATGGGTTGAAGGGTAAGACGGTAGAAAATATCCTATATTTACATAATAATAATAATGTTATAAAAATAATATATCTATACATTAATTTCAACTATAGTACCATCCAAGATAGACATTGATGAAAATTAAAATATATCACTTCATTGAGATGGTAGTCTGCACATATACATGAGAGATGTTTTCATTTCTCCTTAGATGGAAAAGAGATATACAAATTAATAGCCCAGATTCCTTATATTTTATTCATTTTCTGATAACCCCCCTTTTAAGGGATGAGGGGGAACCCTTACAAGGCCCGTAGACTTAGGAATTACATTTCCCATAGGCATGGAGACATTACATGAGTCATAGGTCTTAAGGAAATCATACAGACTATGACTACTTGAAACTACTCTTCCCCGGAATCTGCATCGTGATCATCTCTCCACCTTTGCATGAGTGTTCAGCTAGAATATCCATGTGCAGGGGTGAACAGGCGTGGTACCGATGGCAAATTACATACCCTCTCATTATTCCAAAGTATGTTTAGCCCTTCTTTGGTGGGTGTGCCCTACTCTTTCCTCCTCTAGAGTAGTTCCTTGTAGAATCTATCTGTGCAACTGCAAATCAGGTGGCCCTGAGGGCCATGAGGTGGAATGAAGACCATGAGGTGGCACAAAAGCATTACTGACCCGAAGGCCATGGGTGGCCGGAAGGCCTTAAGGAATCCAAGCCTAAAATGGTGGCCCAAGGTGAATAGTTCCATCTGCTACAGTACCGAACATTACCTGCTATAGTGCCTGCTACAGTACTGCTATAATGCCCCCGAAATTATGCCTTCGTCTAGTTTTTATCCTGGGTCTGGTGGATGCACTTAGATAGACCTCACCAACTGGGCTGAGGCTCATGTGCATGAGATATACAACGGTATAAAATTAACATAACTATGTTAGTAAATAGTAAAAGTTATTATTTCGTAATTCTAATATGATTATGGAATATTTTGAGGAGGATTACAGATAAATAAACATGAGAAATGTTTTTGAGAACATATAACTCTTCTTGAGGTATCTTCCTTTGGAATGCACCTTAATGATTCTTGGATTGGTAATTTGGGAAAAAATCACCTCAAGGAAATGGATAAATATGTTTTTATTCTATTTGGATGGTAATTGGATGATATAATGTCCTCATTTTGTGTGATTAATAAAAAATATAAAGTTCCCTTTTATAAGTGAGGGGAGTGGAAAACCTATAATCATTCTAAACTTTAAAAATATGGTCACTTTCATGGAATGGTTTTTCAAAATTGGACCAATTTTGAATACAGGATAATAGATGGTCAAAATAATTTGCAACAATGAGATTTAGATAATTTTTTCGGTTATTTTAAAACATATCTCTTTAGTTTAACCTCTCATTAACACTTTAATCTTTTATTGAAGTAATTGATTTTTTACTCGATTAGTATTCCTTATGAAAAAAATAAAATTGACCTATTTAAACAAAATGAGAATATTTATTTGAAATATTTAAACAATTTTACAAAATTCAATTCTCGTAATTTATATAAATTAATTTATAAATAAACCCATAGGATATGACAAAAACAATTTTTAGATAATTTTTTTCAATTATAAAATGAACATAATCTAATTATTTTACTAGTAATAATCATTATAGGAAATACAATTTATTTAATTGAATTTATTAAATAATATATTAATTAAACTTATCAATACTTATGTCATGATCCCCTCCCACCAATGATGCTTCAATGTGTGGAGATATATAATCACCCTCCCCCCTAAGTCCTGCATCCTGTAGGACCTTGTTTGGAGACTGTCACTAAGGGTTTAAAAAATCTCACCATATAAGAAGTATTACACTTAATAATAAAAAATTATAAGGATATAGTTTCAATCACCCACAATAAAATCCAAGACATGATATAATATAAATCCAAACCACCCACAGTGCATATATAAATGAAACTGATGCATATTGAAGTCTCCAAATGAAATCTCAAATGAAATAAAAGCTAAGAAAGTGACTGAAAATCAACAACCAAGTTCGGAACTAGAAATGTCCATCACAATCCACAAATTCCTCCTAGAATCCTAAAACAAGTTTTCATATAGGGAGGGTGAGAATATAGGTATACTCAGTTTGAAAACCAATGTCTCTCATGTACATGTGAAAAGATCATACTAATACACATGTGTGACTATAGTAAAACCAAACAACACTTAAACAGCTATACTAACCAAAACTTATACCTCACCAATGATATCTCACCAAATAACATGTCCAAATAATATACTATAATATAATGAACATTGATGATAGTGTACCTGCACAACATTCCCACTGATTATCCTCTCTCACTCCCTAATGGAAAAGGTCATGGAACTCACACATCTTCCAAATAACATCACACCTATTCATATCCCTCTTGCACACACCTAAGCAATGACCACACATCACATCCTGCTAGCACACACATAGGATATCACGTCACGTCACGTCACATCCCGCCCGCACACACAAGGGCCACACGTCACATCCCATCCAAAAGACACATGGGAGAACACACCATAACCCATCCAAAATACACTAGGGGCCACACCTCACAACTCACCCGAAGACATGAGGAAATTTATCTCATGTTAGAGGGAGCAGGGAAGAGCAGGTGGCTAGCCATCCTTCCCCTCAGAAGTGGAGAAATACACACCACATGTGACAATAAATGGTTTGGAACAAAGTTCTCAACATGGGATGGGTACATATAAAAATCACAAGAATATAAAATATATATACTTATAGAGTTATAGCACACAATCCCATCCTATGGGTTTACAATAAAAACTAACCATCTCATAGAATCCACACTATCGGTGCCACCTCACTATGAAAAAAATTACAATCAAAAAAAGAATCAAAAGTTTATATAACAGTCATTAAACCATTTCACTGAGTACTTATACATCAATAAATTTCACTTTTACAGCCTATTTAATCTAATTACTCAATATATGTTAGCATCCAATTTTATTTTGGAAGACACCATGTTTTATGGCTCTAGTCCACTAGTTTGTATATAAATATTAAATAGTTAATGCACACATATCATCATCAATTTCCACATTAAACATGCCCAATTGAAATTATATACCTGAAATATTGATTCCATTAAAAAATAGGTTAATATAATAAAACCAACCACAAAGCACAAACATGACACTATAGACCAACTTCCACATCCACATCATTTTATAGCCACATCCAATTTCACAACCCCTCTAAATAATCATACCCCAACCCCCATTACAGCCCCGCTGCACCACATTACCATAACAACCATTACAAACCAACTACACATCCACATCTTATTCACTACACCAACACACATCACAACATACCAACCACACGTCACATCAGTCCCACCCACAGAAACCACAAAAAACATATCACATCATACGCCAAAAAAACACATTTTCATATCCTGTAGGGGGATCTTATTCAATTTCACTTCATTATTTAAGGGATTCATAAAATAATCCATGTGATCCTAGGGAATACATGTAATTAACCAAAAATAAGTGGATAACCATTTTATATTATGGTGTAAAAAAATAAAAAATTGACATTTCTAAAAGAGACTCAATATAGCATAATCAGGACACCGACATACAAAATTTTCATTAAGTCATTACTCCCATACAATCACAATATCATAATAAATAAAATCAAATAAATAAAAAACTTTAAGATCATAATTCACTTTCCCATATCCCTTTAAACTCAATTTATCAATTAATTATATTTCATAATCTGGAAGAAAACATGTCCACAATAGATGATTATAATAGACCCACCCCACATGATATACATAAGGAGAAATGAAGGAAAAACCTACTTGGAAGGAAGAATCCTTTCACCAAAATGTTTCTCCAAAATAGGGCGTATGAATATTGTAGGGACCTACATTAAAGAAAACAAGAACTAAATACAGAAACCAGGTAACTCAACTCCAAAGAAGAAGGATTTGGGACATCTGGTCTCAAGATAAATATATTAAGAAAAGTGATGTAAGTATATTTATTTAAGAAAGATTATATATTAAACATTCATAATTAGATACGGTCTAGAATTGACATTCAAGATAACCTTATCCAGACTACCTGTCAAGGACATTAATAAGACTTCAAGAACTTTAGAAAATTATATATTAGATTGACAAATTTTGAAACAAAATAAAAATAAATATTTAATGAATTTAAACCCAATTATTCATAAATAACTTAAAACGGTAATTTTCTAATGTTTTGGGGAAAATGGGAAATTGTTAAAATGAGTCATCGCCAGGACGAGTCACAACAAGATGGGTCATTGCTAAACGAGTCATCGCCAAATGAATGACCACCATGATGAGTCACCGCAAAACAGGTTACAACTAAACAAGTCACTGCTAGGAAATAAATCACTATGATGAGTCACGGGAAGATGAGCCATCACCTGGATGAGTAACCACCAAATGTGTCATCGCCAGATGAGTCACCCTCAGAGGATTAATCTCTAGATGAGTCACCGACTGACAAGTCGCTACCAGATGAGTCACCACTAAGAGGATTCACTTCCAACAATTCACCGCTAGATGAGTCACTACCAAATGAGTAACCGCTAGATGAGTCACCACAAGATGAGTCACTGCCATACAAGTCACCACTAGAATGAGTCAATTCCAGATGAGTCACCACCGGGACGTTCCACCATTAAGAAACTAGAAATTTGTAAAAATGTTGAAATAAATAACCGTTGGAATTACTCACATGTCCCAAAACACCTTGAACATCCACCAACACACCATAATAATCCTGATTTTTGGAAAAATTTATGGGACATAAGGTTTGTACCATTACAACAGATAACTCTCAAACTATTCTCATCATCAGGAATTAAAAACCATCTAAGAAGGAAGGATAGAAATGGTCCGAACAAACTTCTCTTAACATACATCTCAATGATCTCATTACACTTGAAACACTACCATCAACCAAGCCTTCAATTCAAATCGCCCACAATATCTAAACAAAACATACTTCCTGGAACATAAGAATTAGGGAATTCTATCTTCCATGTCAAGATGCTATCTTCTCTGGGTGGCACTGACTCACCCATACATGTTTAATCACATAAAAATACTATGTTTCTTCATTAGGAATTAGGTATTTTATTTTTATAATGTCATAAAATTATCGCATATCACATAGCACACATCACATCAAGTGAAAAACATATTTCATTAAATACCAAGGTTCAAATTGAACACCACCAAGAACATAGTGAAGGGAAAACTCAAATATACTCTATAATTGAGCTTTCATTTGTGTATCTCACTCCCATATACTCTCTTCTAGGCCGTTATGCCTCCACAGCACCAGAACCAAGAATGGTTCATTGTCAAAAATCAAATCAAAACTAGAAGGAAAGGGAATGGTGGTCTAAAAAACCCAACCCATGATATATGTCTCCAGTTTCGTGATATATTTTGAACACAAAAACCACCAGATAAATGAAGTTCAAATGAACATAATACATCAAAATAAATCTCTCAGGAGAGATACCTCTCAAATAAGAGTAATCCCACATAGGTGGTTATAAAAAACACATTAAGAAATACGTATCAACAAAAAAAATTCATCTCAATTAATTAGTCATGGTTTTAGGAAATTACTTTAATTTTAAAGTCATATTTTATTTTAAAAAATACTAACATTGGATCAATCCATTTTAACAAGTTGTAAAATTTTCCACGTTTTCTAAAAAAACATTATTCAAAATGATAATACACATGAAAAGAAAAAAATTCTATAACAATTCTCATTCAACACGAGCACAAATATCATTATTAATAGAGTTTTTTTTAAGAATACAAATCAAAAGGACTCATCCACCACACCAAGATATTTTATTCTTTGGTCTGCACTCACTCGCCCACATGATTTCAGAACG
Source organism: Viscum album (assembly GCA_963277665.1). Taxonomy (NCBI): domain Eukaryota; kingdom Viridiplantae; phylum Streptophyta; class Magnoliopsida; order Santalales; family Viscaceae; genus Viscum; species Viscum album. The sequence goes on from OY728123.1 coordinate 1,607,755,817, forward strand.
TGTAGTAATATAATGTGTCTTGACACAGGAAATAATTTTCCTCTCATCATATGTTTGAGATCATGAAACATTCCATCAATATAAGATCAAACAAAATAAACCCAACCAACAAGGTGGTACTAAAACATTATAATCATTTCCTTTAAAAAAATTTAGGCATGGGAGGAATGGCCATATTTTTTAATTTCATGATTTCCCAAACAAAGTGTATATTTTATTAACATATTTATATTATTAAACATTTTATTGTGGGTATGGTATTCCATTAACATAATCACAAAACAACAAAACACAATACATATTACCAAAAAACCACACATATCAGCCACACCATATCACCTTCACTCCAAAACACAACCACTGACCAAACTTACCGACCAATAAAAATATCCACTAGGTATTTCTCACTGCTATATAACCTCACCACCTTAGTTTCCACACAAAACCGCGCTTTTTCGATAACCACCTTCTTCATCTCATCCTCCACACTGACCCAACTAATGATCTCCAATATCATCACAAATCAAATCCCCAAGCACAAAAATCAAGGAATTTCATCTCCTATACCAATTTATTTTCAACTTTGGGTAGCACTGACTTTCCCAGATTGTTTTAATTGTGTCAAATTATAACGTGTATCGATTATGGACCAGGGTTCCCACTCTTCATATAATTGATGTTTCTAATCACACATCACACAAGGAAGCGCAATATGAACAATGAAACATAGTAGAAACACATACCATCATCCATAATTATCCATAGGCATAGATTACATCATCTCATTATTTATCATTGGTTAATTGACAGAATTTTAAATTCTACATAGGGAATTTTTTCATTAGATATATAAGTTATTATCATTTTAATGAAACTTGTGATTAATCAAACGTTACATAAAGTTTCTTATAATCAATGATAATCATAATACATGAAAGGTTTCCAAAAAATCATTTTTAGCAGGCCATATCAACACTTCAATGAAATTATATGAAAAAACAAAATATAAAGAACACTCAACATTTCCATGTTGTTCCCAATGAAACATCATTCCTTTAATTCAAAAATTTCAAACATGCGTTCATGTTAATGAAGAAACTACCCACTTATTATCTTCAACCATCATGTATAATATGCTTAAAGAGGACAATATAGGTTCATCTTATTAAAAAATGAAATTCACATCCAATCTTCACATGAAATGTTATACATGATAGCTTCCTGTGTTAGATTAAAATACCACATTACATGAACATCATGCTTTTGAAATCATCAAAATAAAACATGCTTTCTAGAAACCAAATTAAAACTGAACATGTTTTATTGACATGTTTTATGCATTATCACAATTGGATAAAACATTATTTAATCATTTTAATGGGTCATGAAAACTTACATATATACAAAAATAAGGATAACATGTTTCTACATACATATTTAAATGAAATATATTAAACATGCGACATGCTTAATTCTCTAAAACTAAAACTTCTCTAGTTACTATACAAATGATTTAATATTTAGGCATGATTCCCATAACAAACTAATCATGAACTAACATATGATGTAAGGTTATTTCAATACATAAAAATTCTTATTAATCATCAAATAAAAAATTTTATTATTTAAATTAATTTATGTCTCAATAAGTTACCACAAATCATGCTTATCATTTTCCAAAATTTAGAAATAATTTTCACAAAAATTTATTCCCTAACACATGGTTACAACATATAGTTATATAAATACAATAGAACTATAATCAAGAGACAATATGTAGCATGTTATTCTTTTCAAGGATTCAAGAGGAAAATTAATTATCAATAATTAAGATGCACATTTTTAGGATTTTTATTTCTAAAGCCAAATTTTATAACAAGTAAATAACACATGATTATAATAAATTAAAAATGAAAAGTGATGAATGTAAAATTAACTCGCATGGGAACAATAATAAATCTAGGCATGGTTTTAAAAAAAATTATTTTATCATTCCACTGTGTAATATATTTCAAGGAAACATGCTTCCTAAGGGATTTCAAAATTAAATAGTTGATAATTACAAAATAGACTAAACATGCTTCTATAATAATTAAAAACATCAGGAGAACTAGTGGAATGTTATAAACTTCTAAATAAAGAAAAATATCAATTAATTACTAATTCTGCTATAACAAGAAAGGAAACAACACATTCAAACTTCAAGTAGGTTTAAAATAAATGGCTCAATCTAGTTAAAAATAATTGTACTCATTTCTTTTAGGTAATATGAATAATTCATAAATAAATAACAATTTATTAGTAATATTATCATGGGAAAATATTTCGAACACACATAAATTCCATGATTCATTGAATAAATTTTAACTTCTCAAAGTCAAAAACTTAAAACAATAACACAAGTCATCATGATGCATGTACCTCTCCTAGGTATCTACCCAACAAGCGGTGCTAGGTCACATGGTAATTCAGTCATCTCGGAGTACATATATCAGATCATGAGGGGGCCTAAAATCCTATGTCCTAGAAGGTTTTCCCTAACCTTTGATAGGAACCAATATCATCTTACACTATATAAATACTAACCATTTCATTCCTCACTGTGACTATTTCCAAACTCCACCCTATCTCTCAACCATCATCTCTGATACCATTCTGTCATTACCCCCTCCCACCAATGATTTCATAATGAGAAGAGAGTGATAATAACCCTCAAGAGCTTCCTCTAGTTGCACCCATGCTGGTGACTTGTACCTAGGGTATAAAAATATCACAATATGGGAGGAATTATAAATTATTAGAAAACAAGATCGGTAGTTATAATGAATCACCCACAACAAACTCAATGAAATAATATAAAATAAACCCAAACCATCCCACATTGTATGTATAAATGGAACTGATTCATATAAGAGTATCAAAATAAAGGACTCAAAGAAATAAAAGAAAAGTTAGTGACCCACCAACAAATACAAAGGTCTGAACTAGAAATGTCCAGCATGGTACAGAAAGTCCTCCTAGAACTATGCAAATAGTTTTTATATACACAAGGTTAGAATAAAGGTATACTCAGTTTTAAAGGAAAATTCTCTAATGCACATGCGAAAAAGAGAATACTATTTCACCCTTGGGAATATTGTATAGAAAAATAGCCCCAAAACAGGTATAATATCCAAAAACCAAACCTCACCAAGGCCTGGTCACCAAATAGTGAATCTGATTAATATAACACAATGTAAATCACATCGATGATAGGGTACCCCAAACCACATTTCCACTGATTAGCCTCTCTTACACCCCAATGAAAAATTCCCAGGAACTCCAAACTCTTTTTAATAACATCACATAATATCACATCCCGCCCACACACACCTAGGACATTACAACAGGTCACACCCCTCCCGAACACACTTGTCCCATCACATCACGTCACGTCACATCACATCCTTTATACACACACATGGGACACACATGACATATCATAAAAAAGACACCTGGGACTACACACCAAAAGTCATTTTGAACAAACTTGGGACCACCCAACATAACTCTCCCAAATAATCTTGGACCATTTTTTCTTGGAAGTAGGTGCATTGAAGAGTGGGTGTCAATCCATCCATCCTCCCACCAGGATGTTGGGAAAGTCACCCCCCACAAGACTATGCAGGTGGAGAAACATATTACTCGATATGGGTGGGGTGCATATATAAATATCAAGAATATATGGTGTATATAAATATAGACTTACATCACACAAACCCATCCTATTTGTTTACAACAAGAAAAAACCATCTCACATCATACACACTATCATTGCATCCTCTAAATACATAAAATCACAAAAATAAAAGACAATAAAAATTTCATATTTTAGTATTAGAACAATTTTTTAGAGCCTTTTTATATCAACAAATTTCACTTTAATAGACTCTTTAAATTATTTACTAAATACATGTTAGCATCCTATTTCATTTATGAAAAACAATTGTTGCATAATTCCTTCCCATTAGTTTTTATATGATCATAAAATAGTTAATTACAATAGACCAGAATCAATTTCCCCCTTAAACATTCCCATTTGAAATTATTAACGTGTATTATTGATTCTAGTACTACTTAGGTAAAAATAACCGAATGAACCACATGATAAAAACACATGAACACAGCTCAACTGCCACATCCACATCATTTTACAGACACACCCAATTTCACAACCCCACTAAATAATCATACCACAAGCACAATCACTTCCCTGTAACACCAATTAAACTAAAAACCATCACAAACACACTATATAAACATATCTCATACACTACATCCCCAAAAAGTACAACACATTCACCACACATCCCATCAGTCCCACACACACAAATACCATAACAAATCCACACATCACATCAAACACCACAACAGAAAATATTTTCATATTTATAATGGGGGATGTTTTTAAATGGAACATTTTCATTAAAGTATATTATAATAGAAGCCATATTAACATTGACCATCCAATTAATTAATAGAATATAAGTGGTTAATGATTTATTTATGTTTGTGTTACAAAAATTACACAAAATAGTGGTTTCTAGAATAAAGTAACTAGAGAATAATCAAACAACCAAAAGACAACATCTTCATCAAGGACTTATTCCCATAAAATCATAATATCAAAATAAATAAAATCATATCATAAAAATTGGTAAGATCAAAATTCACAATCCTCTTTCCCTTTAAACTCAATTTATCGATTCATTATATTTCTTAATATGGATGCAACCATATTCACAATATTATAAAATAATAGACCCATACAACATGATAAAAATATAGAGAAATAAAGATAAAACCTATATGGAAGGAATAATCATTTCAAAAACTTCTAACAAAAAAATAAGGTGTTCGCGTAAAGGATAGAACTTATTTTGGGAAAACACAAACTAACTACAAAAACCAGGTTACTCGACTCTAAGGAAGATTGATTTAATACATTTGGTCTTAAGATAAATCTAGAATGAAAGAGAGAATGAGGGATCTTTTATTTAGAAATATTAGATCTTGATCTTTTCTAATTTGATACAGTCTTGAATTTCCATTAAAGAAGATCTCATTAATACCATGAATTTTAAACATTTACTAGGAATCTGGGATTTTTCGAAATTAAAGATACAATTCTTCCAGTTTGAATTAGATTTAAAACCCTTTCTTAATACATTAAAACCCAATTTACTGTATTAAAGATGTAAAAATGAAATTTTGTAATTTTTATGGAGAAATGGAAAATTCTAAAAATATGGAAAACTGTTGAAATGAATCACCACCAGGATTAGTCACTGACAGACAAGTCACCATAAAACGAGTCACCACAAAATGTGTCACCACCAGATGAGTTAGCTCGAGAATTAGCCACCACTAGAATATTCATCGCTAGACACGTCACATACAAATGAGTCTTCACCAGGATGAGTCACCAACAGATGAGTCACCACTAGGGTGAGTCACCGCTAGATGTGTCATCGCTAGATGAGACACCACTGGATGAGTAACTACTAGACGATTCACCACTAGAATGAGTATACCTCAAAAAACCACTTCTAGGATATGTCACCATTGTAAAACTAGAAATTTGTAAAACTATTTAAATGAATCACCATTGGAATGACTCACATGTCCCAAAAACACCCAGGAAATCCCCCCAAACACCAAAATTATCCGATTGTTTTGTAAAGTAATGATCCAAAATGGGCATAGAATTAAAATTTGTTAGTAAAAATTATTATGATAAACTAAATTAAATACAATAAAATATGTTTTCTAAAAAATGACTCTTTTACCTCCAAAATAATTTCTCTTCACTCCTAATAAATTTTTAATAAATTTCTGAATGATTATTCATTTTTTAACATTGAATACAAATTAATTTCAAAAAATATGATTTAATTAGTAATAAAGATACAAAAAATAATAAAAAGATAATTTAATTTGAAAATTTTATATTTTAACATAAAATGATATTATTATTATAATTTAAAATTGAGTACTTATTTCCTAAATATTAATCAATAATTTTTCACTAAGTAAAAAATTTATAAATACTCTTCAAAATTTATTTAGTGATATTCATAACCACTAATCCAATTACTAGATAATGTAAGACACATTTAATAACAACATTTCAATAGTATATTAAAGTTTATTTATGATCAATGTTGCGTGTAAAACTAGTTATCAAAAACAGTGAATTTCATAAAGGGAAATATGTCTTAAAATCATGAGGTGTTAAAAAATATATATCCATGTGAAATATAATTTTTGGGATAGACGTTAATGAAATAAAATAGGAAATAAAAAAGATAGAATTATTAGCAGAGATAAAAATGTATGTGATTTGAAAGTAAATAGAATACCATCTTCTAACATCACCTTAACAAATAAGAAAAATAGTAAATACCTTTTCTCAACATGTTCCACTGATCCCAAGAACCTCATAGAGATAAATTCATTTAAATTCATCTAGATAAACAGGTTTGTAATATCTCTATGTAATTATTTTAGGACATTGTTTACTTCTATTTCAAAATTTCAAGGAGGGAAACAAGTTTCTACTAGAAACTATAATTCATAAAGTGATATTGTGGTGAGTGGTATCCATTGATTATAACAAAATCGATGAATCTTAAAATTAAACTGTATTCACCTCCGCAAAAAATGAATAGAACTTCTAGCTACTATTCATAAAATATATTCACAAAAATAATTGGTTAAACTGTTCATGAATTTATGATTTATTAATGTATGGTCATTAAATCTAAAATTTCTTATTAGACACCATTTGATATAATAAATTACATCAGAAATAGGTATCTTAATTCTTATATGTTATATTATCACATGTTTCATACACATTTTGGACATTTTGGCTATATTTTGTTTTGAAAATCATTTTGTTTGTTCATTTAAAAAAAATATATTAGATAATATGTTTTTAAATGTTAATAAAAGTGAAATAGAAATAAATATTTATACAATTTCATTTTATTTTAGAGAACATTAAATGATTTGATGAATTCATTCTCATATAAATTAAAATAGAAATGAATTTAAAATATAGAATCCCTTTTTTTAATGTCAAGTGTTGAGTAGAAAAATTAAATGAGTTGTGGTAACCAATATTATTGAATAAAATTAAAAATAATATATTTCAATGCATACATTTCAAACATTTTCAAAAACAATTATCTTTCATATTCTTGATAAATAAACAAACATTTCGAGTAATTGGGTAACATCATTTCTATTTTTTTCATTAAGTTTCATTCATGATTATAAATATATATTGATCTCAAAATATATATGTATACAAAACTAGATATATTATAAATATTTAGAATATAAATAATAGTGTTTTTATTTTCTCTAAACAATAGTGATTTTTCATTGAAACTGAAACTATGTGCCACATATATTTTTTAGTTTCCATCCAAACATATCTGTGATGTCATGAATGATTTTTAAGAGATACCTTCCATTTTATTTTTTTATGAGAATCTTTCCATAAATAGGTTGACAATACTTATTTGATTGTGACTGAAAATAAATTATTCATGGAGATATTTTATAATGATTGTTGTAAAATTATTTTTTATCTTTTTATATGAATATGTTTTTTATTATTTTTAAAAAAAACATAAAAAAAATTATATCAACCTTATCATATGATGATTATTTTGTCAAAATAATCATTTTTTGATGGTTTGATTTGAATATATTATTATAAAACTCATTAATTATAACAATAAGTTTTTAAAAATAAGTATTCTTTAGCTGTTTTATTTTCAAATTTCTCATTCCACTCTTTGATTGTGATAAAATTTGGTCAAAAATTTGGGTTTTACTTTTTTTTGTATGAAAAATATAATATACAGCCCATTAATTATGATAATATGTTGGTAAATATACGTTTTTTATTGGTATTTTTTAAATAAAATCAATAAAAACTTTTTATAAGTTGTTAATATAAATAACTATTATTTGTATATTTGGTTTGAAAAATAACTTATGACACATTGTAAAAATTAATTTCATTTGTGCATTTTGATTGAAAAATTATGTGTAGCACTTATCACTTTTGATAATTAGTTTTAAAATTAATTATTATTCTCTAGTATACCATCTTGTTTACGACATCTCATAACTATTTAAAATAATCGCATTAAGAATTTTCTTATTTATTTTTAAATTTTTGTATCATGATGTGTCATATTTTTAGAAATATATTTGAATAATGTAGTAGTTAATCTTATCAATTTATCCTCAATCTATTGTAGTGTCATTAAATATTATTTTATTTGTCAACGTCTATTTATATAGAAGTATTTTAAAAATATATATATGATCCCATAAATTTTTTATACTCAAATATGTTTTATTTCATTTAATTACATTAAATTCAATGATCCTTCTCATGAGTTTAGTAACCATTTTTAGTGTGTTTTACTATTTATTTTGGTTTCCTATTAAATATCATTTTATTTCATGAGAAGATTTTAGTTGTGGTTGTTTTTAATTAAGATTAAATGGTATTTTTATCATACTTTATACTTTTTTCAAATACATGATCCATTATAGTTTTTTTCTTTTTATTTATATTGATTTTTGTATATTTTAAGTTTATTTTTTCTTTTCCTTCATAAGTATTTTTATGTTGGTTTTAATGGAGTGATTTAATTCTTCCATTAAGAATATTCATCACCACCAAAATCAAAGAATTAGAATTAGAAGACACCTATAGGCTAGTCAATCATTTGATTACTAACATTTAGGGGGGAGAAATGATATATGTTAGCCATATTCACATTTGACCATTATTATTTTTATTTTTAATAAAATGAAATGTGTATTATGGTACTTTTATTATTAATATTCTCATATTTTATATCTAGACATTATGTTTTATCTCTAATTTCTTTAGGATAGTGATAATATTTATTTTTATCTCACTCAATTTTTAATTTTTTATTTATTTTGTTATCTTACATGTAGGATACAATATAATATGAACATAAAAATCTATTACTTTTTATGAAATCCAATTATATGATATAGAGGTCAATTTTACAATAGGTAGTTTTTATGAAAATATAATTATGTTTTTTGTTATTTATGTTCAATTCATCCTAGTTAGAACTTTCGACCATTGGCATACACTTTCTAATGATGTGTATTTTTTTGGTAAGTTGTTAGTGTAGCTATTATTCTTCATGAAATTTCAGTGATTTCTGGACATTATATTTCAAAATAATTTCACACAATTGTATTTTTCATTTTTATTATTATTATAGAACATTGTATCGATTGTACTTATTGAAATCAATTAATTTATATTTTTTCTTTCAAGGAAAATTCGTTGATCTTCTGTCCGAATGTTATTGGATAGGTAATTGTAAAATTCGGTTATTATTTCCTCATTACATGCCAACCCCCTTTTAAATCTTGATTTGGTTAGGGATTTACTCAGGATACTTCAGGGTAAAAGTTGAGATTTGTTGAAATTTCTAGGTTGTGCATTGTTGGTGCCTTGTTTTCCCAAATCGTGCACCCACCCAATACAAACCATACAACCCTAGTGAATAGTATTTTTCATAATTCTTTCATTTTTTGAAAAAATGTGTGGACACCTCATAGAAATTTTTCATGCCATAAGAGGGGAACATGGTTTGGAAGAACATTGTTTCTAACTATGCGGCCCTACCCAACTAACTGTGCTGATAGTGATTTTTTTATGGAAAATTATTTCAAAATTTCCAAAACTTTTTTATCTCCTAATCAACCCAAGAAACACATATCACAATCCAATAAGTCTTTTTAACAATCAAAACCCCTCTTTTGGAACCTCCAAACCTATTATTTGATGAATCGATCAGCTAATGGAAGCTCTTATCCTTCCCCAATGAATGAATCTCATCTCATTCCCCTTATCCCTCTGTTTCTTTCTTTCTCCAAAGAGTTCTTAGTTCATCACAATTTTTATGGATAGGAACTATGTTTTTTCGATCTTAAATCAGTATTGGATTCCTTGGTCTGCATTTTCACCATTCTTTATTGAAAAATCATGTTGTGAGCATTGTGATACATGATCTCTATAAAATAGTTAGGTAGTTATGTTTATGATTATCCAATTTATTAGACCTTAAATTGCTTGATTAATTTAAATTAAATTCAATTAATTTTGGAAATCTATTTTGGAAGCAATTTTTTATGGAAATTGATTAGGTATGGAATTTTGGGAGAACCCCCCAATTTGAATATATTTGGAATTTGATGAGTGATTTGAAATTTATGGAAATTTTTGAATTGATTTTTGAGAAAAATTAATTAAATTGATTTAATAAGAAACTATGATTGGTTTTGAATAGAAAAAGTAATTAAATGATGAAAACCCCATGTTTTGGTTTTGGAATGAAATTGGAATATTGACACTTGAAATGGGGCAATTATATTTTAAAATGATATGCAATGATTTTTAATATTTATTGATTGATTACGAACACACGAGCCTGGTAATTTATTTGGTTATTTGGGACAAGAACTCTAGGAAGCTAATTCCTTAGAAACATATTGATGATGAAAACTCTAATTGAATTTAGTTATAAAGATCATATTTATGATGGAACATTGACGAGTACTATTCATCCTAAGCCTATGGGTCATGTGTTCATATATTCCATGATCACTGATATGAGAGTGTGGAGATAATTTAATTACAAACTGTCATTTCACATGGTTGATGACCATATTTCTTATTGTGATTACTTTAATATGTTTATATATATATATAGTCCATTGTTTTTGAAACATTTTAACTCATTCTTAGTGTGTAATATAAACTATTTTTTATAAAATTTCAACTAAACCCATTTTCTAAAATTTTTCAATCATTTTAAAAGAAAAGAATGTTTTGTTTTAAATATTTAATTGTATTGATTTTCATTTTTTTATGAAACTTTATTGCATATTTTGGTTTATTATTATGGAATATTATTAGTGAACACTTATGGGGACCCTACTGGTATTTTAGCTCACAAACTGTCATTGACTTTGTGATTTTGTAGAATTTATTCTACCAAACTCGAGTATTGGGAAAGAACCTCTTGGAGGAGGTTGAAGTTCTGTATACTTTGGTCTCTAAGTATTGATTCACATTGGATGTTTGAGCTTATCATGTTTTTCTTTTGTACTTTAATTATGTATTTTTTTGTTTTTTGATATAACTATAAGGTTTCTGGTACTTCCCCTTTGATGAGTTTTAAGAATACTAATATATATCCTTATTATCCATTGTTTTTGTGGTAAACTCGTTCCCTCTTTTATATTTGACGGATTCCACGATCTGTTCAGAAAACCAATGGGATTGTGAAGTCCATTTGGGCTATGTCAATGCTTGATCAGGTATTAGGGTAAAAGGATATCTGGTTTAGTTCATGACAAAGTGGAATTATATGGAGGTTATTCATTTTCCGTGATGTCGGTATGTAGTTTGAGATCTTTTCGGTACGTAGTAGGTAGTTGTGAGTGAGTTCCCAAACATCTAAAATTATAAGAATCCTTAATTAAACATGGGTGGTTTGGGGGAGATGTCTTGAGGAATAGTTCATGTATTTTCCTGTATTTTTATTTGGATTGTTTAATATCTGAATATTAATACCTTATTTTATGGGATTAATTTCACTTATTTATCTTGTATTATTATTCTTCTACGTAAGGTTATAATGTATTCAAGGTTTTTTTTTCTGATGTTGTGTTCCATAATTCCTTTGAGAAGACGTATGAAAAGGCTCTAGGTGGAAGCTACAGATGTACCATAATGATATAATCATCCCATGGACTATAATTTGGTTGAACTAATTTTGTGTGCTGTCTATGATTTAGGGTAGGCTCATACACCCATTGCTGTTTGGGATCTTGTTGTGGTTTCTTAGAGGGTTGAGTAATGGAAGTATTATCAAGAGTTCCTTCATCAAAAGCAACCAGTGTTGTGAGGCTCTAATAATACTTATGAGGCTAAGGATTTCTTGAGATGGATTTATTTTTTCTTTGAGTTTTTTTGGATTCATGATGTGATGATGGTTAAATCTTCCACCTTTAAGTAGGAAGACCCATCAATAAATGTTGGGACAATTATAAAAGTGAAGGAGAATGATCTTTTAGAGTGGAAGGATATAAAATTAATCTTCATAGAAAAGTACTATCGATAATGTATGGTGTTGGCTAAGGATATGGATTTTTTCAAACTCAAGAAGGCAGAAAAGACCATGATAGGATATGCAAACCAATTACCCGATCATCTATAGTTTACACCTATGATAGTATCAAACAAGAATATGAATACTTAGTGATTCAATATGGGTCTTATATATCGTATTCATTCATAGTAATTATTTCTGAATATCTCTTCTTAAGATAACATGATATATAGGGTGTTGATGGTTGAACATTATCTGGCTGATATGTTAGGGTTGACATGAGACCTATTTTATCCTAGTATAAATTATGTGAGTTCCCATAAGAGGAAGAGAAATCATATTGAGTCTCATAGTGGATCTCAATAATAAGATTCTTCTAGAAATATTACAGTGTAATGAATAGGACCTTTGAATTTCTTCTTCAATGGAATTACTGGGCATTCAAAACAGGTTTTCATTGAAGCACCCAAGAGATGTGGTTCCAATAGTCATTCAAGAAACTCGTACAACTTATGTTAAATATTTTCTTCCTCGTGCAATGGAATGGGCTCATAAAAAATAAAATATACTATGGTAAAAATAGATGCTTCATGATTAAAGGGTTTCCAGCCATAATATTCTAGATTGAAGCTTCTTGACATAGTGGAAGAGTCTCTAGAGGAAGCAGATAATGGTCCATCAACTATGAGAGGTTCCATCACTACAGCTTCATCTTTAGTGACCACCTTATTTGACACTATTAAATCTCAATCATTTATAGTAACTTATATTGTGAATCTACTAAATAATTATATGTATCATTTATATAATGTGATGGATATTACTAAACCACTCTGAACAAAGAGAGAGTGTGGTATTCATTACCATACTTATGTTTTCTCTTTATCAGAAATTGATTTTGTAAAAGATTTTATTGTTCTCAACATGAAACCCCTGGAAATAACTTTTCAGATCGATTATTTCCTTGGTAATAAATCCAGATTTTATTTTTATATTTTATGGGTCACCTTTACTGCACTTGATTGGGTATCTCGTGTCATTTAAGGATAGTGGGACCCAAGGATGAGTACAGCTAGACCTACTTATCCAATGTTTGGGAAAATAATACCAGTGTTCTCTTTTGATAACCTACATGAATGTTTGATCAATGATCTCCCAGTAGTTTTCATTGAGATTTTTGATTTTTCCCTTCTGACTGCTCTACTTTTTGCACTATTAAAAGTGGTAGAGATCTCAAAAAAATTATTATAAGGTACTCAACCAGTTTCTATTCCATATTACCACATAGAAAAATCTAGAATGAAATTGTTTAAGACTTAGTTGGATGAAATTTTAGAGAATATATTTATATAAATTTGTGTTTCACCAAGGGTGCTGGTAATTCTCTTTGATAAAGAATGATTATGGAACACTTCAACTACATGTTGATTAACGTAAAGTAAACTCAGTTATGGTGATGATTATGCATATATTACAACATATTGATGATCTATTTAACCATTTAAAAGGGTTAAATTTGTTCTAGAAGATTGATCATTGATCAGGTTTTTACCACTTGAGTATAAAAGAATCTCAAATCCTAAAAACCTCCTTCTGAAACAGGTATAGAAATTTTGATTACTTTTCCATGAAATTTTTTCTAAGAAAGTATCCTTCAATATTTATGAATTTTAGGAATATGATATTCCCTGAGTATCTTGATACGTTCTTGGTTATATCTGTGGATGAAATCATAGTTTTCTCTATGTTACAGGAAGATAATGTGTGTCATCAAAGAGAAGTTCTGGAGTTATTTAGAAATCATGTACTTTATGAGAATCTATCGAAATATGATTTTTAGATTCTTGATGTGAAATTCCTAAGACATTTGGTCTCAAATAATGGTATCCCAGCTAACCCTGAAAAGGTGGAAGCTATTGTGACATGGGAGAAACCACAAAACTTCTATTATATTTGAAGATTCCTGGGTTTAGTAGAGTGATGGTTCGTGAAGGACATCTCAAGGGTTTTATCTTCAATATCCACTCTCACTTAGAAGGGGGTATAGTTTTCTATGATGAGAAATGTCAGATATATTTTTTGAGATAAAATTTCTTTTGACATTTGTATTGGTGTTGACACTTACTGATGCCACAATAAGCTATGTAGTCTTCTGCAATGCATCATGTTTTGGTTTGGGATACATTATTGTGTAGGGATATCACGTCGTTTACTAAGGTTCTTGGAAGATTATTCCATATGAGAAGAATTATCCTACCCATGGCCTTCATCTTGTAGTTTTTATGCATTCACTTAAGATTTGGTGGAAAAACCTTTTACGGTAAAGTTTTACCATTGTTTCTACCATAAAAATTTGAGTTATATGTTTAGAAAATATTATAATCTCTATTAGAGGAATTTTGAGGAGTACCTAAAAATTTTGATTTCGATGTTTCCTATACACCAGAGGAATAGAATGATGTGGCATAAGTATTTATAAGGAATCTTATGACCCAAAATAATAATTAATCATTGGAATAGATGAAATAGATTGATCCTTTTGTATATTGGTATATAAGAACTCAAGAAACATTAACTGAGGTTTTCTTGTCTATCATTCAGTGGACCTCTACACTTCTCGATATTATAAATTAGGAAAAGTATCTTGAAGATGACTTATATAGAATTAGAGCCTCTCTTTATAGTGGGGAGACTATTTTTAAGTGGTCTTTCTCTATGGAGGATTTTTTATGTTTTTTGAATTGTATTTTTCTATCATTATATGAGAAGAAATGTGTGGTGGTGGATTTTCATAATTCCAATTAGGATGTAAACCTAGGAACCAAAGTAACATTTTATGATATGCAGGGTTGATTCGGGTGTTCAGGTGTGAGATATGGCATTGCTGATTTTTTCTCTCAACATTATACATTCCAACAGGTCATAGTTGAGCACTAGATGCATTCAGGTTTGATTCAACCAATTCATATTCCCACATGGAAGTGGGAATAGATTTCAATGGAATTTTTGGTTGGGTTTTCATATACCCAAATAAAAAAGCATACAATTTAGGTTGTTATTGATCATATAACAAAATCGGCTCATGTTATACCCGTCCGTGTTATAACCATATTTGAGGTTCTATGAAATATCTATGTGAGAGGAATTTTTCATTTTCATGTTGTTCCATCTGCAATAGTATCTGATTGATATCCCCATTTTTCTTCTCACTATTATAGAGGCCATGAGGACACTCCTGGATATCATTTTCATTTAAGTATGGAATATCATATGCAGATGGCTTTCCATATAGTGAGAGATATAGAAATTCTTGAGGATATGATTCATTCCTATATCCTCAATTTTTGGGGATCCTCAAATGACTATTTTGGGTTGCTTGATTTCACATATAACAATACATACCATTCCAAGATCTGAATGGATAATTTGGAGGCCTTATATAACTTTCATTGTAAATATCAATTTTGATGGTTTCCTATTGGTGAATGTTCCTTGGATGGAACAAGCCTGGTCCAAGAGATGAAAAAAAAAGATTCATTTAATTCTTCAGATAATGTTGATGACATAGATCGGGTATAAATATTATTTTGATTGAAATCATAGACTAATGAAGTTTTAAACTAGTGTCTAGGTGTTCTAGAAAGTTTCAACTCATTTGGGACATCAATGGTTTGGGAGGAAAGGGAAGCATACTACATTTGTTTCGGACCGTATGTGGTTTTTGAGTAGGTGGTAAAAGTGTCATACCATTTATCACTTCATCCCCAATTGACTTTGATACATAAGGTGTTCCACATATCTCAATTATGAAAGTATCTTTCCGAACCATCTCATATTTTGAGCTAGAGTGATATTGATGTTGAGCCTTATTTATCTGTGACTGAGTACCTAGTTTGGATAGTTGATTTTGAGACAAAGTTAATTCACGGTAGGATGATACCATTAGTGTGAGTGTTATGTTGGAATGCTTCTGATACACATGAGACAATGAGAGAGAATCCCTGATTAGAGAGTAGTGGCCTCATCATTTTGATATGGAAACATCTTGAATGGATTTATGGGAAATCATGTTTCTGTGGTGGAGAGGTTTTAACATCAGGATATCATTCTCTAGGTACTCCTCAACCCTCAATTTTTACCATGCACTGGTTGGTGGATGTCTTGTTCTATTTGTAGAGAAATGTTGAATTTTTGTTGAAATTTATGGGCTGCAAATGGTTGGGGTATGGTTTTCCTAAATGGTTATCCAACCCATTGACAATAGTAAAACCCTATCCAGTGAGTGTTTTCATGTTTTTTAATGGTTATCAAATATTTATTCAACCTAGTAAAAATCATGCACCTCGAAGGAGCAGTTTACAGTTAGAGTGCTTAGTTTTTCTAACAGTGTGACCCTTCTAAGCTTACCGTGTAGATGATGTCTTTAAAAAAAATTAATTTAAAAATTCATGATCCCCAATTCTATCCCACAATCAACCCCAACCCTTCATATCATGATTTACTAGTTCTTAGGAGTTCCCAAGAACCCCTTTTTTCTCTTCCAAACATATTATTTGATGAATCAAAGTACTAGTGGAATCTTTAATCCCTATCTTTTAAGAGGATCTCCTTTCATTCCTTCTCTCCCACTCTCTCTTTATTTTATCCATAAGTTTTTTTAGATCATCATGTGTTTGATGTATCAAAATATTATTGTTTTGGATCAGCAATCTAGGTTGGATTCTTCGATCAGTTAGTTTTTCATTCTTCAATGGGAAGTCCTATTGAATGTATTGTGATATGTGAACTCCCTAATATAGGTAGGTGATTCTATTTAATATTAGACAATTTATTAAACCCTGAATTACTCAGCTATTTGAAATTGATTTAAATTAAATTTTGAAGACCCAATTCGATTCAAATTGATATTGGAATTTATTTTATATAATATTTTAGGAATAAAATTTGATTCCAAGTGAATTAGAATTTGGGGTGTGAATTGAAATTAATTAAAAATCTAACTTGATCAGTACATTTATTTTTTAGTAAAATGGCTTAAATTGATTTTATAGGAAAATATGATTGGGTTTAAATTGAAAATGGAATGAAATGATTAGAACCCACTATTTTGGTTTTGGAATGAAATTTCCTTAGTGAAATTGGAAATAGTGAATTTGTATTTTAAAATTATTTTAAATGATTTTCCCATTATTCATTGATTGATTGAGAACATGCATGTCTAGCTAGTTATTGGATTATTTTGTCTATAAACACTATGATGGTAATTCCATATCAATGGATTTACATGTGTACACACAAGCCATGATCACTTAAATGAGTGTCTAGGGTTCCAATAACTAGAAACTATCATACCATAGGTCATGTGAACATATTTCTTATTTTGATAACATTGATATATATATATATTTCATTGTTCGTGAAATTTATTTACACTTTATTTGTGATTTATATTAACTATTTTAAATGAAATACTTACTTTATCCATTTTTTGAAATTTTTCCATCATTTTAATTGAAAATCCTTTTTGTTTTAAATATGAAATTTCATTTCAATGCATTTTTATTAAAATTGACTGCACGGTTTGGTTTATTGATGTGGCATTTTATTGTGGAACATTTTGTGAGACCCAACTGGGATTTTAGCTGACATCCAACCTTTACCTTTAGGCATTTGTAGATTTTCTTCTACCAGGTTAGAGTAAAGGAAAAGCACCTCTTGGGCGAGGTGAATGTTCATGACCCTTTTGGCTTGGAGTGATGATTACTTTGGGATGTTTGATCTTATATCTACTATTTATGGTATTTTGATGTTGTAATATTATATTTTTTTATATATCTATTTGGTTTTTTATACTTTCTCCTTGAGGTTTTTTGAGATAAGTATCTTTATCTTCCAATTTTTTTGAAAAATTCATTCCATTTTTTATTTTGTATGATTTCAAGTGCTAGTCACCAACCTGTGGGAATCGAGAACACCCTTCGGTCTATGATAGTGCTGGATCAGGTACCATGGTACTATGGTATCTGTACTGGTTTGTGATATACATTTTTTGGCTATGTGTATGAATTAGTGTTGATGGAAGTTGTTTTGATATCGGATTTTGAGGACTCCTGAATCATTTTCAATAATTTATGGATATTTTAATTATGTGTATAAATAGTTATATGAGTATTGTAACATTATTATTATGTAATTTAAAATTTTATTTTTTTATTTTGTATGTAATATTAAAATGTAAAATACTAGTTTTCAAAAATGCATGGATAAATAAAAAAATATATATAATCAAATAGCATAAAATACATATGGTGGTCTCAATTCATAGTTTCTAAAGTGGTATTTAGTAAAATACATATAATTTTCACTTAAAGTAGTAACTATGTAATAGTGGTGGCCTATCTATCTACTAGTGGATGAAATATTATGATTTAATATAAAACTGAACCCCATCATGTATCCATGGATGTGTTTTATTTAAAATAGTGTCAATCCTATTTAAATTCCTTTTATATTATCAAATCCTTTAAATGAAAACATGTATTCCCAAAATAACATTCTATAAATTATAAAATTATTGTATTCATTTTCTATATATATTTAATTATTTTATCAGTTTTTTTGCACATCTTATGATGCCAACCATTTTCTGCAATAAGGTATACAAAATTTTTTACAATAAAACATTTTTTTAAAATGTTTTTAGTAAAATAAATTTTTTATTTTTGACTACTTTTTATTCACTTAATGTTCTTTCATTTTTTTGCAGGGTAAATGTTTTTCTTTTAAAACACGTAAATGTTGAATTATTTATATATATATATATATATTCAAAATTGAAAAATATATTTCTTCATCCATATTTACAAAAGTTTTTACTTCAAAATATATCATTTTTCAAAACATTGAATTTTATTTAGTTTATTCTATGCATTGAAGATGACCAATACCTCAATTTCTTATGATGATACCTCCATTAACCATCAATTATATCCATAAAGATCATTCCTCAGTTTCAAAAATTCAATTCTATTAAATATTAAAAAATAATTTATTCATAATATTTACTATTTTAAATCAAACTAGTTTTATAAAAAAATAAACCTAAAATAGAAAAATTGCAAGTTACACCCTATCGGAATAATAAATTATATATTCCTAAATATTACATGATGCCAAAATAAGTGACTATCATATAATTTAAAAGAATAAATAAATACTTCCAAAATTTTATACACACCACAATAAATTATTTTCATTACAATAAAAATCATGTAAAAAATAATTTAATTTTAATAGAATCCTAAACCTTTGAATATATAATTTTTTGATACACAATATAATTTTCAAAGGAATTAAAATAAGTATTATTTTTTAAAAAATTTATTTGTGTAGTATATTTTATATCCCTTCTATAAAACACAATATATAAGACACCAATATTTTGGGAAATCAAATTTTAAATAAAAAACCGGACACCCAAAACATCTAAGAAATGGTAAAGCGTTTATAAAATTTTTTTCACTTAAATCAGATATCTCTTAAAATATTTTCATCGCTAAAAATTAATATTCAAAAATTCAAAAAAATTAAAATAAAATCATAGGAATAATATAGGAGGAATGATTAATGAATATATGGAGATACCACTACTAAAAAATAAAAACATTTATCGGTACAAGAAAATGATATTATCAAGACAAAAAAATCGTTTCTATTCTAAGAACTTTTAAAAGACATTCAATTTAATGAGCACTAACAATAACACTGATAAAATATCCTTTTACCAGTGGTAAAAAAATTATTAATAAAGGGGGGCCTTTTTTAGGACATGATTTAGTACTCATAAAGTTGTATTTTTATTTGTTATTTATATTGCTGATAAAATGTACTTTTAACATCACTACATCAAGAACTGATAAAATATTCTTTTATTTGTGTTAAATTTAACACAGAGAAAATATCCATTTGTAATAATGTGTTACAACATTTACTAAAAACTGTTGAAATATAAAATAACAAAAAAAAATCAAATGTTTTAATATATTTATATCACATGAAATAATTTAATTTTAATTAAATCTACAGTAAAAATATTAAATTTTCAAACAAATTCAAAAATAACATGGGTGACCAAATATTTCACTGTATTTGGGACCCACATTCAAAATAACCCATTCACAATTAAGGTATTTGAACACACCACCCAAAATAAAATAATTAAAGACTATAACTATAATAAAAAAATATTATGTTATTAATACTATAAATAATTAGGTGAAACAAAAATATTATACAGTATTTCATTTATAAAATTTTACTTTTATGCTGAAAAAATAAATTTTGAGTAATACTACTCACATTATGTGACAGATTGACAAGTGATTTCATTCTATACATATGAATTTATTTATGGAACATGTTCGTAAAGTATCAAAGAAATTCAAGTGTGTTTTCTCAATTTTGATTGTGTTATATGTGTTTATATCTAAAATGTTAATTCTAAATAAAAACACACTCATTCAGTTATACTAGAAACATTAAGTATCTGATTGATTTTTGGATGATTCTTACACATAAAAACTAATTCATGGATAAATTCCCTAAATTATTCACTATATATAAGTGTTTTTCTCTATTTTCAAATATTGACTCCTTTTTAAACTATAATACCACTTTTAAAATTGAAAAATGAACATTAAGTCAGTGTGGGAGAACATTCTGTTATATTGATGTGTGGTTAATCCTTACACCTAAAAATGACTTTTATATTATTATAAAAATCCTCATAATAATGTGATTTTTTTCTCAGTTTTTACTAATTTATTCATGTTCTAAAATAAAAGGTTTCTTTAACACGAAAAATATGCACTTTGAGACATATCAGCCATTCTCTCTATCATATTAAAGGGTGGTTTATTATTTCATGCCACAAATTATCTAAGGACTTTTTTCTTAAAGCATGAAGACAATTCAAGAATTTTTTCTTAGTTTTTCATATGTTATGCTTTTTTTAATCTAAAATATCAATTTTAAATAAAAACAAGATCTTTAACTCATAATGGGAACATCATGTGTTGGATTGACATGTGATTGAATATGACTGATCAAAAATTAATTATGTATCACTATAATAAAGTATCAATAAAATATTCTTTTTTTGATTACAATGAGTGTCCTATGTTTAGAACTAAAATATCATTTTTAAACTGAAAATATAAACTTTCAATCATACTAGGAACACCGTTTGTCAGATTGAAATGCAATTTTTTCTTATATTTCACAAATGATTTATGTATTTTTTTCAAAAGAATCAAATAATCCGAATTTTTTTCTAGAATATCAGTATGTGATGAGTTGTTTTCACTAAAATTATAATCTTAAATAAAATTACTCACTTTTAGAAATATCGACTACACCATGTGTCGGATGGATGTGTGGTTTATTCCTGCACATAAAAAATGACTTATGAGATTATTTTCCAATGTATCCAAATAAAAAAAGTTTCTTCACTTATATCTGACTATGTGATGCACATTTTGATATAAATTTTCACATTTAAATTAAAAACATCACTTTGAGTCATATAATCCACATCTAATGTTCCACTATTAAGTTATTAATTCCTATAAAAAATTGTTTTGAAAAGTTTTACTAAAGTATTAATAAAATCAAATTTTTTTTTTTGAGTATGCGATGCCTTTTTTGGTCTATAATTTCAAATTTAAGATCACATTTTTCAGTATATATCATGCACACAGTGTAGCGGAATGATGTGCATTTAATTCTTATATATTAAAAATAAATTTTGGATCTTTTTTCTTTAATATTCAAGATAATAAAATTGTGTTTCCTTAGTATTGAGTGAGTGTTGTTGGTTTTGAACTACAAATTCAATTTTAAATAGAATATATGAACAACGATTCATGTCAGTCACACCGTGTATCGAATTTAAATTCATTTAATTCCTAAAATATGAAGACAATATTAGGGTGTTATCTTTGTGTCGAGTATGTGGAATATTTTCTAAAAAAAAGTCTATTATAGATAAAAACATGCAATTTTAGTCATATCAGGCACACCATTTTTTGGAATGATATGTGGTTAGTTCCTACACATCACTGTAATAAGAGAGGTTTCCATATGAGGTATGGATCCCTTTTTAGTTTTAATGTTTAAATATGCCCTTATGTGAACTCCATTTGAGGTATTAGCGGTATCGGTGGTGTTTGGGGCTTATTTCGAGCCGGAACTAACATTCAGGGGTGAAATGGCATGGTGAAAGGTTTGTTCAAACCATACAAGGAATGATGCATTGTTAAATAAATTTTATAAGGCATGGGTAGAGGGAATGGGCATACCGCATAGTAAAAAAAATATGTGAAATGGGCCACATGATCATGTGGTAAGTTCTATAAATTTATATTAGTTTTTTACAGTTTGTGTATGGTTAGTCAAACTGTGCAGAAAAACCATGCAACGTTCCTTTCCTTATATATCACCACACACCTAAACCATGACACCCTATTAATTTGGGTTAAGTATATAATTTTAATCTTAATTAAAAACTATTTAACCTGAATCATCATTCCTTCAATGGAAAACAAGCTCACCTCTTGGTATCTCATGTTCGTGAATATTCTCATAATCAAGATATCATCTCTATTCAATTTTTGATTCAAGCATTGTTAGTCTTGTTGGATCCACATGAGTGAGTTCCCAATTTATTTTTAGTCATTCTTCATTCTTCTTGGTATCAGTTTTACTATTTTGGTGCAAGATAATATGCTCTATTTCTAGGATCATTGTCTGTTCTTAATTTTTTCTTATGATCTATGTCAAATCAGGAGATGATATTGGACGAGCACTCTGCTACCGAACTATAGAAGGAGGCCTAAAAATTTTCCTTGAGTTTTGGTGAATTATATGGCTAGTTTTTTTTTCACATCTTCTAAGACTGTCAAGCGAGACACAAAAATTAAATTGATAAATTAAATTAAATGGAATTGGAATAATTCGGGATGCCTTTAGGTTCCTTTTTAAAGAGTTAAATATTATTTCCCAAACCAAATCCCACCCATGGGGTGTCTAATATATTTTATCTTGTATTTTATTTATTTTTGCTCCACAAAATGTAACAAACCCATGATTTTTATGAGATAGAGTTGTTTTTATTTTAATTTATATCTTGTGTTGAACACTACACCAAGCTATGTTTGTGCAATACAAAAAAAAACATTTTATCTTTTTTATGTGAAATTTTATTCTTCTCATATGTTACACACAACTTCATGTTCTTTTGATATAATTCATTTCACGCAGGACCAAGTTTATGTGAACAACTAAAATGTTTTTATGTTCCAATATAACCAAGCTGTTAAAATGGTGGGAATTAACTGCATAAATTGATTTTATGAAAATATTGTTTACACATGCATTTAATTAATAATTATGTGAACAATTATTTATAAATGAAAATAAATACATATTTTTAAAATGAAACATTTTTTGGAAAAACTATGTAAATGAAATTAATTGAGTTCATAAAATAATAAAATCAATCTTTATGGATTTTATTAATTAAATATATACTAAATATACTCAAAGTAATTTTTAAAATTTATCATATATGTTTTATAGACTTGATATAAGAACCAATTTATTTTTTCTGATAAAAGAAGTAATTTAAAAAAAAAACTTTTTTAGGGCCTTTAGATGGAGAACACATTTATAAGTATAAATAATTTAATGTAGGGATAAATATGATTAAACTATAAAAATATGTATTCTCCCAAAATCTTATTAAATTATATACATCATGTAAATTTATTTATAATTTTTAGATATTTTATAATTACCATATATATTGACAAAATAGTTACAAATTAATTATTTTATTAATAGAAATATCGAATAAATTATATTATACATATTTAAATAAATATTATAAAACATAATTTATTCCATAAATAAATTTTATAGGTGTCTAATACTTGTTATTATACTAAAAAATGTTTTGTTTATAGTTTACCTCTATGTATTAATTTTATTTAAATTAAATGAAATCAAAAATGTAAAAATTGGTAGTGTTGATATTTTATAAATATAATATTTTATTAAATTTCTACAAAAAAATTAAAAAAATTTAAAAATTAGAATATGATTATGATAAGGTCTAATATTCTATTATATGTCTAATTATTATAAATTCACCCCATATAAGTTAAATTTATAACCTCTTAATACTAAAAATGTTGTTACCACAATTAAAAATAAGAAACCAATAAAGGGTAAACTAAAAAGACATGGTTTAAAATAAAATCACTACATGTCTAAAAATTATTGGATGATAGTATTTATAAAAATCTTATATTATATTCTACATATTTCATTTTTGAAGCTTTTAGATTAAAATTTTAATTTATATTAATTTAATATTTTCAGAATTTCCAAAGGGGCCCCTCACCTCAATTATAAAAGGAAACCTCCTCCCTCACCTATTCAAATCAATTTGAGCTGTCAAGTTTGTCCATACATGACTCATTTACATTATTAAATTCGTTAGCCATATTATTGAGGTTTTGTTCTTCTCAAAAGTCAAAGAGTAGTGCCTTAAAGAGGATATTTAGAGGAAGCACATCGAGGATTAGGTAATCTCTTATACAAATTATTTCAGACATCTTTATTATTCTACATTATATAAATTAGAGGATTAATTACAAAGTAATAACATAAGGGTCATTATTAAACTTATATGTTATTATAATTATGAAACAACCATATTCAACCTTCTGTTCATCTTATGAGAAACAAAATCACCACATAAGGGTACACATGGTTTACCGTCTATACGTCATGGTGTAACCTATTTTTCATCAACACCTTAATTGGATTGATATAATGATGGAAATAATAACTATATATGATTATTATAACATTATATTTATTATGGAACCACATATATACCATCCATTTCCATTCCATTTCACAATTATTACAATGATATCATCGGTCGTGTGTACGTACGACCTATAGCCTCCTTGATGCGATGTGATTCATTATAAAATATATCTATTAAAAATGATTATATAAATGTAAATAATGAATAAATATGATATCTATTATGTTAAAATAACTTTTTAATGATATAAATATATCATAATGAGGAGAACCAGAACTTATTCAGCAAAACAAGAATAAGAAAATGATGTAGTTTATACCTGAATAATGAGAAGTAATGAAATAATATTAACAAAGAGATGATAATTTGATAATATATGATATGATAAAACTGAATATTATTATATAATAATTCAATTACACCATTTAAATATTATATGTGAGGTTTGGTTACACAAAAAGGCTTGTAGACCTCAGGTAAAGGATTATTTCATCTCACTTTTACTTTTGTTGGACATATGCCTTTTACACAACCTATTTCTTTTGGGTGGTGTTGATCCTTCCCATGAATGTTTTATGATTCTTATTATAAATACTATGATATTTAAATATGCATAAAATTATATTTATTTTATGAGACATACGATTGGATTGATTATAACTTTTAAGGGATAATTTCGCAATCTCATTATTATCCGAGAATATTTATACGTAATTATTTACCTGGGTATATTTATCATCCATGCCCATGTCTTCAAAAAAATAATGTTTCCATGAAATGTTTTCTATTCCCATATAGATGTTTGAAATAATTTTTACCATTTTTACTTTGAATACAAGGTTTGGAAGTAATCTTTCGTTCATTTTCTATATGAGGTAATTTTTTTACTTTTTAGAAAAAAGTATGAGGTGAAAGTTTATTTCAACTCATATGACATGAATAGAATTTTACATCATCTTAGAACCTTATATTAATATGGTTTCCACTATATTATTTCACGTTTATTTTTGAATAAATTTTTTTTAATATTGTGTGGAATTTTTAGAAACAAATTTTTTTTTAAAAAGAAAGGATATTTTTGATAAGAATTAATTTCATGGGTTTTATCAAAATTAATTTCCACCTAAGATTAAGGATATTTTTTATGTATATTATCCCTATTATTATTATGTTTTATTATGCTTATGAGGGAATTATATTTTTGAAATCCACATGTGTTACAATGATTATATTATGAGGGAATGATTTTTACGAATCCCATTTTATTCATTTTGTTATTCGACGATGAATAATATATGTTTTTGTAGAACATGTAATAATGATTTCATTATGATATGTGTGAGACCTATATCTCCCTCCAATGTATTGGGTTAATATTTATATCTCATGAGATGGACATGACTAGAATGGAATGTAAATCTAGTTCTGTAATACAGGGTTGTAATAAGAAGTAAATCTTGTTCAGTAATACAGGGCTAGAACGAAAAGTAAATATAGTTTAGTAATACATGGCCCAAACGACAAGTAAACCTGGTTCATAAATGGTCATTTTCAACTGTTATGGTCTTTAAGTGATCCTTTCATAATATATAAATTATTTTCTATGATTATGTTTTATCCAAAAAGTTTTGTTTTATGTCAACGATATGTCATCATGGTTAATGTTCCTTTATGATTTATGCCTTATGTACTACAAAGATTTTGTTTATGACTCGAAATTTTAATATTCAAAATATATGATGATGTTGATATATTATTATATTTTTGTTTTCAATGTCTTCCCTTATTGATCATTTGATCTCACCCTATTTATGTTTTCCTTCCCCTAGGATATATATAAGGGCTTTATGTAGGAAAACTAAAGGTGAAGATATTTTTGGGAAATGGCAAAGATATTTCACCAAGATATAAGAATGTGTTATGAGTTTCCAAATACACTAAACTTATACGGTATTTGGAAATCTATTTTTCTAATGTATTACATATTCTGATAAAAAATGTAATGACCATGTACGTCAAGCTAGGTTCATTAGAGTTGGTCTCATAGAAAGGGTTTATTCCACCATTGGAATCTAGGATGTGAAAACATTAGTCATATACTTGGAGATATTTCAATTGATATGTATAGGTATTTACAAAATATAAGTCTTAGTATAGTTTAGAATCCTATGTGTTTTGTGATATTCATGATTAACCTACTGTTAAATTGAAGATATCATATATTGAAATATTATAAGTAATTTACCTAACTTATATTTTTCTAATATCTAATACAAATTTCTCACACTTTTATTTCTTGAATAAGTCAATTCCCAGAACAACCTAGAACATAGTTAACCATTGATTATCCAGATGTGGGAATTATGGGAATTATTAAGATCTATTTCCTAAGTGAAAATATCATAATGTGAATCATGATGATGTTATGAGTATTAGTCATAATGTTGAGGATAAATAGATTGTAAATGAAATTTGAAAGAAATTTGATGTTCTTATAGTATTTTTTACATTAAACCTAAGAATATTGAGGTTGATAAACCTTAATACATGATTCATATTTTAGTGAAGATGAAGATGATAGATCATGAGTAATGGATTTAGAATAAAGTTGGATGGTTGAGTGTATATGTTTTGGAATTAAATGATTATGTTATATGAATAATCAAATTAATAACTGTTTTCAGTATATGTTTTTCATTAAGGATTGGAAAGGATATATTAAATAGTTATATGAATCCAAAATAGTGATTTAAGGTTAAGGTTATACACTTAGAGAACACATGATTATGGGAAATATTACACATGATATGTCCCTTATCCTAAGATAATGATTTTTGGAAAAAGATATATATTAATTTAATAAGTAAATTGGATGATACCAGTTTCTTGGGAACTATTTATGGAGTTGTCTAAAAGAGGGTTATGCTATCATGGATAAAGTATCAAAATTTATCAAAATTAAATAATATATTATAACTGGTTTGAAATAATGAAACATGAATGTTTTCAATAATGATATCTAATAATTTTGGTTATTACCATGAATCAAAAGAATACATGATGAACGTCTTCAGATTTTTGGAATGGGACCAACTAGAGATATCTTATGATATATGGGGCATAACTGTTATGTAGATTTTGTAATCCTTTTTCTTTAGTTTTGGATTTTTTATTTTCACATGGATTGTAATTTTATAAATTTTTCGTAAAGAATATGTTAAACATTAAATGAAATTTGATAGAATAAATTATTATCACACCGTATATGGACTTATTTATGTTTGATAACTTCTACTAATATTTTTCTGATAAAGACACATGGAATGACCTATCATTCAATTTATGGATCGAATGATCTGGTAAAACTTTAGGAATGTCAATGTCTACATCATTTATTTTAATATGTAATGAAGTGTAAATTGTTCAAGGCATGAACAATGATGATATTGTACAAAAATTCAGTATGTATTTTTTTCATGAAAAATTATTCAACTTTAGGAAAAGGGTCTTGAAACCAAAATTGTTTTCATGGTACCTAATTATCCAAAAAATCATATGGTCCCATAAATCATCAAAGATCTATGGATTTATGGCTCTTAAATTTCTCAAAACCTTGTTCTCAATCACTCTCCATTTGAACTTGATGGGTTTTTTTTCATATACTTGTTTTCACTTATCACCTATGTTCCCCAATGTGGAAACCGAGTGATGAGTTACTTTTGATAACTATTATATTTCAAACATTACTTTATGAAATTAAGTATTAGAATTATTTTTTATGTTGTGGGTTTCTATGAAAAGAACTTTCTGGTATAAAAATTTTTAAAACTCTGACAAATATTGGGGGAGAAACTCATTTTAAAGGGGTTAGAATGTAACGACCCATGATTTTTATGAGATAGAGTTTTTTTTACTTTCTATTTTGTACTTTTCTTTACTATAAACGAAAATATGTTTTCTCAATATGAAATTTCAATTTATATTTTGTTATACGCAACACTATTCTTGGCTTGTGATAAACATATGTTCAAGTTTCTTTTATATAATTAATTTCATGAAAAACCATGTATAAGTGAACAACTAAATATTATTATGTTACCTTATAACAAAGATATTAAAATGATGGCAATGAATAGTATTAATTTATTTATGGAAAAAAATTGCATGTTTATTTAATTAATTATTTTGGGAACACTTATTTATAAATGAAAATAAAACCATTTTTCAAATGGAATCATTTTTATAAAAACTATTTAAATGAAAATAAGTGCCTTTATAAAATAATAAAATCACACTTAATGGATTTTATTAATTAAATATATGTGTAATATATTCAAATTAATGTTTAAAATTCATCCTTATATGTTTTCTATTCATGATATAAGAATAGATTTAATTTTTCGGATAAATGAAGTATTTTTCAAAAAAAATACATTGTTACCACCTTTTGATGGAGATCTTATTTTAAATCTAGTATTCTAAAATTTAATATGTTATTTTTGAAAAAATAAACTTCTTATCTGTAATAAGAACATAAAAATTTTCTTTCGATGAGATTTTGGTATTTTTTGAAGAAAATTCATATTTTCATAAATAGTGAAAAATACTGCATTTTAATTCAAAACTGCCTTTTCTTATAATTTATTAGTATATATAGATTACAATTTGAATTCATTTAAAAGTATATTTAGATTATTCATTTATTTTTTAATTTAATTTTGGTCATTGGAAATAATTTGAAATTGAAATTTGATATAAATAAAAGTCATTATTTTGATGGTTTTTTACTTTAATAAAATTGTTTTCTCAGTTTGACAAAAGGAATTTATTTTAAATTAATTACTAAAATTTCTGTGTTTTGAATTTCAAAAAATTGATACCATATTTGGAATTAGTAGGTTAAAATTATTTTAATTAATCCATCATATTTTTTTGGACATCATGAATTGTAATATTGGTAATTTATTTTTACCATGATTAAAGGTAAATCAGGTAAATTCGGGTAACAAATAATATGATAAGGATAATAAAATTAAACTAACATCTTAAAAAATTAAATTTTTTGAATAAAAGTTAACCCTTAACACCTAAGGATCAAAATTTATTCATTTAATGGACTTTTCTCCATTAAAAAGATTTAATTATTATTTAAAAAAAGAAAGTGACAACATGTCACTACATTATCTTTTATAAGTATAAAACTTTTAAAATAGTGATAAAAAATATTAAACTATAAACGTAAGTAGTCTAATGAAATATAATGAAATTATATTCATCATGTCAATTTATTTATTTATTTTATAGATTAAATACTTAAAATAAATATTGACACAATAATGATACAATAATGATTTTATTAAGAAAAATATCTAATAAATGATATTAGAAATATTAAAATAAATAATTTATGAAATAATTTATTCAAAAAAATAATTTTATATGTGACTATGACATGTTATTATACTAATAAAGGTTTTTTTAATTTATCATGTTTTATAGATTTTATTTAAATTCTATGAAATGAATAGTGGGAAAATTGACACTATTGATATTTTATAAAAATAATATAATATTAAATTATTTAAAAATCCAAAATAAATATTAACCTCACAAAATGAATATGATAAGGTCTAAAATTTCATTAAGTTTCCAATTATTGTAAATTTACTCCATATAAGTAAAATTTATATTATCTTATTACTTAAAATGTTGTTACCAGAATTAAAATTTAAAAAGAATAATTAAGGGTAAACCAAAAAGATAAAGATTAAAATAAAATAAATACATCCATAATAATTAATGAATGAAATGACTTATAAATATTATCATATTATATTCTACATATTTTAATTTTTATGCTTTTTTATTTAAACAAGTAATTTATATTAATTTAATATTTTAAGAATTTTTAAAGGTACCCCTCACCTGCATTATAAAAGGGCACGTCCTCCCTCACCACTTCACTTCAATTTGAGCCTTCAAGATCAGACATACCCTACCATATTCACATATAAACTTCCTTAGTCACATTATATAGGTTTTTTTCTTCTCAAAAGTCCAATTATTGTTCCTTTAAAAGGAATTTTAGTGGAAGCATGTCTTGGAAGAGGTAATCCCCTCAGCCAATTCTTTCAAACTTCTTTCATCTTACACTGCACATTCATTAGTATATTCATTATAAAGTAATAAAATAATTATCACTAATATAGTTATATGTTATTATAATTATGAAACAACCATTTTACACATTCTTTCCATCTTAGGAAAAATGAAATCACCACAAGTGTGTGCGTACGGCTTATTGTCTCCAAAGAGTGGTGTAATATGTTTTTCCCCACCACTTTATTTGGATGGATATAATGATGGAAATATTAAATATATATGATTATTAAAACATGATTTGGAATATATAACAACATGTATACCATACACTTCCATACAATTTCACAATTGTCACAATGATATAATCGCTCATGCATATGTAAGGTCTACTGTCTCCATGATGCAATGTGATTAATTCTACAAGATATCCATTAAAAATGTTTATATAAATGTAAATAATTATTAAATATGATATTTATTATGTTAATAACATTTAAAATGATTTAAATATGACCTAATAATGATAAAAGGCACTTATTCGGCAAAACACACATAAAAATGAAGTGGTTTATACCCGAACCACATAAATTATTCAGGTATAAACCAATTAATTTTTATGATGTCATATATTAATTGGGTATAATTTATGAGGTTATGATACACACAAATATTATCATACCTAATGTAATGTATTATTTTGTCTCACTTTTATTTCAGTAGTACATATGCATTATACACCACTTATTTCTTTTGTGTGGTGTTTAGGCTTCCCATGAATTATTTTTCATTCTTATTTTGAAGGTTATGATATTTAAATATTAATAAAATTTTCTTTATTTTATGAGTCAGATGATTTGACTTATTATAATTTGTATATGGGATAATTTTTCAAGCTCATTATTATCTTAGATTATTTATATGTAATTATTTACTCATGTATATTTATCATCCATGTCCATGTTTTCTAAAAAAAATCATAAATTTTTTTCCAATTCTCTTATGTATGTTTAATGTCATTTCTACCAATTTTTTACTATTAATATATTTTTTGGAATGTATCTTTCTTTTTTTCATTCAGGGTACTTTTGGACTTTTCAAGAAAAAGTATGAGGATAATGTTTTTTTTTCAACTTATATACCTTGAACATATTTTTATATATTCATAATGCCTTATTTACATGAATCTTAATTTGCAAGATTTCATGTATATTTTCAAAAAAAATTCTTATAAAATTACATTGAATTTAGAAAAAGTAAAACATTTTTTAAGAAGAAAGGATATTTTCCTCAAAAATTAATTTCAACTGTTTTAAAAAAATTATATTCTATCTAAGATTAAGAATATTTTTTCTTATATATTATCCTTATTATTATTTTGTTTGACTTTGTTCATAGTGGAATGTTATTTATGAAATAAATATGTCTTAAGTGGATTATTTTATGAGGAAATGATGTTTTTGAAACCCATTTTATTCCATAGTTTATGCAACAATTAATCATTTATTTTTTTGTGGCGCATGCAATAATGATTTAATTTTGAGATGGGTGGGACTTATATCTCCCTCCAATGAATTGAGTAATGATTTATATCTCATGAGATAGAGATGAATGGAATGGATTTTAAATATAGTTTAGTAATACAAGGATGGAATGTTATGTAAATCTGATTCATTAATACATAACTGATGTGGCATGTAAATTAGGTTTTGTAATACATGGTTGAAACATAAAGTAACCCCAATTCATTAATGGTCTTTATATACTATGATGGTCTTGGAAATGAGCCTCAGATTATATGGAAATGATTTTCTATGACTTTTTATTTTCCACATGTTCATATTTTATGTCTATGTTGTGTTATCATGGTTAATGTTCCTTAATAATTTATGACTTATGTACTGAAAAGATTTATTATATGGCTCATGATTTTTATATTCAAAATATATGTTAATGTTATTACATTATTATGTTTATGTTCTCTATGTTTTCCTATATTGATCATTTGAGCTCACCCAGATTATGTTTTTATTTCCCCAAGGGAATAAATAATGGTTTTAGGTAGGAAAACTAAATGTGAAGATAATTATATGAGATGTGGAAGATTCGTCACCATGATAGAAGAATGTGTTCAAAGATTCAAAAGAAATTAAACTAATATTGCCTTTGGGAATCTATTTGTGTAATGTATTAATTAATCCTAAAGGGAAATGTAATGTCCATGTAAATCAAGCTAGGTTTGTTAGACCAAGGGGTGTGTTGTTAAGATTTCCTAGTATGTGGAAGCCCATATATAAATGGTTTGAAAAAAATGGTCTGTTATGAGTTTTTTACCTCCCCTTGTATGTGATTCTTGTTTAATTGTTTTATATTGAACTTGAACTTCTTAAATGGTATATTTGGAAAATCTGGAAATATGTGGGTAAACGCATGTGATATATTTCACTGTGAATTGTGAACAAATTAGGGGGTACACTCATTAGTTTCACTCCAATTTGAATTCTGGTATATGAGTGGGTATACTCAAGGGATTATTTTGAATGTGTATTTCTCTATGAGTGTGTAGAATCATATTGTACACAATGATAATTGGCATGAAATAGTGAATGATTACTTAAAGGCCTGGGACTGTGCTCCCAGAATCATGAATTTGGTTCTGGAAACCTTGGAAAGATTATGATCCTTGGGACTTGATTCCATGGAATTTATACCGTTCTACTACCCCTTGGATCTGGCTTACTAGGAATCACGTAGGACATGTTTAGGTGACTGGATCTAAGGACTCCAACCATTACCTAACCATGTTTCTATCAAGATTCTCCTAGGACTCAATGAGGATGCCTTGTTTTTCTAAACCTTGGATCCAATCCTTCATGGCCTGACACATTTTTTATATTTTATGACCATTAGAAATATAATATTTTTGATTTAACAACTCAGTTTTGGAGGTTTGGACATGTTGGGTTATACCACAAGGTCGTGTTTGATGTGACATGTTTAGAGGAATGAAAATGAAGTGTTAATTGTTTATGATTTTTCTGTAGCTGCCTTGTTAGAGGAGCTTGACCATGTTTTGTAGTGTTCCATGAGAGGTTATTTTAGTGATATTTGTTTACAAGTTAAATACCATGGGCATTTTCACACTCTTTTATAGCATAATGGTTAACCCAGACACTTCCAAGCTTGTTATATTACACATCCTAGAATTTTATGGATATTTTGGTGGTCACCTACAATGATTGTATCTCACACCATGATCAGGATATAGTTGGGTCCCCGGATAAAATATTTGAGTGAATTTATGGACCGAGACAATCTTCTAAAGTTCAATTTTTTAATTTATCCATTCTTAGGATCAGGGGAACATGGGGCCGAGTTGAGGCTCATAATGCTATTTGGAAATATAAGTTTTTGTTCTTTTTGGTATATTGGGATATATATTTTTTTAGTATTTTTTACCTTTTTTGAGGCATTGTGGATACATATTTCATGACCATTTTATATGAGATTTATTTTTTTATCGTTTTCTGTTCCAATATTTTATCTATACTATGTATGATTTAACAGTTCCTCTACTTTCATGATATTGAATTTTTACTATGATACACTCTGGGGATGATAGGATTGTCTCCCCAAAGACACACCTTGGCACTAGCTGCTAGTTAACAGCCTATAGTTTGTGTGGTGATGTGCTTGAGGCCATGTGCCGAACTGGGATTGGGGAACTATTGAGTGGTATCTAGGTCATAGAAGTTATAATTACAAATAAAATACTGATCATTGTCATAATGTCTTAATAAAATCAGAATATAGTTTTTCATTTTTAAAATAGTGATTAAAATTTTCAACTAAAATGTACCTTGTAGACTAAAAACAAAAACTTTTAGTAATACCTTTCTAAAATAAATACATCATAACCAATAGGGGATATTTTGACATAAAATTTATATTTAATTTATACAGATCAGAAGAAAGAATTACTCAATCTTTAGGACTTTCTTATATGAAATTGTTGTTCATCATAAACCCTTTTTGTTTTACCCTCATTGTTCATATGGGATTCATGTGTAGAGTCCCTCTAGTAAGCATGAACATGTTCTCCTTTTTCTCGAAATAACACTGATTGATTGCTGGGAGATAGCGCAATATATTGGTCCTATTGTAGTGTTTATCTGGGCCACTATGATAATTCCTTCAAGGCTGAAGTATTATTCATCAACATTCATTCATGAGAGGGTAGAGGAGGGAAGACAATCTGTGGATAATTATTCACCCTTGAGATAGAGCTCCAGAATTTGTTGTGCACAAAAATTATCAGTCTTGATCTATCTCAATAAACCACAACACAATAATTATAATATTTTATTTATTGATATAGGATTAGGGTTAAAATATTATTTAATTTCAAAATGAACCGCAGATAACATAATTGTTTGTTTTGAGCGAAGCAGAAGCATAGAAAGGGAGGTTCCCAACATTGATTTATTCCATAATAAATTATCAATTTCAGATAAATTTTATGATGAACATAGTGATCCATATAATGGACTAAAGGATGTTTACAATGGATAATAATGCTGGAACCAAATAGTGGAGATCAAAACATAATTTTTATAATTAATTTAATTAGAAAAAGAATTCCCTCTAGGTAATTCTTTCTTCGTTAATGTGTTCAGTGATAGATATGTGGTGTGACATCATTGTATTGTAGAAACAAAATATATATTTCTTCTAGAAGTGATTCACATTTGTTCCAAGAAGCTACAAATTTCATCGAATGAGTCTTAGGGTTCTTTCATAGAAGATCTGTATTCTTGTGTCGTCTGCGTTGATTGCCTTTTGAATTTATTCCAAATTTTAAACCTTAATTCAGTAGGGGAGGGTTTCTCCCCAATCTTTGGAGCATTATTGGAGAAGGGGAACTATATTATTCGGTGTATTGTCCATGAATTATTGTTCCCTACTAAATTGGATCATGAGAAAAATCACATAATTGGGTATTTATGTTTATAGTGTGAAAATAAAATAGTTGCATAAGTGCCCTTATTATTTATTTTTTCCTATAAAACCCCCAGTTCAAATAATTATAGTAATGTTATTATTTCTTGATATTCATTGAACATGGAAATTATAATTAAATATTATTTAATTAAATAATATTAAATATTTTCATTTCTCACCAGAACAATAAACACAGTCCTCCATTCCTCCACAATTTTTATCAGGCCTTGAATAATGTATATTTATTTATTAAATAAATTTCACTACATTATCCACTAATAAACTAATAAATATTACATTAACTAAATACAAAATAAATTTTTATTAAATATTCCACTCACAATATATTCTCTTGAATTTCTAATTTCAGAAAATATAAAATCAAGAATACCTGAAGAATTAGTAAAACAGATATGGGAATAATATTTAATAAAATTATTAAATAATAAATAATAATATATTATTTAACTGAGAATCATGATACACTTATTATGTTCCCCTCTAGGCCTTTTTCTCAGTTTGTATTGGGTGAAGTATCCTAAAGCCTAAGGTTATCATCTAGAAACAAACCAAGGCACCCATATAAAATAAATTTAAATATGAAATAATGTGACACCTCATACAAATGCTTACCGTGTAATATAATCACCTTATCACAGTATCTCTAATCGAGCAGGTTGCATGCCAGTTCTAATGACCTATGTGCTCGACATCTCTTTCTTTTACATTCTGAAAGTATAAATTATCTAAAGAACACCATGTACATGAATTTATTTATTCTATATCACTTACATAAAATGGATGGGGATACTAACTTCTGTTAATGAACTGAAGGCATAAATCATTTCTCACATTATTCATTAAAGCAATATAACTCATACACAGCCAACATATCCTTGCAAACCCTGAACATATTTAATCATTATTTTCATCAAGGAAAAAATGTAAATGACTCGTAATATCCAAAAATAATATTCATAATTTCTAAGGACCAGTACACATGTATGTAGATAGAAACAACCAATGGAACGTATAAATGTTGATTTTCAATTGGCGGGGCCTATTATCATAATATCTTAATAAATATTACCAAGCGAGAAAACCATGAAAATGTTCCCCATTGTCATATGAGTCTCAAAACCTAATTCGATGTATCGTTTGTGTCCCCCAAATGATAAAATCCAACTATAGAAAATATATTCAAGAATAGTATCATAGCACTTTTGGGTTCTCATCATGGTAGGAAACTACTATGACCATTTATTGTAACTTCCACTCTTAGGATATTATCACATACTATATGAATCGTATTCATTTTTATGATGTCATATATTATTTTTGTATAATTTATGAGGTTCGGATACACACAAATAGTATCATACCTAATGTCATGGATTATTTTGTCTCACTTTTATTTCAGTAGTACATATTCATTATACACTACTTGTTTCTTTTGTGGGATGTTTATGCTTCTCATGAATGATTTTTCAATCTTAAATTGAAGGTTATGATATTTAAATATTCATATAATTTTCTTTATTTTATGAGTCAGATAATTTGAATTATTATAATTTGAATGGGATAATATCAGAAGCTCATTATTATCTTATATTGTTTATATGTAATTATTTAATCATGTATATTTATCATCCATGTCCAAGTTTTCTAAAAAAAATCATAAAATTTTTCTTATTCTCTTATGTATGTTTAATGTCATGTCTACCAATTTTAGACTATTAATATATATTTTTTAATGAATATTTCTTTTTTTCATACGAGATACTATTGGAGTTTTTAAGAAAAAGTATGAGGATAATGTTTTTTTCAAATTATATACCATGAACATATTTTTATATATTCATAACGCCTTATTTCCCTGAATCTTACTTTTCAAGATTTCATGTTTATTTTCAAATAAATTATTTTCTTATCAAATTATGTTGAATTTTGAAAAATTAAAACATTTTTGAAGAAGAAAGGATATTTTCCTCAAGAATTAGTTACAACTGTTTTACCAAAATTATATTTTATCTAAGAATAAGGATTTTTTTTATATTATCCTTATTATTATTTTTGTTGACTATATTTATAGTGTAATTATATTTATGAAACCCATATGTCTTAAACGGATTATTTTATGAGGAAATGATGTTTTTGAAACCCATTTTATTCCTTGGTTTATGCCACAATTAATCATTTATTTTTTTGTCGCATATGCAATAATGATTCAATTTTGAGATGGGTGAGACCTATATCTCCCTCCAATTAATTGAGTAATTATTTATATCTCATGAGATAGAGATTAATGGAATGGATTGTAAATATGGTTTCGTAATACAAGGATGGAATGGTATGTAAATCTGATTCATTAATACATGGCTGGAGCGGCATGTAAATTAGGTTTAGTAATACATGGCCGAAACAGAAAGTAACCCCAGTTCAGTAATGGTACTTGCCTACTATGATGGTCTTGGAAATGAGCCTCAGGTTATATGGAAATGATTTTCTATGCTTTTTAATTTTCCACAAGTTCATGTTTTATGCCTTTGTTGTGTTATCATGGTTAATGTTCCTTAATAATTTATGACTTATGTACTACAAAGATTTATTTTATGACTCAAGATTTTGATATTCAAAATATATGTTAATGTTTTTTTATTATTATGTTTATGTTCTCTTTGTTTTCCTATATTGATCATTTGAGCTCACCCAGATTATGTTTTTATTTCCCCAAGGGTATTAATAATGGTTTTAGGTAGGAAAACTAAATGTGAAGATAATTATAGGAGCGTGGATGATCCTTCACCATGATAGAAGAATTTGGTCAAAGATTCCAAAGACATTAAACTAAAATTTCCTTTGGGAATCTATTTGAGTAATGTATTAATTAATCCGAAAGGGAAATGTAATTTCAATGTAAATCAATCTTGGGTTGTTAGACCCCGTGGGTGTTTTGTTAAGATTTCCTAGTAAGTGGAAGCCCAAATATAAATGGTTTGAAAAAATTGGTCTGTTATGAGTTTTCTACCTCCCCTTGAATGTGATTCTTGTTTAATTATTTTATATTGAACTTGAACTGCTTAAATGGTATATTTGGAAAATTTGGAAATAGGTAGGTAAACTCATGTGATATATTTAACTGTGAATTGTGAACGAATGAGGGGGTACACTCATTATTTTCACTCCAATTTGAACTATGGTATATGAGTGGGAATACTCAAGGGATTAATTTGAATGGGAGTTTTTCTATGAGTGTGTAGAATCATATGGTACATAATGATAATTGGCATGAAAAAGCGAATTATTCCATAAAGGCCTAGGACTATCCTCCCTGAATCATGAATTTGGTTGTGGAATCCTTGGATAGATTATGCTCCTTGATCCTTGATTCCATGGAATGTATAGGGACCTACTAGCCCTTGAATTTGTCTTACTAGGATTCACGTAGGACATGTTTAGTTGACATGCTCTTAGGACTCCAACCATTTCCTAACCAAGTTTCTATCAAGATTATACTAGGACTCGATGAGTATGCCTTGATTTTCTAAACCTTCGATCCAAACCTTCATGGCCTAACACATTTTTTATATGGCATGACCATGAGAAATATAATATAATTGATTGAATAACACAGTTTTGGACGTTTGGACATGTTGGGTTGTACCACACGGTCGTGTTTGATGTGACATGTTTGGAGGAATGAAAAGGAAGTTTTAGTTGTTTATGATTTTTTGTAGCTGCCTTGCTAGAGGAGCCTGACCATGTTTTGTAGTGTCCTATGAGAGGTTATTTTTGTGAAATTTTTATACAAGTTACATACCATGGGAATCTTCACACTCTTTTACATCATAATGGTTTACCCAGACACTTCCAAGCTTTTTATATTAGACATCCTAGAATTTTATGGATATTTTGGTGGTTACTGCAATGATTGTATCTCATACCATGATCAGGATATCATTGCGTCCCCAGATAGAATATTTGATGAATTTATGGATTGAGACAAGTGTCTAAAAATCAATGTTTTATTTTTTTCCATTCTTAGGAGCAAGGGAACATGGGGCCAAGTTGAGGCTCATGATGCTATTTGGAAATAGAAGTATTTGTTCTTTTTGGTATTTTGGGATATATATTTTTTTAAAATTTTTTTACCTATTTTGAGGCTTTGTGGATACATGTTTCATGAAAATTTTATATGATATTTATTTTTTTATCATTATCTATTCTAGTTTTTTATCTATTGTATGTATGATTTAATAGTTCCTATACTTTTATGATATTGAATTTCCACTGTGATACACTATGGGGATGATAGGATTGTCTCCCCAAAGACACACCTTGGCCCTAGCTTCTGGTTATCATCCTCTAGTTATTGTGGAGATGTGCTTGAGGACATGTGGCAAACTGGGATTGGGCACTATTGTCATAATTTCTCAATAAAATCAGAATATATTTTTTTATTTTTAACATAGTGATTCATATTTTGAATTAAAATGCACCTTTTAAACTAAAAACACAAACTCTTAGTAATAACATTATAAATGAAATACCTTAGAACCAATAAGGGATATTTTGACATAATATTTATAATTAATATATATAGATAAGAAGAAAGAATTACTCAATCTTTAGAACTTTATTATATGAAATATTTGTTCATCAGAAACCCTTTTTGGTTTACCCTCATTGTTCATATATGATTCATCTGTAGAGTCCATCTACTAAGGGTGAACATGTTCTCCTTTTTCTCCAAATAACACTGTTTGAATGTTGGGTGATAGCGTGATATATTGGTCTTATTGTGGTGTTTATCAAGACCACTATGATAATTCATTCAAGAATGAAGTATTATTGTTCAAAATTCATTTATGAGTGGGTAAATGAGGGAAGATAATCTATGGATAATTCTTCACCCTAGAGATAGAGCTCCAGAATTTGATGTGCACAAAAATTCTCAGTCTTGATCTATCTCAATAAAGCACAAAACAATAATTATAATCATTTATTTATAGATATAGGATTAGGGTTAAAATATTATTTAATTTCAAAATTAACCGTAGATAACATAATTGTTTGTTTTGAGAAAAGTAGAAGCACAAAATGGGAGGTTCCCAACATTGATTTATTTCATAATAAATGATAAATTTGAGATAAATGCGACGATGAAAATTGTGATCCATATAATTGAATAAAGGATGTTCACAATGGATAATAATTTTGTAACCAAATAGTGGAGATCAAAACATAATTTTTTATAATTATTTTAATTAGAAAAATAATTACCTCTATAGAATTATTTCTTTGTTAATGTGTTCAGTGATAGATATGTGGTGTGCCGTCATTGTGTTGTAGAAACAAAATATATATTTATTCTAGTAGTGATTCACATGTGTTCCAAGAAGCGACATATGTCATCAAATGGGCCTTAGGGTTCTTTCATAGAAGATCTATATGCTTGTGTCGTCTACGATGATTGCCTTTTGAATTTAGTCCAAATTTTACACCTTAATACAGTATGGGAGGGTCTATCCCCAATCATGGGAGCATTCATGGAGAAGGGGGACTATAGTATTTAGAGTATTGTCCCTGAATTATTGTTCACTACTAAATTGGATCATGAGAAAAATGACATAATTGGGTATTTATATTTATAGTGTGAAAATAAAATAATTGCACAAGTGCCCTTATTATTTATTTAGTCCTATAATAACCCAAGTTCAAGTAATAATAGTAATATTATTATATCTAGATATGCATTGAACATGGAAATTATAATTAAATATTATTTAATTAAATAATATTAAATATTATCATTTCTCACAAGACCATTAAACTCAGTCCCCCATTCCTCCACAATTTTTATCAGGCCTTGAATAATGTATATTTATTTATTAAATAAATATCACTACATTATCCGCTAATAAATAAAAAAAATATTGCATTCACTAAATAGAAAATAAATATTTATTAAATATTCTACTCACAATATATTCTCTTGAATATCTAATTTTAGATAAAATGTAATCAATAATACCTAAATAATTATTAAAATAGATATGGGAATAATATTTAATCAACCTATTAAATAATAAATAATAATATATTATTTAACTGAGATTCTTGATATACTTATTATGTGCCCCTCTATGACTCTTTCTTAGTGGTATTGGGTGAAGTAGCCTAAAGCCCGAGGTTATGATCTAGAAACACACCAAGTCACCCATATAAAATGAATTTCAATATTAAATAATGTGTCACCTCATACGAATTCTTACTATGTAATATAATCAACTTATCACAGTATCTCTAATAGAGCAATTTGCCTACTAGTTCTAATGACCTGTGTGGTCGATATCTCTTTCTTTTACATTCCGAAAGTAGAAATTATCTAAATAACACCATGTACATGAATTTATTTATTCTTTTCATTTACATCCAAGGGATGGGGATACTAACTTCTGTCAATGAACTGAAGGGATAAATCCTTTCTCACATTATTTATTATAGCAATATAACCCATACATAGCAAACATATCCTTGCAAACCATGAACATATTTTATCGTGGTTTTCATCAAGGAAACAATGTAAATGACTCATAATATCCAACATTAATAACCATAAAGTATAAGGACCAGTACATGTGTCTATATATAGAAACAGCCTATGGTGTGTATAAATGTTGATTTTCTATTGGTGGGTTCTATTCTCATAATATCTTACTAGATATTACCAAGCGAGAAAACCATGAAAAGGTTCCCCATTGTCATATGAGTCTCAAAACCTAATTCTATGTATCCTTTTTGTCCCCCAAATGTTAAAATCCAACTATATAAAATATATTCAAGAATAGTATCATAGCACTTTTGGGTTCTCATCATGGTAGGAAACTACTATGACCATTTATTTTAGCATCCACTCTTAGGATATTATCACATACTATATCATTGAGAATAAAAATCATGACGTGATAAGTTTTTTATTAATAATCAAAACAATTAGTACATGTTTAGCTTTAAGTTCATAGAAGTGGGTTCCAGGGAACAAACTCTAGAAGACTCCCTCTTTCACTAGAGTTAACTACTAACATCCATTAGTCCAGTAGCACTCACACAATAAACATGAATCGGATGAGGTTTGTCTTTATTCAAGGGGTCTAACACATTAACTTCCCTGGGTATTATCCTCTTGCAACTTCACTCCTCTGATAGAAAAACCACAAGATGTGATTGACATGATCCTATCATTAGGTGTTGAAAAAACATATATTTTCTAAGCTAAAATATAGTATAATGGTTAACCTAGGTTATCTCCTGAGAGGACCACACAACAATAATGTTGTCACCTTTAAATAAGAGGAATAATTGAGGATATTCTTTTGGAAATTGGTTGATTTTTGAAAAGACAAGAAGGAAACTTAACAAAAGAAAGAAATTTAAGAAAAATATTGAGACAAATCAGTAAAACAATTGATTGAAACTATTATATGAGAAGGGGGATTAGGTCATGGTTGGTTCTCCAATTTAAAATCTATCATAGTTTCAAATTATCCAATTCACTTCCGTTAAATCAATAAATGTGAGATTCCATAATTGATTCATCTCACTCCTTTGGTCAGATAGTAATGGTAAGAATAAACCTTAACAAAATATTATCTTGGTATACACTAATTCCAATATGTGATAGAGTTGTAGCTAATACACCCAATTAGACTGGAAAAATTTCCAATTGGTTTCTATTTATCCCAAACAAACAAGAATATGAACTACACCACTCACACGTACTGATGATCGCTGAGTACATAACCACTAAGACCTGATCTATTCCATTGTATATAGATTAGATCCTAATAAAGGGAGAAATTGATCATTGACCCAAGAAATAGAACCAACAGAATCTAAAATCAAAATACAATCTTACATGATAACAAAAAATGTTACATGAAATTGAAATCGATTTTGCAGAAGAGAGAAAACGATATTAAAACATATAGGGCATGAACTATAAAGTTACAAATTGGAAACCTTACCTTTCCCAATCACTCATAATATTTACCCCACCATGTCAAGGGTAACCAAGTTGGAGGATAAAGAAAATTTCATTACCACACTTATAAAAACATAAGAGCGAAAAAAAAAGAACAAAAAATTTGATTCTTTAGAAATCTGTCTGCTAGAATATTGCATTTCTTCTTCCAGCAGATGATCGAAACTCACCAAGGTCTTAGGACACCAAATATAGTTCCAATCACTCTTCTTCGACACAATCAAAATATGCCTTAATGAGATCTTGTATTAATGAAATTAAATTTGAACATGATACATTAAGTCCTCTATATAAAAACAGTTGGAATCGGCTCATTTGAATGTAAACATCTCAATATATGAATTATTTAAATGATAAAGTCCACACTGCTAACCAGAATATGTTTTCCAATTAATTTATTTTTCTCTGATAATCTATTTCAAATCAGGTCATGGCCTAGAATAAAAAATGGAGCACACGAATCAATTAATCCGAAAAAAGGAATCCCCTCATTTAGATCCAAATTATAAAATTTATTCCCAAAATAAAAGATGCTCCACAAAAGTGTAAAATTTTCAGAATTAACCAATTTTAAAATTTAATTTCAAAACTCACCAAAAATCATAAAATGTTGAA
The DNA here is from genome assembly GCA_963277665.1 of Viscum album. Classification (NCBI taxonomy): domain Eukaryota; kingdom Viridiplantae; phylum Streptophyta; class Magnoliopsida; order Santalales; family Viscaceae; genus Viscum; species Viscum album. Next base: position 1,607,800,710 of record OY728123.1, read on the forward strand.
AAACATACCACATTGATTAATTTATAAGGATTAAATCATTGAATAAAATATGAGTAATAATTAAAATATTATCTCTATCAATTATCCCACACTTAGAACTTGGACTCCTGGACAAGTTAGAATCAAAATCAAATCAATGAATATTCAAAACACAATCCCACAAGATCCACCCATTTGACAACAAGAAACAAAAGATATCACTACACCTAAAAACCATTATTTCAAGTTATTTAATTTAGATGAATCAATTTATTTCCTCTTTTTTTCTCTCCCATGCACACAAAACACTTACCTCATTTCCATTTTCACTCAGCACACAATTTTCAGTTTTTAAGCAATGTATTTCTCATCCAAACTCATACAAGGGTCACCATAGGATTGATAAATTTTTATATCTCCACCTGATATGAGTCAAGGACATGTTTTTATCATGAGGACATTACAGGGTTGTTTTGTGGGTTTTGGTTGGTATGATTTATAAGTGAAAACTTATGAGTCCGAAAAAATAGGGATCATCTCTTTCTGAAGAAAATTGCATTATTCAAATTTTAAATCAAATATCTTCTCCTCCTCAATCCCCTTAGTAGTAAATCAACTCCATAAGAATGAAAAAATCAATAATATTTTACACCATTCATCATTCAGCAGAAAAATTCTCAATCATTTCAAACATGATTTTTCTTGAAATCTTTAGAGAGGCACAACTTTCTTTTCCTATTTGATGCTATAGGAAGGCACAACTTCTCATATTATGAAAGCTCTAGACAAGGAATATCCTTCAACATAATGATTTTTTTGCAGAAAGAATATCTCTTAATATTTTAATTTTCCACATGAAGTATATCTAAATGTAGTAACCCCAGACAAGATAGCTTCGCCCACACTTAAGTTCAACTAGATCATGCAATTTCACTTCAAGAGCAGATTGGATAGGGAAAATTGGCTTGTAATGTGGCTAACCAAATAGGATGTTCGTGGAATCTAAGTGATACAAGGATTAAATGTACATGGTGGGCCATTTTAAAAATGATTATCAAGAAAAGGGGGCTTTAAAACAAAAGAAATCCCTCAATCATTTAAAACAAAAGTTCCTCAAACCCTCAAGCTGGAATACGAATAAATCAAGTTCTGGTTAAATCAAGTATGATTTGGTTCAATCAAAAAGTGAGGTGAATGTAAAGAATATAAAAATAGTGTTTTATAATCTTCATAGGAATTTGATTTAAAATATAAAGATAGTGAGTTGTGGCATGGGATTCAAAAATTAGAGTACCTTTCCTAAAATTCCAAAATATGTGACCTCGAAAAAAAGTCGTGTTTCCTTTCATTTAAGCTTAGTTTCATGGGTTAAAGTTTTTTACATATGAAAATGGGTTTCAAATATGTCAAAGATAATTATTTCATCTCAAAAGTTTCAAAAACATATTTTGTTTTTTGAATATATGAAAAAAAATCCAAAACTATAAAGGTTCCCTCTCACAACTTAAATGATACAGTTTCCTTAATGCATTCAAATGGATTTAATTAGATTTGAAAAATGAATCACAAAAATCAAGAAACTGTAAAAGCGAGGTATGACCTGGTGGATTTTATTGATAAACTGGTTAGAGGAGTGTTATCTCCTCCACTAGATCTGATGGAATGGTCCTATAGAATATATTTAACATATATCCATTAATAGTGAATGACTCATTCTCTCCATCCTTCACTATATTCATATAAACAAAAGGATATGCATGAGTAACTATAAATGGACCTTCCCATCTGGAATGATGTTTACCTAGCATCATCATGAGTCTTTAGTTGAATAAAAACACTATGTCTCTAGGATGGAAGTATTTTGGTTGGATTATCTTGTCATGATTAACTCTAGTTCATTAATTGTATATCCTGGAATTTTCAAATGCTTCCATTCTAATTTCTTCCAACTCGTTCCACTGAAATCTTCTTTATTTTATAGCACTTTAAATATCCAAATTCATCTTTCTCACATACCAATAAGACTTATTCTCCAATTCCAGTAGAAGATGGTCGATTTTTCCATAAATGAACCTTTATAGACTCATTCCAATTGGGGTTTTGTTGGTTTTCCTATGAGCACATAGTGTGTCTTACAATATTTGGCACAATTCATTCCTATTTGTATTTACAGTCTTTCCCAATGTTCCTTTGATTTCCCTGTTGGACACTTCATCTTGCCCATTAGACGGTGGATTATAGAGAGTTGATGTTTTATGATGCCCCCAATACTTTTTCTGTGAAACCTTCATTATCCTATTACAAAAATGATTCCCTTGATCACTGATAAAGACTCTTGGAAATCCAAACCTACAAAAAAATTTGTCCTAACAAAATCACAAACAACTTTAGCAACATCAGTTCTGGTGGATTTTGCTTCAACCTATTTGGAAAAATAATCAACTACAAGCAAGCTATAATAATATCCAAATGATATTGGGAAAGGGCTCATAAAATCTATCCCCCAAACTTCAAAAAATTCACAAAAATTCAGTGGCTTTTTGGGCATTTCTTTTTTCCTTGAAATATTTCTTGAAAATTGACATTTTTCACACATTTTTCAAAATTCATGAGCATATTTGAAATGTGAGGGCCTATAAATTTCATATTCTAAAACCATAATGGCTATCCTTTGAGGTCCAAAGTGGCCTCCAAAAGCTAATTTTTTACAAAACATAAAGACAAAATCAACTTCAAATTCAGTTAAAACATGTTCTTACAACTTGGTCATTGTAAATCTTCCAAATTAATTTATCATCCCAGATGTAATATCTTGAATTAGATTTCATATTTTGAATTTAGTTGATATTTAAATGATATGGGATCTAAAATTTTACAACATAATTCACCATATCATCTTACCAAGGCACATCACCTTCAATCAAGTACAATTTCTCTTCTGGAAGGTTATCTATCAATGGTTCTCTATCTGGAATTCCCTCTTCAGTAGTGATGGGTAGTCTACTTAAGTGATTAGGCACTTGCTTCTCAGATCCCTTCTTTTATTTTATTTTTATGTTGAATACATGAAGTAGTAACATCCATCTCACTAGCCTTAGTTTAGCTTCTTCCTTCTTCATCAAGTACCTAAGAGCTCTATTATCAGAAAACAACATGACTTTAGTTCAAAATATATATGATCTAAACCATTATAAAGCAATGAAAGCTGCTAAAAACTCTTTTTTTTGTTGGGTAGTTGAATTGGGTTGCATCTATGGCTCTAAAGGAATATGAAATGACTTGTGGCCTGCCCTCAATTTTCTGTGAAATGACTACTCAAACTACTTGGTCTGAAGCATCACAAAGTAACTCAAATGGTGCTTCCCAATTTGGTGGCTGCATCACTGGTGGTGTAATCAATATCTTCTTCAATTCATCAAAGGATTCCATAAAATAACCATTTAGATAAAAATCATCATCTATCAAAAGTAATCTAGAGAGAGGGATAGAAATCTTACTCAAATCTTTGATAAACCTCTTATAGAATCTAGCATTTCCTATAAATGATCTATCATGATTCATACAAGTTGGGTATGGTAAAAAATCTATCAATTCATTTTTTTATTTACCGATTTCAATTCCATTTTTGGAAATGACATTCCAGACGAATATCCCTCTCTCATCCATGAAATGACACTTTTCATAATTCAAAATTATGATATTTTCAATGATTATTTTAAAAAAAATCCATATTTTTCAAACAATGGTCAAAATAATTTCTAAAAACTATGACATCATCCAAGAAAACCTCCAATAAATCTTCAATGTCATCTTAAAATAAACTTATCATAAACCTTTTAAATGTACCTGGATCAATAAAAAATACAAATGGCATTCATTTATATGCAAAAGTAACGAAGGGACATGTAAATGTAGTCTTTTCTTGATACTCGGGAGCAATAGGTACCTGGCAATAACCAGAAAATCCATCAAAAAAGCAATAATGAGTTCTCCCTGCCAATCTCTCTATCATCTGGTCAATAAACGGGATAGGGAAATGATCTTTCGGAGTGACTTGATTCAGCCTCCTAAAATATATTCATACTCTCCAGCTATTCTGAATTCTTATAGGGATTAATTCATTCTTCTCTTTCCCCACAATGGTTAGTCCAGTTTTTTTTGGATCTACATGGATGGGGAAAACCCATTGTGAATCTGATATGGGATATATGATTCCAGCTTCAAATATATTTTCAATCTCCTTCTTCACAACATTCATCAGGGTGGGACTCCGTCTCCATTGGGGTTGTCATACAGGTTTGGAATCTCCCTCAAGAAGAATTCTATGTGAGTAGATTTTTTGGTTTATTCCCAGGATATCACCTAAGATCCACCTTATTTCTTTAACATTCTCTCTCAAAAGTTAAATCAATGATTTTTCATAGGTTTCAGATAGATTCTTATCAATTATTAATGGTAATTTCTCTCCCTCGATTAGATACAAATATTTTAAATCTGTGGGGAGCGGTTTAATTCCAAATCAGGGAGATGGTCAAGAGATGAAACTATGTTAAGGTTATCAACTTCCAATGGATGGAAATCCAGAACACAAGAAATAATATCATCATCTTTATCATTTAACAAATCATCAAAGAAATCGTATGTTACCTCTCCCTCCCACGTGAAATTAGAATCTCCAGCAGTTTGGGAATCCACATGTTCATTGATATTTTGAATTAAAGAAGTATTACCTAAGGCTTAGAATTTATGGAGTATACCTAATTCTGCAATGGGTTCATAACCAATTCCTGGGAGAGTACAAAGAGTGAATGATCATCTGATGGGTGCCTCATGGATTCAAAAATATTTAGGTGGACACTACTATCTCCAAAATCCATGGTGAGTGTAACTTAATGGACATTGATGATTGTTTCGGAAATATTAAAGAATAAAATACCCTAAATGATGGGTGACTTTGATGGGCTCTTATCATCTTCCATCATTAGTATATAGAAGTCCGCATGGAATAAGGGATCTTGGACTTTCCCAAGGACATCCTCCAGAACTAATACTGGGAAAACAACAGATCTGTTTTCATGTTGGACCACAATAATTGTGGGTATGAAGTATCCCATATGCAAATAAGTGTATACTTAATGCGGAAATACATTAATTGAAGCACCTAAATCACACAAATAAATAGATAAATTTAAATAAACCATGGTGGATGGAAAGGAAAACATCCCCAGATCTAGGGATTTCGTTGGAAACTATGGTGTGATAAGGGTTGAGATGCTTCATCCCAACATGATCCTCGCATCCCATTAATGTCTCCTCATCTTGGTAAAAATATCCTTCAAAAAATTCGCATAAATTGTAATTTTTTTGAATGATTCATGCAGGAGGATATTGATTTCCACTTTCTAGAATGTGTTCAGAATTTCTTTTTGAAGTGCTTCCTCCTGCAAACTATTTGTTTCGATCATCCTTGATAAAAATTCTGAGGGTAAGTCTTTCTTCTCCCTTTTTTTCTTTAAAATGGTGTTTCTTGTCTATTCTTACTGGACCTAGTCTTCTCCTCCTCCCCTTTATTCTCTTCTTCTTGGTTCATTTTCACAGAATTTTTAGAATTTACAACATCATTCCCCCTTAGCCAAGGAGGTCTTATTTGGAGATTGATGGTGGATGGTGGTAGGAATTATTTTGCACTTCATGGTGTTATAATTCTAGCATTATCTCTTGCATTTGGGATTATTTGGGAAAGTAGTTTCATTGCATTTTTGTTTAGGAAGTCCATGAGACTATCGAACTTGTGGTAAAAATATTTTACATTGTCTTTCATCCCCTCAAACTCAGATTTCTACTATGGGGTTTGAATTGAAGGTTGTGCACTGGTGGATGGCTGCTCATAGGGTCTCTGGAAAGGGGGTTATTTTTGGTAAGATGCCTTGTTATATGATTTGTTTTGTTGAAATGGTTGTGGGTTCTGGAATGATTCTGGAATGGGGGTTGGTTTTGAAACTGATTTTGGTATGTGGGTCTAGCATGATTTTGTTGATTTCAATATCCATATTGGATAACTGCCTTTGTTGAGAGGCAGCTACAAAACATTCCATTCCCTGTATTTCAACACACTGGTCAGTGAAATGATCAAAAGATTAGAAAAAACCACATAACTTTGCCTATGATTGTTGTTCACTCACTTTTCTAAAGGAAATATGTCTCACTAAACATGTTATCTATTCAATCCTTGCTTCTAATAATGGTGAAGAATGGGAAGTTTTTACCTCATGAATATCTCATGTTCCAATACATCTTGTACCAAATAGTTGCGAGTTTTGAAAAAAATTCTCAATCAGGCCCAAGGCTTCTTCTGGTGACTTGTCAATCAAGGCACCTCCAGATGTTGCATCCAGAAGGTTTCTGTCATTATCCATCAAGCCTTGATAATAGAAGATAGGAATGTGTTTCTCCTAAATTTCCTGATGTGGGTAGCTAGCACATTACAATTTAAATCTTTCCCATTAATCATAAAGAGTTTATCCAGATTCTTTTCTAATGGTATAGATTTCCTTTCTAATGGTTGTGCTCCAGGAGGAGGGGAAGAATTGTTGCATGACGCATCTTACCACGTCATTCCAATCATTGAAATATCTGTGTTGTAGTTCGTACAACCATTCTTTGGCAGCTCCTTCCAATGAAAATGGAAACGCATTCCACTTTACCACCTCCTCCGCTACTCCTTGGGGTTTGAAATTGGAGCAGACATGTGCGAACTCTTTGATATATTTGTTTGGGTAAACACATACCCAGCCATAAAACATTGGGAGCAATGGAATCATGTTAGGTTTCATCTCAAAATCATTTTGTAATACAGGAATGGAAAGTTGATTATTCTGATTAAGGAACTGTGGTGCACAAATGTCTCTAAGGGTTTGGTTTTGATTTCCACCCATGATGGGAGGCTCCGAGTGAACACTTAAAGTTTCACATGAGTTTGAAAGACAAATTTCCACAAATTCAGATTGAAATTTAGGTTTTCTACGTTTATTTAATAAGTTTCTTTCATTTTTTGGTTCTATGGGAATATGATTGAGGTTTCTTACTTCAAGTCATGCAATAAAAGATAGAGAAAGAAAAAAATGTTAACAAAACTTCCCCGGCAACGACGCCTAGTTTTGACCCGAGCCTATTGTTGGGTGTTGAAAAAAAATTATATTTTATATGTTAAAATATAGTATAATGGTTAACCAAGTTTTTCTCTAGAGAGGAGTGCACATCAATCAAGTTTTTACCTTAAATAAGATAAAGAAGTGAGGTTGTGTGTTTTGGAAATTGGTTGATTTTTTAAAATACAAGAAGGAATCTTAACAAAAGAATGAAATTTAAGAAAAATATTGAGCCAAATCAATAATACAAGTGATTTAGACTATTATATGAGAAGGTTGATTAGTTTAGTGTTGTTTCTACCATTTTAATTCTATCATAGTTCCAATTTATTTAATTTTCTTTTTCTAAATTGATAAAAGTGAGATTCCTCAATCGATTCATCTCATTACCTTGGTCAAATAGTAATGGTTAGAATAAACCTTAATAAAATATTATCATGGTCTACTCTCTTTCCAATATGTGATATATTTATAGAAAATTATTAAATTATTTTAGGCAATTCCGAATCGGGCCTTGTTTATCCCAAACAATCAAGAATATGAACTACCCCTCTCACACGTACTGACGATCGCTGAGTACTTCACCACTAATCATTGATCTATTCCATTGAATATATATCAGAACCTAGTGAAGGGAGAAATTGATCATTGATCAAAGTAATAAAAAAACATTATCTAATGTTAAAATACAATTGTACATTATAATAAATATTGTTACATGAAATAGAAAATGATTTCATAGAAGAGAGAAAAGAATCTTAAAACAAGTAGTGCATGAACTGAATAGATAAAAACTGGAAAAACATTCATTCCCCAATCAATAATAATATTTACCCCACCATAGTAATGGTAACTGAGTTGATTGAGAAATAATAATTCATTAAAACTCTAAGAAAAACAAAATAGAGAAAACAAAGAGTAGAAACATTGATGCTCCAGAATCTGTCTACCAAAATATTTCCATTATTCTGCCCACAGACGCCCAAAACACACCAAGGTCTCTTTATAAAAAAATTGATCATATTGATGTTGGATATCGACCCAAAAATATCAATGATTTTGGGCTTGTGTAAAGGAAGATATGGTTAGATCATTGAACATGACTTTTTTGGGCCGCCAAATACTTTTCCAACCACTCTTATTTGACTATCTCAAAGGATACCTTAATGAGCTACTTTATTCCAGAAATTAAAGGTGAACATGATATATTATGTATTCAGTATAACCCTGATGGAATCAGCTCATTTAAATGTGTTTAGATCAATATATGATTTATTTAATGTTGTAAGGTCTACTCTGTCATCCGAAATATGTTTTCTAATTGATTAATTTTTCTGTGATAATCTATTTCGAATTAGGTCATAGAATAGTAGAAAAAAATGGATATCACAAATAAATTAATCCTAAAAAATGTATCACCTCTTTTGGTTAAATTTTATAAATGTTATTCCCAAAATACAGAAGATCCACAAAATTGTAAAATTTACAAAATTAACTGATTTTCACATTTTATCTCAAAACTCACCAAATATCCTAAAAAGTTGCAAATATGCTCCAATTGATTAATTGGTAGGGATTAAATCATTTAATAACATATGAATAATATTGAAAATACTATCTCTATCAGTGATACTTATGGAGTATATTTTTTTTAGACGGTGGGACCTTACCTCTTTTGCAAGATCCACTATTGCAGTATTATCACAATACCATGTGATAAGATCTTTAATGCTAGGTACCACAACACATTCCTGGAGAAAGTTCCAAAACTATATGGATTCCTTGGTTGTGTCACAAGCCTCTATAAACTCAGAATCTGCTGTAGAATCATTGAAAACTGGCTACTTTGACCTCTTCCATCTCACAGTTCCTCCTCTAAGATAGAAAACATATCCTGATTTCGACATCAGATTATTCTGATCTATCTAAAAACCGTCATCAGTATATCACTTTATGTCGTGTTCCTCATCTTCTCCTTACCCTAGGAACATATCCCTTTTTATTCTTAGATACATAAGGATTTTCTTAACAACAATCTAATTTTTTTCTCTTGGATCTTCTTGATATATACAAACCATGGTCAATGCATAGACACATCAAATCTAGTACATAACATGGCATAAATGATTGATCCTATCTCTAAAGTGTATGAGATCTTACACATCATCTATTTCTCTTTGTTTTTCAAAGAACACATTTTCATAGAAATATGTAACCCATGTTACACTGGAACCAATCCCCTCTTGGATTATTCCATACTAAATATCTTTAATGTATGTACTTTTATATAGTCCACAAAACCTCTTGGATCTGTCATAGTTGATATTGATCCATAAAATATAGTATTCTTCATCCTATGTCCTCCATGGAGAAGCACATGTTCAATGAATCCTTAATAGATTATAATATAGGTATATCATTTCTAATAAGTAATATGTCATCAACATATACTACGAGGATAATAACCACATTCCCATTAAAACTTTTGTAAACACATGAATAAAAATTATTATTAAAGAAACCACAATATTTTACAGCTGCATCAAAATGAATCTCAAAATGATTTTGATTCTTACTTCATTCAATAAATGTATCCTTGCTACTTGAAAATATTTTTGGCATCACCTGGATTCACAAGACATTCTGGTAGTGTCATATAGACATCTTACCCAAGGTTCCCATTATGGAATGTAGTTTTTACAAACATCTACTGAATCTCATAGTCATGGAAATATGCTATAGAATGTATGATTCTGATGGATTTAAAAAAGTAAAAAAGAAAATAGGTTTCATCATTGTCAATTCCTTATCATGGTTTAAAACATTTAGTAACTTGTGTTTCTTTATAGGTACTTATATTATCTTTGAATTACAGTTTCTTCTTTAATACCTATTTGCATCATATAGTCTCTACATCAACTAGCACATTAATGAGATCCCAAACATGGTTTTGATATAGGAATCCGTCTCAAAATTCATATCTTTTAGGTATATTTAATCTTTCAATCTATCTATTTCCTCCTTATAAGATAGAGTTTCATAATTGTCAATTAATAATGAGTCACCATCCTTAGTGACCAAAAATCCAAATCTGATTGGTTCTCTTTTCAATCTCGAGAACCTTTACAGTACTTGTGTTTCAATAAATTATTATTCCATGGGGCCCTGTAGAACCCATTCCTATAACAACTCATGTGTAACATGAAGATCAACCTTTTGGAAGTCTATCTAACTCCCACTATCATTTTTCAGGAATTTCTCTCTCTTAAGAAAGTCATTTTTTTGGCATAAATCACTTACTTGTCTAAGGGGTTGTATAGGTAGTATCCTTTTTTTTCATTGGGATTCCATATAAACATACACCTCATTCCCTGAGGTGAATGTTTGTTTCCCAAGAAGTCCATAACAAATGCCTCGTAACCCCATACACACATATGAGATAAGCTTGGTTTCATTGCACTCCATAACTCAAAGGGAATCTTGTTTTCCACTTTATTCAGTGCTTGGTTTATTATGTATTCCATTTTTTTTAATGAAAACCCCCAAAGGAAAATGGAAGATATCTAGGACTCATCATTAACCATACCATGTTTACATATTTATGGTTCCTCCATTCACTAACACCATTGCACTATGGTGTATAAGGTGGAGAGAGTTGAGATGGAATCCCAAACTACTACAGAACATCGAGGAACTCCTACTGAAGATATTCACCACCTTGAATGGTCTATAGACCTTTTACCCTATCCAATGAATGGTGGTTTGGTTATTTGTCCTTGTAAACAAGCATAACAACTATCAAGGGTTTTTATCTCAGAAGAGTCATAATAAAAATCTTGATAGAGCTTTGTCAAACGCTTCTCATTTACAACACCAAGACGGTGATGCCATAACTTTGAATTATATTAGTCATGTAAACATGATTTTCTATAAATTTCAAACATTTTTTAATAATTAAAGACATTAAGAGTGTTACTTATATGTTTCTTACCATAAAATATGTTTTCCATATAAATGAAACTACTTAAATTTAAAAATTTAAAAATAAACACATATGTATCTAAACATGACACATAAATCATGTTCCTGGTAACTATTGGTACATAATAAAAATCTCTGAAAACAAAAATCATTCCTATTGGTAATGAAATTTTGTAGTCACCAATGGCTAGGGTAGCTATCCTTGCTCCATTGGCAGCTCTCAGATCTACCACTCCATTGGAAATCATTCAAAATATACTTGGTTCGTACATTTGATATTTATGTGAACATAAGAGGCTATATCTAATACCTAATGCATAGAAATGTAAATATTTTACATAATAATGAATCCACATTTACCTTCCCCTTGCCTCTTGGTTTAGTTCATCTTCTAGTGTCCTGAATTTTCACATGTAAATCATTCCACCTTATTTTCCATAACCTACCTCCGAATCATCTTCCTTTTCTTGGACGATGCTCAAGATATTTAGACTAATTACAAGTCTTGGGCTCCTTTTTGTCATTATTCCTCATCTTATTCAGTACAATGATGATGGGATTGTCATGAACCATTTCCTTAACCCCTTGGTGAATCAAGGTCAAAAAATTTTGAATGGAAATTTTCATTATTGTTCATATTTTAATTAACAATAAAATTGGAGAAGGGTTTGGGTAATGATGAATGTACAAGATCTGTAAGAAAATCATCCAAGAATTTAATCCCTATAATGTTTATTCTTATAATATATCCAATAATCATGAATATATGACCCCCATATAGAATAGAATCCCCAATATTAGTTTTTAATAAATCATTGGAGATCTTGTATCTCTCTTGTCTCACATTCTCTAGATAGAGATCCTGATGGTGAGACATCATTTTATGGGCATCAATATCTTCATTCTTCTTCAAAATATCATTAGAAATGGATTATATCATAAAGCACTAAACATTCATAGCATCATTAATATTTTTTTCAAATCGATATATCTCTTCATAACTTTCCTCATAGCCATGTAAAATGATAAAGGTCCGTCCAACACATACAATTTCATTTCATGGCGAAGGATGAAATGTAAGTTACTTTGTCACTCTTGAAAATTAGTTCTGATGAGACGTTTCCCATATCATGTATGTATCATAATTATATTTTTGATGTAATTTTATCTCTATTTCTATAATATAAGATGAACACAATTTTAATACATTAATGGATAAATTTATAAAAAATTAATATTATATTTATTAGTCTCCCACAATTTTATTGAAACCCAATATCCGGGACCACTAAATTCTGAATATCCTATATCTTGGATTTCTAGGGGAAAGAATCCAAGTTTCTTTTCTCATTACTCTAACATTGGTTGGTTAAGAAACATGAATGGTTTTAGGTTGGAATTAAAAATTCCAACTACATTTACTCATAATTCCTTGATCTTCTTAGTGGACTCCCTAATATGAAAATCATTAATTTGGATTTCCTCAACCTTTTCCACTCAATTACAATAATTATTACTTTGGATATCAACCCTTGATGTCAACTAAGTTATGTCCATCCATATCCTAATGTTTGAATTACCCAATAATATAAAGGACTCTATCTTTTGTTGGTCAAGCACATTGAACCATGGTTCTATTCTAACCGAAGTAATGGATTCCTATAACGACATAATATTTTATTGAGGGATATTATCTTTTATGCGTAAATTGAAAATTATTATCACTATCATGATTTTGTTGATATTGAGTGGGATTTCTTAAGTGATTAATCATGTCTTATATAACATTTATGCATAAGATGGTTTATTATAGATCTGTCATGCATGATTGTTAATAAATTAATTATGTGATCTTGACAAGACATCCATAATGAAATAACCATACAACTGAAAAAAAATATAATCAAGGGTATGATCATGAGCTTATATAAATAGTTAGTTTATCTTGAGGTTGATAAACTAACCATTGACTTGGGGGAGAAATACCTTGAACGAATTGAGGTTCGTGTTTATAGATTTTTACCTATCAACCCTTGAATCTCCTTGGATTGGTATCTCCTCGGTTCCAAACATGAACCACCTCAACTATCTTGGGTGATCAATCCATTTCATATGGATTTTAATCACACAAATGTGAGGGGAATGTGGGTTTAGAGAAAAGAAACAATTAGAATGTAGGTTCTACATTATAATGAGGATAGAAGGCATGCATGCCAACAATTTTATTTAATAATAAATTAAATGAAACCAATCATATAAAAAGTTATGTTCTAGATTATGATCATCCACATGAATATAATGAATTACACATTTAATATACCTAGAATTCAATTCATTATCATTCTTATTTAAGATCAATCACACTCAAATCGATTAGTTATTATCTTTTATTAATCTATAATTTTATCTAATTCCTTATCTGAAATTTCATAGAGATTCTCATTAAATATAATTTTATGTAAATTAAATAAATTCATTTAAAATTAACCAAGTACATAAATGAACTATTGAGGAAGCTAGGTGAATACATATCTGATTCTCCCTAATATGTATTGTACTTGTATACTATTTTACACTTTTTACATACAACATACATGAATTATCACATACTTCCATAACATTGTACTTAACAAACGATTACATGAATTGCATGAATTGCATGATTTGTTAGTCATGTGTTGTGATTAAATGCATGTAGATTAACAACTAGTTATATAAATCATACATGATACATGGATTTGACCATTACATAGATATTAATTAGACATTTACATATATATTTGTATATTAAAATCTATCACATGGTGTGTCCTATATTTTTGACCACACGCAAGTACATGTCTTAAGAATTACATAGTAAAATAAATATATTTTAAATCAGTGTAACATGGTGTAATTACAAGATGTTTCAATCTGATATATATGATGTGTACATCTTCCAGAATCTATCCAAGGTATACGCATAGGGACTCAGTGTGTAAAGGGTACCCCAAGAACTTTTTCGAGTACACGACATGTCCAATGGGAAACATGCCATTTTGATTCCATGTTACATGGTCATTGGTCAGGTAGTCCATATATATAATAAACAACCCATATATGACCCAAAATTATTAGATTTCGTGTCCAATGGGCCACACAGAGTGTATTCCAGCTGACTGTGCACCATTTAATTCATTCCAACACACGTTGAATTAAATGTGTAATTAATATGGTAATTAATGAATAATCATGAATTTATTTTATAATCAATCTTGATGTGTTTTACCTGACTACACTGGATGTATCTCTGGTTACGTGTAATGTAGTAGGGTATTATCTAACCATTAACTTTATCACCTTCAGATGAGTTCCTCGATTTTATTTTAATCATAAAACTAATCATTTCTATTACATATAACCATGAATGAATAAGTAGATCTAATAGTTCAGATTAAAATAATTATTAGCCATGAATTAAACAACTAAATTTTAAATTTTTAAATCACCAAAATTTTTAAATAATTATTAACCAGTATATTCTCCCTTTAATACCTCTAGTAGGTTCGGAGAACAGTTGATTCATGGAAAAGTCAGTTCCCCGGTTTTATTTTTTCTTTAATTTATGATAAATTCGAGATCTATGAAATAATGAATGTCATCATCCATTGTATTGAATAACAGAAATAGAAAAATGATAATAATGTCTAAAAAACGTGGAAATCAACACAGATTTTTTATAATTAATTTAAATAGATAAAGAATTATCTTTGAGGAATTATTTCTTCATTGATGATTACAACAATAGATCTGTGGTACCCCGTTATTGTATTGTAGAAACAAAGTGTATATTTCATTTAAATGTGATCCACGGATTTCAAGGAATCTCTTGAAGTCACCAAAGGAGTCTTGGTGTGCCGACATAGAATATCCTTGTGATTTTGTCACCCGACTTGATTGCCTTGGGAATCGCTTTCAAAGCGTTCTCCGAGATTTGGTAGAGGAGGATTTCTCTGTGTTCTTTGGATTGTTATTGGAGAAGGGGTTTATCTAGGATTGAGAGGATTCTATAAGAATCAGTGCGAAAAACTAAACTGGGTCATAAAAAAAATTAAATAATTAGTTATTTATATTTTTAGGGTTAAAATTAATTAATTTCACAAGTAGCCTTATAATTTATTCAATTCTATAAAAACACTTTTTCCAAATAATAGTAGTAATATGATTATTTTTCTACATGTGATGAACTTAAAAATTAAAATCAAATATCATTTAATTAAATAATATTCAATCTTATCATTTCTCACTAGAAAATTAAACCCAGAATTCCATTCCTCCGCAATATTTTTTAGGCAGTGAAGAATGTATATTAATTTAGTAAATAAATATCACTGCCTTATTCTTCAATAATTAAGTAAATTTAATATTCACAAAATAGAAAATAAATATTTATTCAATTTTCTACCACATATATGAATAATATTTATTCAACCTCTTAAATAAAAAATAATAATATATTATATAACTGAGATTCTGGATACACTTAGTGTGTGACCCTCTACATATTTTTCTCAGTGGCACTAGATGAAGAAGCCTAAATTCTAATTTTAATATCTGGAAACACAACAATGAACCCATAGAGAATGAAGTTAATGTCACAATGACATGTCACCTCATACGAAATCATACAATGTAATATAATCCCGTTATCACAATATCACTCATTGAGTTGGTTGCCTGCCAGTTTCATCAACCTATGTGCACGAGACCTCTTTCATTAACATTATAAAAAAGAACATGCCTATTGAACACCATTTCCGTGAATTTATTTAGGTTATATATTATCCATGAATAGGCCTGAGATATTAATTGTCATTAATAAATAGAAGGGACAAATATTTTCTCTAATTATTAATTAATGTAATATTACTCATGACACACTAAACATATCCTACCTCATCGCGGACATCTTTTATCATAGTTTTTGTCAAAACATAAAATTATATGACTCATAAAATCCATTAATAATAATAATAAATTATAAGGACGAATATGAACATCTGCATATAGGAATATCCACTGACACATATAATTGTGTATTTCCTACTGGAGGATACTGTTATCATAATATCCAACTAGATATTACCAAGGTAGAACACCATGGGAAGGTGCCTCAAATTCATAAGAGTATCCACCCTTATAACAATTATCAATTGTTTCCCTCAAATTATATCATCCAACTATAGAACATATATTCACGAATAGGGTCCTAGCACTTTTTGGTCCTCATCAAAGTGGGGAACTTCTATGACATTTTAGTGTGACAACTACTCTTATGACATAATCACATACTATTTCATGCAAACGAACAATCATGACATGATAATTATTTTATTAATAATCAATGTAATGAATACATGATTATCATAAACTACATAGAAGTTAATTCTAGGGAACCAACTCCATCAATATTAAACCATATATGATTTTGTGCCATTTGATATTAATAATAGTGGTATTTTTTGTGTGTAATAACTAGATCACTGATAAATATTTTTTTAACAACTGAGAAATTAATATTTATCATCACACACTATCTTTTTCTACTTATCCACCTCAATATTTATCAAATACCAAAATAAATAGTTAATTTAATATTTATAAATAAAATAAATATCCAATCCACATTCTTTAGAATAAATATATATTAAATAATAATCAAAATTATTCATAGTCTTTTGAATATTTGTTTTTTAAATATAAAAATAATTAAATAAATTATTTAATAATGAATATGTAATTATTTATTGAGTTAGGGATAATATTTTTCATTAAAAAATCCTGAATAAAAATATTCATGTATTTTTATAATAATATTTTTCCAAAAATTAAATTCAAATTTAATTAATGTTGAGGTCAAGAGAAACACTTTGTATGATACCAAATAAGATACTTTATCTTGGGAATTAAGTCTCCTTTCATAAAGTATATTATTATTGTTTATAAAAGTGTCAAGGAAATAGATAAATATATATTAATTTGGTGACATTGACTATATAAAATGAGCACTCACAATGTAATATAATCCCCTTCTCATAATATCAAATCAAAAAGGTTTCATAGTAGTGTCATCAACCTGTATACTTGAGATGTATTTCTTTGACTATATAAAATAAACTCATTATTACACCCTAACCATGAAATTTATGGTGACGATTTTATTTCAATCAAAGGCCTGATATATAAGCTTCTATAAATATGGAAGGAAAAAAATCATTCCTTGAAATTTCAATTAATGAAATATCATTCATAATGTGCCAAAATTCACCCTACTTCTGGTAAATATATGGGGTCTCCATTTTTAATAATAAATATAATTTTACATGTCATTAAATGAATTAATAATTATATTAATGTCTAAGGATTAATAAAAACAATCAAAGAATAAAATATTTGATGACATATAAACATGAAAAATTCCCCCTTGCGGATTGGTTCTCAAAATCACCCATCATGGAGATTACCAATTGTGAACTTCAAGAGAAAATGTATAATCTGTTTAAGAGTAATCACATATGAAAGTCAATATACAATGTTCCATATCGTAGAATTATATCTGACCATATAATTAATATTTAATAAATGTCATTATAGTGTCAAAAGGTTCTCATCATATTAGGTATCTATGTTGATCTATTTTGATGCAACAGATATCATTGGACATTACCACATTAAAATTATATAGAATAATTTTTAATATGTGATAAAGAGTTTATATTAAAATTAATTTATTTGAATATACATATAATCAAAAGTACATTGTATTTTTCTCTTGGGAACCAACCCCAATAGAATCTCAATTTCACTAGAACTAAATTTTAATTATTGGTTACTTATACCATGTTAAACATAATTTCGATGTGTATAGACACAAAAAATGATCTTATATCTCTTCCACGACTAGTGTTTTTAATACCATATGCTTATCTGAAAAATCTACTTACTGTATAATTATTACCTCAAGAAAATCACTTTAACAGTCATATGATCGAGTATTCATCACATATTCCCATGTAATAGTCTTGAAATTCTAACTAAGTCCATATCCAAATATTATCATAATAATGATAAAACACATTTTTTTTATAACCCAAAAATCAGAAAAGGGAAATTCAAAATAGCTTCACAAGATGCTTGAAACGTTTCAACAAACTTTGATACTACAAATGTGGAAACCACTGGATAAAATAAGAATTTATTTCATATTATCTTTTCCTTATATATGATACTAGATTAAACTGAACTAAGTGAATACAAGTTTCAAATTCACTTGATCACTAGTATTCTCAAGTCTTTAGACACCTAAAAATCTCTGAGTTCTAGTTTTCCATGTACCGTTGAATAGTTATGATTGTTAGTGGATGCAATTATATTCAGACTATTTGATATTCAATTATTGTACATCAGTAATATCATAAATTTTTACAAATCTTGACATATGTATTAAATTCTTAAACCGTAATCTTGTGAATTATTTTAATCTTAATAGTATCTTCCTATTCTCATGCATGTTAAACTTGAAGGATTCTTTGCCAACAAAATTTTAGTCCAGAATTATTTTAACATATATTTCTCAATAATTTGTTAATATATATACTACAACTACATTTATAAAACCCACAGATCTATCTTGTAAATATTATTCCCCAGAACCCAGTTTATACTTTAAGTTATACTTGAAGAAATTCATTTTTGGTCATAATAGACGGAAAAGATACAATACTTTTTTCTAGATGTTATCAACATATAAATCATGTAAAATTATAGTACACCCACTAACTTGTTAGAGACATGTGTCAATAATACATTCCAAATGAATATTCTATAATCACTTTGCATGATATATTCATAAATGAATTTATGTAATATTCAAATCATATTATCATTTATTGATGTCGCAAATCATTTAGGTTTCTTCCTTATTAAAATATCCAAAAGGTCCTCCTTTTGGTCATGTCACATAGACATATTCTCTGAGGATTCCTTTGAATAAGGTATTCTTCAAAATCAATAACCCAATTTGATGATATTCAAAATAATATTTTATAAGGGTATGTAATAATTATTTTTAGTTAATATGATTGGTGTATAGTTTTTTTAGACTAAACTTTTCAATAATAAATTATTCTTTATTAGAACCATCTTATACCATACATATTTATTTGTTCTTGAATAATCACCAGTTGTATCATGTCTTAAAAACATTTAAAACATGGAGTCACTAATTCTTGATAAATGTAGTCCATTACATGAATTTATTCATACTTTGCATTCTTATCAATTTCACATTTAATAATTCATGGTAGTAATATTTATTCTTAAATAATAATATATGCATCACCCACTATAGTGAATATAAACCACCACTTTGGTTATATACTCTTAACCAGTATGTGTCTCAGGAACTACTTTTACTGCTATGCCTGGTGGAGTCCAACATTCCCATTAAAACCCATGTTAATCTAGATACATAACCCATAGAAGATAAGTCTACTCTAACTATCCTAAAATAGATAAATTTGATTTATTGAAAATTTTTTAGTATTGAATGGACTTTAATTTCTTTAGTGGATATAGGATCATTAACATAGATGAACTATAGTGTTTGACACTTGTTTTTTTCTAAAGACTTCTTTAAACAAATAGTTTTCAACAATAATATATGGTAGTTTCCTAATCTATTCATATCACATCATAGTTGATACGATACCTATTAGATTATATAGTTGGAATATGGATATTTTTTCACTTCAATTTGGGAAACATGTCTTAGAAAAAACTATTGATGGTTTGAAATAAATATAAAACTCATCATTGATATTCCTTTTACTATTTTAAATATATTGATTCATGTCAGGAAATGTGAGTATGGGAATACCATTACACAATATCTATTATCAATAAATAATAATATAAGTTATTCTCTGATACTCCAGCTTAGAGATTCCAAAATATTTTTTAAGTGTGCTCATTTAAATCGTGAATAATTTCTAACATTTATTAATGGGATATCATTAAGTATATGGAGTTTTCTTAAGATTTAAAAAATTTCATGTTTCCATGTTGAACTGTATCATGAATTATCTATGGATAATTTTATTTATGAAGGTTTTTTTAGAAAATTGATTAGTATTTTGTCTTTATTTCCATTATCTTAGCTCAATTAAGACAAATACGCTTTTATGTGTATAAGAATGTAAAATAGTACCAATTTTATATTAATAATATTTTTACTTCCACAACTGGGTAATGTTCTTATTTTTTATAATCACTATTCATTATAATGGATATCTATGATTTAAGAGTTAAGTGAGCCATTATTTTAGTGTTGAAGTATCTTAATAACGTTTATTCTAAATGTGAAATAATGTTTAATTGTGCCTACATTGACGCAAATAAAAATAATTTGGTAAAAATTATTAAAAAATGAATCAATTTATTTTAGATATGAGATGTAGTGATCACCCTTTGGATGACATAGGAACCCCCATTTCTCAGATCCTTTTGAGTTCACCCTATATCCATTCTATTCATGCTCATTTCTTATATTTAAATACATATATGTTATAAAGATATTGTATTTAATACACAAGTGGTGAATAAAAACATGATATATATACATTATGTTGATGCAACTAATATCATTTTCAATTCATAGTAATTTATTTTTGGGATCCATTCTTTCCACAAAATAATCAAATAGCCTCATGTTTATTCTTCTTCTTTTGAATATTTTTTATCTTTGAAGGATGTTTTAAAGGATATTTTCATGTTATATTAGACGTGTGATCTTCACCATTTTCATTAAAAAAATTACTATATGTGTTGTAAAAAACCAATCCTAATATACATGGTGAAGTATGCTCAAAATATTCCTAAGTGACTAATCCATTTCGTTCATTTTGGATTAGATGGATAAGGGTTACCATGGATGTAAGGATAATATAATAATATTAACATGTAGATTTTAATCCAAGTGAAATCCTAATTTCTCTAAATGATGAATATAACCAATAATTTTTAAACCATGATAATTATATATGTTCCCTTATTTTATTTTACACTAATATAGTTCATTAAAAAAATTATTCATTTCATATCCTTCATTCTCTTTCTCATGAAAAATAAGATGAGATATTCGGGTGTGAGAATACATATAGTTATATTTTTATCACCAAATCTACCTATAGAGTTGATAATATAAAAAACTAATATTGGAATGATACTCTATAAATCTCTTATTGGTATCCTTTTCATCATTTCTCACCCAATCGGGTGGTATAATAGGAATATGGTTTTCTAATACATATTATAAAAACTATAATAGTAATGATTCACATAAATGATTATACAATATCTATAAATTTGTTTTTCTAAGGATATACTAAGGCAAACCCGACCCAAGAAATTCTAGAGCAAGTGCCTACTACCATTATGTTTCCATAGGATAAAATGTATTGCATCTCAAAGGATTGATCAGTTTAGTATTCTTGGTAAACATGATTCATATAAGAGAATTTTATAATAAATGAAAACACAAACTATAACATTTATTTCAAAAATAAATTTATTCCATTTAGCGCATACTTGCAGATATTTCTTAGAACAATTCATAGAATTCTTGTAAAAGGAAACAAAATAAGGATCTGCTCAAACTCTCAATAAGGGTTAAGTACAACATATGAAATAATGAATCTATGAGTATTCTAGTATGGAAAGGAAAATAAATGAATGGAAATTCCATGTAATTTATAAACTAATAACTAATGAGTTAACATTGTGGAAAGGTAAATAACTATTTACACATTATTTTTACTAAACAATATAAGAATTAAATGCTTCAATATATTTTTTTCGTAGTGAAAATACTCTGGATAATAATATATGGAATGAAGAAAATGCTTAATTATTAGATGAAATGCATTAGTAACATTAGCCACTATAATATCAATACTTATTCTCAAGTTATTTTATGTCCGTGGGTAGAAACTCATCTGGTTCTATTTGGAATCAAATTCGAAGGGTTTGTTGCAAGCTGATTTCATCTCATGAGACTACCAATGGATTGAGGGTCTTATTTCCAATGGTCCCCAACACTTATAGTCCATTGCCAAATAATTCTTCATATATAGAATAATCTATTTAATCCATAAACATTTTTTCATATCAAATATCCATATTGAGTAAAGAATAAATATTTATCAATATTTCCCAAGACAATCAAATAACTATCAATATAAAAACAGAAAGTAGACATGTTACAATATTTTGGAAATAATAATACACATTATAAAATTATTTTTATGTTAAAAATAAATATATTTAAAATCGTAAAAATTATTATAATAAAGTTTTTTTTTCATGATAAATTTAACAATCAGAAAAGGAATTGAAATTATAAAATAACTTTTATCACAAGGTAATTTTCAATTCAAGACCACTTGAATGAGGAAATTAAGTATGAACCCGAGAAAACAGTTAATTACGAGTCTATAATGATATTAAATTACAAAGGGGAAGAAGATAAACCACATCAAGTTGAATTGGTTCATTCAAACAAATAAGTCTCAATGGAATGTAAATTTAGATGAAATCCCTTACATTACACTTCCCTGTGGTTGAACGTTTTTTAGCCTCCTATATAATGGTTTTATTTATGTTATTAACTTTTTATATAAAGATAATAGTATATAATATATTATAAATTATCCTTTTACAACATCTTATTACCAATTTATTAATAATGATTCAACATTTTCATCATTTTGTGTGTTGATTTCCCTGTTTTCTAAGTATGTTTAGACATGTTATTTTTTCCTTTTATGTAGATCATGATTTAATAAAATCAATAATTTAAACCTTGATTGAAATATATTATATATTTAGAACATATTTATTTATAATAATCCATAATATTTTGAGATAGAATATTAAATACACCGTTTATTGAGACGGTAGACCATACGTACACATAAACATTGTTTTTATTTTCTAAAAATATTAAAAGAATGAAAATTAAATGATATATATAAATATTATAATTCTAGTATAAAACTTATGTCATATATTTTTAGTAAAACAATCCTTAATACATCAGATGTATAGTGTCATTGAATGACATCGCTTTGAGGAGGTGGTAGCCCACACGTCCACATGCGATGTTATCATATTCCCACAAAATAGAAAGAATGAAGGTATGCGTTATATAAGAATTATAAAATGATAATTAAATTATAAATATCATAAAAATAATACATAAACTATAAATCAATCATTGTTACCAACCTTGAAATGTTTCAAAGGAAGAAAGAGTGGCATTGGTTTTCACGAAAACAGAGTGCCAAACACCGGAACGAGGACTATGTATCCCATTTGATGGAAGCATGTGAAATTGTAGGTCATACAATTAAGATAGAAATATCTCTGTATATTTTGGATAATTATGTTATTATATAAAAATTAAATAATAATAATTTAGGTTGCGAAGAACGGAATTAAACAAAAGACTTCATTAAAGAACATTATCTCTTCTTTGGAAAACATCTTTTGGTTTATACCAAAATTCATCTTTGGATTTATTTTTTCAATAAGTGGGGATTATATGATTATGATAGGTATTTTGTGATATTATATGAATATGAACTGTATGAGAAAAATTTCTTCATAGGGGTTAAGAAGTGGGAAGTGTGAATGGACTTTTATTGGGTAGGTGAGTAAGAATCATGTCAATACCAAAAATGTAAACACTATTGGGAGGTCTTCATTACGTGATGTTCTTATAAAATGATATATAATTTATTTGATGGTAATTATAATTGATCCAATTTGATAAGACATAAAATAAATACATTTTTAAAATATTTTACTCTTGAACACCTAGAATTCCTTAATTATATCATTTTGGTTTTTCATTAAGGTAACTAGATTTCTAATTTATTCCATTCATCCTTTATAAATAAATTAAATTCATAATAATTAGAAAATTTAGACAAAATTATTATAAATATTAAATCCAAATTATAAAATAAAAATCTCATGTGTGTTGGAAACAAAATTTAACAAAAGACCATGTAATGCGTAAAAACATTGCATTAGTCCAAACCGTGCTGACCATATTTTAACTATTTATTGGTCAATATTTACATTATAAAAAATAAATTGGTCCAATAATTTACAATATTAAATATTTATTATAATTTTAAAATAAATTTAAAAATATAATATTTTAATTAATTTTAAAACACTTAATAAAATATCATTAGTTTTAAAATAACATTAATGTCAATTTTGAAATATATTTTTTAATTTAAGATTTAAAAATGTCATGGAAATAATTGAATTTAAATATATTAAGTTAAAATATGTGTATCATGATATATGAATCTAAAAAATAATAGAACACAATAATTCATTCTGTTAACACCACTTTTAAAGTTATTAGTTTCATTTATTTTATTTTATTACTAAATAAGAACCCATGTGTCAGTGTTTCTTAATAATTTAATGCAATTATATCATCTATTGAAGTTAAATATAAGTTATCATTATGATAAAAACTCATTAAAATTTTAATCTAATACATATAACTAAACCCATGAGGGTTTTCTCCTATTCCAAAGCAATATAAAAATAAAATGAAAGGTACTTTTTTTCTTTTTCTTAACTTATCTTATTATATGGGTCACTTTCATGGAATAATGTCTTGAAAACTTGTAAAGTTTTAGAATAATTTCATAAGGGTATAAATATTTCCATATAATGGATTTTGGACAAGTTTTGGGTCATTTTTACACCTTGTGAATAAAGATTAACTACTAAGAAAACTCATTTTTTTACCTTTAGCAAAAAAACATCAATTTTATTTCCATTCACTAATATTTTAGGTCAAAAAATAAGTAGACCATATTAGAGATTATAAATTTTTCTAATTTCAAATATGAAATCCATTTTTACAAATTAAAATCTTATAAATGGTAGAAATTAATTTAAAATTAATCCCATATATAGGATGAGAATGCGGGTTTTTAAAGTTAAAATGTACATAAGTTTTAAATGATTTTATATCAAATTAAAATTTGAAATTATTTCCAAATAAATAAATTATATTAAATGATTTATAATTTCTAATTATGCTATAAAAAAATGCAAAATATTATTTAACCATATAAATTATTTTGATGAAAAAGCAGTTATCAATTAAAATTCATTATTTTTCTCTATTCATTTAAAATAGAAACTTCTCAGACAAATACCAAAAAAATCACCCTAAGATAATTTTGACATTATAAATTTAAAAATAAGTTTATTTTATAAAATTAAAATTATAAAAATATAAAAATTAATATTTAAAATTGGCTCATCATTAAAAGGCAGTGAAAGTGCCTTTTAAAAAATTACATTTTAAAGCACAAATATGGATTTAATATTTTCTTATGCCTATTAAATATATTGGATGACTGTAGAAAAATTAGAATTTTGTTTGAAAATTATATATTTAGTCTTATTTATAACTTCCAAAATAATTTCTATTTTATAACTACCACATTAAATAATTATATTAATAGTATATTGTAGTTCGTTAAACATTATTCATCCATGGGATGCAAGGTATTAAAGAACTTATTTCAGGAATATAATGAAATATAAATTAGTGTTGAGTGAAATTAAATATATCAATAAAATTTAATTTTTTCTAAAAATAAAATATTTTAATGACTTAGGATGTTACACACTCCCTACCTTAAATAAACTACATCCTTATAATTCAAACATGATCTTGGTAATCGAGGGTTTCATATTTAAAATACTATTACTGAAAAACCTACCTCATAAAAGGGTTATTAAAATATGCTATTACAAAGATATAAAGATAAGAGAGAATTCTATATAGAATAACATATAACTAGGTTTCTACATATAATAACATTAGTGGAAAGTCTTTATATGAACATAGAGGAGAAGTGTTAATATTTATAGAGTGATTGAGGTAATTGATCACACGAAAGTGAGTTTTAAATGGAATATTGGGGAGATAAAAACCTTAGATATTAGATTATTCATAAGCCCATGAGTTCGACAAAAATTATTGTATTTTGATAACATTTTTTATTTGAAGACCATTCATCCTGATGTTGAGTAATTCTTTCACATTCTAATAATATAAGGAAATATGATTACTTGATATGTTTCTATAAAAAAAATTCCATCCTTTGGTATTTTTTAGATCAATTTCCATATAATTGATTATTCTAAAAAATATATATCCATGAAATATTTGTTTATACCTTAAACAGTAAAATTCACATTTAATAGATCATATGATCCATAAAAGACTGAAAAGAATTTGAAAATATCTATAACTATTTCCAAAAACCAATATGGTTAGTAAATTAATGTAAAACATCAATGATAATACTACAAGTTCAACATTAATATAAATTTTTCAAATTTTTTTAACTAAAAACAATGAAATATTAACTTAGACATCTAGTAGGCTAGTGGTAGGCTTGAAACTCTTATCAACCTTCGGTCATGGGTACAAGCCCCATGACCTTTCAAGATGCGACATGTTTTCACTTGGCAAGAAGGTTTTTCATTTTATGAAATACATTAATATATTTCTAATAATTTTTCTAAAATGTTTGATGGATATACATGAATATAAATTAATAAACATTTTACTACAGTTTTCGATACAACAATATTTTTAAAAAATCCAATTATCTTATTGGACTATTATTATAATTTCATTAATGATCATATAAAACCTTATTGTTATCAATACCTTTAAACTTATTTTTATACAATATAAAGTACTTATTCCACAAAAAAAAAATTTAACAATAATATATTCTTTAACTAAATTATCTAAAATTTAATTTTTCTTTGAGAACTAAAATTACATGAAACCCAAAAAAAGAGATTTGTAATACATTGAACTTATGATCATCCTTATTCTAAAACTTTTGTGATGGTATCTATAAATATTATTTTAATGAAGGCAAATGTGATTAAATTCTAATTATCAAGGTCTATATTAGGGTTATGCTCACCAAATCTATGTTTTCCTAATTCTAGTTCCCAAGGATTTTACAAAATTTTCTATGATACCAACTATATAGAAGTTGAAACCAAAACCCAGGAGATAGTTTTAAATACCAATACATTAGCATATTTTAAAAACATCACATCACAAAGCATCGATCCATTTAGTATCCTTGGAAAACAAGATACATACATGAATCTTGTATTAAAAATGAATTCATGAATTGAAAAATAATAATTTTCAAAAATAACTTTATTCCATCTAGAATATCCTTTCATATCATTCTTATATTACTTCATGTAATGTTTTGGAAAGGAAACAAATAATTATGAGCTCTAATGCTTAGTAAGGGTTATGTAAAATGGAAGAAATAATTAATCATTCGGAATAATCGACATGGAAAGGTCAATAATTTAACACACAATATGTGTAATTTATAAACAAATAAGGAAATGTGTAAAAAGTATGGAAAGGTAAATAATTTTTTGCACATTCCATTTAATAAACAATCTAAGAATGATGTGTATCCATAGATTTTTTATTGTGAAAAGCTTCTGGATAATAATAACAAAAATGGAAAAACTGATTAATTATCAGACAACATGTATCATTAACACGAACTACTACACAATAAAGACCTATTCTTAATAAAATTTAAGCATGTGGGTGGACACTCGTATGATTTTGTTTGTAAACAAACTTAGAGGGTTTATCGCCAATTGATTTAATCTCATGAGACTACAAATACATTGATGGGTTAATTTTCTACGGTTCCTAACCCATGTATTTCATTTAAAAATAATTCCTAATATATATATTAATCAATTTAATCCATAAACATTTTTCCATATCAAATGTCTTTATTAAGTAAAGAATATATAATTATTCTTATTTTCCCAGATAATCGGATAACGTTCAATGTAAACACCATATATGAACTTAATATACATATTGCGAAATAAGAATATCCATAATACAAAAAATTTTATATTAGAAATAAATATAATTTTAAATGAAAAATGTTTACAAGAAAGATATTTTTTTCAAGAGAAAGTTAAAAAATCACAAAAGGAATTAAGATTTTGCAATAAATTTTACCACTTGGAAATTCCCTAGTAAAAAATCATTGGATGAGATAATTCAAATGGAAACATAAAATACCATGAAGTATGATTGAATCATGACACGAACTGAAAAGTTGGTTGTATATTTACCACATCAAAGTAAATTTGTTAAAAATAGCATATAATTCTCAATGGAATATAAATTGAGACGAAATTCATTACCTCACGCTTCCATTGTGTTGAATGTTATTTAAACTCCAATATAATGGTTTTATGTTTATTATTAGCTTATAAAATCACCATAATAATACTTATAATATTTTATATGACCCTTTTATAAAATATTATTACTAGTTCATTACTAATATTTCATTATTTTCATCGTTTCGAGTGTTAATTACCTTGTTTTCCAAGTATGTTTTCACTAGGTATTTTTTGTTACTTTTATATAGATCATGATTTAGTAATGTTTATAATGTAAAAAATAATGTAAATATCACATATATTTTTTATTTATGTATTTATATTAATCAATAATTTTTGGACATGAGAAATGGAATACACTGTTTATGGAGGAGATAGGCTATACGTACACATGGACATTGTGTCCATATTATTATCAGATAAAAAGAATGAAAAATAAATGGAATATGTGTATATTATAATTATAGTATCATTATTATTTCGTATATGTCACATATTTTTATTAAAACCACCCTTAATATATTCTAGGTATAGCATGAATGAATCACATCACTTTGAGGTGGCGGTAGTCCACACATCCACAAACGATGTTATCATAATCTCAAGAAATGGAAAGTATGAAGGTATGTGTTATATAATAATTATCAATTCATAATAAAATTTTAAATATCATAAAAATAATACATAAATAATAATTCCATTATTATTCTCAACCTTGATGGTTGGAAATAGTAGAACGAACAACATCGGTATGCTAGGCAGTAGTCCGCCGTACACACGAAAAATTATTGTGTATAATATTTGATGGAAGAGTGTGAAAGTGTTTTTTTGAAGTTAAACTAATAAAATATAATTCCATTTATGATACTAAGTTTATTATAGAACCATTATTTAACAATAATTGAAGTGGTGGAGAATGGAATAAAAAATAGTTTGTTGAAGAACATTACATCTTCATAGAGTAACTCCTTTCAGTATATGCCTAAAAAATAAACTTCAATTTCTATAAGCACAAATTAAGGATTCTAGGATGAAGGTAGGTATGTTGGGATATTTTTTAGTAAGGGTTTGGATGATCCAAATGGCTTGATATGGGTGAAAAAGTGAGAAGACTGAACTCCCTTTTATCTGGGAGGTGAGTGGAAAACATGTAAATAACAAAAAGAAAAACAGAATTGGGACGTCTCCATTACCTCTCGTGCATCCAAAATTAAAAATAATGGATTTTTGGGTAATTATGTACCAACCATACTCACAACACATAAAATAAATTCATTTTTTAAAACATTTTGTTCCTTAACTCCAATGTTTCCTTATTTTTTCACTTTTTGTTTTTATTAAGGTAACTTTCCTACTAAAATATTTAATTCATAAATTAATCCTATATTACAGATATAATTATTATAAAATTTATAAAAAATAATTTATAATATTAAATAAAAATTATAAATTAAAAATATCATGTGTTTTTGAAATTAAACATAACCCGATGGCATGTGACGAGAAAAAACACTACAATAACACTGACCATGCCATCAACATTTCTACTATTTGGGGTCAATATATTCAATATAAAAGATCAACTGGTTCAAAAATATAATATATTATATATTTATTAACATTTTATAATAAATTTACAAAATATAGTATTTTTAGTAGTTTTAAATAATTTAATAAAATATCATTTAATATAAAATAACATTAATGTAAATTTAGATATAATTTGTTTCGTTTAAATTTAAAAATAACAATGAAATAATGGGATTTAAATATATTAAGATATAATCTATGTATCATTATATATTCATAAAAAAATATATGACATAACAATTCATTATATTACCTCACACTCAATGCTGTTTGTATCATTTATTTTATTTAATTATTAACTAAATAATCCATATTTTGGGGTCTTTTATACATTTCAAGTAATTATATAATCTCTAAAATTTAAAGACAAATTTTTATTATTATGAATGAAACTCATTTTCATTTTAAAATAATATATATATAAATAATCCCATGTGGTTTTTTATCCCTATTCCAATATAGTATAGATATTAAAAGGGAGAAATGTATTTTTTTCTTTTTCTTAACTTATCTTATTATATTAGTCAATCTCATAAAATAGTGTCCCAAAAACTCATATATTTATTTAATAAGTTAATCAGGGTATAAAATATTCTATATAAGGTATTTTGGAAAAATTTGGGTCATTTGTACACCTTAAAATTTAAGATTAACCACTAAGTAAACATGTTTTTACCTTAATCACAATAATTAAGTTTAATTGCCTTCACTAATATTTTTAGTCAAAAACTATGTTTACCATATTATAAATTATAAATTATTATGATTACAAATAGGTAATTAATTTTTCTAAACTAAAATCACATAAGTGGTAGAAATTAATTTAAAATTAGTCTCGAATATAGGATGAGAAAGAGGGTTTTTAAAGTGAAATTGTTCAGAAGTTTGAAATGTTTTCATATCCAATTTTAATGTGAAGCTAATTCCAATATACTTAATTTGAATAATTTATTTATAATTTATATTTATATTTTAAGCAAAATATAATTTATAATTTATCCATATAAACTATCTATATGAAAATTAAAATCAATAAAAATTCAGTATTTTTCACTATTCATCAAAAAAATAAAAATTCACAGAAAAAATACCTACAATTCACCATAAGATAATCTTTTAAGTAAAAATTAAACAAATTAGTATACTTTATCAAATAAAACTTATAAATTTTAAAAATTAATTTATAAAATATCTACATCATTAAAAGGTGGTGAAAATTCCTTTTAGAATATTTTTTAGAGTAAATATGGATTTATTTTTTTCAAATGCCTATAAAATCTATAGGATGATTGTAAAAATATATATAGTTGTGTGTAAACATAATATAGTTTGTTCTATTCATAACTTCTAAAATAATGGATATGAAATAACTAACATATTAAATAGTCATATTAATAGTATATTTTTGGTCATTAAAACGTGGTTTTACATGTAACTAAAGATATCAAAAAAAATATTTAATTCCATATAATTAAAGCTAACAGGGTATTGCATGAAATTAAAGCTATAAATAAAATTAAAATTTTTCTTGGAGTAAAAGATTCTAATGTCTTGGGGTGTTACAATATCCCCATCATAAATAAATTGTGTCTTCTCAATTCAAACATGATCTTGGTAATTGATAGTTTGATATTTCAAATACAATTGTTAGAAAACACGCATATTAAAAGGGTTAATAAAATATCTTCTTAATATGGGAAGAAGTTAAAAATAATGTTAATATGGAATAACATATAACGAGTTTTCTTAATTTGAAAATTTTAAGGGAATGGGATGATATGAATAGTGAGGAAAACGGTAAATATTAATAGAGTGTGATTGAATCCATTCATCACAAGGAAGTGAGTTGTAAATATATGATTGAGGGGATCCAAACCATAAATCATTTATGGTTTAGAAGACCATAGGTTCAAAAAAATGAAGGTATGTGAATAATGTTTTTAATTTGAAGACCATTTTTCCTAGAGTTGATAAATTTTTTCACTTTTTACGAATATAAGGAAATATGCATACCTGATATGTTTCTATAAAAAATCATCATTTGGATGTGATTATATTAATTTAAAAATAATTGATTATTCTAAGAAATATATATCCAAAAACTTTTTTTCATTCCTTAAACACTAAAATTAACTTTTAGTGGATCATAAAATCTATAAAAGAGTGTAAAGGTTTTTCACCAATCTATAACTATTTTACAAAACCAGTATGGTTAATACATTCATCTAAAAACATAAAAGGTAATACTATGGGTTCATCTTTAATATTTATTCATCAAATTGTTAAACTAAATAAATGATATATTTACCTGGAAATTGACTAGGCTAGTAGTAGGTTTGAAACCCTTATCATCTTTCGGTCATGGGTTAATGCCCCATCACCTTCCGGATGTGACGGGTTGTCACCCTGCATATGGTCTATCCTTTTTATAATAGACATTAATATAATTATAATAATTTTTCTCTAAAGTATGATGATTATCCTTGAAATGAAACTAATAAACATTTAACTATGGATTTCCATACAACATATTTTTTAAAAAGTCTAATAATATTATTTGACTATTATTAAAATTTCATTAAGGATCATATCAACCATAATGGTTATCAATACCTTTAAACTTCTGTATTTTAAATTTAGAGGAATTATTCCCCAAATAACATTTACAATAGAAAATATAATTGAACTATATTATCTAAAATTTATTTATTCATGTTATACTACAATTATATAAAACCTAAAAAAAATATTTTAAATACTTAGAACCTATGATCATCCTTATTCTCCTAATCTTGTGACGGTATCCATAACACTTAAGTTAATTAAGAATTATATTATTCAATGATAATTAATATGGTCTATCTTAGGGTTATGTTTCCTAATCTGTGTTTTTCTAAACCCAGTTCCCAAGTTTTCTACTAAACCACCAATGATACAAACTGTAGAGACCCTGATTCTATGAAGCCTAGATAAGGTTCCTACTACCATTACATTTGCATAAGATAAATATATCTCATCCCAATGGACCAATCAGTTATGTATCCTTAGTAATCAAGATACATATATAAGTATTGTTTTTGAAATGAATACAAAAATTAAAAAGATACATTTTTTTCTTTTTTAAGGATAACATTATTCCACATAGCATATCCTTTCATATCATTATTAGTAGACTTTAAAGAATCCTTCGGAAATAAAACAAAATTTGTGTGAACTTAGTTGAAAAATAATAGGTATTACAGCAGAATTAATTCTTTTGGCATGGATTGGGTAACCAATCCATGCCGCCTTCAAAAAAAACAGCAGAATTAATAAAAAATCTATGATAATAATCAATATGAAAAGGTAAATAACTCAAAAATCCCATGAATTTTATAAACTAATAAGGAAATGTGTAAAAAGTATGGAAAGGTAAATAACTATGCATATATTCCATTTAATAAACAATCTAAGAATGAAGTGGATCAAAATATTTTTTCATAATGAAAATCCTATGGATAATAATAACTAAAATAAAAAATAAATGATTAATTATTATAGGTCATGTATCTAGAACATGAACAATTATACCGTTAATACCTATTCTCAAGATAATTTATGTTTGGGGGTAGATAATGGTATGATTTTGTTTTTAGAAAACTCAGAGGATTTATCATCTACTAATTCCATCTCATGAGACTACTAATGCATTGAGGGGATTATTTCCAATGGTCCCCAACCCATGTTGTTAATTTCCAAATAATTAATTATATATATAATAATCTATTTAATCTATAAAAAATTTGCCTTACCAAATATCCATATGGAGTAAAGAATATAAATTTATCAATATTTCCACATATAATCAAATAACATTCAGAGTAAACACTGAATTTAAAATTAATATATGGGTTTTCAAGAAATAATATCCAACATACAAGAATATGGATATTAAAAAGAAATATAGTTTCTTATGAAAAATCTTTAGACTAAAGTTCGTTTTTCAAGAAAATGTTAGTAATAACAAAATGAGTTGAGATTTTGTGATTACTTTTACAACTTGGTATTTTTCTATTCAAAACCATTTGGATGAGATAATTCCACATGAAACTAAAAACACAATGAATTATGAGTGTATAATGTTATTAAATGAAAAATGTGTTGTATATACACCAGATCAAAGTTAATTGGTTCAAAATAACATATAATTCTCAGTCTAATGTAAATTGAAACGAAATGTGTTACCTTATACTTCCATGGCATTGATAATTATTTAACCTCAAGTATAATGGTTTTATGTATATTTTTAACTTCTACTAGAACCATAATAATACTTATAATATTATATATTATCCTTTTATAACATCGCATTTCTCATTCATTAATAATATGACATTATTTTCATCGTTTCAATAGTTAATTGCCTTTGTGTTCCAAGTATGTTTTGACATGGTAATTTTTTACTTTTACATAGATCATGATTTCATAATCTTCATAATGTAAAAAATTATGTAAATATCATATATATTTATTATATATGTATTTATATTTTTCTATAGTATTTTGATATAGGAAATGAAATACATTGTTTATGGATACGGTAGTCCATATGTATGCATGAATATTGTTTCATTTTTATTTTCATATTAAAATAATGAAACATAAATGATATATATGAATATTAAAATTGAAGTATCCTATTTATTTCATATATGTCACATATATTTATTAAAATAATCCATACTATATTTCATGTACATCTTGAATGAATCACATCGCTTTGAAGAGGCGGTAGTCCACACATCCACAAACGATGTTATCATAATCTAAAAA
Organism: Viscum album; assembly: GCA_963277665.1. Lineage (NCBI taxonomy): Eukaryota > Viridiplantae > Streptophyta > Magnoliopsida > Santalales > Viscaceae > Viscum > Viscum album. Next base: position 1,607,835,572 of record OY728123.1, read on the forward strand.
ATTGGACTATATAAAGGTATAAGTTATATAATAAAAACATAATAATAATAAAAATATAAATATGGCTAAAATTATAAATAAATATTAATTCCATCATTATTCTCAACCTTGACTTGTTGAAAAATAAAAATTAACAACATTAGTTTTCGAGGTGGAAGTCTGTCGTATACAAGAATGATGATTATGTATCCCATTTGACGGAAGTGTGTGAAATTGTAAGTTATAACCTTAAAATTTAGAAAAATCACTGTATTTATTAAACTTAGGTTATTATATAACCATGATTTAATAATAATTTAGGTGGTGTTTATGGTAATAACACAAAATATCTCGTTCAAGAACGTTGAATCTTCTTCGGGTAACTCCATCTGGTTTAAAAAATATTATTACTTGGATTACTTTATACACAAATTTAGGATTCTAGTATGAGTATAGGGATTTTGGGATCTTATTTGGGTATGTTTTTGATGATCCAAATGTCTTGATATGGGTGAATATGTGGGAAGACTGAATTTCCATTTATAGGGGAGGTGGGTGGAAAACATGTAAATACCAAAAAAATCACTATTGGGAGGTCTTTGTTACCTCATGTGCTTCCGAAATGAAAAATAATTGATTTCATGGTATTTGTGTTCGAACCAAACTCACATCACATAAAATAAATTAATTTTTAAAACATTTTTTCGTCATATCCTATGTTTCCATGTTTTTTTAATTTTAGTTTTTCATTATGGTAACTAGTTTTCTAACCTATTTAATTCTTTCATTAAGAAAAAATTAAAGAGATAATTATTATAAAATTTATACTGACTTATTGTAAATATCACATTAATGTTATAAAATAATAATCCCATGTTTTTGGAAATTACATTTAACTAAAGAGAATGTAACGAGAAAAACACTATTTTAGCCCAAATCGTTCCACCACCATTTTTACTATTTAGGGTCAATATGATCATTATAAAATATCAATTAGTTAATTAATGGAACATATTTGAGATTTATTAACAATTAAAAACATATTTAGAAATTATATTCTTTTTAAATCATTAATAAAATATCATCTATTATAAAATAACATTAATGTCAATTTAGACATTTTTTTAATTGGAATTTTACAAATATCAATACAATAAGGGAGTTAAAATATATTAAGTTAAAATATTTTAATCATTATATATTAATATAAAAAAATAATTTAATACAGTAATTCATTCTACTAACCATACTTTTAATGTTTTTTATAATCTTTTATTTTATTTAATTATTAACTAAATAGTCTATGTGTTGTTGTCTCTTAAATATATAATGTAATTATATCATTTATATAAATTTATTAGAAATTATTATAATGATAAACAATTTTTTTAATTTCATAAAAATATATATAACCGAACCCATGAGGGTTTTGTTCCAATCCCAAAGCAATATAAAAAATTATAGGGAGAAAGCTATATTTTTTTGTCTTTTTCGTAACTTAGCTTATTATATGGGTCAATTTCATGGAATAGTGTCCCAAAAAACTCATATATTTAGAGAATATGGTCATAATGGTTGAAATTCGTCTAGATAATTGGTTTTAGACATGTGTTGGGTCATTTGTAATCCACAAGATTAAAGATTATTCACTAAGTGAACTTATTTTTACCTTAATCATTGTAATTAAATTTAGTCACTTTAAATAATATTTTTTGTAAAAATATAAGTTTAACATATTAGAAATAATAAATTATCATTATTCCAATTATTTAATTTATTTTTAAAAAATCATATAGGTTAGGGAAATTAATTTAAAATGAATCCTGAAGATAGGATACGAAAGCAGGTTTTTAAAGTGAAAATGTTAAAGAGTTTGAAATGTTTTTATATCCAATTTCAAAGACAGAATTACTCCAATGACCTACATTAGATTAATTTTATATAATTTATCTACATATAATTTAAATCTAATATAAATGAAAATTTATCCATATAATGTATTTATATGAGAAAGTAGTTTTCAATTAAAATTCAGTATTTTTCAGTATTCATCAAAAAAACTATAATTCTCAGAAAAATACTAAAAAATCGTCATAAGATAATTTTAATGTTTTTAATACAAAAATAAATTGTATTTTATCATATTAATTTTATAAAAATTTCAATTTTTTTAAACCATTATTCCATTAGAAGGTGGTAAAACATATTTTTAAAAAAAAATACAATTTTTAACCATAAATATAGATTTATTAATTTATTATGCCTATAAATATATTGTATTATTGTAAAATGATTTTATAAATTTTTTAAAACAGAATATATTTTTTTCATATTTATACTTGCTAATATAATGACTGTGTGAAAACTCCTATATTAAATAATAATAAAAATAGTATATTATAGATCATTAAAACAGGGTCTCACATGTGACACAAGCTATCAAAGAAAGTTGTTATTCCATATAATTAAAGATAACTTGGTGGTGAATGAAATTAAAGAAATAAATTAAATTAAACTTATTCTAAAATTAAAATATTGTAAAGTCTTTTGGTGTAACACATGCCCATTTTATGAAAGGATTATAGTGGTTTTGGAGTTTCTCTTTCAACATTTCTACAGTAATTAAGACAAAGGATCAATACGTCATTTGATTACAAGTTATGTGGGATATAAAATATTTAATTTTAGTAAGGGTTCCACTATTTTATCAAGTCTCGACATTCCTCTCCATTAGACTCTGAATTTCTAGTTTCTCAAAAATTCTAGTGACAATGATACATATTCCCCTTCTCATAACCCAAGAAAGGTCTTAGTAAATTACCCAATGATTATTATTTAGGAAGGTATCATCAAACTTTGAGATTGTAGTTCATTGATCCATTGAGTGGACTCCTAAATCTATAAATCATGACTCAAATTTTCTCAACATTTACCTCTATGTTATACCAAGTTGATAAAGGGAAACTCATCTTGATGTAAAATGGTAAATTCAATCCAATATTTTCATAATAACTCCCCTAATAATATTAAGTCTCCTAAAACGGTATTTTAACAACTTAGTCCTATTGGTTTCATTCATAATCATGTAAATAAAGGCTTACTCTGACATATTATTATGTTGATGGATTTTATATATTATGTGTAATAATTTCTTGTTTTATTATTTACATGTATTTTTTATATTAAGTGAATTTTACTTAAGATATTGTCCATGTTATGATAAATAATTTATGCATAATCAATTTATTTTAATTCTATAATTTCATATTAGTTGATTTATTTTTGTGATCTCCGTCTTTCATCCATAAAAGAAATCATGTATAAGATATAAATAAAATAAATAAATAAATTATTTGACCATTATATTATCTAATGGTTTATTTATTAAGAGAAAAATAAATCCACTTATTAACCAAGGGAAAAACTTCTTGTATTCTTCTTGCAACGAGTTTCTACATTCCACCTGTCCAACTATGTATTGCCTAGGTTGGTTTCATGTTGGTTCCATTTTGAACCATCTCCAATCCCAATGGGTTAATATTTTTATAACATGTGTCTTATAACACACATGTTAGTGAGGAGAATTAAAGGATTGGTTAACAGGAATTACATTAAACTAACATGGAATTTCATGTCCTACATAATAAAGGAAAGAGGAATGACACACAATGCATCATATTTAATTTATTTACAAATAATTCCAAAATAGTTAAAAAACTAAATTAAATAAAATATACACATACACATGTTTGGTTAAGTCTCATGATTTCCCATATACATGAAATGAATAAGAAAAATTACAATGGCTATAATTTACTTCAAATAACTATTTTTATTAAGATAAATAAGCTTGTATTGATTCAATTAATTAACTAACCAATTAATTCCTTTTATCTTAATGATCATATAAAGTCTCTTGGATATACCCATCGTAAATTTATTTAAGGAATATAATTGGAATTACAAATAAATACAGATAATTAAGTTGAATTAATTGATAATTTATTAGCTTATCATAACTTAATTACATGGATAATAAAACCAATTTAAATAGTGTAATTAGACATTAAATTTATAACTATATATTTTAGGTAATTTAATTCTATTAATTATTATGAGACTACACAACATGTACTCTTGATATACATGTAATGATCCTCACATTCCATGTATCTAGGATAAACTCCAACGGATATAGTGAGTATCTTGGTCAAACTATAATATATGTACTAACAAGCTACACATCATGTGTTCTTCTAGTTGTCTATTTTCATAATACATAAATTGATTCATCATGTGCTTTGTAACAAGATTTATATGCTTTATATATGACATGTGGTCCATTTTCACGTGTTCTCATAAACAACTAATTTACTCTATGTGTTCTTAAGAGTCAGTTATTAATTATTCACATTATGTGTACACTAGATACATTTCATATGTTTTATTAATATTATAGGGTGTCAGACTCAAGGGGTATAAACTATGTATTTGAACACATTGTTGGGTAAAATTTCATAGATAAACTCTATTGACAACACACTGTGTACTCAAACAAATCATCTTATAGCCTGAAAAACTTTGTGCTAGGCTAGCCTGGTTAACATGCAATGTATAATAAATACACCCCGTGTAATAACAAAGAAGTGCATCATATTTCCCACCATGTGTCCTAGTGTAGTTAACATGGGTATGTAACATGTAATCCATATACATTTCATGTAAATTAATATACCTGCAATAATCCTTATCACCTCTTAATGGAATCTCTAATCATTATTCATCTCTATCATGAGGCCTTTCAAAAAAATGGAACTCAAAGGCGGAAAAACAAATAATTTCAAAGAATGCTAGCAAGGCAGATCGATCATCCTCTGGTGTTTTTTATATCATTAAAAAAATTCCTTCAGGATTGAGGAATTTTCCTTGTACTCTTATTCTTGATAGGGTATAGGATCGAGGATAGTGTCTAGATTATTCTTCAGTCTTGAGAGAAATCTCAAGAATTAGTTGTTCATAATGATTCTAAAAAATGATCTATCTCAATCAGCCACAACAAAATAGACATTTTTGTCTGTTTATTGAGATAAGGTTAGGGTTAAAATATTATTTAATTTCATTAAACCCTTAAACAATATTTTAAAACATATATGACCTCATTACATGTAATAATAACAATATTATTAATATTTCATTAGTGTGTTAAGACTAGCGTAATGATAAATATTATTTTACTGGCTTCAAAATTAATATCTATCACTGGAAACTATCCAGGTCCACTCAAACTCCTCAATATTTATCAAATACCCTAATAAATTTTTATTACAATATTTATTTTTAAATTAAATATTCTATCCTTATATTAGATAAAATATATTCATTAGATATTCACATAATTAAATAAACTATTTATCAATGAATAAGTAATTATTTATTACCTTATAAATAATATTTTTGATCGATAAATTCTAAATAAAATTATTCATCAATTTTTATAATAATAATTATTACAATAACAAAATTTAAATATAGATTAATTTGATATCAATGGAAATATATCATGTGTGACCCTCTAGGATTATTTCTCTTTACAATTTGGTAGTATTAACTAATTTCCAAGATTAATGTCAAGTAATGGGTCAAGTACCCCAATAGACAGAAGTTAATAACTTAATATCTACAACCACATTCAATCATTTATTATGTATCATAATACCTTTGTCAAAATATCTCATAAAGGAGGTTGCACACTTGTGTCATAAATTTATATTCTTCATTTGTCTTTCTTTCACTATCGGAAATAAAATTGTTACACCATGGCTATAAAATTCAATGCAGTGGTTCTATTTCAATAAATGGGCAGAGATATCAACATCCATAAATATATAAGGTAAAAATTCTTCCTCTAATTATTTACTAATTACATGTTATTTATGATTCACCCTACATTCACTACATCATGTGATCATAGAGAATCATGGTTTTGGTTAGTGAATATACGTGTTTTAGTTGGGGAGTGAATTAATAATAATAATAATGTCAAAGGACCATTACCCACATTCACATATAGTAACTTTTGATCAAACATAATCTTGTGAAATTCCTACTGGCGGGAATGTTCTCATAATCTTAAATCTTTCAGACTACTAATTTTGAACATTATAAGAAGTAGTCTCAACTATTTATAAGTACTCACACCTAAAACTAAACATAAAATATTACCCGTAACATAATATTATACTTCTATATAATTAATAGTTAAGATATATTCATATAGATGAACTTATATGACCTATTTTTATCCAATAGATAACGTGTTACATTGTCACAATAATGTTATAAATAATAAAAAATAATATGTGATAAGGTATTAATATTAATATTAAAAAAATTTAATGTTCATTAACATTAATATTGATGTTTTGTTGATTCCTATATGTCACAAATGAATTATGGATAATTTTCTATAAAAATCGGGAAAATTCAAGTGTTTTTACTCAATCTTTATTAAGTGAGAATGTTCTTCAACTAAAATTTCAATATTAAATTTAAAACACACACTTTGATTCATATTATGAACACCATGTGTAAGACTAATGTGTGGTAGATACTTACTTGTCAAAATTATTTATGGATCATTTCTTCTAAAAGTGTTAATATAATACAAGGTTGATTACTTGGTTTTGAGTATTAATGTTTGTTTTGAACTGAAATCCCATTTTTAAATAAAAATAAACAAATTCAGTAATACTTGACACATTATGTGTTATATTTATATGATTTTGATTCGTATATTTGGAAAATGAATTATGGTTATTTTTACTAATTAATCAAGAAAATAATTGTTTCTTTGATTAGTTTTTAGAGAGTTTATTTTGAACTAAAGTGTCACTTTTAAACTAAAAGATGCACTTTGTGTCATACCGAATAGAAAATGTGTCATACTGAAAATTAGTTCTTTCTTAAAAATAAAAAATGAATTGTAGATCTATGTATTTCCATAATGCTAATAAAAGGTATTGTAGGAAAAATATAATGATTTATATCACAAAAAAAACAACAATAATTAAAATAAAGAATAGGTAGCTCTATGGAGAGAAGAAACAATACCAGAGTCAATCATATATGTCAATGTCTTTATAGAAAATTTATTTTCTCCACTAAGTTTACATTCATGTAAGGAAAACAAGTCCTCTATATAGATTTGTGGGTGTTTCTTGATTGATAGAATCATCTCCCCTTTAAAATGACACTTAATTTCATCTCAATTAGTTTGTAATTTATCAATGATGTGACGACCTCCTAATGAATTACAACCTAATGCAGTTGAAATGAAGTGGGATTCCAAAGTGGAGATAATCTTATCCATCAAGAAAAATCCTAAAATCATTATGGATATATTTCATTCTATTAAATATTGTAATATTCTTGAAGAAATACCCTGAAATCTATTTTTATTTTTTTATACATTAAAAATATCAAAAATCATAATAAAAAAATATTTAGTAGATAAAAAAACTCTTCAAGATCGCTATGATATAGAAAAACGTGTTGTAAAACCAATTCTTCGTGGTTTCTGAAAACATTATGACCACATGTATTCTGAGCGCTCTTTTATAGAAATTTAGTTTTGATCTTTTGAATATGTAGACTTACTAGTGTCTTAGTTGTACTAGAAAAATATAAATTAACCTATTATAAATATATATTTTCAATGAAGATGTAATTATCATTGTAAATACCACTTATGGGATGATAGTTTCTTGGTGGAATATGATATCATTCATAAATTTATAAACATAATAACCATTTCCATTTTCATTACATTGCATCATACATTTTTGAAACATTTATAAAAATATGTAATTTTTTTACATAAGTTTGTATAGTGAAATATTAACATATATCATAATACTTATCCAACTTGGAAAATTAATAGGATTATTTTACACCTAGGTAGTCTTCATATCATTATTGTTAAGATATTTAAACACCTCTTTATTATAAAAAAATCATTATGACATTTATTTTTACAATGATGAATATTGTATGTGAAATATTGGAAAGGACTTCATGTGTGGTCGATTTTTTGGATATACATGAATTGGTTCAAAAAAATATTTAGAGTACCCAAATTTATTATAAATATCATCTGATGGTCCCTAAAAACTAATATAACAATATGTAATAAAATAAATATATATATATATAATAATATGATATTATAAATTTTTACCAATGTATTGTGGGTATTAAGAAGTGTCTATCATCTGTAAGTTTCTTTTCAAATGATATATCACATTTCTCCATTGTTACTGAAATTTACTGTTCATTAAATGAATCTTTATCTATAGAAGTGATGTGATGACCAATGAATCCACTTTTTATTCCTAGATTTTTACCTTCACATAGTATTTATATATAATCCTATAAAAATGAATCTCACATAACAGTAACTTCCATAGTAAATAAATTATTGGACAAGAAAATTATGAAAACATACCTTTTACGTACATTCAAGAATGAGGATCCCATCCATTCACATATGTTAATTACATTTACACTCTCAAGTCCAATCATGTTTGGAATTCCATCTTTATACATTTATTTTTTAGAAACCAATATTGGACATATTTTTATATTTTAATTTTAAATCTACATGAACTTGTCATTTTAGTAAATGTGAATGTTGAATTGGTTCCGTAAAGGTACTCTTGGAAGGTATTGGTGATTCTTTATCCTTTATATTATTTTGATTCAAACTTATATTTACCTTTCCTTTTTTTCATCTATTTTGACATTCTTAAATTCATGATTTTTTCGTTAATTGTTAATGTTCTTATGTAAAAAACTAAATTAGAATGGAAATACCTCTTTATTGTAATAAATTTTTACAAGATTAAACTACCATGATAATAAAGTTCCAATATCATGTTTTACCACGTGAACAAATAGATCATTAAGGGTATTTGAAAGCATTATTCTTGATTTGTGGTCTAAGTGAATCACACAACTCATTGATCTTTAAAAAGTTGTTTTTTATTTAGATTATCTAATTTGATATTGTTCATTGTACCCATCAAAACAAGAGGATGGGTATGTCTTGATAGATATAAATCACAATAATTTTCATGCTGCAATATTTTATAAAAATAAATATATCTTTTTTTTATTGATCCACATGTGTATAATATTTTTATAATAAAATAAATTACCATAGGTATGGAAGGCCATTGAAGGGAATGAATAGCCTAAAAGTAGGGGGTTTGACTCTTCATGTAGTGGTTAAAAATATGTTATTTATTCTCCTAAATACATTCCCCAAAACATTTCAAACAATTAAGAATAAAAATTTACATTTTCATTTGGATTATTTATTTATGCCACAAGTTATCTATTTTTATAAACATTATCCTTTTCTAGTTATTTTGACAATAGTTTGGGGTGGCACTCCAAAACCTACACCTCTGATGTAGACATATTATTCTAGACATGTCAACTACATTAAAAGTAGTCATTCATTGAGTACAACTGATGAAAATTATTTATTCCAAATTGGATAAAAAACTACAGTTAAATATTTGGTCATTATTATGTAATACTATTCTAAAACAAAACAAAATTTTAATTAAGTTATACTTACACATGATTCCCATACTCTTTATGTGTTTCCATATACTAGTTTCCCCTATTTAATTACCGAAGAATCCTTCCATACCACATGATGTTGGGTGGAAGTGTATTTAGATCCAATTCATCTTTCTATATATAATAATGGAACATAATTATGTTGGTTCTTCATATCTCATTACATTATGAATATATATTTAAAATAGAAATCATTTTTTCAAGTGAAGTTTAACTCATCCTTCCATTAAGGTTGTGGTACATTGGTTTTTGATGTATATTTTTGATATTCATCAGTCACATACTGTTACATAAATTAAAAATTCTCAATCAAAGTGATTAATACATTCAATTTTAAGTAAAATATTACAAATTACTACGTACCTGAAATGATTCATCCTTATGAAGGTAAATAAATAAATTCCATGCTTCTTAGTTTTTCATGTGTTCAAATATATGTTGTGGGTGGATTTTTACTTTATATTTATCATCCCTAAAATGATTCATCATAATATTTATTTTAAATTCCAGTGGATCTTTTCTAGTGAACATTGAGACAAATTCCATTTACAATCAATCTAATGAAAAACCATATAAAGGATAATAAAGAATAAATAAATATTTCATTATATTATTTTCTTTTAAAATATGGAATTTATAGGTAAATTTTACACTAATATATTCCCAAATTAGTATCTTTTATATAGTAAAAACAATGTGCCACCAAACTATACTAGTCAGGACATGTATTCTTGTGGTGATACCAACGTAAATAATCAAAATGGGCATGACAGGGTTAGCAGTTTGTCTATGTGCATTCAATTGAAACATAAATTTTTTACCATTGATTCTCACCTTAATAATATTAATTAGAATTTATATACTAAAATAAACTTATTTTTTAACATACATAGGTTATTCACCTTCTACTATTTCCTTAGTTTAATAATTTTCATCGTAATAGTCCTCGAGATTGGTAGCATCACCATGTAGAGAAACCTATTGCTCTTTATGACTAGAAGCAAAAAAATATAGAAAATCCATTATCTATTTAAGTATTTTAATATTTAATTTAATTTAGACAAATTAAATATTAAACCTATAATATTATATGGTAATATGCAAAATATTAAAAAAATAACCTAATTAATGAAATCTCTTTTTTATTAAAATTTTAACTTATTTGGACCCTCAATAATGTATGTAAATCCCATCATTGTGGTCCCATAAAATATATAAGACATCTTCTATATTTGTACCACTAAAAGTTTTTATTATATCCTAATGAAAGGGTCATCCTCAATGGAATTTTTATTTAACCCTATAGTCGTTTTAGTCAATAACCGGACACATGATGATTTTCTTTTTGAAGGACATGACACATAAAATAAAAGTATATTCTATGATTCTATATTGAATGGTTCTTCCATGAACCCTCCCTTAATGAATTCGACTATTAAAAATCCCAATTTGTCAATTTTAATTGAACTCTTTTTATTAAACCATTTCCATTGAAAAATCATCACTTGGAATATTGTATAATCCAAATCCTGTATTTTTTATTGATGATTACTTAGTATGAATGATTCATTCCAATTGGATTTTTATCCTCTGCACCACATATACAAATAATTTTATATATAATACTAGCTCTGTTATTTCTCATGGTACAATAATCCTCATGTTCATTTTTATAGAACATATAACCATTACATATATAGCCATTGTAAGAAAATACATTCATTCTCGGTCACCTGGATTTCCGTAAAAGATTCTAAAAAATTGTATTCATGTTTGTAGATGAATTCTAAAAAAATATGTTCTCTAACCCTTTTTATAAACAATCAATTATATTTAATTTTATATCCAATATTCAGCCCCATATTGTGATAAATTCCTCAAAATTAATTTATGTGTTTTGACACATAGTGTGACCAATAAACTAGAATGTCATATATAAATGTGAGACTAATCCCTCTCAAAAATGGTAATTGTAATAACATATCTTTTTCAAATTACTTTAGCTATAAGTTCCTTATTGTAATGATAGCTTTGGATAACAATGTTATCCAAATCAGATAGGTAGTTGATATACAATTCAATGGATTTTTCAATAATATTTTTCTTTAAAATAAAACCTTATGAAAAAATTTATTTTTGATTTACCCTTTCAAAATATTTATATAATATTCGATGGAGTGAATCAATAAAAAATGTACTAGACTGTGTACTCAGAACTCTCTAACTAAGTGAACCATTAAGTGGACAATCATATCAAAGAATTACGATAGAGATGAAAATATATAATTCATTTTATATTATTGGAGTTTCTTTTTATATAATATAATAAATTTATATTTATATAAATTTACAACATAAATTTGAAAAATAAAAAAAATATGTGATAATTTAAGATGATCACTTTTAGGCAAATTGAAATGTAAAGAATAGGAATTAAATATTTCATCAAAACATGTCAGTCATGTGATTATAGGCCGTTTAACATTAAAATACTCAATGACAAGATATCCTAGTTATTTGATCAATGCCGATATAGAACCATTACACCATTCAAAACATTAAAAAAATGATATCTCTTTTTCCTAGAAAGAGTTTATTATTCTAGAAGAATAAAAAATTTCTTTTCACAATTCACTGGAGCCAACTCTTCCCTTATACCCATGTCTATCATATTCAACCTAGATTTAATTCTATCCTTCAGTTTTTAGATGAATTTAGTAATGACCAAGGACACAATAACAATTTTTTCTATATGCATTGAATAAAAAATTATAATATAAAAATAATTCTTGTACAATAATTTCAAAAAAACTGATCTGTATTTCAAACTAGTTTTCATAAGTTTTTGAAATACAGTTTTACCCAAAATTATAAACTTATCCTTTCCTTTGTAAATCTATTTTATCACTTGTTAATAGAGACAGTGTTGTACCTTTATCTAAATTCCCATATAATTATATCAGTTAGGATTAGTATATATATCATTTGGGTAAAATTTTATAATATCATAGTTATATTTTCTATAAGGAATGATACATCATAACTAAGTGTGAAACTTATTCATAAATGGGAAACCCTATAACTCTTTTAATTCTATATCTGAGTAAATTTTATAAGTAATAAATTCATTTATCATCTACTATGATAATAATTTAAACATAATATCATCATTTATATTTAAATTTTACAATTTAATACTGGAATCCCATATTAATTTCATATCATTGATCAATGGAGAAAAATAATCATCAATATCATTACCATATTTTTATGTTCCTGATATAAGAAGAGAAAAAATAATGTATTTTTCATTCATAAAAAATAACAGTGGAATGCTATAATTTAACAACATAATATCCATATACTATTAATACTACATTATTTACCTAATGGATTCATTCCACTTGTAAATAATACAGGATAGAGGTTTCTTAGCTTGTTTCTATATTTAGGATTCCAATGATCAATTTTTATCCACTCTTGAGATCTCTCAGGCTGAAAAAGTTACCCATAATGAATTCTTGTAGCTTTATGCAATTTCAATTTCCATGTAGTCACCTCACGTTCATATAATCCCCAAAAACATAGAATGGTTTGAAAATACCATTCTACTTTAGAATTATTTGACTCATTCTTATGTTTCAAGATGCAAGAAACTTAGGGAATTTTGTATGTGATTCATGCTACTTATTAAACAATATATATTTATTTAGATAGTAATGTATTCCTTCATATATCATAGAAATAAACATAATATTCTTTTCAAGTCATATATTATCTAGGGATTCTAATTATCTTCTGGTATCATAAGATTCAAGAGAGAAATTAGTTCTTTAATACTGGTTTCACTACATCTATTTCAATCATTAAAATTGTATTGATTTGGTATAACTGATAATGTTGTATATTTAGAACAAGGAATATAAAATACAGTTTTAAAAACTATGTAACTTCTTTAATAACTATGTATATTCCTAATGTGCATCATTAACTACCATTTTCATTTCCTTGACCTTATCTCCATCAATATTAACACATGTAATCATATCTTTGATATGATATTCATCATCATTCTCACTTGTTATCAAATTAAACGATCAATAAACCACAATGTTATCTTCGTCACTAGCTATATTCAATTATTTCGTGATTTTATTATGACATTTATAATTTTGATATATTCAACGAAATCTCTAGTGTTCATTCAATACATCTACAAAAAATAAAATTTAATAACAACAACATCAACACAGAAAATAGATTTGAGAAGGTTCTAATGGAATCCCTTTTCCAAACATAGAGAAAGATTTTACCAGATCTTCATAATCTTTTGTTATATGAACAGAATCTATCTATTTTCATTCATATCCATCATACATGATTAAATAATATTCATATTAAAAAAACACAGAAGGTACAATATTAGATTCCTTAAAGCCTATTCATTATATAAAGACATATATAGTCATTATATTTTATATTAATTACATATAAACAAATTATTAGAATGCTTAAAGATTAATAATTGTAATAAAAAAATTATAATAATAATTTTTTTTATATTATGAAAAAAATGTCATAATCCATTCTATCTTTTGAATAGATATAATAAAAGAGATAATTCAATGCCTATCACCATCACGGTTTTCAATAAACCTAAATTTTTCTATAACATGATAAGTATTAGGGTATATATAATAAGATTTAAATTTGAAAACATATTTCAAAACAAATCATTTATTTTTATCACTTTTATTGCAGTGTTCAAAACGATATAATCACAGTGATTATGGTTATTAAATTTTTAAATTTATAAAATATATTACATTCCATCAAAAAATTAATATCCCCAAAGTGGTATTTCCAAAATTCATATTTTTAACTCATCCTTGAGATGTGTGAACCCTTGTTTCGTCTAATGTTTTAAGAAATTTCTGAATATTAGTTTTTTTATATGATTACTATTAGTTATATTATATAAACTATTTCTTTTTAAAATATTCAATTTGGGTGAAATAATTCAAATGATTTACATCCTGTTAACATTTTTGGTAAAATTTTTCATTATCTTGGTTAATGAATCCATAAAAAAGGAATCTACAAATGAGCTACCATGGTAAGACCATAAATCAATTCATGGAGGATCATACCAGGTTTTTGTGTATAATAAATTGAAAAACTAGAAAAACATCAAAAATAGCATTTTAGAGCCTTAATATCACAGTTTTTTATCTAAATACCAATAGAAACCCATTTTCCCTTTTTCATTTAAATTATTCCATTCAATCAAAATTTATTGGGCATTATAAAATAGTAAGATTCATTTTTGTAATTACTTCAGATGATCAATTATTCATTAATTATTATTTAATTTTCACCCAAATAACATATTACTATGTTTTAATTATAATTAATTTCTATAAAACTCATATACCTCTTTACCAGATGTTTTTTATAAAAAAAAGTACCCCAAAACACATAATCAATTATTCTAACTATTTAATTGTTTATCCCCAACTAAAAAATATTTATCATCTAAGTACACATTATTTACAGTATAAAATTACCTTATTAAACACATATATTTTCAAGTAATACACAACATCAATTTATTAAAACCCATATAAGTACAACATGAATTAAAATAGTAGTGAACAAAAAAGATCACACAAAATTCAACTTAAGATCATCAATTCCAACATTATTTCTATAACACTAACACCACCAATATTGTTTTCAATAACTCAACCATTAATTAGGATTAAATCAATTTAAGATACCTACTAACATAAAATACTTATAAAATTTATCATTGAGTCATCATTGTCAAATATTCACGATGCATAAAAATTAATATATAACATTTAAATTAATTTTCTATTTCTTAAACATTCTTGATTCAGATATCTCTTTCACAATAGAAAATCACATATAATTATAATCTTAACCCCATAAGAAGTCAAGAGGACACGTTCTTCATATTATAAGAACAATCCTTACAAGACAAACCAAAAATTTCAAGAGAGTTAGGGTCATACATTAAGGAAAGGATAAGAACAAAAAAACAATTGCGGAAATAAATGAAACAAATTGATCATAAGAGAACAAAACTAAAAAATCATTAAAAACTATGCAACATCAATTAAAAATGAGAAATGAATAACATACCTTTGGTTTTGAGGGTCGATTTGTCTAGAATATTCAAAAGGGGAAGTAATAAAACAACCTCTACCAATAGAACATGAATAGTGTGAGTGAGGGGTAGTCTCTGTTATTGATCTTTTATAAAAGGGGAACGTGTTTTATCCACACATTTAAAATGCATTGATAAAATACACCATTATCAACACTAAAATTAAAAGTGCTAAGAAAGGAAGTATTTATCAATGATTTCTGAGCATCGATAAATAATAAACAATAAACAATAAATATATATTTTTATAAATTACTAATTAATATAAATTGAATATTAAAAATTTAAAAATTATTTATGACAAAAAATAATAAATATTAAACAAGATAAGATAAAATAATATTAATAATAAATAAACAATAAAATTCTATTAAATAAATTAGTAAATTAGAAAATATTATTATAAATTTATTTTTTTATAATATATGTACTATTATTATGATACATTTGTTAATATTATTATAGATAATTTATTAATAAAATTATTAAAACAATAATAAATTTTTTAATAGTAACTGTATTTATATTTTATTGAATATTTTGAATGAAAGTATTAATATTATAATATATTATAAGATACAAAATTAAAATATAATAGGAATTAGTTAATATTTAGAATGATTAAAATTAATTCATAATTAACTACATTCGAAAACATTAATTATGATTTAAAACATTGTTAATTATATAAATTAATAAATGTAATTACCCCTATTTTCCAATTCTAATTTTATGATGAAATTTTAATTTTTTCCAAAAAATTCTTATTATGGGTAAAATGGTAATTTCCCCTTGAATGTGACCTTAAATAATTTTTATGACCACTCTATTGATCTTCAAAAAAGGTATTTTCCCATGGAAATTATTTTTCTAGAATTCTGAGTTGTTCAAATTTTAGTAGGTTATTTAATATTTAATATATAATTAATTAAAATTTATATTATTTTTGTAGGTTCGATCTACTATATAATTTGAGTGGAGTATCCGATTAATATTTCTTCTCTACCACTGAGTATAAAATAGGTAATTTTTCCTCGGTGAGGTGTAAACTCATATTTGGTGGCAACAGTGGGTCAGACCCCCTTTTTATTTTCTTTTCTTCTTTCTGGTCTTCTTTTTTTCATTTTTCTCTTCTTTTACTTCCTTGGATTATCACATGAACCCCAATAGTAATCCTCCATAACCATTTGTAAGAGATAGAAAATAGATGGGAGAGAGAGGAAGAGGGATATGGAATGGGAGGTACATCCGTGAACCTTGGGATGCGCCAGATCGTCGTGCGGTGGCTGTGTAGTGTGGAAACAGATGTATCATCAGAAACTTCCTCCAAAAGGTAGGCTGTTTATTATGTATTTTCTATAGATACCCATAGATTTACAATTTTCTAGTTTAAACACCCACTTATTCATTATTAGTAGTGATTGATGGTTAATCTATAGCTTTTGGGGAATAAAACAATATTTTGGTTCGATTTGTGGTGTGTTCCATTCAAAAATCCCAATCACACAATGTGTGGTTCCGGAACACACACCATCGGTTCTTACTATTCAGGTAATATAATATTTTTATAAGTACATTCCATCTACTGAGAGTTGGTATTTTTTCAGACTACCTAGCCATACATATTATGTAGGGGAACTTGGCCATCTAGGGTACACAGCAGGCCCCCATTTGGGTCACACACCATATAGGGTTACACAAATAAGCCAAGTAAATGGACAGGCCATGTGAGGTACATAGGAAGGTACCCCATGTCGGATAAATACCATTTATATCTTTTACATGATTTGAAAATGGTCTTACATGCCATTTCTGTTTGAAGAACATGCTTTGGTGGGGCATGAGGGTACGTTCCTTATACTAGGGCTAACACACTATGCATTACTTCTTTTCTTCCCTCTTGAGATATTTTCTCTTATTTTCACATCCTTACACCCTAGATTAATAATTAGAGCCATGAGTATTTAATTAAGAGTATGTATCATCAAGATCATGATGGTGAAAATTTTGAGGTTATTTGAGAACTCCTCATAGGAGTTTCATGTTTTTTCCTAAACATAGAGGTTCTTCCTTTGGTAACCAAGTCTAGTTGTATACTGAGAGTAAGATTTTGAGATGATATAATCAATAACCCATCTCCCATGGCCAATACTATTTTATATTTCCCCTTGTCGATGTATCCCTTTTGAGGGGCTCCCTTCTGGACTTTGAGGCTGTGATATTACTTATTCTGGTTGGAGCCATATAGGATGTCTCTATCTTCTTACCAATTACTAAGGGTCCCCTATGGGATACCATTAATTTCATGATATATTAGGGAACTCTTTGTAGTATCCCTTTACCTATATACCTTTATTTTTATCTCATGCATGAAACATATACTTCTTACTCCATTGTTAAGGGTGTTTTGTAGGACACCCCTACATATGTGTTGTTCATAGGATCCCAGTATGATTACCCTGTTTTCATATCGTTAGAGGATCCCATATAGGATTTATCCCTTTTACTTTTTTCGTTATGAGGATCCTAAGTAGGATTCCTAACTTTTTTTGCGACATGAGGGACCCAATGAGTGCCCCGTTGTTTGACTGGTCATGAGCAAGTACATCAGGTTTTGGTAGAGATGGTAGTGGGTGTCACCATAAAACTCCTAAAAAACATGCTATCCTATGAGGTTATGGCAGTAATAGTGGGTTAAGCATTCAGACACCCTCACTATTTATTTATACTTCCATTAGTTTGGTGTTTATACAACAATTATAGATAGAGGTGCTTTCTATTTGGTGGTTAATATGCCTCAAGTGATGCATATTTCTTCCTCTTAAGATTTCAAGATGTTCATCCTAGAATTTTTCTTATTAATTATTGGGATACCAAGACATATTTCTTAGGATCCTACTTATGTGCCATGTTATTTATTATATTTTATGACATACCTAGAGTAACTAAATTGATCCTGGATATTGAGACTGTATATTTCTTAGTATTATATTTTTGGGATTTCTAGAGTTGATTATTGTGATCCATAATTTGGGAATACGATTATGATATGCAGGCATGACATCCCTAGTAATTATACTCCTGTATGATTATGGTTTTCCATGTGATAAGGATGATTAAACTCCCCTATAATTGTTATCCATTGATGACGATTCATATATCCTATGACAGAAATTTTATGAGGACGATTACACTTGCCTTGATTTGATTATACTTGTGGATTATTATTCTCTCCCAAATGATAGGGGTGATTATGATCTCCTTGATCTATTACTGGACCATGTTTTTGGACATATAATTTCTCATTTTGGACACTATTGGATTATTACACTCTCTAAAATGGTAGGTATGATTACACTCTCCCAAATTAGAGGCCTCAAGGGGTGGGTATTACATCTCACCGGTGATCTCTCCTTGACGATCACTGAAGGGTTAGAACATTAGGGATTATTTGATTCATAAGATCAGGACTGCCAATGGACTGTGAACTTGGGGTCAGACATTTGAATGGATTTTCACGGAATGAGTGGCATGATGTTCAAATTTTGTACATTTATAGGATTCCCAAATGTACTTCCCTATATTCTATTATTATAGTGATTAGAGGTGAGTACAGGTGAAGTTAGGGCTAGGATAGGTATCCCCATGCATTGATGTTGCTTACATTGGGGAATTTTTGTTACTTTAAGAAGAAAATATTTTTTTTATTTGGATTATGGACCCATTCAATATATTAATGATACATAGCGTGAGTGGTATAGTATCTAACTCAATTCTGTTTCCCAAGATGTCAATGTGATTGGGATTATGAACCGAAGGATTGAAGGTTTTTGATTTATGTTCTTTCATTCACCATACTCATGTATATTCACATTTATGTATATATGTATATATTTGGAAATTTATATATATAAACATATAATAATATAAACATACATGTTGGAACATTACCCAGTTTATTAAGATCATGATCTTTGGGATCAACTATGGTTTCACATTATCTTTTTGATTGATCTTTTTAGTTGTTTCTTGACATGGCTTAGCATATTTAATGAGAATACACGGATGATGGTATTTTTATAGCTTCATTATTTGGGTGGCCAACATAAAATATATTCTCACCGCTCTATATGAACCTTTTTGTGCGTGTAGACCGTATGTCTTCTTTTCCGGTTGACCACAAATGGATAGTGGATGGGGCTAAGGCCTAGAGTTTCATGGTCGAGTTGGGTCACTCATGTGGATTCTTATGACCAAGCTATATAAGATTGATAGTGTCATGGAGATAAGGTATGTGGTTCAACTCAGAGTTTATAATAGGGAACTATTTTTTCTTTTTCAGTTAATTTATTGATTTTGCACTCTATTTATTTACTTTTTTGGATGATATCTAGTTGTTTTTCACTGTGTCTTCTCTGATATGAGGGAATATTCTCTCCAAAAACACACCATAGGAACTTGATGCTAGTCGAAAGCCTATAGAATTTGGAGATTCATGATTGAGGCCTCGTAATGATCTAGATTGTAGCATTGGTTTAGTGGAATCTGGGTGAGGATGTTACAAATAATATTTCGTAAATTATACCATTAATAAATTTTTATATAGTAATATCATGCATGAATTTCTTCCAAAATATATAATTAATTATATAACTATTAAATTTAAAGTAATAATTATCATATTTATATGTATGTGGGTTTACATTTTCATTATGTATATATGTATTTTCATTAATAAAATAATTGTATACAAATATTTTATTGATTGTATTTATAAAAAAGAAGTAATGGTTAAATATATTTTAAAATTTTAATTATGATTGAAATTATTATTATTTATATAAATTTATAAATAATTTTTTATGTCGTTGTGTTATATAGGTGAACCAACACAAACCTATGTGTATCCAGATACTACACACATATACATACATACACATACACATGCATTCACATGCATACATATACACATACACATACATAAACACACACACACAAACTTCACTACTACGAAAATGGTCAAGCAAAGCGCTACCTTTATCAGCGCTAATCAAAAAGCGCTGATAAAGGATAATCTTTATCAGCGCTATTTAAAAGTGCTGATAAAGGGATGATTTATCAGCGCTTTTCTAGCGCTGATAAAGGAAAGGTTTTAACAGTGCTAGAAAAGCGCTGATAAAGCCAGCCTTTATCAGCGCTAAAATTTAAGCGCTGATAAAGGGGGGCTTTATCAGCACTTTTCTAGCGCTGTTAAAACCTGTCTCCGATTTTATTAAAAGGAGGCCGACAGTCTCCTCTTTTTTATCGTGCCCTAAGCTCTCGCGGGACTATACCCTTGCGACACCTTCCTCCCCCCAATATTCCCTTTGCCGGACCTCCGTCGTACTCCTTCTCCTTCTTCTCGACCCTCTTCCGCGGATCTTCCTCCCTTCCGAACCCTACTCCTCCTCTTCAACGGCTGGCGGCTCCTCCCGTGCACCCCTACTCCGGCGGTCGCGTCTTCCAAGCAGCGCAGAAGGCTCCCTCACCTCTTTGGACTTCCGATTTCTTCACCCAAGGTATGTGGATGCCCTAAATATTGTTTTTCAGTGTAGGTTTTTATGTGGTTGTCATTTATTTGTCGCCTCTGCTTCCCCTCCTCCCTCTTTTCAGACTTAATCAATGTTATTCACTCTACCCCTGGTGATGATTTCTTTTGCATATGTTTTTACTTATTCGTTCATCAAATCTGCTACTACTGTGTGTTTTTTTGATTTGATTTTCCTTATGTTAGTAATCTTTATTTCTACTGCATCATGAATTCACTCAACTTTAACTTCAATTGGTTCTGTTACTGGTGTTGATAGTGAGTCACATTAAGGGGGGCTGGTTTGCAGGGGGTGTGAGGGGGGGCTGGTGTGTGCAGGGGTACGGGATGGGTAGGTTTGGGGTCTGTAGGCAGGGGGGAGAGGGGGTTGGCGTGTGTAGGGGGGAGGCTGGGTTTGGTGTGTGCAGGAAGGGGGGGGAGAGATAGGTTGGGTTGGTTTAGTGTGTCCAGGCAGGGGGAGAGGGGACAAGATGGTTTGCAAGAGGGAGTGGGTAGGGGCATGAGGGGGGAGGGAGGCCGGTTGGTGGTGCTTCTGGAGGGGGATGGGTCTGGCGTGCTGGTGGGGGGGGGGGGGTGCTGGCTGGTTTGTAGGGGGCAGGCTGGTTTGCAGGGGGAGTGTGTGTGCAGGGGGGAGGTTGGCTGGCAGGCGCAGGGGTGCAAGGAGGCTGGTTGTGCAGGGGTGCAGGGGGGGGTCTGGTGTGCAGGCACGGGGGAGAGGGGGGAAGGCTGGTTGGTTTGCAGGGGGAGGGGGAGGCTGGTGTGTGTGTGCAGGGGGGAGGGTGCAGGGGTGCAAGGCTGCTGCAGGCTGGTGTAGGGGTGCAAGGGTGCCATACAGGGGTGGAGGGGTGTTGTGCGGGGGTGCAGGAGGGGGGAGGGGAGGGGCAGGGAGTGCAGGGGGAGGAGGGCAGGGAGTGCAGGGGGAGAGGGTTGTTTTGTTGTATGGGGTACAGAAGGGGGGAGGCTGGTGTGCCTGGGGTAGGGGGACAGAGGGTGCAGGGGGCTGAAATTTTTGTGCAGGCGGGCTGAAATTTTTGTGCGGGGGGGGGGGGGGGGGTCTGGGTTTTTTGTGCAGGGGTGTAGGAGGGGGGAGACTGTGCATGGGGTAGGGGCAGGGGGAGGGGTGTTGTGTTGTACAGGGGACAGGAGGGGGGGATGGTGTGCCTGGGGGAGGGGGCAGAGGGTGCAGGGGGAGGGGGCTGAAAGTTTTGTGCAGGGGGGCTGGTTTTTTTGTGCAGCAGGCTGGTGCAGTGCAGGGGGTCCATCGGGTTGGGTCTAGGGGGGTTGGGTTTGAGTGGATGGTTCGGGTCCGTTGGGTTGGGATGGGTTGGATTGGTTTGGGTCGGGTTGGGTCGGGTTTACACATATAACCCAACCCAAATTAACCCGACCCTCGATGGGTTGGGTTGGGTTGGGTCCTTCGGGCATGCGACTGGTAACCCGACCCCACTGGGTCGGGTTGGGTCAGGTTGGTTGCTCCGGAAGCTTGTGACCCGACCCGACCCAACCCGAACTTTTTTGTTCAGGTCGGGCCTTGAAACACCTCCAACCTGACCCGACCCGACCCATGGACACCCCTAGTTTATATGATGCGCTATTGTGCCATGTGGTGAACCTTCTGCATGTTGACTATAAAATGTAAAATTAATTTAGTATATTATCATGTCTTAAATTGGTTAGTCATTGTGCACCAAACTTATTCTTTGGAGGTTGTATACCTTACTCGAATCACCCCCTTAGGGTGTGTTTCTTATAGGCCCATGACCCCTATTGATCTTTGGCTTAAAATTGAACCACCTTTGACATGTGTTGATATATCCCATGCCCATGGGTTTATTAAAGGTAATTAATGATATTTATGTGTAATGGACATACCCATGGACTACTTGATCACTTATAAATGAATTAAATAAAAGTTGAATGGTAATTCCATGTTCCTTAACCATTTTTAAACAATGTAGTGCTATTTATTATATACCTTGGACCCCATCTTACTAATTATCAGTTATAAGACTTAAATTTATCAAATTAATTGATAAAATGCAAGGGTGATATTCCTTAGACTTGATCATAATATGATATGGATGTGATTACATCATTATTACCTTCTTTAATGAATATGATGTTTCATATTGGTTATTTGGAATTAATAGAAATGAACTTCCATATTGCTTATTCGAAATTAATGGAATTAACATTCTAGATTGTTTGTTTGGAATTAATGGACATGGCGTTATGTATTGCTTATTCAGAATTAATGGACATGAAATTCCTTATTTTTATTTGGAATTAATGGACATGACGTTCCATATTTCTTATTCAAAATTAATGAACAATATGCTCCTTATGGTTTACATGGAATTAATGGACACGACATTCATTATTGTTCATTTGTAATTAATGGACATGATGTTCCATGTTGTTTATTCAGAATTAATGGCGATGAATAAAGATTGGATTGATGCTAATCGTTTGACTATAGAGTATGAGAACGGAGTGAAAGAGTTCATCAAGTTTGCATAGTATCATGCAAAGTATCCTTCTCAACTCCTTTGTCCGTGTTTACGTTGTTGTTATTCTAGACTAATTACTCCAGAGGAGTTGGAAGAACATTTGATATGTCACGGAATAGATAGGAGTTATAAATGATGGAATAAACACGGGGAAAAAGCGAATGTAGCTATTCGCTGGAATAAAACTGCATTTTATGGATCATCAGAT
Organism: Viscum album; assembly: GCA_963277665.1. Classification (NCBI taxonomy): domain Eukaryota; kingdom Viridiplantae; phylum Streptophyta; class Magnoliopsida; order Santalales; family Viscaceae; genus Viscum; species Viscum album. The sequence continues at coordinate 1,607,859,697 of OY728123.1, forward strand.
AAGATTACAAATATGGATAATGAAGAAGACCGTATAGAGTATGTGATTACAGATATCAATGATGATGAATATCGTATTGAGGAAATGACAAGGACAGTTGAACATGAACTCCGTGATTGCCCAAAATTGTTTGAGAAGTTAAAGAGTTGTGAAAAGACACCATTGTATACTGGTTGCACTAAATATACTGCATTGTCAACTGTACTGAAGTTGTATAAATTGAAAGAAGGCAACGGATGGAGTGATGTCAGTTTCACGGAACTACTTTCTCTTTTGAATGACATGCTTCCAGAAGATAATGATCTCCCAAGACGGACATATGAAGCTAAAAAAATGCTACACTCGATGGGTATGATTTCTGAAAGAATACATGCCTGCCCGAAAGACTGTATATTTTTTCAAATGGAGAACAAATCACTTACAGAATACCCAAAGTGTGGTGCTTCTCGATACAATAAAGATGAACGTAGTCCTACGAAAGTTGTATGGTACTTTCCAATCATTCCAAGGTTTATGCGTCTATATGGAAGTGAAGAAACTGCAAGACAATTGTCGTGGCATGAAAATAAAAGAAATAAAGATGGAAAATTACGTCACCCGGCTGACTCTCCTCAATGGAAGAGAATTGATCATGAGTATCCTGAATTTTGAAATGAGTCGAGAAACCTGCGTCTTGCGTTATCTACCGATGGAGTGAATCCTTTTGGTTTTCAAACCAGCACTCATAGTACTTGGCCTGTTATGTTGGTAAATTATAACTTGCCACCCTGGTTATGCATGAAACGGAAATTCATTATGTTATCTTTGCTTATATCAGGACCAAAACAACCAGGTAACGATATTGATGTATATTTGGCTCCCTTGATCGATGATTTGATGTTACTGTGGGATTCAGGTGTTATGTTGTATGATGCTTATGAAAAAGAATACTTCACGTTGAGAGCGTTCTTGTATGGGACTATAAATGATTTCCCTGCTTATGGAAATTTGTCAGGCTATAGCATTAAAGGAAGTCAAGGGTGTCCTGTGTGCGAAGAAGATACAGAATCAATTAGGTTGAAACATTCATCCAAATTTGTGTTTCTAGGACATCGTAGATTTCTACCCCGTCGACATAAGTACCGATCTTGGACGACATCATTCAATGGAAGTTCATAACAATGAAAAACACCATCTCCACTAACAGGTGATCAGCTGTTTGAGAAAGTAAAAGACGTGAACACTGTTTTTGGTAAACCATTTTCGAAAAACCTTACGAAAATTGGTTGGAAAAAGAGATCAATATTTTTTGAATTACCATACTGGAAATGTCTGTACGTCAGACATTTTCTTGATGTGATGCATGTGGAAAAAAATGTATGTGACAGTGTTATAGGAACGTTGCTAAATGCTCCTGGCAAAACAAAGGATGAAATTAAGGCAAGGTTGGACATGGTTGACATGGGAATAAGAGAAGAGTTGGCTCCCGTGAAGGGTGAAAATCGAACATTTCTTCCTCCAACTGCGTACACTCTTTCTAGGGATGAGAGATATCAGTTTTGCAACTTCTTCATTGATGTAAAGGTTCCAGAGGGATATTCATCAAATATCAAAAACATTGTGTCAATGAATGATTTGAAGTTAAAAGGTTTGAAATCACATGACTGCCATGTTTTGATGCAAGATTTAATTCCTATAGCTTTACGTTGCCTTTTGCCCAAGAATGTTCGTCATATGTTAAGAAAACTTTGTTTCTTCTTCAAAGCTATATGCAGCAATGTTTTAGACCCGGCGAAATTGCCAGCTATGGAAAAAGAAATTGTCATCATATTATGTGAATTAGAAATGTTCTTCCCGCCAACATTCTTTGATATGATGGTTCATTTGATGGTTCATTTGGTGAGAGAGGTTCGACTTTGTGGTCCTGTGAAATATAGATGGATGTACCCCGTTGAACGGTATATGAAGATTTTGAAAGGGTATGTCAAAAATCGAAGTCGGCCAGAGGGTTGTATTGTGGAGCGATATATTGTTGAGGAAGCCATTGAATTCTGTACCGAATACCTATCTGATGTGGAAAGCATTGGTCTGCCGAAATCTCATCACACTGGACGCATTGAGGGTGAGGGAATTTCTGGGAGAGATGTTGTGACAATCCATATTACTGATCAGGAGCAGGCCCACCTTTATGTTTTGCATAACAGTTGGGAGGTTGCTCCATATATTGAAACCCACAAAGAAATTTTGAGGCAGTTGAATCCATCAAGGGCTGAAAAATGGATAGAAAATACACATAATCACCAGTTTATAGGACGGTTTCGTGACCATATTTTTAAGGAGTTAGATGAAAATCCGAATTCAATTTCAGAACGACTTCGATGGCTAGCTGCCGGACCAAGCGTGTATGTATTATCTTAAAATGGTTATGTAATTAATGGTTATACATTCTATACAGATAAACATGATGAAGATAGTACCATGCAAAATAGTGGAGTAACACTTGTGGCTGAAGCGATGCATGTTTCTGGTAGTAAGGATAGAAATCCAATTTTCGCGAATATGTCATACTTTGGCATTATCAAAAGAATGTGGGAGTTGGATTATACGACATTCCAATTGCCGATTTTTCAATGAAACTGGGTTGATAACAACAGTGGTGTTAAAATAGATGAATTGGGATTTGTGAAAGTTGATTTCAGTAAAGAAGGGTACAAAGACGAACAATTTATAATGGCATCACAAGCGGTACTAGTATTTTATGTTCCATACCCCGCAAACCGAAAGTGGTAGATTGTTCTGTTATCATCCAAAACTACTGAAGGGTCCGATGAAAATTCAATTGAGGATGATCCTTTCAGTGGGACGTCTCAATCATTTCGCAGCGGTCCCAATGAAGACGACGTTTTGTATGTTAGAGGAGACGTAAAATCACAAGAGTGAGTTGCCATTCCAGTTCGCCAAGAGTATTTTCAAGGAAAAACAAAATGCTGTCATGGTTTGTGCTTCAGATCATTCTCTAAGGTGGCCAGTGAATTTCTCTATGTATCGTGAGCGTTCTAATGCATATCTTGTTTGGAAGATCATTGTAGTAGACAACGATCTAAAAGTGGGGGATGTGTGCATAACTGAGCATGTCTTCAGTAGTGTCCCTCAAAATGTCTTTAAACTGACCATCTTGAGATGTATCTAAACTTGTGACTTTTTTTTAAATAGTGACTCTTTTCAGAACTGCGGGAGTTAACATTTCTCCAACATATTCACATACAAAATCACCCTTCGACATATCCTCCAATGTCTGCAGACCCCACCCTTTCCCCTCAGCTGTCAAAAAAACCTAAAAGACAATGGCTAGCAATGATCATTCCAAAATGCATTTAAACTGAAACCTTCCAGAAAAAAATAGAGTACAATACCTGCAAGTTGTAACTTAGGTCGCTTTGCACAAGCCGATTTCCACATTGTTTGTAGCAACCACATTTTCTCCAACACTCTAATGATCTTCATTGCTTCATGCCTTTTATACTCTTCCAGAAACTCTTCTCTAAGAAGGTCAACTATCGTGTATGCATACTCACCTTCAAATGTGACGTGTACGAGTCAACCCCGCCTCAATCTGAGGCCTGTTGTGGTTGAAACTACTCCAAGTGCCTCTGTTTTGTACAAAATGGACTTATTTTTAAGTGAGAAATCAACAACTGACATATGGGAAACCGAACAAACGCCTTCGGATTGTGTTGACACTTTAGGACAAAGATTCATGGGTTATATGTGACGTGTACGACTCAACCCTGCCTCAATCCGAGATGCGGTGTGATCGGTATCACTCCAAGTGTATGTATTTTGTTTAAAATGGACAATATTTTACGTACATACGCCAAACCGATCTAACGGCTTCTGATTGTGTTGATACTTTTGTACAACGATCCATGACTCATGTGTGATGTGTATCAGTCAACCCTGCATCAATCCGAGGCCCGGTGTGGCTGACACCACTCACAGTGTCACTGTTTTGTAAAAAATGGAGTTAATTTTAAGTGAAATCAACAACTGACATGCGGCAAACCGACCAAACGCATTGGGATTCTATTGAAACTTAATTACAACGATCCATGGGTCAAATTTGACGTGTACGAGTCAACCCCACCTCAATCAGAGGCGCGGTGTGACCGGTATCACTCCAAGTGTATGTATTTAGTTTAAAATGGACAATATTTTACGTACATACGCCAAACCGATCTAACGGCTTCTGATTGTGTTGATACTTTTTCACAATGATCAATGACTCATTTGTGACGTGTACGATTCAACACCGCATCAATCCGAGGCCCTGTGTGGCCGACACCACTCACAGTGTCACTGTTTTGTTAAAAATGGACTTAATTTTAAGTGAAATCAACAACTGACATACGGAAAACCGACCAAACGCATTGGGATTCTATTGAAACTTAAGGACAACGATCCATGGGTCAAATGTGAAGAGTACGAGTCAACCCCGCCTCAATCAGAGGCGCGGTGTGACCGGTATCACTCCAAGTGTATGTTTTTAGTTTAAAATGGACAATATTTTACGTACATATGCCAAACTGATCTAACGGCTTTTGATTGCGTTGATACTTTTTCACAATGATCAATGACTCATGTGTGACGTGTACGATTCAACACCGCATCAATCCGAGGCCCGGTGTGGCCGACACCACTCACAGTGCCTCTCTTTTGTTCAAAATGGACTTATTTTTAAGTGAAATCAACAACTGACATGCGGCAAACCGACCAAACGCATTTGGATTCTGTTGAAACTTATGGAAAATGATCCATGGGTAAAATTTGACGTGTAAGAGTCAACCCCGACTCAATCCGAGGCCCGGTGTGGCCGACACCACTCAAAGTGCCTCTATTTTGTTCAAAATGGATTTATTTTTAAGTGAAATCAACAACTGACATACGGGAAACCGACCAAACGCATTAGGATTGTGTTAATACTTTAGTACAATGAATCATGGGTCATATGTGACGTGTACGAGTCAACCCTGCTTCAATCCGAGATGCGGTGTGGCCGGTATCACTCCAAGTGTATGTATTTTGTTTAAAATGGACAATATTTTACATACGTACACCAAACCGACCAAAAACCTTCGGTTTCTATTGAAACTTAAGGACAAAGATCCATGATTCAAATGTGACGTGTACGAGTCAACCCCGCCTCAATCCGAGGCCCGGTGTGGCCGACACCACTCAAAGTGCCTCTGTTTTTGTTAAAACTGGACTTAATTTTAAGTGAAATCAACAACTAACATACGACAAACCAACCAAACGCATTCGGATTCTGTTGAAACTTTAGAACAACGATAAATGGATCAAATGTGACATGTAAAAGTCAACCCTGCCTCAATCCGAGGCTCGGTGTGGCCGACACCACTGAAAGTGCCTCTGTTTTTGTTAAAAATGGACTTAATTTTAAGTGAGAAATCAACAACTGACATACGGGAAACTGACCAAACGCATTCGGATTATATTTAAACATAAGGAAAATGATCCATGGGTCAAATTTGATGTGTATGAGTCAACCCTGAATCAATCCGAGGCCCGGTGTGGTCAACATCACTCAAAGTGCCTCTGTTTTGTTCAAAATGGACTTATTTTTAAGTGAAATCAACAACTGAGATATCCACCTCACATGTATTGTAGACCCTCCCCCAAGACTTGGCATGAATTTTTGAGATAGACAAACATGGGGTGGATTAAATGGCTTTCCTACATGGAATATATCCCACTACATGTCTTTAATTAGCCAGCTACGCAGTTTATCCCTTGTACAGATACACAGGAAGAATCACACCGGATCGACGTCATGTACTAACATAGGGAAAGGGTGCATAAGAGGACACAAGATAAAAGGGTGACACGTATATGTTTTTTAACATGCCATGTAATTTCCTATTGATAGGACATGTATATTCACACAGGCAGCTGAACATTGGAGTTACCCAGGGTAAAGGGACAAGGCATGTGACCCTTTAAATGACACATAATTTTATGTACCATGATTGATCTCTTTGAACACTATATCAAGGACATATTTAATTAGGGTTGGCTCCCATGATCCTTCCTAGGATGGTTGTGGTATCTTTTCCTACTTACGGTAGTACGATCGCTTCAACAGGACGTCCTAGACATAGTTGGAGTCTCTCTGAAAGTCCTGGAGTGAGATCATATATCTATTTTTGAGGTCCAGGTAGAGTCATGTATCAACGCAACCAATCCTACCAGACATCGATCCTACATATAGAATGTTAATATTGATATCTCATTACAGTCCCCCAGTTTATGATATGTTACCTTTTTTGTATTAATATACATAATTACTAAAGGTGATGGTTGGGAGAGTTGGGTTATCCTTTTTATGTATTGCAGAATGATTCAAGGAGCACGGGCTCTGCACGATTTGTCAAAACCAAGTGGCAATCCAAGGAGAAACAATGCATAGTGGAATGTTCTAGTATTTATCTTCTGAGTTGTGTAGGAATATTTTGTGATACTATGTAATGAGGTAGTTTTTGTTTTTGGGTAGACGGTATCTAACTCATGGTAAGAACACTGTTTGGTTGGGTTGGGATCGGTTGATGACATGCTTGGGGTTGATATACTGGTTTTTGTGCAGGTATGTGGTTGATATACTAGTTTTTGTGCAGGTCTGCTCGGCTGGCTATACTGGTGCAGGTTTTTTATTAGCAGCAGGCAGGGATTTAACAGCACTTTTTTAGCGCTGTTAAAGGCGACATTTAACAGCGCTAAAAAAGCGCTGTTAAAGGAGATATTTAACAGCGCTAAAAGAGCGTTGTTAAAGGAAACATATAACAGCGCTTTTTAGCGCAGTTAAAGGTGTCCTTTAACAGCGCTTTTTAGCGCCGTTAAAGGAGACATTTAACAGCGCTTTTTTAGCGCTGTTAAAGGACCCCCCCCCCCCCCTTTATCAGCGCTGAGCTTTATAGCGCTTTTCTAGCGCTGTTATTGCCCGTTTTTGTAGTAGTGCTTGTACACATACACACACATAACATGCACATAGTTGTATGCACACACACACATTCACACTGACAGTCATAGATGTATTAACATCTCATTATTTAAACACATGCATAAATATATATGTATATATTGAAACCCACACTTTAATATAAATATATATTTGTATAGCATGTCAACATATATAAAAACAAAAACACATATATTTATATTTATATATATATACATATTAATTCAAAGTTATATAATATGAATATGAATAAATAAATTTGAATATAAATATAAATAAATTAACATAAATACATATGTGTGTGTGTGTGCATTGTAAAATTATATAATTTGAATTAAAATATATTATAAAAAAGTTTAAATGACTAAAAAAAATATAAACTATATTTATGGAAATATAAATATATTTATTGTCATATAAATCATATTTGATAATATATAAATATCTATATATAAAATAAGATTCCATTATATCAATGTGACACTATTTATCATTGGTAAATAATGTGATAATAAGAGGAATCATTATGAGAACTAAAACAAGCACTAACAAAGGGCACCATTTTATTATTGTTTCTTTAACAATGATAAAGGGTACTTTAATTAGTGATGTTAGTTAGAACTAATAAAAGTATGATTTTTATCAATGGTTTTTAGTGATGATAAAGGGTAGCACTAAATAAAATGGAATCTGTTGTCACAAAGAGACCTACCCATAGAGGAAAACAAAACAGAACTATGATGATTGATCCTAATTGATTTGAAAAATGTATAAACCATGTAACACCACATTTTGTTTCCATGAAAACTAAAACTATTTATAAACCTTTTAAAAATCATCTTATAATCTAAATTCATTTATTTCATGAAATTAAGCCTCACCCCTTTTCATTAAAAAATTTAATATTAGCTTCAAAATTACTTTAGAGTTATTTAACCAACCAAATTTAGGTCTTAACATTAAATTTTAAATAGAATATATAATTTTATTGAAATTAATAGCAAAAAATTTGAAAAATTAATCTAAATTGATTCAATTATTGGATGATGTCGTCAGTTAAATAATGACAAAACATACTGCATCGCTGTAGTTAATTTTCACCTCATTAATTTTTAGTTACTGTTTTAATTCACTGAATTTGTTATGATAATTTGTTCATCAAGTAAAAAAATAAACAATCACTATAAAAATTAAAAAACTAAGAAATAAATGTATATAAAATAATAAACAAAGTATTGGGAATATAAAAACTAGCTTTCACTAAGAAAAATTCAATTGCATAACCATCAATAGATAGAAACCATGAAAACAGCTTCTTGTAAATAAATAAAAGTTTCTAGAAAATTAACCACGAGTAGTTTAACATCTCTTAATCCTCAACAGATCGCAACATCAATTTCCCCATTTAACCACCATTGAAATAATGAAATATCAAATCCTTCAAAGGATATCAAAAAAAATTATAATTATTTGTTTCAAAAAACTTTAACTTAGAGAGACTAAATCAATAAAAAAAATAATTATTCACTGTTCTTAAATAAGAAATATCATCAAAAAGGGAGAAAAAATTTTAATCATTCAAGACATCAATTGAACATATGATATTAAATTATCACTAGATAAAATATTTCATGGAAGGTGAAAATGGAATACTTCTTAGCTAATGTTTTAATAATTACCAAATGCTTATAACTATCACATCATAATACTAGAACCATATGAATTTATTCACTAAAATATTTTTATGAATTCAATTTATCAAGTTAATTATTTCCATAGGTCCTACTTTCCTACATTATATTTAGTAAAATAATTGTAATTTCAATTATGAACCAAATATAAATCAAGCATAGTGTGATATAACAAAAATTAACATAGCATATAACAAATAACTTGTAGCATTTAATAATTTCATACTTGTTTTCTACGATAATTAGTTGTTATATAACAAATTAATTCTTAATATATATAATATGCATTAAGCATGCATCAAAATATTTCATTAATTATTACATTTTAAATTATCTGAATTTATAACTACAGCATGATTTCAATGAAAATGGTCTCATATTTAAAACATGGAATTAATTTCCACAATTTTTTTAATTATTAGTTCATATTATCTTAAATAATAGTTAATATTAAAAATCAATATATTATAAAATATGTTATAGAAAATATTTATTTAAAAAGTCCTTTTAACTTAATTAATAATTCATAAACATTTCACTTAAATAAGAAAGATTCCAGATTTTTTCAGGCAATAAAAATACTTTAAACATGCTATAATATTAATAGAAACATATTAAAAATCTACTTATATTAATTTAAAAAACACTATTATTTTCTAACATGATTTAGAAAAAATTAACTAAAACAAAATATTATAAAAAATTGCATGTTTTGAAAATAAAATCATATCATGAATTTATTTTTAAGAAAATATATTTTTATCTAGAATGATTTAATTTATTAAAATGATTGAAAAATACTTATAAAAAATATATTATACCAATATTTAAACTAAAATTAACAAACGACCCAAAAATTTTAATTTTTTTTAACATACGTGAAACCTTTCCAATATGGCTTGGAAGGTTTTCATTTTCAAAAGATGACCCCACTACAAGGAAATGCTCTTTTACTGATCCTTTGAAATAGGGTATGGACCCCCTACTACTAGAAACATTTCACCATGTATTGGAACTTATAGGGACATGTTTGACTCTGTGTCTATCTGGATTTTGAATAAGGGTAATTTGGACAAGTTTCCTCAAGGATTGTGACATAAATCAATTGATGTCATGTTTAAATGTGACTTGCGCAGTAGGGATGGGGTTGTGGAGCCGCATGAAGGTGTAGGTGGTTTGAAGACATAATGGGCTGAGGTTGTAGGTGAAGAAGATAAAAATATAAAAATGATGAATAGCTTTCTCTTGATTCTTACATAAAAATGTTTGTTGGTATGGACTTGATTAATGACTCGATTACTCTTTCTAAAATGAAAGGGAATGGTAAAATTGTGGATAATTATGGATTTAAGTTGTCCGTGTGCAAGAAATAAACTAAGGATCAGTCAATTGAAATTTTTAATATTAGTGTTAATACCATAGAAAAGGATAATTTAACTGAAGCGATATGGCATCAATGAAAATGTGGAGATGAGTTCGGCACCAAAAAAACTCAAGTCCATGGTTTTGGTTGAAATTGGTCTAATTCACAATGATGTGGTCGATGTTTATCTACTAGGTCCTCTTTTAGGAATCTCACTTGAGAGTAGTAAAGGAGTCATTATAAATATTTGGTGATATTAAATCAAAATCACTTAGAATTATAATGGTAAACTCTCAATGATGAAGATGATTTTGATAACTCTAATCATGATTAGGGAGACTAGAATCACTTTATTGACATGTAGTCACTTTTATGGATGAGGTCATTCCCATTTCTTGAACCATCCATCCTCTTTCCTACTATAACATTTCATTTTTCTGTTTATATTTTTTTGGAATAGGATTTCACCTGTAACGTACACATGTTTGTTATGGTAACCATGCATACACCCTTCCTAGATATTCAATTATAAAATTAGTGCATTTTCTCTTAAATAGAATTAGATTTCTGTAATTATCCTAGCATTAGATCACATGTGGCATTGATACATAGGTCCTTGTTATGATATTAGGGTTACCACATCATTCACAATGGTTTATATATATATATGTTCTATCTAGTACCCCCTGCCTCACTATTTAAGTAAAATTACAATATTTTCCCAACAAACTCAAGAACACTCACTGGTTCCTAACACCAATCCAAATTCTATCACTCATGTAAAATAATTGATAAAATACAAAAAATGGCCTCTAAGGGTTTCCAAAATTTGTCCATAAATCCCTATTGTGGACACATTATGACCACCAGATAGTGGTCTCTATTTTTTTCATTTTTGGCTATAGAGATCATCATTTAAAGGTCGCGATAGGTAATTAAAAAATTAATAAATTCAGTATATATCGACATGATATATAATTTCATAATCTAAAAAATATCTCCATTCAATCATTTTCCAATCTCCAAAACCATCATATCTTATAAAAAAATAAAAAATTAAAAAATGAAATTTAATAACATTATGAAATTCAATGAATTAGAACCCACACAATTCATGAAACTTAAATTCATTACAATAAACAGTGTTTGGATGTTTTCTTTTCAACATAATACTAGTTTTTAATCCTTTATTAATTTAAAACATCTTACTCATTCTTTCCAATAAAATAGCTTTTCAGATTTATACTTATTCTGAACATACACATCTAAACAATTCAGTGATAGTTTCCCTATTATTTCATGTCAATTTTGTTTTCTTTTCTATATTTTTGACCATTACACACTCTTTTTTGTGTTTTCAAATATTTTAAATGTGTTTTTAGTAATTATACAGAAAAAAAAATTAGATTAATGATCCGTAATATTTTAAATTTATAAATGGTTTTTATCCTTTTATTTCAAGTTAATTGGTGTCCTTTTTCTTTATTTTTAGCCCCAAAACATGTGTTTTTAAATACTTCTAATTCATTAAGAACTGCTAATTCATTCACTCCATGCACACCACATGTCAGATTGACATGTCGTCTATTCGTACACATCATAAATAATTATAGGATAGTTTTACCATGATTTTAAATAAATAAAAGTTAATTTTATATATTTATGATTATTATAAGTATGTTTTATAATTTAGAACACTAAAAAAGGAATTTTTTGTCTTCATGGGAAAATGAAAGCTAGATTTGACAAGATGTAAGTTGAGAATTTTAAAAATATTTCAATGGTTTCTTTCTTATAGTTTCGTAGAAATTAGTTGTTTTTTCCATGGTTTTCAACTATATTTTTGTTTTTAAAGTCTATAAATTTATTAATAATTTCTTATTTATTCAGTCTAAGAAAACCACACTTCTGATAAACTTTTCATCAACTCGTAGACATGAAATATAATTCCAAGACTTTGACCACTAATATTATAATCAACCCATAATTACATGGTTTATAATAAAGGATTAAATTAAATTCTATTAAATATTCATTTAGACGTATTTCTTTAGATAACTTATAAAACCATTACATAACAAATTTAACACATCCTTGGAGTTTAAATGTTTTTCCCAAAAAAATGGTTCTTTTGTTAACAATCCAATTTCATTTATGTAACTTTTTCTTTGTTTAAGAAATGTAACTATTGACCTTAGTATACTTCTAAAACATACATAAAACCTATAAAAATATTTTCCAATATTTTTTAACCAAAAAAACACAATATTGGATATATAATGGAAGTAAAACTATTAATCCATTTTGATAAAAATAAAAATACATATGAAAATTTTCCCTTTTTACAAAATAATTATTGTTCTCAGAAAATAATTTACCCATTTATAAAATAAAAAAAAATTGATTTTTTTCTAAAAAACATTTTCTAGTATGCATATAGGAAGAATCAAAATTCATGAGGTCTTCTTGAAGAAAGTGAAATATTTTCTTTTAAAAACCTTATCCTTTATAAGATAATAAAAGTTGATTTTAAATCATAAGCAGATTTCCTTACCTTTTGAAATAAAAATATTTAAATAAAAAACCGTATCAAACATAGAAAAAACCATGTATCCACCATTGAACATTATATTCCTAAACCACGTCCACTCATGTTTCACTGATATGGAATAAATAATAATCAATTAAATAATATGACTCATTTGAACCCAAAATCAAAACCACCTTCGATCATCTCATACAAATAATGATAAATATTGTTTTCTGTGGAAAACATTTAATGAAGAATAAAACTTCTTTGAATAAGGGGAAGAGTATATTCTTTAAAAATCCATGTAATCATTAAGAGTAATATTGTTATCTGATAATGGATATGATTATGGTAAATTGTGGCAATGTAGAAAACATTTAAAAACACTTTTTTTTAAACATTATAATAAATGAAAAAAATATATCACATGAAATTTTTTTGAAAAGATTATTTTTATCATTTTTATATAAATTCAATGGTAGTATAAAAATACCTTTATTGATATATTTTATTTATATGATAATTTCCTTAAAAAATTGTAAATAACTTGTACATGGAAGAGAAAGGATTTGAAATGAGATCTTTAAAAAATGTTTTAAAAAAAATAACACACCTTAAATATTAACATTATTTTTAAGTTATCTAAATCATGAATAGCAAAGTCATATTAATTATGTATTATCCTATAAACCAATATCATTTTTTCCATTATCATTATTCCGTTTATTTCATTATTATAATGTTTTATTTAGTCATTATATTTTTTATGCACACATTGGATGTATTTGGGTTTTTTGATTTAAAATAGCATCAGTGGGTTGACTATGGTCAAAGGGGTTGTGGTTATATCATATCTAAAATAATAATAATTCCATAATTATTATTTTTATAATTCAAATATACTTTTATAACCATCCATTTATAGTGGTAATAAAGCATCAGATATTTCATTCACGGAGGTGGCAGTCCACACGTACGCTTGAGAGGAATTTTAATATTTCTAATATATGAAAAGAGAATAAAAAAGCTAAAGGTTTACCTTGTTATAATTATAATATTATTATAAATATCATAATTGTCCATTAAATTAATCTTTCTAACCCACCATGTGTAGCGATAATGAAAAAAATGACATCCCTATATGGAGATGGTAGTAGGTATATATGTAGCAGAGACATTATCATTTTCTAATGAGTTGGAGGGTTTGGAGGTAGATAGTATTTTATATTTATAGTATAAAATATTTGAAATAATTATCATATATATACATTAAATATATCTTTATAACTATTCATCTAATATGGTGATGCATAATTAAACACATCACTTCATAATGGTGATAATATGTACATATGAACGGGAAATGTGTTCATTTTATATATGATTGAAAAGATGTATAAAATAGTTGTCCATATTGGGAATATAAAGCCTAATTTTTTATCAAAAGGACTCAATCAGAATGAGTGGTTCTATATGATCATCAGGTTTTTGAGGTATGACAATGAAAATAGTTTTCCTGTAATGTTTTGAAATGTTGTTTCTAAAAAGAGGATAGTTCAATAGGTATAATTATAAATGTGACCAAAGCATGGTACTCAAATTCAAGATGTTTTTGTTGAAATTTTGGAATATGTGATGCTTTATTTTATATTGAATTTTTTAGTTCACCAATAGGTACATTCGCACTCATGATTTATGGAGAATATTTTTTATTAGAATAGTGGAACAGATGGAAACATACATTTTTTATGATGATGCAACTACATGACCAAATAACACTCTCTATAAATAGGGAGGGTGGCCACTAGTGGATTATAATGTAATTTGTTTAAACAAAAATTGATTACTTGTTCTATATTGTTCTATGTTTTAATCTTTCATATGAAGAAATTAAATTCCATAATGTTTCTCCTATGAATAAAGAACTATCAATCCATACCATGTTAATCAAACATCTTATTTTACTCATTTTAATTTACATTAAATTTTTTATTGGATGTTGTATATTATAGAGTTAAAAAGGTCAAAAGTGAGGATAAACAATAGTTCAACGACTTGGGTAAACATTGTTTCTACCATGTCCCAAAACAATATGATGGGAGATTTCTAGGCACAATATTATTCATCCAGGTGGTTCAAAAATTAATGCTTTTAATTTTATTATAGAATGTCAGTTATTTTTCTGTGATTATATATAAGTAGAGTCAAATTAATTTTAGTAGTAATACATATAATTTAGCTAGATATGTCATGTAACATACTTTTTCTCATATTCCATTCAATATTTAGTTCAAGTTATTTTTTAGAAGGATATAATCAGAAGAAGGTACGATTTATATTGAAAACTTCGATGGAGAAGATCTTAGTTTCTAGAAAATTTAGTTATAACATTATCACATTTATAAATAGAATGATATTTTGTTGAATTTTGTCAAACCATATGCAATATATGAAAGGTGAATTTAAAAATCTTATTCAGAAGTCACTATGTTTGATGAAAATGTATTTAGTATAAAATGTTGATTTAAACAATGAAGATAATAATTCTAAAATTTATTTGTTGGTAACTATTGAAAATATATATGAGAAAACTACAACACTGAACTAATTGTTCTTGATTGGAGGTTTTTTTTCATTAGGTTATTGGAAGGAGGATCTACATCATATTTTTTCGGTAATTTTACTTAATTTTAATCTAGATATTGTCTATAAAAGATAATTTTTAAATAATGTGAGGGAGAATTTATTTTCATTATCTCTTCTAGATTCATGGGAATCTATGGTTACCAATTTTTTTAGTTGATGAGGAATTAATGATTTGGTATTCACTGATGTTTAGAACATGATTCTCATTGAGGAGTTACAAAAAAAGGGTGTCCCACATGTTTTTATTTATGTATAAAATATGGAACAAAAGGGATCCACACCTCATTAAAAGAATCAGAAGCGATAAGATAGGAAATAAAGGGGAAGAGTTAAGGGAATTCATCAAAACATGGTCATGTATGTTGTTATTATAGAAAGAGATTTCACCTCAAAATTTTTTTCCATGATTAGAAGAAAATCCCAGAATGAATACTTCCATAAATATGAGTGTAGCAATGGAAGGTAGTGTAAAAAATACTTGAAAATGTTATTACATATTTATAATATTATTTTATATATTTCAGAGATTCATTCCATTACACAAGAGGGAAAGGGTGTTTATCAAATTAATTTTCTAGAAAACATTGAAATGTTAATATTATTGAAGATGATGTTCTTGAAATTTTGGGAAATAGGGAAATTAATGTTTATTATAAGAAGAGAATATTTCTTATACTGAAGGAAGTTGAAGTTTTTTCTAGTACATTAGAATAACCTTATTTTTTGTGGATTGGCTAGATGAAGTAGGTTTCAGAATTAGCATTGCAGAAGGTGTATTGAAGATTACTCGGGGGTATATTATCATAGCCATATGTGTAAAATGAGTTCAATTGTAATGGATTGTAAGGTAAGTGGAAGTTACACTCATTATAATGGAATATTTCCAATGTACATATCATTAGAATAACAATTTTCAACACCTCAGTGAGAACAGTATGAAAATTATTAAAGAAAAAAGAGAATTGATGTTGGTTTAATATCACTTTAGATGGTGTGAGAGTTTTATACATGGGATGTAAAAGAAAGAGCCCTTCAGTCTTTCTAAAAGGGAATCAAAATATTGGATATTATAATTTGACCATAGATATGTATGGGTACATTCCTGGTTACCTTATTATAGAAAATATAAATACTTCATTAACTTCATTAGTGATTAAAAAATGAGTGTATGGGTTTTATTTCTGAAATATAGAAGTAAAAGTGTCCGAAATATTTTTTCAATAGACGGTAATGGTAAAAAAAACTAGAATACAGATGAAATGTATAAGATATGAAAATAGTGGGGATTATAATGGAATTATTATCCACAATTACAATAAGATGAGATACCATTTACATGAGAAGACCATTCTATGTAAACATGAAAAAAATGTTGTTGTTGAGATAATGAATAGGGCCAAGATGGAAAGATTATGAATTATGATGACACATTGTAGAATGAATAAAGAGTTTTTGTGGAAGAAGAATTTATACTAAATTAATTAACAAATATAAGGCCTTCAACACAAGTTGTAAATAAATTACAAAATAAAATTAGTTGGGAAAGATATTGGAAGTACCTCACCATAATGTTTTTAGATGTTTATCCAACTTGCATGTTGATGAAAAATACAAGGATAATATAGAATAAAAATCTCAAGAATATTTCTTCATAGACATTGGTTAAGAATAATTTATTTTTTATATTTTTTATTATTAAGTGAAGAAATAGATTTTAATTCTGAATGTCCTATTTGATGATAATACCATATGGAAATGTCATAAAATGAAGGGGGGAAAGTTTATCATAGAGATACAACTTCATTTCATGTTAATATGAATTGTGGTTCTCGAGGAAGCTTATTCTGAAATGTTTTTATATTTATGAATCTAAGGTAGTGATGTATTTTATGGAAGGATGTTAGTGGAATGTATAGAATATTTTGAAGTACATCCAATGGAATATATATCAGAAAAATCTAGAACTAGGTAAGATCACTAATTATTTATGGAAGGAAAAATTTTGAAAAGAGAAGTTCTAGAAGGAGGAGTTCCTGTTGGAGAATTTTTAAAAGTTATAGTTTTATAAGAAGATGAATCACAGTTTAATGTGTGAATATATATAGTAATCATACAGCTGGATTAAAGGGATGGTACTGATATAAGATTTTACTACAACTAGATTTGAGAGAACCAGAGGGTTTGTAAGAAGTATCCACATTGAGATATTCTGAAAGGTGGGACTTGGAAATATAGTTGTAAATGGATTCAATAAAAGTAAATAACACTTGGGATCTAATCTAATTACCACTAGGGAAATTGAAATTAAATAAAATTTGGTATTCCATTTTAACGAAGAATATAATATAAATAATAGATATAATTTTATGATAGTTGTGAAGGGTTTTCAGTAGAAGGAGGTCATAAATTTATCTAAGATATTCACTTTTTTATTAAAAACATAATAGAATATATAATAACTTTAGTTTAGTTTCTTTTGGAAATTTATACCTTAAAAAATTGGATCGGAAGTTGTTTTTTCTTCAAATGTATTTTTAGGGATATATTTATAAAAAGAAAACTATTGGTTTTTTGGATTTTTGAAATCAGATGTTAGTGTACAAAAAACTAGTCTACATTTTATGAAATTAGAACCAGTTGTTTGAATCTGATGTTTTCTTCAATCATTAATGAAATATATTTCCTATAGATTTTTTTCGATCATTGTTGTTATCAAAAAGAGTTCATTATAAGTGACCTAATAATATTACTTTTGTACGTAGATGTTATTTTGTTGGTAGGTCTGAATATTAAATTAATTTTTAAGATAAAGAATGATTTTTTTACACTGTTAAAAATTAAATATTTTGAAATGGATAGAAAAACATGTACATGAGGATTAAACATTATAAGAAAAATAGATGTGTGATTTCTTAATAAAAGGATGAAATCTTGAAGTTCATTGTTATATTAAAAATGAGTGAATGTAAGTAGTTATCAACTCCACTAGTTGGTCACATTAAAATTTCTAAGAAATAAGCTCCATGACTAGAATAATAATAAATGTACATGTTAGATTTTTCATATACCTATGTGGTTGGGTGATTGTTGTATTCTACAGTGTGTATGTGCCTGAATATTTCTTAAATAATAGGTGTGGTTAGTGGGTTTATGGGAAATATAGGAATGGTTCATTAGGAATATATTAAATGGATTTTTTGAAACCTTAACTGAATGGAAGGATTAACTCTTTATTCTGATTATGAAGATCTGTTTCCTATGTTTTTTATGCAAATATTGACAGTTATATTGATTCTCAAAAGTGAATAATTACAATTGTTTACAGTTTTAGTAGAACTATAGTGATTTGAATGTTAAGGTTACAACTAGTGATTTCACATTATAAAATAAAATAATATTATTTGGATATAAAAGAATAAGGTAATGATGTTTTAGAGTTTTTATATTCATTTGAAAAACATGGCTATAGGTAGGAGAATGGATTACACTACTATGATAGTCATAATAAAATTAATTTTACTAATAATTTTATGTTTCATTCAAGAAGATAATAAATTTGTCTAAAATACCATTAGATCCAGAAGCTTCTAGAAGATAATCAGTTGGAGTAATAGAAGGATTGTAAAAATGAAAATATAGTTGATATATTACTATTTTTTTTATGGATGTACTAAGGGAAAAATTCCTTGATACTCATTTGGTTAATGGAAGGACAAAGAGTATCATTTTTTAACAGGATTAAGAAGGATTTTTATTTCATAGTTAAGGGTAATTCGATGAATTTTTCTCTGAATATGTCTTCAAGTGATAGATTTTTCAGAATGTTAATCATATTTCAACTGATCAGAAGTAGTGATTTTGTAATATCTAAAAGTTGTTAAGGTATGAGAGTGACATCATATTTTCTTTAGCGTATTCGAATGAATTATCTTATACGGGGATAGTTCATAAGGACAACTTTTTAATGTTCATAAAGAACATTTTTTGGTTTTTGACGATTTAACTATTCTTTTGGAATATAGGATACTCAGTTTTATACGTGATTTTATTGTTTAATGATAGGGGTAATCACATTCAAGATTTCAACAGGAGAACAGGTGTTGGAATAGTCGAATAGATGGACTCTTGTATGTGTTGGAGGATGGTGAAACTGGATGATAGTATGACACTCTCTATAAATAGGGAGTGGGAAACCTATTATTTATAATGAATGTGTGTAAAACCTAATTTGATTACTTTTTTATATTGATCCATGTTTTATTCTTCCGTCTATAGAAATGAAATGTTGTAATGTTTCTCCTATGATTGTAAGATTGTCTATCCAAACCATATAAAACTAAAGTGTAATTTTACTCACTTATATTTATAGTGAATTTATTTTTGAATTATGTGTCTACTATAGTTAAATAGTAATAATTTGAGTTTTATCATAGTATGTTTATTTGGGTGTACTTTATTTCTACTACATTTCAAAGCATTATGCTGGGAAATTTCCTTCCATAATCATTCTGCTAGGTGATTCAATAATGACTATTTCTGATTTTTTTAAGGATAGTTAAGATAAAGGGATTATACATGATTCAATCATAATAATATCATTTTATTATATTAATTACATTGATATTTTTATATTAGGATATTTAGAATAGATTTTAAGGTGAGAGAATAATAAATAAAGATTAAAGAATTTGGTAAATGTTGATACCTCATCATGGATATTCTTCTTTGTATTACACCTTGTGCCTTCTAGGATTGGTCTTTCGGTTGAACAAGAAACTATAAGATTTTGATAATAATGTTAGAGAAATATTTTTATATATCAAGGTTGAATTAAGGATCCCCAAGTATGCGAATAAGTGATGAGAGGAGTTCCGCTTTTATAAGTGTGAGGTGTGGACCCATAGTAAGTACTAGGATGTTTTAAATAGAATAAATGCATTTCCAAGGGTAAGATACTAAAATTTAGTACACATTAAAATATAGAATAACTTAATGTTAAATACCACTAATCAATTCATATTTAGACGATAATTCAAAATATTTGAAACCTTATCTCTTAGTTTAGTATCATTTTTATTCCATTTAACATTTTTTGTGGAGCGAAACATTGACCATGATAACAATTGATTAAGAGAAAAATAAAATTGAAATAATAACAAAATTATAAGATTCTAATAAAAAGTATGGAATATATTTTTTATGATTCTATTTATACAAGTGGAAAAAGTTACCTTTAATATAAGCTTGAAAAACACAATAAAACCCCATTTAAAAAAATCTTGTAAGTATAAAAAATAATTAAACAAATATAGAAAAATATTGATCCCCATTAAATTAATTTTATTAGGTTATATAAAATGATGATTATTTTTATTTAAACAAAACTAAAATAAAAAGGATTTGTTTTAATACTTGATTAAAACAGTAAAACCCAAAATAGTTTTAATTTGGATAAACACATTACTCAGATTTCCAATTTGCCAAACATAGATTTTAATGTTATACATTATATTTTTAAATAATTAATGTCACATTAAAATATAAAATATTTTTTCTATAAAATTTCTTTCAAAAACATTTAATTTATTCTTATGTCATGATAATATCAAAAACATTAAAGTATTTTTGAAATCGCTATTTTTCATTATTCACACATAAATAAACTATTTTTAAAAAGACCCAAAAATTAATATTAAGATTAATTTGAAAATTTAAGTTAAAAAATGAATTAAATTTTAACAATTTAAAATAAAAAATTTAAAATATTACCTGTTAAAGGAAACCATATAATAGATGGATAAACAACTTTTTAAAATTAAATTATTTTATTTTTCAATTGGAAAATTATGTAAAAGTAGTTAGAAAACATTGATGAATTTGAATCTTATAAATGGATAATCATAAATCATAAAATTTATTTATTTATTGATAGTTATTATTTGATTCTAAATCAATCTGAGGACTTTTGAAATGTTTTTAACCATTACATGAATGTTTTTCTGTTTTAAAACCCTAAAAGGAATTTTGATCACCCTCGGAAAATAGTAACATATTTTTTAGTTGCATAATTTCTTAAATTTTATAAAAAAAATATACATTTTTGGTAGCTTGATTTCATAATAATTGGAGTAATTATTCATTTTCGTGACACCCGTTGATTTTTCTTTAATTTTTTCAACTCCATAAAAACAAGTTTTGAAATTTATTTAAGAACACCCCATGCCATAATTATCTTACAACTACTAGTACATATAAAAAATTAAATATTTTTCATATGATTTAACATTAATACTATGTTTTTTCTATGGTTCAGACCATTACACACATGTTTTAGTGTTTTTAAAAAACTGAAAATGAAATTTTGATGACCCAAGGAATATGGAAACTAAAATTATTATCAAATTAGCTCATAAATTTCAAAAATAAATATATGACTATTTTTAATGGATTTCATGGAAATGGAGATTCAATTCCTCAGTTTTGACCCCTTAATTTCCACTTTTCAAGAATACTGATTCTAAATGAATTCCATATTCAGTCACTATGAGAACATTTCACTTTCGTTAAATATTTGGTATAATTATAAATGTAAAAATTATTCCATGGAAATTCTATTATGAAGTCATTTCAATTCGAGGTCTTTTTATATGGTTTTCATCATTACATGCGTGTTTTAATCTTTTAAAACCCAAAAACATATTTTCTATCATCACTTTCAAGAATAAACTAGGATTTTTTTGATATCAAATCCAATATTTTCAAAATCATTATAAATTTTTTTAAAAATTATTTCATGATAATCATATGTCATTTTTTTGGTATTTTCCTACTGATGAAAATATTTAAAGATAGCGAATTATTTAAGAACTGATTATTATTTTTGTGTGAGTATACTGCACATCATATTGACAATTTTTTAACTTACATGTTAAAAATAATAAATTTATATATTTCTTGGGATTTCACATAAATAAATGGTCATTTTCTATTATTTTAACCATTAGACACATGTTTTGGTGTTTTAAAACATTACAAAATCATTTTTCATCATCCAGAGAAAAAAAAGTCATATAGATGTGATTTCATTACCCATATTTAAAATATATATATATATATTGGTGTTTTCCTATGATTTCAAAGTAATTATAGGTCATTTTATATTTTTTTAATTATTGAAATAAGTTTTTAATGTTATCAGTTCTTTATGAACTTCTTATTTTTTCAGTCTATGCATACTACATGTTATATAGATATCATATATGCTCGTACACTCAAAAATTTATTCAATGATAGATTTCCTATCAATTCACATTAGTCTAGGGTAATTTAATTATGAATTTCTTGTTACACAAGAGTTTTACTATTTTAAAATAATAAATATTCTATTTCAGTCACCTTTTCTGAACAAAATATCAAATTAAAGAAACATCATTTCCTATATTTCATAAATCAATATATATGTTTTATCTTATCATTTCATAAAAATTTAAGGTTATTGTATTTGTTTAAACCCCTTTGAACATGTTCATAAAGACTACTAATTCATTAACAACTGTATAATCTATCAGTTTGATTAAACCACATGTGAGATTGATGTTTTATTTACATGTATGGATAAAAAATATTCAATTATATTTTTTCAATCAACTTACATAAATATATGTTCATTTGATATTTTTTTTACAAATACATGTCCCTTTTTTAAACAAAAAAATGAATTCATGATCATTCTGGGAAAAGGAAAACTCAAATTAATGCTTCGTTCTTCCCTAAATTTCTAAACCCAAAAATTTCATCCTATTATTTAACTACAATCATGGGATGTTTTTTGAGGTTTCAACTAGTGATGTATATATTTTTAAACTATGAATTAATTAATAACAACTTATTGAGTCAATCTCATGTCATCTCTTGTCATATTAAAATAAAATCTACACTACACATCAAAATTTTTTGAAAAATATTTTTCCTAAAATTCCACATTATGTCGAGGTAGTTTGTTATGTATTTGACCGTTAGATTCATATTTTAGTGTATTAAAACAGAAAAAATATATTTTTAGTTACCCTAGAAAAATAAAAACTCCTATTTTCATGGAATTAGTTCCTATAATTAGCAAATAAATAGGTGGTTTATTCAATTGATTACACGAAAATATGTGGTAATTTTCAATGTTTTGACCCATTGGTGTACATTTCTAATGAATTTTAATTCTTTATGACTTATTCATGATGTCATTATATTAAAATAAAATATTTTATTGTTGTTTCATCTACTATTAAGCATCCCAAATGATTCAAATATATTTTTCATAAGATTTCAAAGTAGTACTAGGTTATTCTTTATGGTTGTAATAAATAAAGACATGTTTTTGTGTTTCAAAACACTAAATAGGAACTTTTACCACACTGGGAAAATGGTAACATGGATCAATTCACCACTGATCCATAATTTTTTTTAAAAATATCTTAGGTTGTTTTTTTTAAGATTTCACATCAATTGGAGAATATTTATGTTGTTTTAACCCACTGAAATATGTTTTTATGGATGATCAATTCTTTAAGAACATATTATTCAATATATCTGAGAACACCACATGTCAAATAGATGTCTCTTCTTTATGTATGCATGAAAAATAAATTAATAATAGTTTTACATTAATTTAATTTCAATGAAAAGAAAATTTTTAATTTTTTGACCATTATTTTCACATTTAGTGTTTTGAAACCTTGATAATGAATTTATGGTAAATCTAAGAAAATTAATGTTCGGATTGAAAAGATACCCATTACAACATTTATAAATTCAATATATATATGATTTTCTATGATATCATGGAAATTAGATGTATTTTCTTTGTTTTAACCCCATATAACATGTAATTAAAGACAACCAATTTATCATGAACTACTTATTAATTCAATCAATGAAATTTACATGTCGTATTGATGGGTCCCCCACTTTTACACATCAAATATAATTTCATGATAATTTTCTTATTATTAAAAGTAAATTTAATGTTTTCTTTTTTGGTTTTGACCATTACATGCTTGTTTTAGTGTTTTAAAACACTTAAAATAATATATGTCATCCTGGGAAAACACCAACTCAGATTGACATGGTGTTAGTTCCTATATTTCATAAATAATTATGTACATTGATGTTATATCATAAAATATGAATGTATATAAACTATATAAAAATTTATTATTATTTAATAAAAAAATTACCTATGATTGAAGTGGAATAAATTTTTTTATGAACAAATACGAATCTATTTTAATTAATATTAAAAAATATTATTGATGATTTATGTTTGAAAAAAATCAAGGACAATAACAACAACTACTCTATTAAACTTAAATGGATTACAATGTCATCGTAGAAGTACCAAATTTAAAATATTTTAACTTAATATTCATGAAACAAAGAAGAAACATTAATTATTTAGGAAGAGAGTTAGACATAACATCTCCAAAATGTGTAAAAAAATATTTCTATAGATTGTTAAATGTAAAAATTATGATTAAGGAGTTCCTATATAAAAGGAGTAAGATTTTAGGGTAACACCACCCTCGATTAAAGATGTTAGGAATGAAGTGAGTCATATAATACCTCTTACAATGGATGTAAAAAAACATTCATTAGGAAAAAAAAGGCCAACATGATGATTAAAGAGTTCCCCACCTGATAGAAAAAATATATTCAAGGACTGGAACATTATCGATTGGAGAAGATAGTGGGGAGGGTAAAGTGGATCGACATGATTGAAATAAAAATTTGAAATTTAGAAGAGTAGTTTGGAGGGAATGTATTGAGGTAAATGTTTCCATGTGTGTAGGAGAATAAAATGTTTTGTATAAGAAATTACTGATAAATTTGTTAGTGTTAATAAGGAAAGAGAATATAATTGAATCTAATTATTGTAATAAATAAAACAAAAACATAGGAAAAAATTTCAGGGCAATATAAGTGAAATAGAATAATAAAATTAAACATATATGAGAATGAATTTAATTCCCAATGAAATT
This sequence comes from Viscum album, assembly GCA_963277665.1. Classification (NCBI taxonomy): domain Eukaryota; kingdom Viridiplantae; phylum Streptophyta; class Magnoliopsida; order Santalales; family Viscaceae; genus Viscum; species Viscum album. Next base: position 1,607,884,967 of record OY728123.1, read on the forward strand.
ACTAAATAAAATTATATATATAAATATAATTAATATTTACATGATAATTATTGGATTACCATCTCACCAATATAGTTCACTTATTGGGAAATACATCTTGAAAAATTATTCCTACTATAAAGATATGTTTTTAATATTTTTTTAATAAATTGAGATTGAATGAATATATTAATTTTTTTTGAAAACATTCCTAAAGGTATAAGGAAATAAAAGTATATCTAGAAATTTTAAAAAGGAATAATAACTATCATTCAATAAGGGTTCACATTCAGTATAGGGTGGAGTATAATGTTGGTCCAATAATTTGGGAAACATGGAGAATGTTCAATGAATTTATCAAGAAATAAAAAAACTGATTCACACCATTTTCTTCAAATTTTGTTAGTAGAACTAGATAGACACCCTTTATGTTACTACAAATGAAATATATAGGATTCACTACTACACAAATGGACTTTAATAGAGTGCAAAATGGATTTTAACAGTACTGTTAATCATAGCACTAATAAAGGGGGACTTTTATTATCACTAAAAAAGAGTTGATAGAGTACCCCCTTTATCCGCACTATTTTTAGAACTAATAAATTCCTAGCTGGTTTTAATGTCTTATAAATATAACAGAACACCCAATGAAAACCAATAATTTCAAAAAATGTTGTATATATTTAATTTGACAACATGAATACATAAATTTTCTTCCATGGTGAATAAAAAACACTTATATATATATTTCAAACAATGGTTTTATGTAATAACATTTAAAATTATCCAACAAACATTTAAGAACAGTAATTTTTCACCTTTTGATGCCCGTGATCCCCTATCTAAAATGTCAACCCATGGTATTAGTTTTCGAAAAAATCATCTCTACCCTAGAAATAGATTCCTCTTATACTATAAAACCAATATTATGTTTTTAATACTACAAATAAATAAATTGCACATTAATATGAAAAAATACATTAAGAAAGTGTGGATTTTAATTTAAAAAGACACATTTTGAATTGTAAGGGTCATATTGCGCATCATACTGAGGTGGGGTTGATTTATGGACGTGTCTAATTACTCATGTATCATTTTTATAAAGTATCAAACCAATAAAAATGTGTTTTTTAAATTGTTAGTGTGTCCATAATTATTTTTAGTTAAATTAATGTCAATATTAAATAAAAAGACACACTATGGGTCATACCAGTCACATCGTGCATCATATTAAGGTGTGGTTGAAACATATCCATAAAAAATGATTCATCAATCATTTTCCTAAAGTATCAAAACAATCTAACTGTGTTTGGTTGATTTCTAGTATGTTAGTTGTGTGCTTTTTTACTAAAATTTAATTTTAAACTGGAAACACACATTTGCAGTCAGACCAGTTTCATTGTTCATCATTTTGTGGTGAGACGACATCCTAAATGTCATAAATGACTTATGAATCAATGTACTAAATTATCAAGACAATCATAGCATTATTTTATTGGTTTTTAGTGAGTGAACTTTTTTTAACTAAAATGATAATTTCAAACCCACAATGGACACATTTCCTCACACCGGTCACATCATGCATCAGATTAAGGTTAGGTTAAATATTACACATCACAAATGATTTGTGGATTATTTTTCCAAAGTATCAAAACAATAAGAATATTTTTTCCCACTTTCCAGCATGTCACTTTTATTTTTTACTAAAATTAATGTCAATTTCAAACTAAAAATTGAAACTTTGTATTATTGCAGCTACATCATGAATAATATTGAAGTGTGGATAATTCCTATATGTCAAAAACAACATATATATTGTTTTCCTAATGTATAATAACAGTCCATATGTGTTTTATTAGTTTTGTGTAAGTCATATTTCTTTTTTACTAGTATATTAGTAAATTTTAAATAAAAAGGTGCACCTAGATTATGTAAATGTAGTAGACAAAATTAATATTTTGAGGGAAAATATAGTATTTTAAAAAACTATTTACTTTATCATTTAATTCTCTGTTACAACCTCGATGTCCTATCTCTCACGAGTATGTGCATATTCAAACAACCCTCCCCGACTCGAACAATGAAATAGACCTGTTAAAGAAAACAATTCTGATGTGACAATTACTAAAAATAAGTAAATTAAACATAAATATGAAATAATACACTACTTATATGGAAGTAACATCTTCATGTGATGTGTTTACATTCTTCCATAATGTAGTTTTCATACAAACTTCTATGAAAATCTTTATCATCTTGTAAATATAAGTCTTTTCATTAGTCATAGGAGTACTAGAAAAATATAAATACACAATAGAAAAAGAAATATTATAAATGAAATTGTTTTTATTATTGAAGAATACTTATTCCCGGATGCTAGTTTGATGATGGAATATGATCTCTCTCATAAATTTTCAAACATAATAACCACAGTCTTTTCCATTTGTCTATTTCAGACACTGAATAAACATTCAGTATAATAAGTAATTTGTTTTGATAAGTGTTTGGATAGTGAAATCTTATTATATATACCCTGGTACATTTATATTCATAGTACATGTCATGGCGCTCGTGCTTAAACACTGTCCTCATTCCTTGATTTTCATGATATTGATGCACCACTCTATCATAATAGAATCCATAATAAAACATAATCTATATTATATAATTTATTATTTAGTTCTAAAATTTGGAATATAGTGTATTACAAATTGAAAAACACCATCATGTGGGGTCGGTTTGATGGATATCCATGCATTGAATCTAAGAAATAAATCGTTGGTGTATCTAAATTGATCATAATGAGAATCCAATGTTTCCTTAAAACATAAAAAGGAATAGGAAGTGAAAGAAATGAAAATGTTTTTTATATGATCAAATTTTATATTTTTACCCCTACATCATTGTTACTAAGAAGAGTTTTCCATCTATAGGTTTTCTTTTAAATGACTTGGCCAGGCCTGCCACCATTTCATCCTCTTTTTTGTAATCTATTTTTTGTTTTTCTAGAGACGAAGTGTGAGGACTAACGAGTCCCAATAAAATAATAGGGAGATCCCTTCGATTGTTTTTGATAAAAATTCCTAAAAAATATGAAAAGCATATAGTCATAATTAATATATAATATCAGTTGTTGGAAAATCAATTCATAAAAACATACCTCATGTACACATTTTCAACTAATCCACATATCCAATTATAGTTAAATATTTGACATATATTATCAACAATGATGATGTTTTCAACGTCCTCTCTGAACATATTTTCTTCAAAATAAATTATGTATGTATAATCCTTTTTTTAACATTGTATCCACGTGAAACTTCAATGACAGTATATACAGAAATAGAATAGTAGGTGTAAAGTTGCTTTGGGTATATATTTGGGATCGGTTGGTCGATCCTTTAGACGTTTCTGGGCCAATCTTTACAAGATGTGAAAACCATGCGATTAATGTTCCAATAGCTTGTTCCACCTTATGAATATCTACCTCAACAATTGGAACTGGTAGGTCAGTGATCAACTCATGCGATATGCTAATAGACACTCTCACATGACCTTTTAGAAGTGTTCTACTATGTAGCATGTCTTTTTGGATATTGTACACCATATCCCTCACTACAAGGATATGTGTTAGTATTGACAGACATAAATCCCAGTGATTATCACCGTATAGAATATCGGTTTAAGAATGTATCAATATCTAAATGATTCACATTTCAAATAAAAAATTATTATAACCTTGATTACAGTTCCTAAGACAATTTTTTGGGGGTAATGGATCACTTCAATTCTTTTGGTAGTGGGGATGGATTTTCACACAACATGTGTTCTTGAGTTGTTTCTTCTCTTTACTCCCCCATTAAATTTTATATCAACTCTCTCTTCCATTGGAATTGTTCTTCAAGGGTATCGATTCTTTCTCTCATCCATTTAATTTCTTCACATCGATCCTCCTCCTGTTTTTTCTCAAAATATGTTATGGGTGTCACCCTAAAACCCTCACCTCAGACATGTCCATACTATTCTGGCTTCTTTAAGGATACTAATAGAAAGTGTTCATCATGTATAGGCGTTTCTCATTCCTCTGAATATTTCAAATATAAAATATAATAAAATAAGTAGTCAATGTTATGTAATAGTGATTTAAAGAAAAACAAATTTTTATTATGTCATACTTTTACATGTTTCCCAAACTTGTTTATGTGTTTTAATCTATTAGTATCCCATATTTATTTACATGTGCCTCCTTCCATTGCACATGGCATGGGATGGAAGTAGATTTAGATTTGGAGTCATCAATCTTCATATAAATAGAGGAACATAATTATGTTGTAGTTTTATTTTACAAAAAAATATTATAGTATATTTAAAATACATATCAGTTTTTTTCTAGTGAAGTGTACCACATCATTGCTTTGCGGTAGGGGTATGTTGGTTTTGATTCCCATTCCTTATTTCCAGTACTCAGTTGTTGTTTCATAGAAAAAATATTCTCAATCAAAGTAATGAATACACATATTTTCAAAAAAAATATACTACTATCCACAATACACCTGAAAAGACACATCTGCACGATGTCTAAAAATGAATCCAACGCTTCTTGGGATATTAGGTGTGCATAGATGAGCGATGGGTGTGGGTTTATTTTCCCTTCATCAACTTTAAGATAATGTCTCATTAAAATTGATTGAATTATTCTTTGAATCCTTCCAACAATCTTTAATACATATTTCTTATTGGAGTCATCTATGATAAGTGCACACTGCAAGGGATGATGAAGAGAAAGTTAATGTGTTGTTATTTTATTTTATTTTAAAATAAATAAATTATATCATAATGTTACCATAATTTCTTCTCACATCTGTTTCTGAATCGCAAGAAGAATATAGTTTCACAAATTTGTATCAATCTATATGTGTTGATGAGTGAAATGTGACTACAGAACAAGGACTTGTTGGTGTTAACATAATGGCACCACACTTCCCATCTGACCTTGTAATTGATTCCTTTGATTTTCAACTTAATTATTTTTTCTAAAACCGTTAAACTACGATGCTCCAGTTTTTTATGTTTCGTCGGTCCTTCATCGCCTTCCATTTCCTCATATTCTACATCTTCAATATGATCTTATGGAGTGGTAGCCTCAGAATGTGTAGATTTTAATTGTACCTACGTACTAAGAGTATCAATAGGTTGAGAAACCTATTATTCCATTAGATTAGGAGCACCAGCACGTGAAGTAGGTCATTATTCTTCTGCACTGCAAGCAGCAGTAGGTTCAGCAACCTATTGTTCCTCAGGATTGGGAGCACCAACACTTGCATAATTCATTATATGAAGAAGTGGTTTATCATATAATTTCGAGTGCATAAATAGATCATCAAACTAATAATAACACGAGGTAACATGATGTATATTACAAAAAAATAGAAACTTATTGTTGAACTATCTTGTTTAAAAGGATGAAGTTATTTGAACCCTCTATCTATTATCAAAATACCATCATTGTGGTGTCCTAGGAAATAAAAAACACTTTTGAGATTTGGACCACTGTGAAATTATTATGACGTCCCAATGAAAGGTTCATCCTCATTTTAATTTCAATCATACCATTACGTGGTTTTGGTCAATAACAAAACAATTTACCACATTTTGTTTGTGATATCTGAAACATAAAATACTTTTAATACCTTTGATTTCATTATAAACTATTCATATTTGTACACTTCCTTACTAAAATCATCTTTCATGAATCCCAATTCATCTATTTTTATATCACTTTGTTTATTAACTGACTTTTATAGAAAAATATAAAATTGAAATGTAGTATAATCCATATCCCATATTTTTTTGATGAGGAAAATTATGACATATTTAGATAAACTTTATTTCTATCCTTGTTACCAGAAACATGAATCGCATTATCCATTAGTGTAACTCCACTATTTTCCATGGTACTATCTTCAGCATGTTAATTTGTATTGAATATATATCCATTAATTATATAACCACTATAACATAAAACATAAACACTGGTTATTTTGTCTATCCATCCAATTCATTATGAAATTGAATCCACATTTTCATCTGACTCCATAAAAATTTGGTCCTGAAGACATTCTATAATGTGTTTATTATATGTAATTGATATCCACCTATCATCCCTTGATTGATTCAAATGCCTAAAACATTCTTTGTGTGTTTCAACATATGGGGAGACCTCCAAATTCTTATTCAAAATGTAATGATAAACCTACTACCAATCTGTAATATTGATTGTGACAACATATCTTCTAGAAATTCCTTCACCCACAAGATGTGTAAGGTGAAGAGGTTTTGGTAGACCAAAAATTTCCACATCAGGTAGGTATTCATTATATAATTCAACAGATTCCTCAACAATATATCATTCTGTATTACAACGCTCTGGCTGAAATAGATTCATTACATAACCTTTCAAAATCAGCATATATCATTCAATGGGGTACATCCATTTATAGTGTACAGAAACATATAGTTTAATCTCTCTATCTATGCGAACCATCAAATTAACCATCACATTAAATAATGATGGTGATAAGAACATTTCAAATTCATAACATATAATGGAAATTTCTCTGTCCATAGTCGGTAATTTTTTCAGCTTTATAACTTTTCTACATATATCTTTGAAGAAGAAATATATCTTAGTAAATTTATAATGGAAATTAGTAAAAATGAAATATAAAGCTATAAGAGTAATATATTTCATCAAAACCTTGTAGTTATGTGATTTTAGACCCTATAAATTTAAATTGGTCACTAAAACGATGCTCTTTAATTATGATGAATGACCCCCTATAGCCTTTATGTCATTCAAGAAGTAGAAAAACTGCTATATCTTCTTCTTAGAAAGTGTGTATGCAGTTGGTGGAAGAAATGTTCATTTTTCACACTTCACTAGTGCCAACTCTTCTAATACTCCCATATCAACCATGAAAATCATAGCCTTAATTATATCCTTTTTTCAGGTGATTTTAACAATGTGTTCATGACACTATCACATACATTTTTTCATCATAATACCTTCAAGAAAATTTATGATGTATAGATAATTCTAGTATGGTAATTCCAAAAAAAATGATCTCATTTTCCAACCATTTTTGATATGGGTTTTCAAGGATAAATTACCAAAATTATTATCCGTATCTTTTACATTCTAAAATGGTTGGTCAACTTTTATTGAAGATAGTGTGATATATTAATTTGAACTTGCATCAAATGTTGTCATCCAATATCATTACATATGTCATCTGGGTAGAAATTCATAATGTTCTTGAAACATGCTTTTCGATGAATATTTCAACATAATTTAATTTGTACCCAGTTTAAAAATGGGATGCCCTTTAGTTACTTTAATTATATATCATAAAAAATAATTATATGTAGGAAAGTCATTTACCTTCCCTTACAACAATGATCTCAATGTGAAATATTCAGTTTTGTTAGAATCATATAATGTAACACATGCATCCTACAATAATTTAAAATCTACAATCAATGGAGCCAAATAAAAATCATTTTCATTACCTCATTGTGTTGGTTAGGATATAAGTATAGATAACATGATGTATTATGCTTCATGCATAACAACGGTAGCATGTTGCAATTTACCAACATAAATAGCCATGTACTATGAGTGCTTCTATGAAAACCAAAAGGATTCAATCAATCTATAGATAATTAAAGATGATGGTTTCTCTCAAATTTCCAAATTCAGGATACTCATGATCAATTTTCCTCCACTGATTAGAGTCTGTCCGGTGACCCATTTTCCCATATTTATTGCTTATATCTATGTGCCACGTCAATTCCACTGTAGTATCCTCTCTTACATATAGGCACTTAAACATTGTAATGGTTGTAAAGTAACGTAAAAATTTCATGGGACCATATTCATCATTATTATATTAAGAAGTACCACACATTGGGCATTATGTAAGTGATTTTTGGTCATTTTGAAATAGTATACAATCATTATGGAATGCGTGTATTCTTCTATAGATCATGACCATCGATTGTATCATTCGTTTGACATCGTATGTTCATCTCAAGAGCTTATTATCTTTTATGATCATGTCATTCAAGAGAGAAAGTTGTTATGTAAAACCAGTTTCACTCCATCTATTGCCTACTTTCAAATAATATAGCTTTAGTACAGTTGATAATGCTATAAATTTAGTACAACTAGAAACAAATGGTGTCTTTGTACAACTCTTTAACATTTCAAACAATTTTAGGAAACCAAAACGTTCAACTTCAACTGTCCTTATCATCTCTTCAATACGATCTCCATCATCATTTATACCAATAATCATAAACTTGATTTGATATTCTTCATTTTCTATAATTGTAATCATATAAGATGATCCTTAAAATTCATTGTTATCCCAGCCACAAGCTACATTTTCTTTTACCCATGTTTATTCCAACATTTATAATTTCAATCTATTCTGTGTAAGATCAAGTGTTCTTGAAACCCCTTTGGACTAATTATTCTTTTAAAAAACAGAATAAACAAGGAAAATGGATTTGAGAAGGTTAATATGCCTAATTTTCTACAAATTTTAGGAAAACATTATCTCTATCATCATACACATTTGTCAGATGATTTTAATTAATCCATTCTTTACTCACATCTATCAAATTTGATTCGGTAATATTATTATTTAAAAAAATAAATACACAAAAGTGGAAATTAAAATTAGGTTAACGAAACATTTTAATGATAGATATTATTGAATTGTTTTGCCAGAGAGTCATCCCCTTAGAATCTAACACCAAACTAGAAAGAATTTGTAATTGTAGAAGAATACCCTAATTTAAACCATTTAAGTGATGTTGGATGCAAAGTAGGTTTATGATTTTCCATGGGGATTTACATTAATTAACCCTTTTTAGTACTGAGTTCATGATGGATATCCTATGATTTGGATAGTGTTAGTGATATTCCCTTTCCATGGTGTTATTATAAATATACTTATCTTACCTATATGATGTAAAGGATTTTTATTTCAATAAAATAATAAACTTGATTGATTATAGAAAAACTACCTTTCAGATGTCCTTTGAAAACAATTTATAAAATCACACTTGAAATATCATTAAAAAACCAAGCATTTACACAAATTCCTCTTTAAAATAACATACCATTTTTAAAACAACCCAATCAATTACAAGCACTCTTTCAACAAATAAAAATTCATTTTTTAAAGCATTTAAAGAAGATTCATGACCCAATATTCTTAATCCTTTAAAATAAGAAACAGACCTATATATTTTAGAAATTTTAAATTAAAAAATCACACACCCCTTTCTAAAATGAAACCAGCATTAAATACGCATTCAAAACATTCATGTTCCTTTATAAAATCCAATCCGGTGAGTTGACAAACACTTGGAATGCAACCAAATTCCATGACATGTTTTTAAATCATTTTAAAGCTATTTATGAACAAAATTGGATATGTTGAACAAATATAATGTTTTAAAAAAACATTTCAAAACACTTGAATCGTTTTAAAAGATCCACTTATTAATTTTCAAAAAGACATAAATTTCAAGAGACGCACTTTATAAAATATACCTGAATAAAAAATAACCATTCTTTTATAAAATATAAAACTATAAAAGGATTACACATGATCCAAAATATAAAGGTGAACCAAAAATAAATTTATTTTCAAGATTGGTACTTTATAGTAAATTTCATGAAATAACACACAATGAATATTGTCTCTTTATTCTATATAGTGACCACTAAATCCTATTATCATTATATAATTAACAAGATACTATAAAACACTACTATAAACGTGTGACCCTTTCCTTTTATTGGTATTATAAAAAACTATGTCTATAAATGCACTAATGTTTATATGTATATTGTGACAAAAGGGCCTCGTTTCATATAATCAAAGATTTTATACCATTCATTTTTTAGACAAACAAAAAAAATTATAGTTTTAAGTAAAATAATGAAAATAATCTTTTTTCATGTGGATGTGTAAATAACACTAACAAAACATATAAATTTTTATTAAAAAATTATAATTTACCATGATAAAAAACAAGAGAAAATCATAATAAAATATCTAGAATCAACCATTAAGGGGTACCTACTAAAGGCCTAAGTATATAATCTATGTTGAAAAATTAATGGAATCATCACACAGCAATATTAATGCAATACAAATAAAACACAATCCACTCACAATTAATGACCTTTAGAGAATGAAATTCTAGTATCTGGTGTGAGTCCTAAGATAGTGGTAAAATAAATGAGTGACCATAATATTATAACTTAGGTCTCTGGAAATCGAAAATATCTACTTAAATATACCAACTATATTTTTCTAGAATCTCAACACAAATAATCGATGAAACACATTTATAAACCAATCATGTCAACATGATATGACATCCATTGAAGCATCCACTAACACATGAACACCCATAATTGAACATGATAAAATTTGAAATATATATTAGAAAACCATACATATAAAACCCCTTGATACATCCCAAATAGATCATGAAATTTTTAATCAAAACACAAACAAGGATCCCACGTTCACTATAAGTTCCAACTCAAAGATGTTTTATCTTATTTATACATTGAAAAAATTAAATTTTATCCAATATAATCACTACAATCACTATATTATAATACCAATCATGATACTTTTCACCTAAAAATTCATATAATGTCTCTAATATATTAAACCACCTCATCCAAACATGTTCAAGCATTTAGATCAATCCCAATTCTACAATTTTAATTGTACCAAAGTCATATACCACTATACCTATAAATTTATCAAAAGTAAAATAACATATTCCCAAATAACTGATCAAACACTTTACTAATAAAAAAACCATTGTATCACACTAATGAATCAAACCAACAGAAATAATTAAGAAATAAAAAACATTTCAAACACAAAAACCCTATAATAAATCTATCAGTATACAAGTATTCTAAATCAAATAAGAACATACCATATATTTGGATGTCTAAGGGCAGTAGTAGTGACTGGAAGAGGTGGATTCAGGTAAGGTAGTGGTGGCAGAAATAGCGGCAGAGGCCGCATAGGGGTTCACGATGGAGGTGGGGTTCACAGCGGACGTAGGTTCACAGCGGAGGAGGAGATCGTCATGCATGTGGGGTTTGAAGGTGGCGGCTGGACATGGGTATAAGGAGGAAGATGGGTTCACGGTAGAGTTGGGGTTCAGTACACAGTAGATGTGGGGTTTGCGGGGAGGTGGGGTTTGTTGTGGAGGATGGGTTTAGGGCAAAAAATGATAGTTTGGGGCAGAGGAAGAGTCAACGGCAGTAGAGAAGGGATCGACAACAGCATGGGATGGCTTCGATAAGAGCTTGAGGCTTGTGAGAGAAAACAATGAATGTTACGGTTCATTAATAAAATTGAGTAAATCATTTATCAGTGCTAGCTAGAAAGTGCTGATAAAGGTATGTTTTATTAGTGATAAAAAGAAAATAGCGCTGATAAAATAATCTTTTATCATCGCTTTTTTAGAACTGATAAATTTGTATCTTTACCAACGCTAAAAGAGCACTCAAAAACCTATAATGTTAATAAATTATTTATATTATTATATATACTTATAAAATTATATATATAGTAAATATACATATATATTTATTTATAATTATATCTATAAATAAATAAATATTTATTTATTTTTATATATAAATATATATATTTATATAATTATTTATGTTTTTAAATTATAATTTTTATAAATATATATATATATTTTTTTTTTATTTTTTTATATTTATATTTATAAAATTATAATAAAAATATTTTTTATTTTAATAGTTATATATAATAAATATATATAATTAATATATTTATTATATATAATTATAAATATATATTTATAATATATAATCATACATATATACTTATTCATATTATAACTATAAATATTTATATGTTTATTTAAATAATTATGAAATTATAATACCTTTATTCTTGTATTTATAATGTCAAAAATATATATAATTAAATAAATATATTTATAAATATATACAATACATATAAATAAATAAAAATAACTTAATTATAATTTTAAATAAATGTAGATATATATAAATAGTTATAAAATTATAAGAAGTATATTAATTATATATATTTATAAAATTGCAATTATAATAAATTCAGTTCATATAACTTTATAATTATTTAAATATATATATATATAGAATTATAACAATACATAAATATTTAGTTATTATAATTTTTTAATTGTATATTTAAATAAATATATATTTGTTATATATTTATTACACTTACTCATATGGTTCAGGAGTTAGGCATGCCTACTCCTAAAATTTTTATTAAAAAATAAAAATGATAAAGACAAGAAAAATATGAAATACATCACACAACATGATCATTCATAAACACATGACTTGAGTCATCACCAGCATCAGCAGTTTCCCATTCTGACAGTGAATTATTTTTCTTAAAGAGTTCCAAGTACTTCTCTTTAACCTTTTGTTGGTCCAAAGTGATTTCTCTGCCATGACCTCTCCCATGACCTTCATGGAATCTTCTATAATAGACTTGATCCCTCTCATCCCATTCACCATGACCACGGCCTCTTACATGAGTTTTCGGGTGGTGTCCTCATCTCTATGACTTTTCATGCTGCCAAGCCCTTGATGGGTCTTCCTTTTTAGACAAATCCACACAGTGGTCCCTTCCCTTCACACTAAACATGTCCTCCTCTACTTCCCTCACATGTTTATTGTCAGTTGATGGCTACATACCTTGCACATCATTAACTAAGAGATCTAATATTAAAGATATATGGTCATTTAAATCATGTGTATATTTTTCCACTGAAATAGAATTAACATTAACATTATATTCTGGCATAATATGCTCATCATCAATGAGTTGTACATCATGTTCCATAGTTAGAATAGTGTTTTCCATTTTTTTTTATCATCTGAGATGTTCTACTACTTCTCTGATATTTTCAAGGACATATAAATTTTTTTGGATCTACTCCAGCAACATAGTTTTATATACATCTGGTTTGCAGTAACCTTTTGAGTCACGTACTAACAAAAAAGAACCAAAGGTTACATGAAGGTTCTCTTGATAAGGGTTTCCTATGGTTCCCTTTCTTGCAGCTAACTCATCATCATAATTTTTTACTCAGGCAAAGGGACACTCCTTAGTGGAATTACCATAAGGATACCTACTCTCATCGAGAGTAAGCGGATGTGACATTTTCAAATGGAGAATGATATGTGATGACTACATCACCTTATTGAGGTGCTTGGGAGTCTACCGCATCAGGCTATGACCCATACTCCTTATCAATGACGTTACCCTCAGAAATTTCCTTTGGGAAATTCTTCTTTTATTCTAGGGGTATTTTCCACTGTCGTCTACAACCATCACTATAATTCCGAACAAGACCAGAATTTGGACAAATCATTATTCATCTATAGTTATCGATCTTATGACCAATATTGAAGAAATTGGAATAGTAATTAGGAACCTTGTTATATTCCACTACCAAATTGAATTTGTAGTCATCCACATATAAGAAAATTCAGCTAAAAATAGGGGAATTGAGATAAAATTCCACAAGAACCCAAGAAAAGATATCATACCTTGTTATTTTAGATATTTTTTCCATCTTGATCAAGACACCAACTACAAAAGAAATTTTACAGGCATTTGCATCAGTTATAAAAAGCTATATAATCCTCTGATCCATATCCAGACTTGGGTGATCGAGTTTCTAACCATTAGAGAGTTAAAATTTGAATACCAATCAATGATATGTCAAACTATTATCATAAATTTGAGAAAGCCTCAATCCCAAGCTTTGGATTTAAGATCCAAATATGGGAAGACAATGTGATAAAATCCTTCCCCAATGGAGGTTATACACCAACCATAAAATCCCCAAAATCAGATATGGGATTTCTTATATCTATGATTACTATATGATTCTCCCTATTCCAGGAAATATGGGAAATAATAGTGTGACCAAAAACTTGCGGTCTTACCAAAAATAGGCTATGATTATCTTAAATGAATGTAGCTTCCCCGATCATACTAATCTAAAGAATGGAGGAGTAGAACTCATCCAAAATCCTAATAGAATTCGTCCGGCCCTCACACACAGATGAGTTGTCAGTGACCTAACTATAGGAGGTATTTTTGGCTTCAACAACAATTGATGATGGTCGCACATCTACCTCGTCCATGTCTCCCACACTAGCTTTGTAGGACGCCAGTTTTCTCGCAGCTCTACAACACCCTCCCACATATTTGAAGCGACGCCATCCCACACCAGATCATAAAACTGATCTCCATGTGGAAGAGAATCGATGCCCCCCTGTACCAGATCAGATAGAGACTCACTAACCCACATAGCATTGAACCGTACATTTCCAAGTCCAACTGATGATGAAAAATCTCTCTAATAAGACTTCAACAGCCCACAAGTCACCTAGAACTGTACAGGTCGGGACATCGTGACTTCAACATCCCAATCCATCGTGACACCATCCAATATCCTACCTTATGCAGATCAAGAATCTAAACCAATCACAACATCCAACCCCAAATCCAATGCTGATCCTGATTTCAATGGCCCTATGGGGAAAGATGGATTCTTATGAGAAGATCAGGACTCCATAACACAAGCCGAAACTGAAATCACATGTGTTGCAAAAATCGTGGATGGAGCTTGACCTGCATGAACTCCGTGAGCCATATCTAAAGGCAATGAAACTCCTTCAACATTTCCCATATCCAAGGCTGTGATCTTCTTTGATGCGCCAATGAAAACCTCATGAGGATTTATGTAGCTATGATCCATCAGATTCCAACCCTAATCGCCAAGGAACCTTAGTGACAGAAGGTCCCGAGTTTCATCCCGAGTTTTGTCCCTCCTCTCCTCTTATTAGACTTATAATTTTATAAATATATAATTATTATGTTCCTTATAATTTTTTAATTCTCTTAATATATCTATATTTATTAATAATTATAATTACAAAAAAAATATTTATTTAAAAATATTTATATATATTTATAAATATATTTATTTAATTAAATATATTTTTAACATTATAATAATTATATATATATATATTAAAATAATTGTAATGTTATGACAAATATATTTATTATATTTATATTTTTAAAAATATATATAAGTAATATTTTTTTAATTTTTTTAATTATTTTAATATCTCTATGTTTATTTATAATTATAAATTTAAATATTTGTATTTATTTAAATATATTTGAATATATTTACTAATATATTTATTTAATTATAAATTTGTTAAACTTTATCAGTATAATAAATATATTTATTATAATTTTATAATTATCTACCTATATTTATATTTATAATTATAACTATAAGTAATTATTTTTTTAATTATTTATATATAATTAAATACATATAATTATAATATATGTATCCACTTTAGTTTTATAATTATTCAAATATATATATATAGTTAAAATTATTATTATAAATCAGTATATTTAAAAATTATTTATATATAATTAAAATTTTATAATTATAAATATAAGAAATATATTTATTATTTAAATATATTTATTGAGATTTTATATGTTTTTATGAGAATAGATTCATGGGTATAACATGAATGAATCATATACTAGAAAAGTTTACGGTCAAACACCTTATTATTAAAAAAATGAAACAAAAACAAGCACATGAAATATGTATGTTTTCATAATAGGGGAAAGCCTACATCAATAAGAAAAAACAACAACTCAAGAATTACCATAATCTTCATTAGAGGTACGAACTAAATCTTTGTCATCATCGGTAGACTCCCACTCTGATTGGGAATTCTTCTAAGTAAAAAAGAACAATATACTTCTCCTTAGTCTTCTGATGCTCTAGAGTGAGTTGTGCTAATCTAGATGACATGTTTCACCCATGCCCTATATTTGAATAATCATGGCCACCCTGAAATAGACCTTTTAGATGTATCCCCAATATCATTTTTTATATGCATCATTACATCATGCTCACTCATTTAATCATGTGTGTCTTTAGAATTAAAAGAATCAAGTGCCTCAAAATTGTTACCCTCTGTGAGATTATTTTCCTTATTTGATTCCAAATCAGAAACTATATGTGACTTATAATGAAAAAATCTTCCATCATACCATTTGGAAACCTTTGTTATCTACACATTTCCTACCTTTAATAATTCTTGAGATCATTACTTCATCCATAACCCGTGTGGCTTTCAAAAATGATTCCCTCCTGATAGACTCCAATCTGTATGACAATGAAGAAGCATCTATAATCTCACTGGTATTTTTTACCATTAATGATTGTGGTAGCCTCAATTGTAACTTTCACATAAATCTTTATGTTACCTTGATCATAAGTTTTTGCAAGATCAGAAGGACTACCCACATTCCTATCAAGGGGAACTCTATCTCATTTCACCATGGTAATTTTCCTATCATGAGTTACTTTACCAAAAATATCTATCCAAAACACCTGCTTACTAGAGCCCTGTATAGATCAACTAATTATAGGGTGCACTCTTCATTGACATGCCCAATGACATTAGTCATATTTCCTTCAGATTAACCAATATCACATCCAACATTGGATACAATCTCTAGTTTCCCATCCATTCAAGTACCAATAAAACCTAATTTCCAATTTCTTTTGAAACTATAATCTTTATCCTGACTGAGAGTATGGAAAACCTCAAAAAAAATGGTCTCCTACAATTGGAAATATCAGGTACAATAATATTACATTCCATTCAAAATTTAGGAACACTCTCATAAAAAAATTTCAAGTCAAAATCCATTTTTTCAATAAACAAATACCCAATCAACCAGAATTGAACCCAAATCAACCTCATCTAGAAAGTGGGAAAAATGACCAAACCTTACAATTTTGGTTTTCTTATCTATTTTAATAAGGAAAAAAATTGAAATGGAAATGCCATATAAGATTG
Source organism: Viscum album (assembly GCA_963277665.1). Taxonomy (NCBI): domain Eukaryota; kingdom Viridiplantae; phylum Streptophyta; class Magnoliopsida; order Santalales; family Viscaceae; genus Viscum; species Viscum album. The sequence goes on from OY728123.1 coordinate 1,607,902,023, forward strand.
TTTAAATGCCAAATGATCCAATAAAGATAATATAATTGTAACCATATTTGAGAAGAATAATTTCTTGCATCCAGCAGATTGAATTTTTTCCACATTCCTTAATGCAAAGAAATATTGGCATGAGAGATACATAACCAAAACCTCGGTTATGTATCTTAAAATTCTCAATAGGGATGAGGATATGATATAACCCACATGCCAATGAGAAACATATCCAATTATAGAGGCCCCAAATTTCAGATAACCGGTCAACCAAATCAAAAATCTTCAATGGAATAGATCAACTATGCAAAATAAACTGAGTAATCATAGAGTGTTTACCATTTTCATGTCACCCTGACATCACTTCCCAATCTTCCTTGACATGGGAAAAACATCCCTTACATTGGATGGAAAAGCAATCTAACCCTTTGAGTATGGAGAAAGAGCCCGCCACTTGACCCTCATGAACTCACTAATTTGTTAAACCATCATTGGTCCTACCCGTATCACTAACCTCGATCATAATATTTCGTTACGCTCCAACACCAGTAATTGAATCATAAACCTCGAGAGGATCACGGTTTGATATACCATGAGTAACAGAAACATCCTCGAGCTGATTCTATCACGTGCTAGAGGCCAAAACATCCCTAAGCTTCTTCAATCCAATTCTAGAACCTGAAACATCTTCAAGACACTATGATCCAACGCAAGTACCCAAAACATCCTCGAGCCACATTGATCAAGCCCTAGTTGCATCATCCATGAGTGGACTTCGCTACTTGAGTCTAGTGCTGGTAAAACCATAATTGAGTGGTTCCTGTCTCTTTAAACCCATTCTAAAAAATGCTAGGAAAAAAGGAATCATTGTCACTGCTTCGGCCCAGAACAATTCCCACAACTAATTCATCATCCCTCCGTGCAACTTCCTCACTGATGGATGTCTCAGATCAATGAACATCTTCAATCTTGGTCACCATGACTCTAATTCAAGATGTATATTTTTCAATATCTGCTGGCAAGATGTCATCAATGCCTTCGACCACCCAAATGAACATCAGGTCATGGGGACCTTCATATCAGAAGATGCGTAAACCATTGGAAGGGATAAACCCAATTCATCGTTGACATTTCACCTAAAGGAGGAGCTCTCAAAACCTTCCATCTCATAAGAATGAATCATATATCTAGTAGATTATATAGATAATAAAAAATGAGTCACCATGTATGTAATATATGAATAATAATAAAAATAAGGGTGTAATGTAAAAATGAACATTAATTCAGGATGAATACATAACATATGCACATCAATTCTACTCAAGAATAAATATATTTATTAACCAAATTCATTGGAAACATATATTTATTTAAAGAAATAAATATATATTTAAAATTATAATTTAGAATTATATATATTTAAAATGTATTTATGTATAATTATAAGTATATAATTATAAATATAATAAATATATTCATAATTTAATAAAATTTATTATAATATTATAATTATTTAAATATACGTTTATAATATTTTTAATTCCTTTTTTATGCATTATATATATATATTTGAACTATAAGAAAATATTAATTATAAACATGCATTTTTAATTTTAGGGGTATAAATAAAAATTATTTTTTAATATAAATATACTAAATTTATATAAATTTATAATATTTTTGATTAGAAACAATTATTAGAGATTTTTAAAACTAATAAAGTGTAGATTTATAAGTTCTTTAAGATAATGCTAATAAAGGCCACCCTTTTATCAACACATTTTTCTTAGCACTGATAAAGTTCAGAGATTCCATTTCCCAGAACTATGTTGCTGATTTATGTCATTAATCGTGGGAATTTGGTTAATATAATTTAATGAAAAAAAAAGAAGTAGGTGAACCTATAATATGGGAAAAAATTTCCATGACAATATAATTAAAAAATGAATAACAAAATTGAACATATATTAGAAATAATTTAATATTAAATGAAATACACAGGCTAGTATTAGTATTGATTTGTTTTCATACATAACTTCATAAGCTACCTAGCTTCCATAATGTTTTTTTTTGGCATAGGAAATAGAGGTCAGATTAATATATTCAAGCAAATTTCATTGTATTTTTTCATTTGGTGTGGGAATGGTAGTATGAATTCCAATTTTTCTACAATTTTGACTATTACGTATTGAAGGAAATTAATCAATCAGTAATAGAGGGTATTAATTCAATAAAATTGGAAAAAATTAGGATATAAATAATAATGGAATTATAAATTCAAGTAAAATATATAAAATTAATTTAACTTATAAGATAAATGAGGCAGTTAAGAAAAGAATATATTTTCAATTCTGATAATGGAAATTGGGAAGCACACTATATGTTATTGTCATTGCATAACCTATGAGTTATTTGATCAACCACAGTTATTTGGTAATATAATTTAATGAGATATATAAATATGATAAACTGTAACATAGGATTATATTTACAATATTATGTAAGTAAAACATAAATTTTTATATGAAATTAATTTTGAAAAAAAAATTAATAAAATAATAGTTGGATTAATTCCAAACATGCTACAATGTTGAATTTTTCTATACATAACTTATGATGAGTTCTAGCATCCTTTCAACATAAATTTTAATTTTTATATATTTTTAAAATCTTTGTAACTAAATTGGATGACTAGTATAAAGAAATATCATTGACAGATGTTAAAGAGTCATTATATAGAAGGAAAAATCATGTTTTATGCAATTTATTTCAAAAATATTAATGAAAAATTAATATAATATTTTTATATGAAATGAAATATATTAATCAATGGATGATATTTTATAAAAATTTATTTTTATTTTCTTAAAATAGTTACTAAAATTTACCAAAGACATTGAAAAAATTAAAACAATCGTATATTTTTGGATAAATCAAAAGTGAATATAACCAGAACTTCATAATAGTAAATAGAATAAGTAAAATGAATAAAATAAAATTGGTACATATACTGAAATACACATGTAACATAACTATAAAATAATATACGAGGGATATAATATAATAAAACTTTGAAATAATAGTTATGTTATAGATTGTTTGCATTCCATACATTAAATAGATAAAAATTTTAATAACATATTATTGTTAAAAGATAAATATTCTATAGAGAGTAGAAGAAATTAGGGTGTATGAAAATGATTTCTAGAATATGAGTTAAAAAGAAAATTATGATTTTCCTATAAACAGAAATATATTTTGAAGTGGAATATATTTTTTTAACTAATTATTATTTTATAAAAAACGTTAGAAAATGTTACCATACTGATTAAATGTTTTAAAAATACAATATTTATTTGGCTAAACAGAAAGAGCATCTAAATGGAACTACTTATTAGTAAGTGGAATAAGTGAAAGACACATAATAAAATAGGGGATTTTTCTTTATGACTGTAAGAATCATGTATTGAAAGATAACTTTTTTAGAAGTTTTATGTTACATAATTTTTTCATTTCATACTATAAGAGACATAGATTGTATACATATAGTTTAGAGTATGTGTACTCCTCTTTTATACATTATTTATTGAATTTTGGACAAAATATTGTTTATATTCATTAATTATTTATTTTTTTATAGTTATTGAATCTTTTTGGAAAATAAAATAATTGAACCTTTAAGGGTGAGGAAGATCCATTATTATTAGTTAAGTAATTTCTAGTTGTATGTATATCAACAGCTATGGTTTGATGCTACCGGAAAGTTCAAATCATTGGTAAGTGAAATAAATGTAGAAGTAGATCACACTACTACACTAATTCCCTTTAAAAGCATGAAAAATGTCTTTTAAAAGTGCTAAAAATAACTATTAATCGCATTGATGATAAAGGGGGACCCCTTTATCAGCATTAAAAAAGCGTTGATAATAGGGGTTTGTTATCCATGCTAAAAATAGATGATTATGGGGGGGATTTATCAGTGCTATTTTAGCACAGATAATGGCTAGCTGTATGAAATGGGCTGTTAGTATAACAATACACCTAGAAAAACCTGCAAAAACTGGAAATTTCAAACAATTCTATATACAATTAATGTGACACCTTGAATAAAAAAATTACCACCCATGGTATATAAAAAACACTGATATATACCTTTCAGAAAATGTTTTATATAATGACATATAAAATTATCCAAAAAAAATTAAAAACAATAATGATTCATCTTTGAATGCTCATGATCACCTCTCAAAAATGTCCTCCCAAGGAATAAGTTTGTGAAAAAATCATATAAACCTGAGAAAATGATTTCTCATATATAAGAAAAAAAATATTGTGTTAGTAATACTATAAATAAATAAATTAATCATTAATATGAATAAATATATTAATAAAATGTAAATCTTAAATAAAAAATAAACATTTTGAGTTATACGGATCACACTATGAATCATATTAAGGTGGGGTTTTTTCCTACACATCACAACAGAGTTAGGGATCATTTTACTAAAGTATCAAAACAATCTGAATGTGTTTTCTCAGTTTAGAGTATGTCACTTTTTCTTTCACTAAAATTAATGTCAATTTTAAATAATGAAACATTTGTAGTTATACTGGTCTCATAGTGCATTGGATTGAGGTGGCACTAATTCCTACTTATCGCAAATTACAAAAGGATTGTTGTACTAAAGTATAAAAACAATCTGAATACAATTGTTTTCTTTTCAGTATGCTGGTTGTGTTTTTTTAATAAAATTTAATTTCAAACTATAAACATGTATTATGAGTCACATCGGTCGCATTGTGCATTGGTTTGACGTGATACTAATTCATGCACATCACAAATAACATTGGAATTTTTGTTAAAAATTACCAAGACAATCTAAGTGTTTTTTCTAATTTTTCCATAACTAGCACGTTTTGAACAGATATGTAAATTTTAAACTAATAACAGACACTTTTAGTCATACTAATCACACAGTACATCTGATTGAGGTTTATTTTTATTCCTACACCTCACAAGTGACTCATGGATCACTTTCATAATGTATCAAAACAATCAGAATGCATTTTCTCTATTTTCAGTAGGTCACTTTTTGTCTTTACATAAATTAATTTCAATTATTAAAAAATGAGACACTTTGAATTATACCACACATATTGTTCATCATATATGTTGATGTTGATTCCTATACATCACACATGACTAATAAATAATTTTCATAAAATATCAAAATAGTACAAAAGTGTTTTCTTGATTTTTAGTTTGTCACATTTTGATTTTATATAAATAAATGTCAAATTTAAATAAAAAGATTCACTTTGAGTTATATGGGTCACCCCATGCATCATACTGATTTGAAGTTGACTCATACATTTCACAAATGACTTGGGAAGAATTTATCTAAAATATAAAAACAATACGAAAGAATTTTCTCAGTTCTCAGTATGTCAATTATTCTTTTTACATAAATTCATGTCAATTTTAAATAGAAAGAAACACTTTGAGTGATGTTGGTCACACTATGAATTATATTGAGGTTCTATGGAATAAAACCTATCAAAAATTATAGATCGATCATTTTCCTATATTATCAAAACAATCAAAATACGTTTTCATGATTTTTAGTTTTCTGGTTTTGTTATTTTACTAAAATATCATTTCAAACTAAAAAACTAAATTATGAGTCATACTGATAACATCATGGGTTATTTTTATGTGAGAGTGCTTTATATATGTCACAAATGAAATATGAATATATTTCCAAAATTATAAAGATAATCAGAACACGGTTTTTTTTATTTTCACTGAGTGTCACTTTTTGAATAAAAATGTAAATTTGAGAATTAGGAAAGTGTCTTTTTTGTTATACCAATCACATCATGCATCGAATTGAGGCATGGTTAGTTTATATATGTCAAAATTGACTCATGAATCATTTTTCAAAAGTTTAAAACAAATACCAATTTTTTCTATCTTTTCAATATGTCACTTATTATCTTTACTTAAATTAATGTCAGTTAAAAATAAAAAGATACATATTAAGTTATACTAGCCACACCGTGCATCTTATTGAGTTTAAAATGATTCCTACATATCAAAACTAAATATTACATTATTTTCATAAAATATCAAAAAAATCCAAATGTATTTTCTTGGTTTTTAGTATCTCACTTGTTGTTTTTACTTAAATTAATGTCAATTTAAAATAAAATGACATAGATGAAGTCATACTAGTCACACTGTATGTTTTATAGAGGTGAAGTTTACTTCTAAACATCTCAAATGACTCATGGAACATTTTCCTTAAAATTCAATACAATATGAATGGGTTTGATCGATTTTTATTAATTCACTTGTTCATTTTTACTTAAACTGATATCAATTTTAAATAAAAAGACACACATTGAGTGATATTAGAAACATTGTGCATCGTATCAACATATGGAATATTATTACATGTCAGAATTGAATTATATATCATCTTCCTAAAACATTATAACAATCAGAATACGTTTTCTCCGTTTACAGCATGTCAACTATGTTTTTTTACTAAAATGTCATTTCAAACTGGAAACATGCATTATGAGACATACTGGTTTCATCTTGTATCGGATTGACATGGGACTTATTTATACCCTTCATAAATGAATTAGGAATTATAGTTATAAATAATGAAGAAAACTATGGTTCATTTTCTTGGTTTTCAGTGAGTGAAACATTTAAAACTAAAATGTAAATTTTAAACTGATAATAGACATTTTTAGTCATACCAGTCACATCATGCATCCGATTGAGGTGTGGTTGATTCCTACGCATAAAAAATGAATCAGGGATAGTATTTCTAATGTATAAAAACAATAAAAATTCATTTTATCAGTTTTTCATATGTCACTTTTTTTTAATTGAATTCATTTTAATTTTAAATAAAAATGATACACTTTGAGTCATATTGGTCACACCGTGCATCATATTAAGGTGGAGCTGACTCTTACACATCAAAAATGACTCATGGATAATTTTCCTAAAATATCAAAACAATATGAATGTTTTTCAATGGTTTTTAGTATGCCACCTTTTGTTTTTACTTAAATTAATGTCAATTTTAAATAATAATACAGAATTGGAGTCATAACTGTCACATCATGAATCATATTGAGGTGCAGTTGACTCCAAAACATCAAACATGACTCATGGATCTTTTTATTATAATATCATAACAATACAAATATGTTTTCTTTGTTTTTAGTATGTCACTTGTTCTTTCTAACATAAATTGATTTTAATTTCAAATAGAAAGACACATTTGATTGATATTATCCCCATCGTGCATCATATTGAGGTGCAGATGATTCCTATCATCAAAATTTTCTTATAGATTGTGTTTCTAAAATATCAAAACAATCTGAATGTATTTTCTCAGTTTTCAGTATTTCAGTTGTGATTCTTTACTAAAATTTCATTTCAAACTATAGATATGCATTATGAGTCATATCAGTCACATCGTGTGTCAGTTTGTTGTAAGAATACATCATACATGTCAAAAAATACTTATTAATAATTTTCCAAACTTTTATAGACAATTGAAGTATGTTTTCATGGTTTTAAGTTAGTGACTTATTTTGAACTAAAATTTTAATTTTAAAAAGATAAGGGACACTTTTAGTCATATCGATCACACCATGCATCAGATTGAGTTGTGATACACTTCCACATGTCACAAATGATTATTGAATTGTTTGCCTAAAGTACCAATGTACTCCTAATTCATTTTCTCAGTTATCAGTTTGTACCATGTTCTTATTACAAAAAGTAGTGTCAATTTTAAATAAAAAATACATACTTTCATAGATACCAGTCACTTGTTATTTTTTCTCTGTTTTGAGTAGTTCAGTTTCTTTGATTCCAACTATATTGACCCAAAATTTTCATAAATAGATATCACATTTTAGTAGATTTATATTTATTACATAACATAATTATTCTATCCAGAAATATTTAGGTCTAGTGATTTTTAAAACCTGAACAATTAAAGAACTAGATCATAAGAGCCTCTCATTAAGTAATTTATTACAAGAAAACTTCTTAGACATATCATTTCTAAAACCATTCTTCATAACCTAACTATATGAAACATAAGAAATGGTGATCATAGATGCTCAATAATTGTAAAAATGGTGATATTAATGACCTATAATGATATGACGATCATTAAGATGTTACCAGGCTTTCCATTTACTTTCTTCATCAAAATGGGAACATTTCATTGTCGACATTTATCACATTCCTTCAAGTTCCCAACACTTCCTTTGAAGAAATTTGATAATTACCAATAATGCTTGGGTGACAAGGTTTTCAGGGAGAATAAGTTTGTGGAAGAAATTGTTTTCATGAGTAGTCAAAAATTTAATTTATATTATGTTAATAAAGTATAGAACATATAATATTTTGAGGAAAAACATAGTATATTAAAAAAACTTTACCATATCCTTGAATTTTGTGTTTCAGCCTCGAAGTCCAATCTCTCACAAGCATGATCTATTTCCAACAAACTTCCCTGACTCGAACAAGGAATCTACATGTATAAGAAAATAATTCTTATGTGATTATCTCCAAAAATATTTAAATTAAACATAAATATGAAACAATCCACAGCTTATATGGTAGTAACATCTCCGTGATATTTATGTATATGCATCCATCATGTATGCTACCCATTCGTTTCTGATCACATCTATAACGTCTTAGGAATATGAGTCTTTTTTATAGTCATAGTAGTACTAGAAAAATAAAAATAAAAAATTGTTTAGTAAATATTACAAATGAAATTGTAATCATCTTCAAAATTAATTCTTTAGGGATGCTAGTTTATTCATGGAATATGATCTATCTCAAAAATATATAAACATAATAACCACATTATTTTCCATTGATTTTTTTTGAAAACTGTAGAATCCTTGAGTAGAATAAGTAAATTTTTTTGATATGTTTTTGGATAGTGAAATTTTACTATATATACCATGATTATTTCCATTCATGGTACTTTTCTTCTTTCTCATCCTTATCCCCTAGCCTCATTGATTTTTTCACAATAATCATACACCCCACTATTATAACAGAATCCTGATTAAAAGATAATATTAATTATATAAATTTATTTGTAGTTCTAAAACCCTAGATTTAGTGTACTAAAAATTGATAAACACCATCATGTGTGGACTGTTTGTTGGATATCCATTCATTTAATCATATAAAAAAATTTGGAGAAACCAAATTTACCACAACGAGAAATCAATTCTACCTAAAAACACAAAAAGGAATACTTAATGAATAAAATGAAAATATATTTCAAATGACTAGTTCTAAAAAATTATATTTACTTTTATCCATTTTATTTGTATCTATTTATAGTTTTTATTTAGAGGGGATGTGAGGGCTAATAAGTCCAACTTTTTTTAACTGTCAAATCCCATTAATTTGTTTTCATATATACGCCTTCAAAATAGTTGAAATGTATGTAGTAATAATTAATACAGTATATTCGCTTTTGGAAAATCAAATCATGAAATCATACCTCATGTTTACATTTACAACTGAGCCACCTAACCAATCATAGTCTAGGATTTCAATTTAAGTCTCAAATCCATTGAATTCTTCATCTTTGTCTCCATACATGTTTTTTTTCAAATCAATAATGTGATTACAACTATATTTTAACTCTGTATCCACATGAACCTACAATGATAGTAAATGTGGATATAGAAGGGGTGGGTAATGGTGCTTTTAGTAGATCTTTTCATTCATTTGGTTGATCCTTTATATGATTTTGAGTTGGTCATCCATTTCATCTCATCCCTTTGTATGTCTATAATAGCATTCATTAGCATAGACCTTTTTCATTAATTTTTAGAGGTTTACCCTGACAAATAAAATAGAAATGATTACCTCCTTTTAAATATTTTTTTTCTTCATGATCTGACAGCCATGTGATGAATGTTCGAATAGATTTCTCGATCATATGAATATCTTCCTCATGAATTGGGATAGGTAACTCAGTGCTTGGATCATGAGCAATGCTAATCTGCACTACAACATGGCATGTTGGAAGTGGTATGCTATGTAGCATTTCATTTTGGACATTAAACATCGTATCCTTCACTCCAAGGTGATGGGTGGGTATTGATAAATATAAATCACAATAATTATCATCCTATATAATATAAGTATAGGATAGGTTTTAGTGTCTGCATGATTCACATTTCACAGAAACATTTATTAGAACATTCATGAACATGGCTAAGACATATCCTTAATGGGAATTGAAAAACTCCTAGCTGGTGGGGGATGGGGAGGTATCTCCACACTGTGGTTGATATTATGTTTCTTATTCTCTATAATTAATCCTATAAATGTTTCAATCAGCTCTCACTTCCATTAGAATTATTCTTAAATTTATCTAGTCTTTCTCTCATCTGTTTGATTTCTACGCATTAATCCTCCTCTTTTTTCTCAAATTATATTTGGGGTGTCACCCCAAAACCCCCACCTCTGATGTGTCTATACTTTTTATGGCTGCTTTAAGTCCACTGAAAATTTGTGTTCATCTGGTACAGGTGTTGTGGATTCCATTAATATGTCGGATATTAAATATAGTGAATTAAGTGATCATTTTTATATAATAGAGGTTTAAAGGAAAAAAAATTTTATTATGTCATATTTACATATTTTCCCACACTTTTTGTTCGATTTCATCTATATGTATCCCCTCTTTATTCACACGTGACTCCTTTCAGAACATGTGGCCTGAGATGGATGTGCCATTGGATTTGGAGTTATAAATCTGTATATATAAATAGAGGAACATAATTATGGTTTTTTTTATAGAAAATAAATGTTTTATGGTATATTTAAAATACATACCAATTTTTACCATGTGAAGTGCACCCCACCCTTACAACCAGTAAATTCATCCCACACCTCATAGGTTATCAGGTGTGCATAGATAACTGGTGGGTGCAGGTTTATTTTTCCTTAACATCTCTAAGATGATCTATTGTTGGAATTGTTTGTAATACTCTAAAAATCCTTCCAAAAAATAACTAATACATATTTCCTTTGGGACTCATCTACTATAAATTTACTCTACAATGGATGATGAATTGTAAGTCAATGTTTCATTATTTTATTTTTATTAAAATAAAGAAATGATATCATAATGTTACCATAATCTCTTCTGACATCAATGTCTTAATCCTTGGAACACCATGGTACCACGAATCCACATCAATTGGTATGAATTACTGATTGATGATTCCAATTTAACAACAGAACATGGCCTGGTTGGGGTTAACATGTTGGCCTTAGGGATTCTATCTGACCTTGTATTTGATTCCTTTGACTTTTTCCTTAATGATTTTTTCTAACACTATTAAACTATGATGCCCATGTTTTTTCTATGTCCTCGATCCTTCTTCGCCTACCATTTCATCATAATAAAAAATTTCAACATGTTCCTCTAGAGTGATAGTATCAGCATGTAAATATGGTCATTGTATTTCTATACTATAGCAACAAGAGGTTGAGAAACCTATTGTTCTTTTGGAATGGTATCACCAGCACTTACAGAAGGGTGTTCCTCTAAAATGTAAGAAGTAGCATGTTTAGATAATTGTTTTTTATTGGGATTGGGAGCACTTTCACACATAGAATTCATTATCAATATAAGTGGTTTAACATTTAATTTAGATTACATAAATTTAGTAGAAAATGGGTAATAACATTAGTTAACACGATGTATATGACAAAAAGTATATAACATGATTATTGAATCTCTTTTACTTTTTTAAAGGCAAAAGCTATTTGACCCCTCTATCAACAATCCAAATAATTTCATTATGGTCTCCTATAAAATAAAAAATTCCATCTATATGGGGACCGTTGTGAAATGATTATGACATCCCAATGAAAGGGTAATCCTCAATTGAATTTTCACGTAACCCTTCAGTGGTTTTGGTCAATAACAGATCAATTGACCATTTTTGATTTACGGGATATGAAATATAAAAAACATGTACTTCCTATGAATCCATTATAAATAGATCAACTTTGTACCCTTCCTCATTGAAATAATATTTCACAAATCCCAATTTATCAATTTTAACAGTACTCATGTCATCAACCATCATTCATTGAAAAATATGCACTAGGAATGTTGTATAATACAACTCCCATATTTGATTGATGATGCCAAATTATGAAATATTGGGGGAAATTAGATATTTTTCCTTAGTACCGTAAAAATGAATCACTTCTTCCACAAGTGAAACTTCACTATTATTCAAGTTTCTGTCTACATCATGCCCATTCGTATAGAACGTATAACCGTTAATTACATAACCATTGTAAGATAATACAAACAAATTTTGTCCTCCAGGTATCCATCAATGTCAATATAAAATTGGATTCATATTTTCATCTGAATCCTTAAAAATGTTTTCTTGAAACCATCCTATGAACTAATTATTATGTGTATTTTATATCCATCATTCACCCCTTGATGGATTCAAATTCCCAAAAATATCTTTGTGGGTTTCAATATATTGGTAATCATCCAAACGGTTATGAAAAAAATAAAGGAGGGCCTACTCCTGATCAGTAATATTTATTGTGACAAAATCTATTACAAAAATTATTTCTCCTACATTCCATCTAGTGTGACTAGATTTCGGTAGAGGAATTCTTTCCACACCGATTAGGTATTCAGTACTCAATTCAACGTCTTCCTCAGTAATATATGTTTCTAAAATAAAACCCTCTATCTAACTACAATTTTTTACATATGCATTCAAAATCATCAAATACCATTTAATGGGTTATATCCATTTATGGTGTATAGTACCACATTTTCAAATCTCTCTCACAAAGTGAACCATCAAATGAACCATTATTTCAAATAATTTTGGTGCGAAGAACACTTCAATTCACATAATATGAGGGAAATTTCTCTTTCCAAAGTTGAAAATTTCACCCGATCTAAAACATTGCTTCATATATCTTTGAATAAGAAACAATTCCTGTTTAATGTATGATGAAAATTCCTGGGAAAAATTAGAACTAATCTAGAGGAATTAGATCTTGAATCAAAACATGGAAGTCTTGGGATTTCAGAACCTTTATGTTTAAATCATTCATCGAAATGATGTTCTTTCTATTCGATGAATACCCCCTCTAAAACCATTACATCATTCAAGAACTTTAAAAACTGATATCCCTCATGCCTGGAATGAGTGTAAGAAATTGGAGGAAGAAAATTCCGTTTTCACCATTCACTAGAACCAACTCTTCACTTATTCCCATGTCACCCATGTCTATCCTAGCCTTAGTTCCATCATTTTTTTCCCTGGTGCATTTAGAATTTTGTTGATGACATTATCACATACATTTTTTTCAACATCTATAACATCAAGAAAATGTCTAACGTATACAAAAATCCACTATGGAAAATAAAAAAAAAGCATATCTCTTTTTTCAACTGGTTTTCATAATGTTTTCAGAAAATGATTTACCAAATTCAGTTTCCATATCTTTTAATTTCTATAACAGTTGGTCACCTATTAGTGGATAGGGTTTTATATGTTCTTCTGAACTTCCATCAAATGGTGTCATAGAAGATCGGTACTTATTCCATTGGGGTAGAAATCTATGATGTCACATAAACATTCTTTTTTGAATGTTTTAACCAAATTGATTGTGTACATTCTTCGTAGATGGTACACCATTCAGTTCCTTTAATGCTATATGAAGAAAAATATTCAGAAAAATAAATGTCATTTTTCATCCCATAAAACATGGATCTCAATGAGAAATCTTCATTTTTGTATCCATAATACAATGTAACACCTGAATCCCATAATAATATCAAATACTCAATAAATTTATCCAAATAAACATCTAAATCGTTACCCAGTTCTTTTGGTCCTGATATAATTATAGATAACATGATTTTTTTTTCATTTAATGCATAACCATGATGGAATGTTTTAATTTACCAACATAAGTAGCCATGTACTTTGAATGTTGCTTTGAAAACGAAAAGGATTTACTCCATATATAGATAATACAAGACAACAGTTTCTTGGAACATTTCCAAATTCAGGATAGTCCTTATCAATTCTCATCCACTGAGGTGAGTCTGCTGGGTGACTTAGTTTCCCATATTTATTTCTTGTATCTACATGCCATGTCAACTTCCATGTAGTCTCATCACTTTTATATAGGTTCCAAAACCTCAAAATGATTAGAAAGTTCCATAAAAATTTCTTAGGGCCAGATTCATCTTCCATTTATCAAAAAGTTCCACACAATGGTCCTACTGTAAGTGATTTGCGGTCCCTAAGAAATAGTATATTCCCATTCAGGTAGGTGTGTATTCTTTTATAGATCATACACATCAAGAATAGCATTCATTTACCATCGTATATTCTTCTAGAAATCTCATTATCTTTTTGGATTATGTCATTTAAGTTAAAAAGTAGTTCCGAAAAGAAAGTTTATCTCAATATGTTTCCTTCTTTCAAATTATACAATGTTATTACTACTGACAATGGTGTATATTTAGTGCATGAAACATAAAATTGTATCTTTTCACAACTCTTTAACACCTCCAAAAAATTTGGGCAATCATGAATTTTATATTCAAATCAACTTATCATTTCCACAATAAGATCTTTATTATCATTTACATATGTAATCATGTCCTCAATATTGTCTTCCTCATTGTACACACATTTAATCATATTTGATGATCATTAAAATGCAATGTTATCACAACCACTGGATACATTAACTTTTTCCCCATGTTTATTCTAACATTTATAAATTTGATCAATTCTGTGAAAAATCAAGTGTTCCTCTAACTCTTATAGACTAACTTATCTTTAATAACAAAAAGGTGAACACGGACAATGGATTTTAGTAGGATAGTGTAACACCCCGACCCCAGTTACCCAGAATCGGTGCATTATTACATAACATTGGCATGATCACAAATGATCAAGTCTCGAAAGACCGATTAGTTTAGTAGTCTTGGAAACACTATATATATTCATAAGCCTTACATTACATCATAAAGTAAAAAAACTACAAAAAATCATGTATTCATAATCATATCTCCATATACTATCCCTGTAGGTCATTTATAAAATACTTATTCACATCCTAGGAAAAATAAAATATAGAAAGGGATAAGCTCAAATGCCCATTAAGGATAACAATATAGTGGAAAATTTCATAAATAAGCATAAACATTTAAGGCAATGTATAACTAAAACAAAATCCATTTAACTTGAACTTCAGCATAATATGGAAAAGATAAAATGGAATAATGCCATTTACTTATTCACATGGATATTCCACTAGTCGAATAATCACATGCAATATCAATAACCGCTTTCATAATGATGGAATGCATAATGCCAGACTATCATAACCACATAGTCAAGGCCTTGTGCCAAGACTACAAATAAGATTTTTTCAAGGCCTTGTGTCAAGACACTAGTTTGTCTCATGGGACCTACCGATGAATCGAGGAGTTATAGTGGGCTCCACCCGTCACTTAATAAGTCCAATTCATTCCTCATATGAAATGTTTGAAACATAACATAAACATTCATCTTAAAACTAGCATACGAAATGTCAATACTTTAACCACAAACCATTAATGGAATTAAAATAGCACATCCACAGTCAAAAATAACTCATTCGATACAATATAGAAGATTGTATTATATTATATTAACCTCAATAGAGAATAGTGAAGGATATTGACATAGATTAAAATAATCATCAAACTATTGAGAGAAATATCACCCTTTTTCTTGAAAACATTTAGAAGTCACACTATTTGTGAAGAAGTCGTTTAAACTAGATTTTTGAATCAAAGTGTCACATACCACTTTGAAACTTTTAAAATGAATTTCTATTTGAAAACTTTAATATCCATATAAATAAATCCTTAAAACCATTTTTAAAACATGGACATTATGGAGAAAGATTTATAATAATAAATCTTTAAAACATTTTAAAATGATATTTTAGTTAGAGTTACTAACCAAAAGAGAGACACTTGAATACAAATAATTGAGGTAATAAAAAAATTGTAAAATCATGAGAATAAAGGTATTCATGATATACTATGTCAATGTACATTATATACACCATATAAAAGTGATTTAGTGTATAACAACGAAGGAGTCTCAATGGAATGTAAATTGAGATGAAATATCTCATAATGGTCGTATCCTTAGGATAAGAATAAATCAACGACATAATTATGTGTGAAAAATATAAATACACTCAATATGATTGGATATTCAGTGTAAAATAATCAAAGGACATTCACACATATTCTGGTAAAAACAACACCAATGAATTGGATTTTTAACTCAACAAATCGAGATTTAGTAAAAATTACTCTTATCAAGTTCATACTGATGACTTTAGAATTTATCAATAGAGTGATTATGTGTATCAAAAGTATATCCACAGGAAGAGGAGTATAAATTATGACATAATCAAATGAATAGGGATTCCACACATAATCTTGGAGTAAAATAATCAATAAAGTATGTGTAAAGCCGAATGAGTGGAAAATGATATTTTAAAGTCCCTTATTGATTTGGTAACATACGAAACATACACCAATAAAAAGAAGGATCATATAGTGATTATGTAAATATACATGAATTAAATTATATTACACAATGAATACAAACATGGGTAGTACACAGACCACATGCAATAAATAAGTGGTGAACAATGGAAATCTCATGAAATTAAAATTGAGATAAGAAACCCCTTACATTGTACTTTATCCTTGGTTGATGGTAGGTTAGCCTCTTGTATAGTTGTGAAATAATTTTTATTGAATTATACAAGAATCATATACATTAATATGATATCATATATGATCTTTTAACATTTCTTTGTTAATAATATCTTAGTATTATCGTCGTTTCGGGTGTTAACTTACTCATTTTCTTTTATATGGTTTGTTACATAAGTCATGTTTGTTATGGATAGGTTGTATCTTATTCATATATAGAATGATATAAAGTCTTTCACCATTATTTTTAATCATAAAATTAGAATTATACTTGTATGGATACGATGGGGAATGAATCTCATCGCGTTCGTGGAGACGGTAGTCCGTATGTATGCACGAGCGATAATATCATTCTTTTTATATTAAAATCATATATAATTGGATGGTATATCTTATATACAGAATAATTATCATGTTATACTTATTATTTACATTAAATACACATCATTATTATACCCATCCAAAAAATAATGTATTGAATAACAATTACACCACGACGTGGAGACGGTAGGCCGTATGTACGCACGTATGGTGACATGTCATTCCAAGGATGGATAGAAAACTGAATATGGTTGTACAATATTTATAATAACATTACAGTATATAGAAGATACTGGAGTTATTATTTTATAACGGTAATAACAAAGAAAGAAGAAGTTGAAGAAGAAAGGAACTTGAAAGAGGGTGGCGAAAACATTACTTCTTCTTCGGGTTCTTCCTTTTTATATGATCAAAAGGGATCCTTAGGATGGATTTTTGATCAAAATAAAGACTCTAGGTAAAATTGAGGGAAGTTGAGAGAATATTTGGGCATGGTTTGGTTGAACGAAAATGCTTTGAATGTATTAATTAGTGAGAAGGGGGAGTTCCCTTTTATAAGAGGGGTGAGGGGAACCTTAGGAACAGGTAGAAATATTATTTTATAATAAATTCATATTAAGTTTCTAATGGATCCAAAGTAGATTATTTAATGGTTAAGGTAGGGATGGGGTCGAAAACCACTAAAAATTAGTTTTTAGACATGTTTGGGTCACTTTATTAACCTTATCTTTTAGTTTTAACTCTTAGTTAATTAGTTTGACACTTACCATGTCTCTTTGTATTTTTATATTATATAGTCAATAAACGTACTATAAATTTCCATGCGACCACCAAGTGGTCCATTAATGATGCACCTATCATTATATGAGTCCTTTGGCTGATCCTTAGATTTTTAGAAATAAAATATCAATTAATAATTTAATATTTGTTTTAAAAACTCTTTTATGTCAATTTTGACACTATTAAGTATTTTGTTTCTGATAATTTGATAACATCATTATTACTTCGAAAACAATTTATATAACCAATCATAATATGTCATATTAACCTATAAAATTAGTTGAATTAATAAAAAGTCTCAAATTACATTTATTTTGATATTTATAATATCAACTATTTTAATATTTCATTAATTAGGTAATTACTGCATCACCATTGTTTCATAAATAAATTAAATTATTTAATGTCTAAAAATTAAAAATAAAATATCATTATGTAAGAAATCCTTTTATATTTCTAATTAATATTTATAATCGAGTTTATATTATGTATATCCTTATTTTAAAAATGTTTTAGTTATTAAACATTCATTTTAACTCTTTTAACTCTTCTTTGAATTAAATAATAATAAATGTCCTAATCAAATCCAAGTTGACCAAAATGATAATATATTATTCCTAAGGTTGTTTGTTATCAAGATACACTTGTCCAATAGAATTAGGACATGTGTTAGGGAAATATTAATATCATTTTTACCCTTAATTACCCTATTTACTTTTAACCATGGTAAATAAAAGTAAAAAGTTACTATTCAAGAAAAATTATTTTCATCTCATTGAACCACATTTTACTCCTTGATATTAACCGTGTCTCTCGGATTTTCAAAATTCCACCCACAGAAGCAGAAAAATTAAGTTTTATGTGAATTTCCAAATTCTCCTAGGAGGTGTGTAAAAGACGGTGAAAAGTTCAGTACAATTTTTATATATCTAAAATTATTATAAACTAACTCCAATGAATTACATTGAACTTATATAGGTATTATGTATCTATTTTAACATTAATTAAATTTAAATAAAATAAATATTTATTTAAATAAAAATTTTTTTTTAAACTATAACTCAGTGTTTTTCACTATTCAACAAAAATGGAATGTTTTCAGAAAAATACCAAAAATTCACCCAAAGATAATTTCGATATTCTGAATCCAAAAATGAAGTCCATTTTGAAAGATAAAATTTATAAAATTTAAAAAAGTGGGTATTACTATTCATAATGGCAAGTTTGATTGGTTGTGGTGTGTGTTAGAACTCGAAGTTGTGTACAACACACGCAACTATATTATTCAAAGAAAAGTGTACCATGGAAACTTGAGGTGTTACATTCTCCCCTCCTTCAAATAATTTCATCCTGGAAAATTTTAAAATTGGGATTGGGAATATAATGGAAAGTCCCACATCGGAAAAAAGAGTCAATAAAACTATCACCTTAATAGAATGATAAAGAAGTACAAAGGTCACCCAAGATAACTCATACTAGGATTCCATGTAGGAAAACATGGATATGGAAGATAAACTAAGTGTCATGTTCTGATGGAGAGGGATAGAAAACAACATCAGGAAAAATTTAACAACAAGAAATCCACAAACTTATGATGGGACAAACATTCATTATTGTCCCATTAGGAAAAGTATACGGAAAAGATTTTTTTTAAGTTACATTACATTAAGATGAGGAATTTAATTCTGATATTCACTAAGAAAATAAAGAAATATACTTACTTTTTAAGTAGATTTTCAATCATTAATAAATTCCCGCCACTAACACATTTTTTTAAACGATAAGTATTCAAGAAGACTTGGTCACACTGGAAGAGCTAGAATAAACTTCTATAGAATTACATGTTCCATGAAGGATAAACTATATATTTACCTTGTATTTAGAGATTAATCAAAACCTAAAAGGATAGTACAAGATCTGATGATCCCCCAAAAGGATATTCCTTTAGAGAAAGAAACGCTAATCTTAATTTCTAATATAAAACCTAAAATATCCCAAAGTTAAATAAATACCATTCAATAAACAATTGTCCTTACATTCCTTCAATATAATCCAAACTAATATTAAAACCCAAAACTTAGAAGAATTTGGCTAAGTAGTATTCCACGTCAAATTATATCTCCAAATGACACCAACTACTCTTAATGTCACATACTTAAAAGTAATTAACCTAATCACATATTCCCTATTATAGGTTAATCATTTCCATAAATAACCCAAATCACTATAAATCTACAATAAAAACATAGATAAAAATCCACCATTACTCCTCAAATGAAATCCCATAGTATTCTATTTTCCATGGGAATATATTGTTCCCAACCAAGGGAACATCTTCCAAAATAAGATTTATCACTTAATCACCAAATCATTTTCCTACCCTAAGGGTATTCATTTGATAAGACATAATAACCCAAATCAAGTTATTATTGATCAATAAAATAATTTAACTAAAAATAATTAGTCACACTAACCACGACTTCACGTAGTCTAGTGGTAGGTGATAAATCCCAGTCACACTTTGGTTGTGGCTTCGATTCCCACAGCTTTGTTCGATGCGACGGGTTGTCACATGGTATGTGTGTTGTCCTTTTTCAAAAACTCTATTTGATAACATTACCAAAATGAGCTAAATTCATCAAAATAACCATAACATGTTTTTAACCAGAAATTTTATCTCATACCTTGCATTTTCATCCCAAAATATAACAACTTGTAATTTCCTCAAACCCAAAGAACATATAAAACCAAATGGTTATTTATAACTATATCCACAAGGTAAAAGACAAGTCTTCCTCAAATATCATTCTCACATCGCAAACTGTGGGGTTACAAATACAAGAGAAAATTATTCCAATGTAATCCCATAAACAAGGAGAACTAATACTTTTAAACATTTCGCCAACCATTTATTTCCACATTTCTTCTTCTTTGAAAAAGAACATATCCTATAGAATAGGGCATTCACTTGGGTAATGGATAGGTCCCCTAAATTTACGACAAATGACTGTAAATAGATTTTTGGGACCATTTTTATTTTCTTCCATAGTACTCTTCATTTTGCCTCTGCAATTCTTATCTTTATGTCCTTTTTTCCCTCCAATAAAGCATTTATTTGTTCTGTTGAGAAACTTTCCTGGGTGTCTCCTTCCAAATTTCATACATGATGGAAATTTAGGATTCTTTTCTACATGGTCTCCACTGCTGCAGCTCTTATTATTCATCACCTTTCTCTTCTTTGTTGAGTCCGAGAGTTGGTTAATATATATTTTATTGATTATATATTTGTAAAACTGATTTGGCATGAACACGATATCTTTTATGCCTATGAACATTCCATTTTTTTGCTCATTTATACCAATTTTTCCACCTTGTACATCATTTTCAAAGTTACTATGGCTTCCTTGGACTCCAGCCATTGACTAAAACTAGAAAGCATTGTGTGAGTAACTGTAGTCATAAAATCGTTTAGAGAATATCATGACACCATATTCTCAATTTAAAACATCTTAGGATTAACCGAGGTCATTTATTCTCATCTTATATTAAAATAATTTAAATTGGTTTTAATGAAAATCTAAATTATCCTAAGCATATCCCTTGGGAGTGTCATAACTAAGAGTGCAGCAAGGCCCGTTGTCGTGCAGCAGCTCTCGTTCAAGTATAGATCAAAGCGGTGTTTTCAGGTTTTACCCCTAGATACATCTGTGCCAGAGCCACCTCTACCTACTCGTATCCAGATAGGGATGTATTTCTTGGAAAACTCACAAAATCTATACAATACCAAAATTCTATGAAGTTCTTATATACTAATCCTCAAAGTATATCTTATGGCTATGTCCTCTAATCTGAGTTTATCTAAATCTAGTTTCCAAGTTTTTTACTAAACTTCCTCTGATACCAACTATAACGCCCTGACCCCAGTTACCTAGAGTCAGTGCATTATTACATAACATTGGCATGATCAAAAAAGATCAAGTCTCAAAAAACCGATTAGTTTAGTAGTCTTGGAAACACTGGATATATTCATAAGTCTTGCATTACATCATAAAGCAAAAAAACTACAACAACATCTTGTCTTCATACTCATATCCACTTATATTATCCCTGTAGGTAATTCATAAAATACTTCTTCACATCCTGGGAAAAATAAACCATAGAAAGGGGTGAGATCAAATTCCCAGTAATGATAACAATATAGCAGAAACTTTCATAAATATGAATAAACATTTAAGTCAATGTATACCTAAAACAAAAGATTTTTAAGCTTCAACTTCAGCATAAAATGGAAAATATAAAATGGACTAATTCCATTTAATTATTCACTTGGATATTCTACTAGTCGAATAATCACATGCAATATCAATAACCACTTTCATAATGATGGAATTCATAATGCCAGACTATCATAACCACATAGTCAAGGCCTTGTGCCAAGACTACAAATAAAATTTTTTCAAGGCCTTGTGCCAAGACACTAGTTTGTCTCATGAGACCTACCGATGCATCGAGGAGCTATAGCGGGTCAACCCGTCACCTAATAAGTCTAATGCATTCCTCATATGAAAATTTTGAAACATAATATAAACATTCATATTAAAACTAGTATACGAAATGTGAATACTTTAAACATAATCCATGAATGGTATAAAAATAGCACATCCACAATCAAACATAATTAATTCAATAAAATATATAATATTTTATTATATCATATTAACCAAAATCGAGAATAATGAAGGATATTGACATAGATTAAAATAATCATCAAACTATTGAGAGAAATATCCCCCTTTTTCTTGAAAACATTTAAAAGTCACACTATTTGACAAGAAGCCATTTAAAATAGCTTTTTGATTCAAAGATTCCCATACCACTTTGAAACTTTAAAAAGTAATTTTGATTTGAAAGCTTTAATGTCCATATAAATAAATCCTTAAAACCATTTTTAAAACATGGACATTAATGAGAAATATATAGAATAATAAATCATTAAAACATTTTAAAATGATATTTTAGTTAGAGTTACTAACCAAAATAGAGACACTTGAATACAAGTAATTGAGGTAATAAAATTTTTTTAATATCATGAGAATAAATGGATTCATGATATATTATGTCAAAGTACATTATATACACCATATAAAAGTGATTTGGTGTATAACAACAAAGGAGTCTCAATGGAATGTAAATTGAGATGAAATATCTCATAAAGGCCGTATCCTTAGGTTAAGAATAAATCATAGACATAATTATGTGTGACAAATATAAATACACTAAATATGATTGGATATTCAGTGTAAAACAATCAAAGGACATTCACACATATTCTTGTAAAAACAACACCAATGAATTGGATGTTTAACTCAACAAATCGAGATTGAGTAAAAATTACTCTTATCAAGTTCATACCGATGACTTTAGAATTTATCAATGGAGTGATTATGTGTACTGAAAGTATATCCATAGGAAGAGGAGTATAAATTATGACATAATCAAATGAATAGTGATTCCATACATAATCTTGGAGTAAAATAATCAATAACGTATGCATAAAGCCGAATAAGTGGAAATTGAAATTTCAAATTCCCTTATTGATTTGGTAACATACGAAACATACACCCATGAAAGAAGGATCATACAGTGATGATTTAAATATACATTAATTAAATTATATTACACAATGAATACAAACATTGGCAGTACACACACCACATGCAATAAATAAGTGGTGAACAATGGAAATCTCACGGAATTAAAAGTGAGATAAGAAACCCCTTACTTTGTATTTTTTCCTTGGTTAAGGGTACGTTAACCTCATGTATAATGGATAAATAATTGTTATTGAATTATATAAGAATCATATACATTAATATGATATCATATATGATCTTTTAACATTTCTTTGTTAATAATATCATAGTATTATCGTCATTTCGGGTGTTAACTTACTCGTTTTCTTTTATATTTTTTGTTACATAAGTCATGTTTGTTATGGATAGGTTGCATATTATTCATATACAGAATTATATAATGTCCTTAAACTTTATTTTTAATCATAAAATAATAATTAGACTTGTATGGATACGATGGGAAATGAATCTCGTCGTGTTCGTGGAGACGGTAGTCTGTACGTACGCACGAGCGATAATATCATTATTTTGATATTAAAATAATATATAATTGGATGGTATATAATATATAAAGAATAATTATAATGTTATACTTATTATTTATTTGAATTACACATCATTGTTATACCCATACAAATAATAATGTATTGAATAACAATTACTCCATGACGTGGAGACGGTAGGTCGTACGTACGCACGTATGGTGACATGTCATTCAAAGGATGGATAGAATAATGAATATGGTTGTAACATATTTATAATAAAATCAAAGTATATAGAATATACTGGAGTTATTATTTTAGAATGGGAATAACAAAGAAGGAAGAAATAGAAGAAGAAAGGAACTTGAAAGAGGGTGGTGAAAACATTACCTCTTCTTCGAGTTCTTCCTTTTGATTTGATCAAAAGGGCTCCTTAGGATGTATTTATGATCAAACTATGGACTCTAGGTTACAGTTATAGAAGTTGCGAGAATATTTGGTCAGGGGTTGGTTGAGACAAAAGGATTTTAATGTATGAATTAGTGAGAAGGGGGAGTGACTTTTTATAAGAGGGGTGAGGGGCACCTTAGGAAAATCTAGAAATATAATTTTATAATAAATTCATATTCGTTTTATAATGGCTCCAAAGTGGATTATTTAAAGGATAAGGTGGGTATGGGTCGAAAAACACTCAAAAATAGGTTTTAGACGGGTTTGGGTCACTTTATGAACCTTATCATTTAGTTTTAACACTTAGTTAATTATTTTGACACTTACCATTTCTCTTTGTATTTTTATATTATATAGTCAATAAACATACTATAAATTTCTAAAGACCCCCAAGTGGTCCATTAATGATACACCTATCCTTATATGAGTCCTTTGGCAGAACCTTATATTTTTAGGAATAAAATATCATTTAATAATATAATATTTGTTTTGAAAACTCTTTTATGTCAATTTTGACACTATTAGGTATATTGTTTTTGATAATTTCATAACAACATTATTACTTCGAAAAAAAATTAATATAACCAATAAAAATATGTCATAGTAACCTAGAAAATTATTGGAATTAATAAAAAGTCTCAAATTACATTTATTTTGATATTTATAATATCAATTATTTTAATATTTCATTAATTACGTAATTACTGCATCACCATTGTGTCATAAATAAATTAACTTATTTAATTTCTAAAAATTATAAATAAAATACCATTACGTAGGAAATATTTTTATATTTATAATTAATATTTATAATCAAATTTATCTTATGTATAACCCTATATTAAAAATGTTTTAGTTATTAAACTTTGATTTTAACTCTTTTAACTCTTCTTTGAATTAAATAATAATAAATGTCCTAATCTAATCCAAGTGGACCAAAATGATAATTTTATTCGTTTTGGTCGAGATACACTTGTCCAATAGAATTATGAAATGTGTTAGGGTAATATTAATATTATTTTTACCCTTAATAATTCTATTTACTTTTTAACCGTGGTAAATAAAAGTAAAATGTTACTATTCACCAAAAATTATTTTTATCTAATTAAACAACATTTTACTCCTAGATATTAACCCTGTCTCTTGGATTTTCGAAATTCCACTTATAGAAATGGTAAAAGTATGTTTTATGTGAATATCCAAATTCTTCTAGGAGGTGGGTAAAAGACAGGGAAAAGTTCAATAAAATTTATATATATCTAAAATTATTCTAAACTAACTCCAATTAATTAAATTAAACTTATATAGGTATTCTGTAACAATTTTGACCTTAATTAAATTTAAATAATATAAATAATTATTTAAATAAAAATTTAGTTTTAAACTATAACTTAGTGTTTTTTCACTATTCATCAAAAATGGAATGTTTTCAGAAAAATACCAAAAATTCACCCTAAGCTAATTTCGATATTCCGAATCCAAAAATGAAGTCCATTTTGAAAGATAAAATTTATAAAATTTTAAAAAGTGGGTATTACTATTCATAATGGCTAGTTTGATTGGTTGTGGTGTGTGTTAGAACTCGAAGTTACGTACAACACATGCTACTGTATTATTCAAAGATAAGCATTCCATAGAAGCTTGGGGTGTTACAGATAGTGTGCGTGATCTTTTTCAAACTTGAGGAACTCATTCACTCGATATTCATACTCTTTCACCAAACAATTTGAATCTATCCATTCATTATTTATATCCCTTATATTTGATTCGGTAATATTAATATTTAAAAAAATAATACACAAAAGGGGAATTTCAAAAAAGGGGATCTCAAAATTTGAATGATAACTATTATTATATTTTTTCCTATGAGTCATCCCCTTATGAGTTAACAATAAAATTCATTGAAAATTATTTATAACATCATAGTGGAAATCCTATTAAAAACCAACAATTTACAAAAAATCCGTATTTAAAATGACACGCACTTTTTAAAATGAAATCACCATTAAATATTATTTCAAACCATTCAAATCCCATTGGGAAAGTCAATTGGGGGATTTGACAAACACATGGCATAAAACTTAAGTCCATGATAAGTTTCTAAATCATTTTAAGGCAATTTAAAACCTAATAATGGTATGTTTAACAAATAAAATTTTTAATGAAACATTTTAAAACACTAGAATCGTTTTTAAAGAGTCACATAGGCCTATTTTCAAATACATAAATCACAATAGTGACACTTTATATCGGACACATGAAAACGAAATGACCAAAATGTTATAAAATATAAATCGATAAAAGGTTTTTCTTGACTCTCATGAAAAAATTGTTTGAATCTTAAAATTTACTCTCATTACACAAATAAGGAGTGAATTAGTGATATATAAAGACATAAGTGTCACTATTCCATGATACTTTTGAACAAAAAGTCATATCTCATCAACATTGGCAATCATATTCTACTTGATTCTTGAATCATGTACTACCAAAGCTTGATCCTTCCAATATTGAACATTATAAATAAAATTCCCCTTCTTCAGGGTATACATTAGGTCAAAGTTAAATATATATAGGTACTCAAACTTTCTCTGTTATTAATGGTTCATTTCACATTGTGATTAAATATATTTCAAACACTTTTTTAGTGTATTCCAAAAATATCTCATTCTAAAGACAATACCAATAACAACTCATGGAAATCACCACTGTTTCCAAATCGAGTAAAGAATTTGGGAATATTCTCTTATTTTTTTTCTTAACAGTCTATGCCCATAAGTAACCACATGTCCATCATGGACTAGAACTGTTCAAATCTTGACTCTTGATACATCACAATATAAACCATACTCATTACGCATCTCATTTATGGTTCATATTGCTCTTTTCATCAATATACCATTAATATCATAGAAGTATCTCTCATGAACATCTAGGAAAAGGAACCACCCCTCATGTTTGGTTAGGGTATTCTTAGAACTTCCAATTACGAAGAATATTGGTTGACCCTTTAGTAATAAATATAAATTCCCAAAGGTTTTGGGATCTCAAAAAAATTATTGGCCTTTCTAAATAAAATATAAAATTGAACATCTCTGGTTCTAAAAATATATTACCCAATAATATCATTTTCCCAATGAAGTGTACATTATCAATCTAAAATATACACTTTTAGATCAAAGAATATATTTGATTCTCCCTAAGATTTCACAAAATCATCTCAAGATATCAAGCATGTTCCTCCCTCAACTTGGAAGACATGATGATATGATTAAAAAATATGGTAAAAAATTATTTAATAAGGGTGGAAGACTCAAATAATCTCATCCATGAACACTAAAATTGTATTTTTTTTTAAACTAAATTACTTTACTATATACCCATACAATACATACTTATTCTTAAATATTGAATGTGATGTATCAAAATACATCCCCATAAATAGACGATAATTTGATATCAAATCGATATTAGGGATCATTTTTAGCACATCTACATTGATGAAATGTTTTATCAAAAAGTATTAGTGGATATAAGTTCATTTCTATCACTTGTTATAACCTATAATATCCCACATATGATCTCAATGATCCACTTTAAATTTTTATGGAAAAAATATGGAACCCTAAGGGGAAATAATCATTCATATGAACCCCTTCACCTCGAAGTAGTTCAATTGAGTCTTCTTCTCTCATAGATCTATAAGATCCATCTTATTTATTGTAATAGATAACTTCTCCAAACCTTGTAAGAACAAAATCATATACTCAACCTATCCCTTGGGTGGTAACATAGTGAAGACCTTTGGAAATTCTTCTTGGAACTTGTCAATGACATTAGGATATACTGATTGATGTTTCTTTCTATCGTCAAAAATCACTCTAGGAAAATGTGCTATGATTCTTCCTAGTTAAAGAAATTTTGGTCCTACTTAACTAGTTCTCATATCCTAATATCCAATATAGACATAATCTTTTCCCTTGAAAAACATATTTCCAATCATTGATGAAAACAACTGATATAGTTGAAAGAAAACTACATTGGTGGTTTTAATTGTAGTCACAAACTAGACTCACAGTATTCAGGCCCCTAAAAATTATTATCTATCAATTATTATAATGTTTTTTTAATAAAAGTTTATTAATATAAAATTTACACATTTTTCTATGGAAAGAAAAATCGATCAAATGTGATACACTATCTGAAAGTAATGATATCATTGTGTAAATAAGGATGCAATATAAAAAATTATGAAGTCAACAATGAGAATCCTAAAGATTCTAAAATGATATTTTTTACCAATATAATTTCAATCAATTAATAATGTCCCTTTTACCCAATTTATTTGGATATTATATAGAGTTTATCATAGGTATCCTATATCCACTCCCAAAACATCATTGACTATATACGTATTTCAGTGTATCATTTTCTAATCATGAATTGTTGTTTATTATTGTCTCATTGTTTGAAATATGTAACTAATGCACCAAGAACGACTTTAATATGATGATTAGTCACAACTCTACACCAGAAATTCATCAAACATGATGATTTGGAAAATACATATTCTATCCCTATAAACTCATCAATATCCTTGATTGGAAATCAAAAAGTCACAGACATGGAATTGATCATGGAAAGTTTTACAATGATAAAAATCAAAGGAAATACTAAGAGAAATACAAGAATAATCACAGTAGTAGCACCAGAGGAGCTGGGTTCACAGAGGAGGTGGGTTTCCATAGGAGAAGGCCTTCACAGTAGTGGTGGTGTTCGATAATAGATGTGGGATATGTGAAGATGGTGGGATCATTTGAATGGAAGGATTTAGGGAAGAAGTTGGGTTTTGCACACGGCAGATATGAGGTTCGCATCAGAAGGGGTTTGGCGGTTGACGATCTTGCAACATCTGCTCATGGTCAGGGAAATGAATTTGTTCCTTTAAATATGTAAATTTTCAATTTAGGCTAGGGTTTGTCTTGTTTATTTAACTTGTCTCTTTCTTTGTTTCTTCTTACATTAATTTTTTATTTTAATAAATAGTCAGGATCCTTGGATTCTATCAAGACCGACATTGGATAAATTTATCTCTATTTATTTAGAATTATAATTATAACTATTTGTATTTATTTATATATCTAAATATATATTTGTAAATATTTTTATTTAACTTTTTATATTTATTACATTATAATTATAATCAATATATTTATTATAATTTTATAAATATTTACACATATATATATATATTTATAGTTATAATATAAACTATGAATATATATTTTTATAAATATTTGTATATAATTATAAATATATATATATATATATTATGACAATAGCTTTATTTATTTTAATTTTTTTATTATTTAAATATATATATATATACATATTTATTGTAATAATTATAAATTATAAATAAATTTATTTACAAATATTTGTATATAATTGTAATGGATGTGTTTATTTTAATTTTATAACTATTTAAATATGTGTTGTCATGATTGTAATTATAAATAAATATATTTAAGAACAATTTATATATAATTAAAATGTTATAATTATAAATATATTAAAAATATTAATTGTAATTTTACAAGTATCTTTGAGAAAAAATAGATTCATGGGTAATACATGAATGAATCATATACCTAGTAATGTATAGATAATAAAAAAATGAGGCATCACATATGGACAACATGAATAATAAGAAAGGTGTAATGTATAAATGAATATTCCAGATGAATACATAACATATATGCACGTCAATTATACTCACACATTATGATATTTATTAACCACATTCATTGAAAAATTATATATATTTATTTATAATTATAAATATATATATTTATATTTATATAAAGAATTTATATATAAATTTATATATAATAAACATAATAAAAAATAAAATGTATCTAATAAATATAAAAAATATATTTATTATTTAATACAATTTATTATAGTCTTAAAATTATTTAAATATATATTTATTTAATTATAATCTATGATATACTTTTTCTAAAACATTATAAATATATTTTAATTATTAATATAAATATATATATATATATTAACTATAACCATGCGTATTTTATTTAATGTGTACAAATAAACTTTATTTTTTAATATAAATATAATAAGTTTATATAACTTAATAATATTTTTTATTAAAGAAATCTATCAGCGCTAAAAATAACACTGATAAGTATACACTTTATTAATGATAAAAAAATAATTAATAAAGGGTACATGTAACGCCCCGACCCCAATTACCCGAAGTCGATGCATTATTTTAATACATTGGCATGATTACAAGGAATCATGTCCCGAAGGACCGATCGGTTTAGCAGTCTTGGAAAATAGAATACATACATTAACATTACATTACAATTTCAATCATAAAACGCCGCAAAAATAGTTCTTTGAGATTTACATTATTCCCTTTAGCTTAACCTTACATATCAATCATAATACACTTCGTGGAATCCTGGGAAAAATAAAACATAGAATAGGGTGAGCTCAAATGCTCAGTAAGGGTAATAAATATAGTGGAAACTTTCAAAAATAAGCATAAACATTTAAGGCAATGAATAAAAATAAAATGAAAGCCTTTTAAATTTGAACTTTAGCATAATATGGAAGAAATAAAATTAAATAATGCCATTAACTTATTCACATGAATATTCGACTAGTCAAATAATCACATGAAATATCAATAACCACTTTCATAATGGTGGAATGCATAATGCTGAACTTTAATTTCTTTGTCAAGGCCTCGTGCCAAAACCTAGGAGCTAACTGTAACCGAAACCCAACCCAGAGAGCCTCTGTAACTGGACTCCATCCTGGAGAGCCTCTGTAACCGGACTCTAACCCGGAGTGCCTCTAATAACCGGACACCAACCCGGAGGGTCTTCTGTAACCGAACCCCAACCAGGAGCGCTTACTTTTACCGCTCCCCAACCCAGAACATACTAGTCCCACACATTCATCTTAATAAGAGGATGAAATATAACATAAACATTCGTATAAAAACTAACATATGAAATGTAAAAACTTTAATCATAAACCATTAATGTCATAAAAGTAACTCATCCATAGTCAAACATACCAAAAAACCATAAATACAATATGGATGATTTGTATCATAATAAATCAACTTTAAACAAGTGTAAAATTTATCAAAGGATGTTGACATAGATGAAATGAAAACTATTTGAGAGAAATATCTCTTTTTTTGAAATCGTTTAAAAGTCACATAACTATAGAGAAAACCTTTATTTTTAAAATATCTTTATAGGATATTGAAGGAATCTTCAAAGGTGTAATAACGGCGGAGAATAACTGCACCCGCCGTATAAGTTAAAAAAGACATTCTTACCTTAATTTTGTCAAAAAGGTTAAAAAGTAACTTGTTTCGAAAAAGATGGAAAGATTCCTTTCAAAAACTCTTATAAAATTTCAAAAAAGGATATAAATGAATTTAACCCATATTATATAAAATTGTTAGAATGTTTTGAAATAAATTTTTAAGAAACATGGATGTGGATGATAAATAGGTCCCTGTAGATAATTACGTATAAACAACCTCAGATAATAAAGACATTGTAAAATAAACCCTTACCAATTTGGTAACATACGAAACATACACCCCATGAAAGAGGTATCATACAATGAATATGTAAATATACATAAATTAAAGTTTATTACACAAATAATACAATTATGGGAAGTACATACACCACACAAAAGGTAATAGTGGAAATATGGCATGAATCTCACGGGAATAAGGAGTGAGATGAAAACCCCTTACCTTGCCATTTCCTTTAGTTGAGGGTACGTTTAGCCTCTTATATGAAGACTATATTATGTTATTAAATTATAAAAGAATCAAATTAATATTTATGATATCATACATTATTCATTTATGACTTTATAGTACTCATTTAACAATAATTTCCATGTTATATTAATATTTCGAGTAATAATCTCTTTCTTTATCGTACGTGTTTTAACTTGTTACTCTGGATTTTATCACTTAGATCATGATTTAAATACTTCCATAATAAAAAACATGATTTATTTATCATATATATTTAGAATATAAAAATTTATAACTGACGTATATATAAAATAGAAAACACATTTTATGGAGACGGTAGTCCGTACCTACGCATAAACGTTGTTTCTGTTTTCATATAGTATTGAACGGAAGTAAGTAAATAAGATATATGTAAGTACATAAATACTTTTATATATATATAAATATATATATATCAGGTAGAATTATTATGTCATATATTACATACTTATTAGTAATATATATTTTTATAATCGTCTATGAATGGTGAACTTGGAAATTAATCTCATCGCGTCGTGGAGACGGTAGTTCGTACATACGCACGCGCGCTACTTCCATTTCATTTTTCATTTTAAAAGGAACAAAAAACCAAATGATAAATAGGTATATTATTATTCCATTATAATATAATATCTTATATATGTTACTAATGATCATTAACACCATCCTTTATACATTCCTTGTATGGTATGAACGAGTCATGTCACTTTGTGGGGGCGGTAGTCTGCAGTTCCTCAAATGAAATTATCGTATATATATAAAACATGAAACGAATAATTGTAAGATATAAAATGAAATTACAGAATCTTATATATAAAATAAATATCATTAATATCATATTTAATTATAGTGTCATCATAATGGCCACAATGAGAGGTGGTAGGATATAATTGAACAATCATCGTTTTGTGAGGCGTTTGGTTTCCATCCACAGAAACATTATGTTCTTCACCCATTAGATGGAGGTGTGTGTGAGTGTAGTTTGAATACTTATAATAACAGTATCCTATTATATTTAGGATACTGTTTTTGTTACAAAAGATAATAATAAGAAGAGTTTAGGGGTTGGAGAAGTAAAATCAAAGAAAAGAAGCTTAGAGAAATCGTTTCCTTTAATTTGGGTAACTCCCTTTGGTTTGAACCAAAAAAGACTCTCTAAGTGCCTTCTTCCTAAGGTGATGCTTCTAGGAGGAGGATAGGGATGTTGGGAACTTAATTGGGTAGATTTTGGACGATCCAAAAGGATGATAGGTGTGAGTAATTGGTTAGAAGTGGTGTCCTTTTATAAGGGGGAGGAGGGGCTCTTTAGGAAAAACTTAAATTATTATTTTGTAATAAATTCATATTTAGTTTATAATGGATCCAAAGTGGATTCTTCAAAGAATAAGGTGGGTATGGGTCTAAATCCTTTCAACCAATATATTTTAGATAGGTTTGGGTCATTATATTAATGTTATCTTTTAGTTTAAACTCTTGGTTAATTAGTTTGACACTTACCACGTCACTTTTTATTTTTATATTATATAGTTAATAAACATACTATATACTTCCAAGAGACCCCCAAGTGGTCCATTAATGATACACCTATCATTATAAATGTCCATTTGGCCGAACCTTATATTTTTAGAAATTTATTATCAATTAATAATATAATATTTGTTTTAAGAACTCTTTTATGTCAATTTTGAAACTATTTGGTATTTGATTTTTGTGAAAATCATAAAATCATTATTACTTCTAAAAAAGTTAATTGACTCAATCCTAACATTTCATTTTTACCTAAAAAATTATTGGAATTCATTAAAACTCTTAAATTATATTTATTTGGGTTTTTATATTATCAATTATTTTAATATTTCACTAATAAGGTAATTATTGCATCATCATTGTGTCATAGATAAATTAAATTATTTAATGTCTAAAAATTATAAATAAAATACCATTATGTACGAAATATTTTTAGATTTCTAATGAATACTTATAATCTAATTTATCTTATCTATAACCCTATCTTAAAAATGTTTTACTTATTAAAGATTGATTTTAACTCTTTTAACTCTTCTTTGAATTAAATAATAATAAATGTCCTAATCTAATCCAAGTGGACCTAAAGGGTCATAATTATTTATTAAGGTTTTTTTTGGTCGAATTAAACTTATCCAACTGAATAGGACATGTTTTAGGTTATGAATAAAATCATTTTTACCCTTAATTACCCTATTTACTTTTTACCGTGGTAAATAAAAGTAAAATGTTACTATTCACCTACAATTATTTTTATCTTATTGAACCACATTTTACTCATTGATATTAACCATGCCTCTCAGATTTTCAAAATTCCACTCATAGAAGCGGTAAAATTAAGCTTTATGTGAATTTAAAAATTATCCTAGGAGGAGGGTAAAAGACGGTGAAAAAGTTCAATAAAATTTTTATATATCTAAAATTATTATAAACTACATCCAATGAATTAAATTGAATTTATATGTCTGTTATGTATCTAATTTGACCTAAAATAAATTTAAATAATATAAATAATTATTTAAATAAAAAGCCGGTTTTAAACCGTATCTCAATGTTTTTCACTATTCATCAAAAATTGAAAGTTTTCAGAAAAATACCAAAAATTTACCCTATCCTAATTTTGATATTCCAAATTCAATATTGAAGTCTATTTTACCAAATTAAAAACATAGAAGTTTCATTTATTAATTTAAAATTAATTCCTGTTATTAAAACAAAAAACGTGTTTTTGAGAAACAATAAATATCAAAAGAATGACGCTTGTTTATGTCCGGTTTAAATGTGAAATTATGTCCAATGACCAACATTGGATTAAATGGTAAAAATATATTCTAAATATAATTTAAAACCACTCAAATTCATAATTTATCACTGTTAATTATTTTGATTAAAAATGTTGTTTTTAATTAAAATTTAGTAATTTTCACTATTCATCAAAATATGAAAGTTATCCAAAAAGTACCAAAATTTCACCCTATGCTAATTTAGATATTCTGAATCCAAAAATGAAGTCCATTTTGAGAGAAAAAATTTATAAAATTTCAAAAAGTGTGTATTACTATTCATAACGGCTACTTTGATTGGACATGGTGTGTGTTAGAACTCAAAGTTGCGTACAACACACGCTACTGTATTATTCAAAGAGAAGTGTACCATGGAAGATTGGGGTGTTACATTCTCCCCTCCTTCAATAAATTGCATCCCCGCAATTTATGCTCGGTATTGGAAACTTGGGGTTGACATTTCAAAATATCTTAGTTGAAATCCCCCATCGAAAAATGGATTAATGAGGCCTCTATTGAAAATAATGAGTGGTAAGTATGAAGGTTACCAAAAATAACACATACTAGGGTTCCATGTAGGAATATATGGATATGGAAGAGAAATATAACCATCAATATCTGATGGAGAGTGGTAGAGAACATGGCTATGAAAAGGCCAACAATCCCAAAGCCATAAATTTGTGATGATATAAGGTACCATCTAGGGCAACATTTTTTTCTAAGTTACTTTTCTTAATGTTGAGGAATTTATTTATGAGATTGAATAAGATCATAAGGAGATGTACTTACTTTATAATTAGAGTTTTATCCATTAATAAATTTCTACCACAAACTCATCTTTCACCCCAAAACATAATACAGCTAAAAAATACTCTATTTATCCTAATCATATAGGGTTCCAAATATAATGAATTTATAATTCACATATCAGACCTTTTAAAAAAGAAACTACATTATACCATCCAGGAACTTCACATAGTCCAGTGGTAGGCGATAAATCCCAATTGAACTATGGTTGTGGATTCGATTCCCGCGGCTTTGTCGGACGCGACGGGTCGTCACACGGTCTGTGTGTTGTCCTTCTATAAAAATCCAAAAATAACCTTTAAAAATTAGTCCCTTTCAACCTTTAGACTTATCCAAAATACTTCTCTAAACTCTCAGTCCAAAATTTATATGATAAGTGAACTTAATGTATATCCTTTTTACCCCGTAATAGCATGTGAATACCTTCATCATGTATTCTTTTAAAACACTGAAACATCCTGAATTACCATAAAACCTTACATTCATGCTCCCTTATTCCTTATAGAATATTGGATATACTTCATCCATCTAAAAATGTTGTAAACTCCAACAATGATGGAATCTCCAAATCTTTAATCATTTTCAAGGCAGTCAAGAATATCCAATATAATTTACCCAAATCAACCATATCTTATTCCAAAATCAGTACCTCAATATTAGGACCATATGAAGGTTTATCTTTCCTTCAACCATGTAATTTCCAAAAAGTTTAACTCTCTTTAGAGTCACTTTTCTTCATACCATAAAATCCAAAATCCTCAATGAAATAGTACTGCAGTACAATCCTTATTTATTTCCAGTACATCATTGATAAAACACGCCAAAGAAATAATTAAAAAATAAAAACATAAGAACGCTAGTCATTCCTCTTCATCTGTGGTAGTTTCATAACTTGATTATTATCCAATAGCATCATTTGTGGCATAGTTTGATGACTGGGACATTGGTTTGTGTAGTGTCCAAACTCCATGCAGATGAAGCATTGTATATTTGAAACATTTTTCTTACTCTTGCAGTCACGTACTTTGTGTCAATTTTCTCCACACGTATTACATACTCCCATTCCCTTCAAGAATTTTCCAAGGTTATTTTTTCTACAGTTATCACATATGGGAAAATACTTCTTTACCTTGTTCCCTTTATCTATACTTCTCTCTACCATCCTTTCCTTCATTGACTTCCCTTCAAATCCATAGGACTCCTATAATTCGTTACTTATCATATCAACACATGATAAAATTTCTTCATATGATGATAATATGTGGGAGACTATTTCCCTTCTAAATTCTGGCTTAAGAGCTTGAAAGATATGATCTTTATTACTCTTTGGATCATGCATATTACTGGAGTCCTCATTCCTTCTACTGAGGACCATTTCTAAACAATGTAATACACTAGATTAGTTTAGGAATAGCAATACCTAATCCCAAACATGTAAAACACTTGATATAAATTAAACAGTTTATGGATATAATCCATAATCAGAAAAATGTCTTCTTTGAGGAAGTATATACTCATAAACCCTTCATAATGGTTTGTAACTAAAATTTGATTTATCGTAAGCATATCCCCCAGGAGTGTAGTAACCAAGAGTGCAGCAAGGCCTGTTGGCGTGCACCAATTCCTCTTCGAGTCTAGCTTAAAGTGGTGTTTTCGGGTTTTACCCCTAGGTACATCTGTGCCAGAGCCTCCTCTAACTGCTCATATCCACATAGGGACGTATTTCTTGAAAAACTCACAAAATCTCTACAATATATATATTCTAGAAAGTTCTTCTCTACTAATCCTCAAAGTCTATCTTAGGCCTTTGTGCTCTAATCAGAGTTTGTCTAAATCTAACTTCCAAGGTTATCGCTAAACTCCCTCTGATACCAACTGTAACGCCCCGACCCCATTTACCCGGAGTCGGTGCATTATTTTAATACATTGGAATGATTACAAGGAATCATGTCCCAATGGACCGATCATTTTAGCAGTCTTGGAAAATAGATTACATACATTAACAGTACATTACAATTTCAAACATAAAACACAGCATAAATAGTTCTTTGAGAATTCCATTATTACCTTTAACTTAACTATGCATATCAATCATAATACACTTCATGGAGTCCTAGGAAAAATAAAACATAGAAAGGGGTGAGGTCAAATGATCAGTAAGGGTAATAAATACAGTGGAAACTTTCAAAAATAAGCATAAACATTTAAGGCAATCAAAAAACTAAAACGAAAGCCTTTTAAACATGAACTTCAGCATAATATGGCTGAAATAAAATGAAATAATGCCATTTACTTATTCCCATGAATATTATACTAGTTGAATAATCACATGAAATATCAATAACCACTTTCATAATGATGGAATGCATATTTCTGAACTTTAATTTCTTTGTCAAGGCCTCGTGCCAAGACCTAGGGGATAACTGTAACCAGAACCCAACCCGGAGAGCCTCCGTAACCGGACTCCATCCCGGAGAGCCTCTGTAACTGGACTCTAACCCGGAGTGCCTCTAATAACGGGACACCAACATGGAGGGTCTTCTGTAACTCGACCCCAACCCAAAGGGCTTACTTTTACCGGTCCTCAACCAGTAACATACTTGTCCCACACATTCATCTTAAAAAGAGGATGAAATATAACATAAACATTCGTATTAAAACTAACATACGAAATATCAAAACATTAATCATAATCCATTAATGGAATAAAAAAACTCTTCCATAGTCAAACATATAAAAAAACCTTAAATACGATATGGATGATTTGTATCATAATAAATAAACTTTAAACAATTTTAAAATTTATCAAAGGATGTCGACATAGATGACATCAAAACTATTTGAGAGAAATATCTCTTTTTTTAAAAATCATTTAAAAGTCCCATAATTATAGAGAAAACCATTATTTTTAAAATATATTTATAAGCTTGTGAAGGAAGCTTCAAAGGTGTAATAACGGTGGAGAATAACTGCACCCACCGTATAAGTTAAAAAACACATTCTTACCTTAATTTTTTCAAAAAGGTTAAAAAGTAACTTGTTTTGAAAACGATGGAAAGATTCCTTTCAAAACCTCTTATAAAAATTCAAAAAAGGGTATAAATGACTTTAACCCATATTATATAAAATTTTTAGAATGTTTTGAAATACATTTTTAAGAAACATAGATGTGGATGATAAAGAGTTCCCAGTAGATAATTACGTATAAACAACCTCGGATAATGAAGAGATTGTGGAATAAACCCTTACCAATTTGTTTACTTACGAAGCATACACCCCATTAAAGAGGTATCATAAAATGAATATGTAAATAAACATAAATTAAAGTGTATTACACAAATAATACAATTATGGGCAGTACATACACCACACAAAATGTAATAGTGGCAATATGGCATTAATCTCACGGGAATAAAGAGTGAGATGAAAACCCCTTACCATGCGCTTTCCTTTAGTCGAGGGTATGTTTAGCCTTCTGTATGAAGACTATAGTATGTTATTAAATTATAACCGAACCATATTAATATTTATGATATCATACATTATTCATTTATGACTTTATAGTACCCATTTAATAATAATTTCCATGTTATATTAATATTTCGAGTAATAATCCCATTCTTTATCGTACGTGTTTTTACTTGTTACTCTGGATTTTATCACTTAGATCATGATTTAAATACTTCCAGAATATAAAAAATGATTTATTTATCATATATATTTAGAATATAAAAATTTATAATAGACG
Source organism: Viscum album (assembly GCA_963277665.1). Classification (NCBI taxonomy): domain Eukaryota; kingdom Viridiplantae; phylum Streptophyta; class Magnoliopsida; order Santalales; family Viscaceae; genus Viscum; species Viscum album. Next base: position 1,607,941,777 of record OY728123.1, read on the forward strand.
TATATATAAAATGGAAAAGACCTTTTATGGAGACGGTAGTTTGTACGTACGCATAAACGTTGTTTCTGTTTTCATATAGTATTGAACGGAAGTAAGTGAATAAGATACATGTAAGTACATAAATACTTACATATATAAATATATATATCTCCAGTAGAATTATTATTTCATATATTACATACTTATAAGTAATATATTTTTTATAATCATTGATGAATGGTGAACTTGGAAATGAATCTCATCGCATCATGGAGACGGTAGTCCGTACATACACACGCACGCTACATCTATTTCATTTTTCATTTTAAAAGGAACAAAAAACCAAATGATAAATAGTTATATTGTTATTCCAGTATAATATAATATCTTATATATGTTACTTAAGTTCATTAACACCATCCTTTATACGTTCCATGTATGGTATGAATGGGTCATTTCACATTGAGGTGGCGGTAGTCCGCACTTCCTCAAATGAAATTATTGTATATATATACAACATGAAAAAAATAATGGTATGATATAAAATGGAATTACAGAAGATTTTATATAAAATAAATATCATTAATATCATATTTAATTATAGTTTCATCATAATGGCCACCATGAGAGGTGGTAGGAGATAATTGAACAATCATCGTTTCGTGAGGCGTTTGGTTACCGTCCACCGAAACGTTATGTTCTTCACCCGTTAGATAGAGGTGTGTGTGAGTGTAGTTTGAATACTTATAATAACAGTATCCTAGTATATTTAGGATACTGTTTTTGTTACAAAAAAATTAATAAGAAGAGTTTATGGTTTGGATAAGTAAAATAAAATAAAAGAAGTTAAGAGAAATCTTTACCTTTAATTTGGGTTACTCTCTTTGGTTTGAACCAAGAATGACTATTTAAGTGCCTTCTGCCTAAGGTGAGGCTTCTAGGAGGAGGATAGGGATGTAGGGAACTTAATTTAGAAGAGGTTGGACGAGCCAAAAGGCTTGAGAAGTGTGATTAATATGATAGAAGTGGTGTCCTTTTATAAGGGGGAGGAGGGGCTCTTTAGGAAAAACTTAAAGTATTATTTTATAATAAATTCATATTCGGTTTCTAATGGATCCAAAGTGGATTATTAAAAGACTAAGGTGGGGATGGGTCTAAATCCTTTCAACCAATATATTTTAGACAGGTTGGGTCATTATATTAACCTTATCTTTTAGTTTTAACTCTTGGTTAATTAGTTTGACACTTACCATGTCACTTTGAATTTCTATATTATATAGTTAATAAACATACTATATTCCCCCAAGAGACCCCCAAGTGGTCGATTTATGATACACCTATCATGATACAAGTCCTTTGGCCGAACCTTAGATTTTTAGAAATTTAATATCAATTAATAATATAATATTTGTTTTAAAAACTCTTTTATGTCAATTTTGACACTATTTGGTATTTGATTTTTTTGAAACTCATCACAGCATGATTACTTCTAAAAAAGTTAATTAAATCAATAATAACATGTTATATTAACCTATAAAATTCTTGTAATTCATTAAAAGTCTAAAATTATATTTATTTCGGTATTTATATTATCAATTATGTTAATATTTCACTAATAAAGTAATTACTTCATCATCATTGTGTCATAAATAAATTAACATATTTAATTTCTAAAAATTATAAATAAAATAACATTATGTAGGAAATATTTTTATCTTTCTAATTAATTTTTATAATCTAATTTATCTTATCTATAACCCTATATTAAAAATGTTTTAGTTATTAAACGTTGATTTTAACTCTTTTAACTCTTCTTTGAATTAAATAATAATAAATGTCCTAATCTAATCCAACTGGACCTAAAGGGTCATATTTTATACCTAAGGTTATTTTTGGTCGAATTAAACTTATCCAATAGAATTATGACATGGTTTAGGGTAATTATAATATCTTTTTTACCCTTAATTACCCTATTTACTTTTTACTGTGGTAAATAAAAGTAAAAAGATAATATTCACCAAAATTTATTTTTATCTTATTGAACAACATTTTACTCCTTGATATTAACCGTGTCTCTCATATTTTATAAATTCCACTCATAGAAGCGGTAAAATTATGTTTTATTTGAATTTACAAATTATCCTAGTATGTGGGTAAAAGATGGTGAAAAAGTTCAATAAACTTTTTATATATCTAAAATTATTATAAACTGCCTCCAATGAATTACATTGAATTTATATATGTGTAATTTATCTAATTTTACCTAAAATAAATTTAAATAATATAAATAATTATTTAAATAAAAATCCAGTTTTAAACAGTATCTTAGTGTTTTCCCTATTCATCAAAAATTGAATGTTTTCAAAAAAATACCAAAAATTTACCCTAACCTAATTTTGATATTATGAATTCAATAATGAAGTCTATTTTCCCAAATTCAAATCATAGATGTTTCATTTATTAATTTAAAATTAATTCCCACTGTTAAAACAAAAGGTGTGTTTTTAAGAAACAATAACTATCAAAAGATTGACACTTGTTTATGTCCGGTTTAAATGTGAAATTATGTCCAATGACCAACATTCGATTAAATGGTAAAAATATATTATGAATATAATTTAAAACAACTCAAATTAATATTTATCACTATTAATTATTTTGATTAAAAATGTTGTTTTTAATTAAAATTTAGTAATTTTCATTATTCATCAAAATATGAAAGTTATCTGAAAAGTACCAAAATTTCACCCTAGGCTAATTTCGATATTCTGAATCCAAAAATGAAGTCCATTTTGAGAGATAAAATTTATAAAATTTCAAAAATGTGTGTATTACAATTCATAATGGTTACTTTGATTGGTCGTGGTATGTGTTAGAACTCGAAGTTGCGTACCACACACGCTACTATATTATTCAAAGACAAGCATACCATGGAAGCTTGGGGTGTTACAGTACATCTTTTTCAGCGCTCTTTTTAGCATTGATAAAGGCTAGATTTGTCAACACTTTTAGCCAGTACTGATAAAGGCCCCTCTTCTATTAGTGCTTTCTGCATAGCATTGATAATACCCAGTGCATTCCTTTCTCAAATTTGTGTTAGTTCCAAAAGAACTGTATGTAGTAATGGATGGTGGAATTATAAATAATCTTCCAAAATAAAAAAGAGATCAGAACCTAGGAATAAGGGATTTATGTACTTTAAGAAAGCGTGTAAAATAAAAAATCCAAACCTATGGTGAGAATGGTAATTTACTTTTACATTTCAAAGGTAGGGAAAATTGGGTGATAATTATTTGGAATTGTATATTAATACCAATAGATATGACCAAATGTCATTCACTATGCTTGTTAAAAAAATTATCAGTGTTTCATCCATCATACTGCCAAATTGAAGTCACTTCCCTGAAAAAAGATCCAATATCATCACCTCACTAGAAGCTCCACTTGGTCCAGCATCGGATATGAGAGTGACTCTCTAGGAACACCTCTTATTGGCCTCACATTTGATATTATCATTGAAGTAATGTTTCATAACAATAGGAGGCACTACCCTTTTTATTCATAAGAAAAATAGAATAAAACCTTGAACTCCTATAAAAAATATATGTTGATTCCAAAAACCTAATTTCATTTACATCTCATAAAAATTAAATTATAATAAAGAATTTAAATAGATGAAAAAAATAACCTTTCTGATCTGTCCAATATACTAATATAATAGCACCAATCGCCTTCAAACAATCATGAAAGATTGTTAGTAGCCTCTAAACGGTGAACACTTTAGTGAACTCAGTAAGATAATATTTCTATGAAATTCATTATCCATGAGAAATATAATATTGGGATAGACCAGATATGTAAAATATAAGAAAGATAAGATTATGGTAATAGTTAATTTTTTTGTAATAAACACAAACTAGTAATTCTTAACGACATCACCTATAGTTATATTATCATATTATATCAACAGATTATCAAAAACGAGAACTAAGATTTCCAATTTCTTTGGATTTGTAAAACTTTATGAGTAAGTATATAATATAACATCAGTAGTGAATAAACATATTATTTCAAAAATATTTCCACAATGTCCCAAACATAAAATTACTCAAATGAGTAAGAAAATATATCTGTCAACATAAACCATTTATGTATATTGCATCATCATAACAATAAGAAGATATGAAAGCCCAAGTAACAACTTGTGAAAATAATACCAGCATCACATATCTTCAACCCATGCATCCATTTCATCACATCCTTACACCTCATATAGCCACATTATCATAATAAGAATAAAAATCTCCCAACCTGTGTTAATCATCCCAATATCCACCAAATTGACACAATGTCGCTTCGTTGAATCTTGCTAAAACCCAAGCCATTACAGTCCCAAACATGACATAAACATCAAAAAATCATAGCCAAATGATATGTGTACATGTCATCTTTAATTTGTTACATCCCATAATTGATGAATGCATTGTATCCATGATCTATTAAATCATGTAAGTATAATTTCAATAAAATAAACAAGTAGAAAATAATAAACGTTATAAGAAATCAATTGAATATATGAAACATAAAACAAAAAACCAATTTGAAAAAAATTATTCATCAAAATTAAACAACGAAATATAATTAAATAAATCTTATGACATGGTATATAATAATGTGAACTAATAAAGAAACATTAAGTAAACTAGTCACCCATTCCTTGATTCAATAATTCCTCAGCAGGGTTTTATACTCTACCATACATTATATGTAATTCTACCGCAAAGAATTCATTATTGATCTCTAGAGAATACTACAATATACATATTAATTCTCAACATCTTTTATTAATCACATACACATATTTTTTGGATTATCATCTAATTAAAATCAACCTATAGTGCAAACCCTAGGCTTGTATTTCTCTTCACAAAATCTCCCAATATAAAAAAAATTATGAAATATAGTCCAACTATCCTTTTACCCACTTGAAACCCAAATCAATCCAAATTAAAATCCATAATAATAATTCCAAATTCTAACTATAATCTAAAATATACTCAAAACATACTCATTTTACAATATTAAACCCAATTTACGTCCTTCATTTATACTCATTCTAAAGGTGTCCTCTATTTCATAGTTATATTTTTTATTTATATGACAATGTTTTAAACACCTGTCATTATTTTTAGAAATATTATTTCGTTTCATCATTTCCAAAATAATTTAGCCACAAGTTCTAAATTAATAAAAATATAATAATTTAACATAGCATTATTTGTTCCCTCTTTGTTAAACAAATCAGCAAATATGTTAATTTAAAAACTAGTTACATATTTTTATTTACATTTATAATATATACATATTCTCATATTTTCCTTATCTACCATTAACATGTAAATATAAATTCATATAATTGAATTTATTAATGGAATATATATATAATCATGCATAAACAATAAGTCATGACATAAAAAATATTCAAATAACCAGGATCAACCATCCATATTCATCCTCATCATTTAAGATCCCCTTCCACAAATCAATTTTCTAAATATTATCTATTTTTCATGAATGACCATGTAGTGAAGTTAATTTTAGGATCAATCCACATAAAAATTATGCAAACATAAAACTTTCATTCATCTGTTCAATGGAGAAATAATAACTTGGAAAATTATACATAAATTATACATAAAATGTGAAAATTAAAAAAGGAAATGTAATTAAATACCCCTTCACTCTAAAAAAAGTTCTTGGGAGAAGAGTACAATAGTAAATTGTATTAAATAAATTTGAACCCTCCCCCATGATAAATTTTCGTAACCAAAACCAATGAGAAAATATAAACATACATCACCTTGTGTTGTTCAACAAGTGTAGATAAACAAATTATAAAAGTTGTTCGAGAATCCTAACTTAATGATTTAATTGGTGAATTTTTGTAATGAAAATATTGAGTAATATCTAGATAAATTTAGAATGTGATATCAATATAGTAAAAGGATAATGATTCCTTTCATAGAGTACTAGGGGATTGGAATAAAAGGATCAAGATTTATAACGCTTAGGTAGTTCCACACAAATGATGCATTTTATTTTATAATATGAGAAAATTCAATAAATCCTATACCTTAATGGTATAGGATGTTCTATACAAAATGTAGTGAATCCAAAAAACACTAGATATATCCACCAACTGACTATAATTAATGTAAAAATGGATTGATATGTTCTTCAATATCCTAAAACAGTTGAGGTTAATCCTAGACTATTCAGAGGAACTCTGGATATTCCTTAGGTCATCTCTAGTAATGTAGCACTCAAAGCGAACAAATGGAGGGTGGAAAGTGGGAATTGAGTTGTTTTAAAAAATAAAATCATCAAATAAACTGACTTTTTAAAACCAACCATAGTAATGGATATACATTTACACATATTCCACATTTAATAGAATTTAATGGATTCCTAATGTGTAACAAACAAATAAAGGGAAGGTATGATAAATTCAATCCTTAATTAAAACATACAACCATTTGAATTTGTTTCCAATTAATTCATGACTCATATTTATTAATATATTTGAGAAAACTGAGTTTTAGATCGAGGTAAAAACGTTTTTCTTGAAAAATATATATAATCCCACATTTTCAATTTAAAATACCATTTAAAAACATAAAAACATATTGTGGTTTTTGGAATAATCATATATTAAAATAAAAGTTTTTGGTATTACAAATGATTTTCATTGAATTAATTAATATTTTTTCATTTATTCCATGCATTCAAGTTATTTATATCAAATAATTTTTAATCCAAAATTTCAAATGTAAATTTACTATAATATTAACTGAAATTACTACTTCATCCATAAAATCGAGTAAAAAGAAAAGATGAAGAAGAGAACTATGTTTTCTAGTATAAAATGTTACCTTAATATAGAAATATATGCCCTTGTAAGTGTATTTTTAATAATACCCTTACATTTTTTTAAAAATAAAAGATCAAAATAATTGTACTTCGCATTAACCTTACATGGGGAAAAGATTAAGCCCTATGAAATGATACTTTTAGTTAGACTGGGACACTCAAGAGGGGGATGAATTTACTTCTTATAAAAATTTATGTCTTAAAATATTTATCGAAAATTACCCAAATTACAAATCAAAAATATCCTAGTTAACCAAATTATGAGATTTATAAAAATTTTGATGTTTTGAAATATTTCTCAAAGAATTATTAGTTATCAGTTAAAATAATGGGGATTATTATTCTATCTTTTGAAATCAATACAATAAACTAAATTCTAAAAATTCACTATATAAGATTAAATATCAAAGTTAAGTAAATTTTTAAATGAATAAATAAAACCATGAAAACATAACTTTGAAAAAACACACCATAGTTTTTAAAACAAGAGGTTCAGTCTCAAACTGAGACTTAGTGGTCTCCACTTGGTGACTACCTGCTAACAAGAAAATTATATAACTAAAAAATGATCCACACCCTGGATTGTGGTACACAACAACATACATGAAATTCTAGGTCAACTAGACAACTTCCACAGTTATCGTGGTAGTCCAAATAGAATAATCCACACAAGTACCTCATCAACTATTATTCATGGGAGTGATAGGTGTAGAAATATATTTTCGTGAGGATATCAATGTATCTTATAGTTATATAAAGGATACTGTGTTTTTTATTAAATAGAGACACATGAACTACTTGGAAAGTAAAATATCTAAAAAATGGAGCATAAATTTAATAGAATAGAGTTAGAAGGCCTTCTGTGATGTGCTTTATAGCTTATGTACTCCTTAAATATGGACGAAGTGAAGCTAGAGTCGACTTATCGAAACAAAAAGAAAACATAGTATCATGTGATCGATTATATACTTTTCGAGTGATGTAGTTTATGTGTTGGATGAGCTCCTCTTCTTATAGTGAAAATGTTCTTCCTTTTGGGATCTCAATAGTATCTCATATTGTAAATATCGACCAATTCTTATCTCCTTTAAGGTGAATGAGTATCTTGGTATTCTTCTCTAGTTTCCCTTCTTTCTTTTTTGATCCAGTATTAGATTTATATGATGTTACCGATAACGATCATGTTCTTAGGTATATCATGCCTTATAGTGTCCTCTAAAAATGATTAAATTTTGTCTAAAAAATATAGACAATATTATTTATTTAATAACCAGTACTGATTTTGATAAATATGACCATTAGAAGTAAATTTCAACTTAAGTAATAGAAATAAAACATTTTATGTATTGAATGGTATCTCTTATCATTAGGTCATTTTGTCGTTCTCTCAGACTTGTATTAGTAACTCATTATCGGCAGGTTAGTATGTAGGTAGGTGATATTTTGGTGACTTTGCTATCATTGGATTATACTTTTTTCGATAGGTCATGATATTAGAAGGTGACGTGTCAGTGACTCTGTTGCTAGTAGCATATACCAATAAAAAAATTATGAGTATCAATCAGTCGTTTTGTTATTAGGTCTAGTTGTCGGTAGGTGATACGTCAGCAACTTAGATATCGGTAACTCTGACTTCTTCGATGACTCTTCCTTAGTGAAAATTATGAATTTCTATCAGTTGGTTGAACAACTTTGACTTAGATATTAGTAGTTCAAGCATTGGGGACTTATTATTATCCAAATTATTTTAACCTATCTTATAAGTTAAATGCTAACAGAAGAGATTAAGGATATATGTAAACATGATTAAACAAGATGTAACATAATTAAGCATGATTTGTGGGTATTAAAAATATAGGATGCCAACAATATCCAACTTTTTCATGATCAAAATTCACGTAATTATATAGTACAATAGTTAAATTCTGATTATCAAATAAAATTATGCTTAACATATTATACAAATCATGAGAGGTAAAATTTTAGGATAAACATAAATATTGTACATGATCACTTAGTAAGCTGGTTTTTTTAATCCCATGATTAAGCTATCTATTAATCTCATGCTATATGATATATATTTCATTATATATGCCATAACAATTCTCCAAATGTTCAGATTTTTAAAAAGGAAACAAATAATTAATTGAAATAATAGAACATGAGATGAAAGGATAGAATATATATTTCCATAAACTAATATTATAGGAGATAAAAAATGTTATAATAGATAATTATCAAGGATCCATGCAATCACTAATTCACCAAATTAAAATCTATCATGTATTTTCCCATATCAGGAGTAGTAGTGGTAAGATTAGTATTTTTAGAAGAGGTAGTGGTTGGAGTGATAGTGGGGGTACTGATGGAGTGAAGAGAAACACCAATAAACATGGAAGGATAAAGGATTGGGATAAAATAGGCAGTTGGGCCAGTATGTTCCTGAATAATTATAGGTCTAATTTGATGGATGGATTGAAGAAGTCGCATGGAATAAGTGTCAAGGGTGTAGAAGGAGAAGAAGAAGAGTGTTGGATATGTTTATGAGGAGAAGCTACTGGAGCAACAATTACAATACTCTCATGATGTATGTAGGGATTCTATATATTGATTAATTCCATTATGATTTATTTACCATAGTCCATATCCTTTGTTAAATTTTTATCATTTTCCATAAACTTTTGTATAGAAGGAGTGAATTACTTAAGATTCTTGAATTTTTCTTTAATGGATTGAGTAACCAGAGGTAGTCTCCATTCTCAACCGAAAACAAGAAATGACTATCAGGTTGTTGTGTATTATAAATCCTATTTAAGTTAAAATATACTTTAATGGTTATCTTCTTTGGACCATCAGTAGCTTCCTTGGTATAAAACTTTACCATATCATGCACATGATCACTATTATTCTTAATTTTTGATAGGCTTTCCTGATATGAACCACTTACCATAATTTAAATCTCTTCTCTTATTCCAGTTTAGATCATCTCAACATTAGAAGTTTGAACAGCAAGAGAACCCCAGGTTGAGGCACCTTGAATTACAGCTTGAACTACTACTCTCAGCTAATTCAAATCAAGGGCTAGAGATAAAGGAGTGGTATTCTTAGAAGACTCATAAGGGGCATCACCAAGGGCTTTCATAACATTTTCTAAATATTCACTATGTTAAATTCACATACTATTAATTGAAGAAACCATAGAAATAAGTTTAGTGCACATATTTTGATTCTTTATTAAAGTTTCTTCAACCACTGTAATCATTTGAGGATCATTTTGAGAAAAAACCCCTTTATATGAGTATTACTGCATCAATTTCACTGAGACTTTCCACTAGAGATGGTTGATATGGAAGAACATAACTCTATACTAAGAAAAACGCATCCTTAAAAAAATTGAGATTATCCTTAGTCACATAGTCTATTGGTATTGGTACAACTATAGGAGCAGAAGATGGAGCTGAAACTAGATTAGTTTCAAAAGGAATAGTTCCTTCTACCAAAATCCCTTAGTATCAATTTTCTCATCCTTTAAATCTAGGTTTTCCATACCCAAAGTCACATATCCTGGATCCATTTACCATTCAGAAAAAACTATATCATCATAGGGAGTAAGAATATAAATTTTATCCCTTTTTCATGTCTCCCCCTTTCAATTGATACATTCCTTCTAACATAAACTATTTACTGCACTGGACTTACTGGAATATCCTCTTCACCCTGACTTTCAACATTCATATGAACATCTGGAGTGCTTTTATCAACCAAAACAGAATCACATGCTTCATGGGATTCAAAAAATGATTCTTGTTCCATTAAAGGTTTATCAGTAGGATCTACAAGCTCAAAACCCTCTAGATTAAGGTCAATATGTTCTACAATAGTACCTTTATCATCATCAAATGGTCTAACACACTATCGTATTTACTACTTCCTTCTTCTTCCTCATCACCTACATTGTCTATATTATCTTCACCAAATTTTCATAAAATTATTCATTCTCTAACTTATCTTCATTACCATCATCCTCTTATTCTTCCTCACTGTCATTGTGTCCTTCTTCTCAATTTGACTCCTCATCTTCTTCAATACCACTCTTACTGACGTATTCAATAGTTTATGATTCTTTAGTCTCCTCATCGTTATCTTCATGCAGGAGAGGTTCCTTTAAAGGAAGAGTCCTAGAAGGGTTAGCAAGTCCATAAGTCATACCTTCTGGACTTCCAGCTATATCTGGGTCAGTTCTATCATCAATAGGTGATTCATTTCCTAGATTTTACTCATCTCCATTTCCTTCATGAGAATACTCAACAGCCTCATTTCGTCATAGACCAGGGTCAACCATAATTCTTGGCCTTGTGAGATATTTAATAGGATCAAAATATTCATTAAGATTATCATTTTATTCAACCCAATGTTTCTTCTAGGGTTCCAATTTATTCCATACTCTTATAATTGACAATTTTGGTGAAAACCCCATCACAATCAGCTATTAATTCTTCACAATCATTCACCAAACCTTTAACTTCCAACATTATAGAAATCATCTTCAAATATAGCAATGAATTTTTCTTAATATATGGTTTTATCTTCTCATTCATATACACCATAAAATACTAAAAAAAGTTAATCTCATTTCCCTTTTCAAAAAATATAGATAGAACATGTCTTGATATTTTAGGGAGGAAAAGTCCATTTTTCATAGACATAACTGATGTTGAATAAACCTAAACAATAGCTTCTATTCCTCATCAAGATATGATGATGTTGGCCTTCTATAAGTTGAATTATTAGTAAGCTCTACCAAAGCTTACTCATAATTAAAAAAATCACAAGTTGGTGGTTAATTTCCCTTATTATCTTTAAAACTTCCATTGTGGTCTACCTTCAAGCATTCTTCCCATAGCTTGGATGTAAAAGAAATTATTCTTCCATTTACATTAGACTTAGTCCAAAATACCTTTGAGAATTCAAGAAGAAATTATGCATACATATAGAACACATGAACTAGACTAAAATAAACATGTCTTCTATTATTGTAGAACCACTCCAACAATAATTCTATTTTTAAAACATTCAACAAGAGTGGATTACTTATCAGTAACCAGTTGGCATCCACTTCTTTCATTGGCATGACGATTCGGCTCGTGAGTTCAAGAAGGATAGGTTTTGTTTTAGGATCAATAGATTCACGTTTTTGTTTCTTATAAATATTCCTCTCATCCAAAGACTTCTCAAAGAAATTCTTAACTCGATCCATTGTTGAGATTTGAGGGTTTCAGTTTCAATGATAAGGGAAGGGGTTTCGGAGAGAAATGTTCAATGGAAAGAGTGAGAGAGTATGTGTATAAGAGAAATAAATGGATTTGGATCAACTCTAATTTTATCATTTAGGAAATTAAAATCATAAAATAAGAAATTAGTATTAAAAGAAAATTAAACAAATAAAACAGATTCATTTTAACTTCCAGATAGATAAATGAAAAAATAGATCGGTGAGACCCATCATTGAGTCCTATCGGTGACACCTATTAGTGAGTCCTGTCAATGAGACATATCGGTGAGTCTTGTTAGTGAGTCACTATCGATGAGACGTCATCAGTGATAAATCATCTGTGAGACACAATTATATTTAGTCACTCGAATTTGATCATTCTTAAATCATGTCTAATGTAACTCATTATTTCATAATTTAATGGATTTGTAAAAATGTCAGCAATACAAAGTTCATTTCCAATGAATTAAATAGTTATATATCATTTTTTATAATGATATATCAAAAATTGATTTCCTAAAACAATACTCTTTATTCTCTGAGGAGAAACTGAATTCTTAGAAATATTAATAGCACTTCTGTTGTCAGATTTTATAGGGACATTCCTAAATTGATATCCATAATCTAGTAATGAGTGTTTTATCTACAAAATCTGAGCACAAAAACTTCTAGAAGATATGTATTCATCTTTAAAGGTAGATAATACAACATAATTTTGTTTCTTATATCACCATGAATGTAGATACATTTCAAATAGGTGACATGTCTAATAAGTTCTTTTTCTGTCTGACGTTCAACCACCAAAGTTATTATTATAATAACAAACCAAGACAAATTTTTTTCCTCTAGGATAGAACAACCCTAAGTTGGTAGTATATTTTAGTTATTTGAAAATTATTTTATGTGAAATAAGGTTCGACTCTTTAGGGTTTTCTTGAAAACAAGAACACACACACACTAAACATAATATCTAGTTAGGTGGTATTTATGTAAATAAGACTTCTAATCATAAATCAGTAATTGGTTTGATCCACTGGTTTTCTATATTCATCAACATCCAATTTATAGGTGGTAATCAATTGAGTATCACTTTCTTTAGTGTTATCCATATTAAAAAAATTCAAATATATTTATTATATTTTCTTTGAATTAAAATAATACCTAATGTATTTTGAAATATGTTAAATCCAAGAAATAATTTGGTTTCACCAATTAAATCATTTCAAATTCATTTTGAATCATTTTTTATAAATAAATTCAACGATATTTTTTTAAAAATCCAAAAAATATATCATTAACATATATTTGGACAATAACAAAATCATTAGAAATTATTTTGATGAAAAGTGTAGGATTAGAAATCCCTTTAGAAAAACCATTATAAATTAGAAAATTTTAAATCCTATCATACCAATATCTTAGAGCTATTATTAAACCAAAAAAAAGATTTTGTTAGTTTTAAATCATGATTTTGAAATTGAGTACTTATAAAACATGGATGTACTTCAAAAAACATCCACAACTATATACCAATTTAGGAATTCACTTTTTAAATCCATTTGATATTGTCTGAAGTTCAAATGTTCTACATAAGCTACCAGTATCCTAATTGCTTCATGTGTGGAAACAAGTGTAAAAGTTTATTCATAGTACATTCCTTCTCTATGAAAATATCCTTATGAAACTTGTATATCTTTACTTCATACTATAGTTTCAACCTCATCCACTTTGTTTCAAAACACCCACTTAGTGTTTATAGTCAAGGTGTCCATGGGTCTATCAACAAGTTTAAAAACATTATTTCTTTAATACGGATTCAAGTCTTTATTGTGTACGCTTCACACAAAATTAATCATTGATTGAATAATTGATGTTATTAGGATCAAGTTGTGAAAGAAAGTGGTAATGTTAAACCTAGTTTCTTAGAGAAGCTCTAGTTTCTCCCCCTTATCAAATTCTCTAACTAAATCATATAAATGATGATTCATATGGGTTCTAACAGATCTAGAAAATGATGGTCTAGTTATTTCAGGTTAACTATGATCTGAATTTAGAAATTTTATAGTCCTGGAAGATTTTGATTCATTCTTAATAGTAGAGTTAGAAGTTTTATAATTCAAGTCAATATTTGAAAGGTTGTCCTAATATTTTCTAGGGAGGACGTAGGTTCATGTGGAACTATTTCATCAATTTTGACATGTAATGATTCTTCCACACACATGGTTCTTTTATTTAAGACCCTATTAAATTCTCTGTAGGCATAATAACTTATGAAAATTTCCTCATAACTCTTGGATTAATGTTTTTCAAGAATGTATTTTTAAATAAGGATGTAGAATTTGCAACCAGAAACTATAATGTAATTAACCATAGATTTCCTATTAATCCATAACTCATAATGATTTTTCATATTGATATTTATAATTAATTTATTATCGATTATATAAAAGGTTTTATCCATAGATTAAACCCAAAAATAAATTTGTAAATCATATTCATTAATTATTTTTTTGTATTTCTTATAAGGATTTATTTCTCCTTTATACAACTCCATTATGTTGGGGTGTCATTGGAGAAGAGAAGTTATGACTATAGAAATTTTGTGAGAAAAAATATTCAAATTAATGAATTTTAAACTCATATCCATGATCATTTTTTATGATTTTTAATCTACGTACATATAGTTTTTCTATAGATCTAGCCTATCTGGTAAAATAAGATAAATATTAACATTTGTGAGCTAAAAAGAAAGTCCAAGTATTCCAATAAAATTCATATAATAAAACATAGACATAGTTCATCCCATTTAAACATGAAATTATATAAGGTCCAAACAAATCCTTGTGAACCAACTCAAGATATTTAAAACTAGAAACTTATTTCTTTGGTTTGAATGATATTTTAGGATGTTATCGTTTTTTACATAAATTACGGACCTTATCATTTGGAACTCAAGTTTAGCTATATCCTTGACAAGTCGTTTTCTATTAAGATTTATAAGAGATTGAATGTTACAATGGTTTAATATCATATTTTAGAGCCAAGACACTTTATGAAATGAATTTAATAAATAAACATTTTGAAAAATAATAAATTTAAATTAACATCACAAATAGTTACGTTTCTAAAGGCAGTAAATACCAAATCATTTTTAGAATTGAAAACATTAAAAGAATCATTTAAAAATTTAACGTGAAATCCATCATCACATAATTGTGAAGAGATAAGAAGATAGTACTAATGACAATCAATGAAAAGAACTTTATAAATTAAAACTTAATAAGGGTTTCTAATTTATCCAAGGCCATTTATTTTTCCTTTTTCATTCTCACCAAAGGTGACATAACAACCATAAAAGTGATAAGGTAATGGAAGCTCTAATAGTATCCTTTTATATGTATTAAACCCCCACTATCCATGTACCATAAGATCTTATAGGAAATCTTCAAAAAAACATTTCAAAAAAACACATCAAATAATAAGAGAATTTGGAACCCAGATTTTCTTAGGTCTAGTAACATTAGTAATTAAACTTTTTGGGAACCCACATCATCTTTATTGTTTTCCTACAAGCAGTTTGAAAAGTCTTAAAAAATTTTACTCTATTTTCTATATAGAAACTAGAAACAATGGAAACAATCCATGTTCTAGAACATGAAGCATATTTTTCAATTTCAAACACAAAACCAAATTTTCCATATTTTGATTCAAATTTATTTTTAATAAAATTAAATTTCCTTGTTTGATAACATATAATAATTGTGTGTTATGGAGAAAAATTCTTACTAATAATTTGATTTAGATTATTTTTACAATTTTTAAATTTCTAAAAATCCATCTTTAACTGGTCATTAGAGATTTTATGTTCATAATTTTTTCAGATAAACTGACTATTCATTTTAGTTTCAATAGTTTATTCAACCTTAAGAGAAACTAACAAAGCATGTTGCTTCTTGAGAGATTTATACATATGTATTAGTTCATCACAAGTATCCTCAAAAATTTTATAGTATTAAAACACTTATTTATTTGTCATATTTTAAGATTCAGATTCATCCCTAGAATAATAAGAATTCTATACAGGAGATTCTAGAGTTACCTCAGATGTGTTTGTCATAAAACACATGTTTCCTTTTTCGGCCTTCTCATCATGTGATGATTCTAAGTCACTGGATCTATCCACATAATCACTGTAGTAGACCTTTATTTATTTCTTATATTTTCAATCCTTATCCTCATACTCCTCTTTTCACTTTACTTTTGGATAGTAAGCTTTTACATGTCCTTTCCTTTTTCACTAATAACGTACTATCTCATTAGTATTATCAATTATATTCCAATCCTTTTTCCAGTTTCCCTTGTTTTCATACATCGCTTTATAAATAAGCTTTTTGAATATATTCTTATTTCTATATAACTTTATGAATCTTATGACTACCTGGGCCATTTCCTAACCACTATAACTTAGTGAATATTCTTGGCAGGAACATTCAGCATGAAATTACATTTTCTCATTATCTTGATGTTTAGAAGAAGTAGATTTGAAATCCACAAACATTCTCTTTGGTTCATCATCTTCTTATTTGTTAACCTTCAAATCGTACTTGTACATAATCAGTTTACCTATGAGGTCTTTTACTAGAATAGTGTTGATTTCACATGATTCCATTATTAACATTAAGCTTTCTCTCTATCGTTCTGGTAAACATTTGAGGATATGCATGACTTTTTCATTGGATGAAATATGCTTTCCCATAGAGTTCATAGTATTTATAATCTCATTGAACCTGAGATACATGTTATAAATAGGGTCATCAGGCTTCATTATGAATTTATGATATTTAATTGTATATGTATTGTGTTTCATTTCCTTAACATTAGTGGTTCCTTCATGTGAAACAATTAAAGTATTTCAAACCTCAAAGGTTATTTTACATGAATAAATCCTATTGAATTATTCATCACCTAAAAAACATTATAACAAATTATTAACTTGGTAATTGTTGTTGTAGGATTCATTAATGTCAGCATCCCAAGTATTTTTAGAAGTAGAAGGAATTTTATTTTCAACAACTATAACAGTACAAATTTCAACACTCATACTTTCTAAATTCATTCTAATTTTATATTTTTTCTTGGCCAAATGTTTTCTATTAAAAAGGGAGGCATGTTGGTAGAATCAACTTCCTATCTACTGTCTATTTAAAATAAACTAAATATCTTAAATAACTATTAATTTTGAACTCAAAAAAATTTAGATATCTTTAAAACACATGTAAAGTACCAGTAAAAAATAGTTATACACATTGAAAATGTTGAGAGTAAGAAATAATTTGATATCAAATGTTTGTTGAAGTAAGAAACTCAAGAGGGGTATGAATTTAGTTACTATGAAACTTTATGTCTTAAAACATTTTCTGAAAAGTCCCCCAATTTAAAATCAAATACCATTTAACAAAATTAGTATATTTGTAAAAGTTTTTATCTTTTGAAATATGTCACAATGGTTTATTAGTCTTCAGTTAAATTAGTATGGATAATTATTATTCTTTTTAAATCAATATACTAAACCAAATAAAAATATATACACTATCTAAGATTAACTATCAATGTGATGTAAAGTTTTAAATGAATAAATAAAATAGTAACCAAAAAACATAGAAAACACATTGGATTTTTTAAAATAAGAAGATCAGTCTCAAGATGAGACTTAGTTCTCTCCACTTGGTGATCACCTTACTCTAAGAAATTTATATAACTAAAAAAAGGATCCACACCTTGAATTGTGGTATACAACAACATACACAACATTCCAAGTTTACTAGGCCTCTTACATGGTTTTTTTGGGAGTAAAAAATAGATAGGCCACACATGGACCCTTTCTATTGTTATTTATGGGAATGAATGGTGTAAAAAGATATGTTTATAAAGATATTAATTTATCATATAGTTATGAAAAAAAATACAGTGTATTTGTTAAAAAACACACACACATTGCTCAGAAAGTATAATAGTTCAAAAATAGAGAATAAGTTAAATAGAATAGTGTTACAAGGCTCTGTGTGATGTGCTTTGCAAATTTTGGACACCTTAAACATGGAAGAAGTGAAGCTATATTTGACTTAAGAAAACATACAACCAAATAGAGTATCATGTGATCTTATGTATACTATATCTAGGGAGGTGGTTTATGTGTAGGATGATCTCTTCTTCTTCCCGAAAAATTTTCTTCCTCTTAAGATCTCAATAGTATTGCATAGTTTGAACAACGAACAGTTCTTGTGTGTTCAAAGGTGTATGAGAATATCATTATTCTTCTCTAGTCACTCTTCTTTCTTTTTTTGATCCATTGTTCGCTTTATAAAATTCCTCTAACATGGTGCATGTTCTCAAGTACCTCATACCTCATACTGGTCTTCAAATTCCATTAATTGTTGTCTACAAAAGACAGACATGATTATTAATATAATAATTAGTACCACGTTTGAAAAATATGGTTGGTAGAAGTAATTTTTCATTTAAATAACAGATAGGAAATTTTTATAAGTCTTGAATGGTAGCACAAATTGGTAGGTCATTCTATCAATGTCTCGTACTTATATCAGTAACCCATTATATGTAGGCTTGTCAGTAGGTTGGTGTTGCATCGGTGACTCAGCTATCAGTATCTTATACTTCTATCGGTAGGTCAATCTATTGGTAGGGGATGTGTCGATGACTCAGCTATCAGTAGATTATATATAGAAAAAATTATGAGCATCAGTCAGTAGCTATGTCAGTATGTCAAGATGTTGGTAGGTGATGTGTTGGTGACTCAACTATTGGTTACTCTGACATCATTAGTGAATCATCCTTAGTGAAAATTTTGAATTGTTTTTGGTAGGTTTGACAACAGTGACTCAATTATGGGTAGGTTATACATCAATGAATTTTCCTTATAAAAATATTTTCAAACTATCTGATGAGGTGAAAACTAAAATAACTGGGGTAAGGTTATATGAAAACATTATTAAAAAAATGTAACATAATGAAGCATGATTTGTGAGTATTAAAACTATAGCAGACAAACATATACATTAGGACTACGCTTATGTGTCACATGAGGATGTCTCCTACTTTTACACATCCATGATTTTTACTTTAAACTTCTTAATTATTTTTCCACTTTCCTTTACACATGAGAAATGGCCTTTATGCTGGGATAATAAAACTGTCATTACATCATGACGCAGATCGAGATTACCCTTCTATGTGATCGGATGAACTTTACCCATCAAAAGAAATTCTGATATTAGAATTTTTTGACACTTATTTTAACACTACATAGTGAATAAAAATTCATCTAATCTTTATATGGAGAGTGTAAATAATAGAATACCATTACATGAGACCCAAAAACATACCCTGTGTAAATTTTAATAGGTGTACCTTAATGTGTTGAGGGGGTCCAATATAAGGCTAATTGTTTTTTTAATGATACAGATTTTTAATAAAATAATTTATAAATTACAAATAAATTAACCCAAACACTCTAAATTATAGGAATATACAAAGGGTTTGAGAAAATACAAACTATTGCATAATTTACCTATGAAATGATTCTGATCCTTGAGAATCAACCGATATAAAAAATATTAAATCTTAATAGCTAGGGAAGATACCACGAAAACTATATCATAACTATTGATGGAAAGAAAAACATATCCATGAAAACAATTGTTAAGTGGTTACAACATTGTGAAGAAAATATTAAAAAACAAAGAAGTGGTTAGTCTAAAATCAAGGTTGGATTTTTATTGATCTAAATATGATGAAACTCGTGACTTTAGAATATTGAATTTGAGTATGAGAATGTTTTTTTTATCACATTTCAAGATAGAAACCTAGGAAATTATTTCCTTCATAGTTTTGGAGGCTCATCAAAGTGGATCATCATCATTTCTTTCAAAAGAAACCAAGTTTTTTTAGATCTCCCAAAAAAAATTAATCACGTTTTTTATTGCAGCATGATGTTGTGATGTTGGGTGTGACTCCTAACATGTGTGGTTGGAAAATATGCAAAATCTTGTGAAAGTATTTCACTTAGGGATATATTTAGTAGATGTAGTAGTTGGGGACAATAACCATCCATAGAAGAAGTAGGATTCCACATTGTATTTGAACCCTATAAAGATTATGTGTTCTTGCTCTTTCATTTTTTACATGATTGTGTGTGGTTGAGTTTTTTTATTTTATTAGATCTTATTCAAATAATTCATGGACTAATATTCTATTAGTTAAATTATAAAAACTACCCTCTTCTGATTTAACCCCCCCCCCCTCTCTCAATGGTAGAGACTGTCCAACCATGCACTTCAGTGCCTAGTCTCTAAGAGCTTATTTCCATTCAATAGTTGAGTTCCATTTTTTGTGGGACTGTATGATCTATTTAAATACCCATCTATGATATTAGTTAACTATTACTATATAATGATTGTCGGGAGTCATTTTTATGAGTCTTTGTGTCTAGATTTCTTGTGTCCAGTTACCACATTCATGATACTGATGTATCATATTGTTTTGGTGATAGAAGTGTTCATTTATTGGATGTTGAATATGGTCGAATTACCAATATAGGGGATTCATTATAATTCTCTATATAGAATAGTTATAGTACATTAACATCATTTTCAAAAATATAAGAGGTTTTGGATAGTTGAGGGTATATCCCAACCCTCATCATCTCATTTCTCTAAGTCTAAAGGTACCCAAGACCCTTAAAGGGATCCAATGATTATTTTTATTATGGAGAAAATTTTCATTAGTGGAAGGATTTACCAACCTTATTGGGTAGGTAGTTTGTGGAAATTATTCCACTTTAACTTCCATAATTGTGGTAGTTTCCCTTAAGATTGAAGTAGTAGGTTGCTCCATGGTTGGATCAACATAGGTGATATGGGTCGGAAGAGGGTTTCCTTATGATGATCCTTATCCTGAAAGAGTATATCGTTTTAATGTAGGTGGTATTTATTAGGTTCATAGGGTCAATGGATTTTGTCATGGGTATTTTAATGATTAGGCATTTACAATTCCATGTGATCTGAATTTCAACCGAGGTATTGTTTGATTGTTTTCAACATCATATCATTCTTAATTTAATCCAGGAAGTATGAAATCTTTCATATCGCATTCCCTTGTACATTCTTTCAGACATCATGTGGATATAATTTCAATTCCCTTTGTGTTGAATACACTAGGTGGAGTTTGAGATTATCTATGTGTTGTTTTTAGAGACTCTGATCTAGTATTGGGAAAGAAAAACTCTTAGTAAGATATAATATATTTTTAGATACAAAAATATGAAATCAACTTCAACATGGATTTGATGTATTCGCTATAGCATATTATTGAATGTTTCATGAGGAAGATGGTGTTCAATAATGCTAATGGTGATTTTGTCATGTTAATTGGTGAGAAAGACCCTCATATGGGTAGGAGGTCTGTTAAATCATTGTATACTTTAAAGGAAACTATGAGGTTGAGTTCATTATAGGTTCATTCAATGGTGTTTCCTAGTGTTTTGGTAGAGTACCTTGATTTCATTCATGGGGATGTTGTGGAATTAACTCCTCAATGGTAGATCATGTTTCAGATAGAGATATAGTTATAACATTCTCTGATCTTGATTTCTCTATATACGATTAAACCTTTTGAGTTATGGTTGTTCTTGATACATTTTGATGATATTTTGTAGATATATTTTTTTGGATGAGTGTGTCACATTAGGGTGCACTGGTTTTTTTCATAAATATTTTCAATGGAAGTTTGTGTCTGTGTATCGATTAACACTTCATGAATCGAGAGACAGTGAAGAACTAATACCCTCTTCCATAGATTTATGATTTATTGAATCTTATAAAAATATCTAGTTGGTTATTGAAGACAGAACAGTGATCAGGGTGTCATCAGATGTGGATAAAGTTTAAGGAAATACCGAAGACTAATTTTCAATGTTGATATGTTCATTATGATTTTCTGCTAGTATCATTTAGTGTAATGAATTCACCAACAATGTTTATGGTGTTGATGAAATAAATGTTTAAAGAGTTCCTAGATCAATTCTGGTGGTCTTCATCAACGAAATCCTTGTGTACTCCCTGTTAGAGGAAGATCACGCAGAGAATATGAGATCCGTTTTGGGAGTTCTTTGACATCTCCTTGATTATTCTTGACTAGAAAGAAACATATGTTCATTTAGAATGACCTATGTCATGAATATTTATATAATTTGATTGAGAATATAGACATCACTATAGTCCCCAGTTATCCAAAGGAAGAAATTCAGATTGATGTTTTCAGTGATTCTTTGTGTCATAGATTAGGTAGTGTCTTGATAAATTATAGAAAAGTTGATTATTATGGGTATTTATTGTAACATCCCCATGATTGTAACTATTCCACATAAGATCTCATGTTGGTGTTAGTCATTTTTCTCTTTAATTTGTGGTGAAATTATCTCATCAGTGGGAACTTTATATTTCTTCCCAATCATAATATCTTGAGGTATGTCTAATATCAGAGTGAAATCAACTCATTATAATGATGGGGGATTAAATTTTGGTAGGATTATTACCATTAGATTTAATATACCACAAGAAATGGTAATATTGTAGTTTATACATTGAGTAGGAAGTTACACAGTGATATTATCATTGAGTCTGAAAATTCTTGGAGAGTAATGGAAGATATCTCTATGATGTATATTGAAATGGGAGAGGTTTTAGGTAAAGGATGCATTTTTTAGATGACAGTACAACTGTTTTTGGTGAATCAGGTTAAATACTCACATCTAGTGGATTCTATGGTTGAGGTATAAGGAAATAAAGTTGATTGTGTTCATTCCCATGACGGTTGGTAAAAGGATAATCAATACTGGGTTTTCATATGGGGGAGGATTTTTATTCCCTCTATGATGTGTGGGGTGGTCCTGTATGATTTCTCTATATCACATTCAGTGTTATTTATTGTGGTATCAAATATTTACCATGCTATTATAGGTAAATTTTGGTGTCCTGTGATGAATCATTATGTTTCAATGTTTTGTCTCGATATTTGTTCTTCCAAAAGGTAAGGGTTGCACAACGTATTCCTTGGGTTTTCCTCCTACCATTATACATTCCTTACTGGAAGTAGGAGGACTTCCAAAAGGATTAATAACAAGTTTATCTCATGATCAAGGAGGCTATGACACTATATGTGATATAGGGTAATATTGGAAATATTCATCTCACTTTTTTGTAATCAGGTAGTCGAGCCCAATAAGGGTTTTATTGAGGTCATGCAATGAGGATGTAGTGAGGCTCCATGGAGTCATGAGGATGATTATTTCTTACCATGATCCTTTATTAACCTCCATGGTGGATAAAGGCCTTAAATATGATATTGAATCTAATTTATGCCTTGGAACTTCTATTCATCCATAGAAGGACAATCAGATAGATCAAATCATCTAGACTCTAGAAGACACGTTGTACGATTGTGTTTGGGAATTAATAGGTTTATGGACGAGGTACCTTACCTTGGTTGAGTTTTCTAACAATAATTGTTCTCACTCCATAAATATTATGGAACCATTTGATTCCTTTCAATGGTCAACCATATCACTAAACTTTCTGATATAATGGGATCAAAGAGTTAACAATTATCATGCTAGAACTAGTACAAAATATGATATATTTATTTTAGATGATTTGTGAAAGGATAAAGGTAGAACGATATCATAATAAGTCTTATTCCAACCATAGTTTGAGACCTCTATAGTAAAATGTTAGAGATACTGTTTTCTTGAGGATACTCCTCATTATGGTTAGTTAAGGTTTGGTTGTTGGAATAATATTTCTCGCTAGTTTTTTGGGCCTTCCATGGTGTTGGCACATGTTAGATCCATTACATACCAGATATTAATTTCACTACAGATGTTCCAGATAAGTTATATCTTCCATGTATCATAGATTCATCTCTATCTTCATATTTTTACAACATCCTCGATTAGGGCTAGATCAATGTTTATAATGATGTGACTTTTCGGGATCAAACTATAGAGACATAGTAATTCTAATATAATGTGTTTTATAAGCCTGTTATTCCTTTTTTTTTCCTTTTTGTGGCATGGTGGAATGGAGGAGAGCACCTAGTAATTTGGGTGATGAAGAAAATATTTTCACACATTTTATTCTGAAATTGAATATTTTAAAAACCACCATATTGTAATTTTATGGCAATTTTTTACATTTATTGGTTTTAGTAGTAATTTAAACTTAATTAATATATTGAAATAATTTTTGATTTTAAATTATTTTAATTTTATACTTTATTTCAACCAAATAAATTAAACTAATTGATGTTGTGAAATTCTATTTTTTAGACTTCCATAAATCTTGGGATTAATTTCATCAAACTCAAACCAATGATCAATATGTCCTCTTGAGGCCCTAAACTAGCTAAAAATATGGGATTCAAAATATTTCCATGGATCTAGAGGCTTTTAAATATGAGGAAATATATAATAAATAACTAACCAAATTGAGCTAAAATTCGAATAGAAGATTGATAATACTTCAGGGAACAACATAATTAGATATTTCCATTCCTGATTCTACAACCTTTTTGGTAATAAATGACTGGTAATTTGTGGCAATGGAATTCAAATAGTCACCTATACATAAATTTTTGTCAAATAAATATCTCTTAACACATTCATCTGGAAACAAATTGAGGTTAAATTTTGTGTATACGTGAAAAATAAATAGAGGGATTACTTTCTAGAATAAAATATTTCCCAATTTTTTCATTTATTATTCGAAAAATTCTCAATCTTTATGAGGTAAAATTTGGAGGGAAATATTTCCACCATTATCATTATAAATATATGTCTCCTGTTCACATAAATGCGATGGATCCTACGAGGAAACCATTGTTGGATATTTTTATTATATTTTTTATATTTTATTTTTTTGAATAGTAGCATACTTTTAATATACTAATAATTCATTATATCTACATTCTTCTATTTATTTTATTTTATTTGTTCCCTATATATTCTCTTCTCAACTCCACTAAAACTGGATAACTCGCCTTAGAGTTTGATCAAGGGAGGGAAAACTAGATTTATTGAGTTTCCTTATATTTATTCATTTCTAATAATTTTTATTATTATCAAATTGATTATAGTGAGTGGTCTCTCCATTTTCACGATCGTTCAAATTCTTCTTCTCATTCATTATTTATAACTTCTTTAACCTTTTTGTGTCATACATATAATGGACCATGGCCAAAATAGTAATGCTTGACAAAGTATTCTCTTACTTGATGTTTGGAAGATGATTTTCCCATATGAAGAGGTCTCAGTATGGGGTAATCACATTTCAAATGACAAAGCATAGTGTGGCTGTTCATGATCGCTGCAATGAATTGAATATTGATATTCCTTTTGAATACAAATATCAATCATTCTAACCTCCTATGAAAATTTCCATTAATTATTCCTTATAAAATCATTCGGTTTTTAATTTCTTGTATAATTATATAGTATTTTATATTATATTTAATTTTAAATGCATAATTTATATAAGTTTAGTAGTTTCATATCAGTTAGATTATAATAATGATAACAGATATCATGTGGGTTGTAAGTGGCCTAACTGTGATCGACCCTATGGTGTTCTTCTATTGTACATACTTAAGAGATTATGAATATAATTGATGAGAGGTTTGTAAAAAACCTATTACTATATATTTAGCATATTTTTTCATAGTCTAACATCTTAGATACACTTTTTCAAAAAAAATGTAAAACAAAAAAAAGAGTTGTAACACTCGGATGTTTATATGAAATATTTTCTATAAATAATTTTAATCCTTCAATAGCTTTAATTAATGAAATAATGATATTAAATAAAACAATATATTACATTAATATAAAATTTCCATTTTAACTTAGCTATTAGGTTAACTGGAATAAATGGAACTTATTTTTTAAAATGTATGGTGAAGTTATTTACTTCCAATTAATTGTGAAAAATATAAATCAATTATATATTTGTATTTTTGTATTAATAAATTTTGTAAATTTCTATTATTAAACTATATTAATGAAAGATATATGTTATATAATTAATAAAAAAAATTAAATATACGTCCAATATATTTTTTTCATAGCGTATTAATAAACACTATTTGATTTATAAGAAACCTATATTTTTCAAAAGGGTATTTTTCTGACTCTTAATGGAGAATCTATTTTAAATTAAGATTTGGACCGTTAATAATTTTCATATGACAACATAAAATGTTTATTTTGAAGAGGGATATTAAATTTTAATTTGGATGAAATTTTAATATTTTTCTAATAAATTTTAAATTTAAATGAATGATAAAAATACTCTACATTTTAATTGAAAAGAAATTTTATTATCAAAATTATTTATACAATTAAATTATAATATTTAATGGATATAAATTATAAATATAATATATTATTATCATTCAATATAATGTGTGTCATTTGCATTAAGTTTGCATTTAATTCAAATTTAAAAATATTTCAATCTTTCTAAATGTCTTACCTTTTAAAACATGTTCTCTCTTTCCAAAAATGGGATAAATTTTAAATTAACTAATGAAAAATATTTATTTTTAATTCTCAAAAATGGATTCCATATTTGGAATCAGTAGTGATAAATTATGTAAATAACTTTATTATATTTTTTGTCATTATAAATAGTAACTTCAAAATTTGTTTATTACTATGGTAAAAGGGTAAAATGTAAAATTAAGGGTAAGAATACTATTATAAAATTAACCTAAATCTTCTATTAATATAATTCGATGAGTTTTAATCTACCTAAATAATACTTTGGTAGAAATTTTTTCCTTTAGAAGCCACTTGGAGGAGATTAAGATATTAAATTTATTCTATTTAAAGAAAAATTAAACGTGTCTTACTCAAATTTTAATAACTACATCATTTTTTATATAAGGTTGTACAGAATAAATATTTTATTATAATTACTTATTATAAAGAAAAATGTTCTTATTTATCATGTTAATTTATTTTTAATTTTTGGAGATTAAATAATTATATTAAAGGCTTATACTTTGATGATGTAAAAATTAATTAATTGATGGGAAATCAATAAAACAATTATTATTAAAATTTTAAATGTTGGATTTTACATAAGATTAATTCAACTAAAAATATTATTATGAAAGATAGTATATTTATCTTCATAATAGTTTTTTTTAATTTATATTCAACAAATATATGTAGTAAATAATTACAAAAAACTGATGATGTAATTATTTTTTAAATGGAGATAACAAATAAATGTTATCAAATATATTAAAATAAATATAATATGGCATAATTAATATGTATATTTAATTTTCAATATGACATTTACCTCTTAGAAATGAAATTAATAGTTTCTTTGATGTTAACATGTTATTTTAAAATTTTTAAAAATCAATGAATGGAATTGTGTCTACATTTTCACTATTGATTTTTTATCAAAATATTGAATTATTAAATAATTAAAAAATAATAAATCATTTTATAAAATATATGATAATTGTTTTCTAGTATAAAATTTTATAAGGTATTTATTTATTGTCTAATTTACAACAAATAAGTAAATATTTCACGCTTTTAATATTGAATTATTTATTCCCCAAGTTAAAAATTAAAAAGAATAACTAAGTGTTAATTAAACTGAAAAGGTTTGAATTGATAGAAAAAATTGTCTACAATAAATTGGTTGATGATATAACAACCCTATATCTTCTAATATTATAAATTGGGACATTTTTTAGATTTTTATATGGGGTTTGATTCTATTATAAATTAATATGTTTAGAGATCCCAAAAGTGCACCTCACCTCAATTATAAAAGGGAACTTCCTATATCACCTATTAACATGAATTTGAACATTAAAACTTGTACATAACCTACCATTTTCCCTTTTTAACACCCCTATTAATATTCTATATGTTCTGTTTTTCTTCAAAGACTATCTCTAGTTCACTAAGAGGAGAATTAGAGGAGGCACGTTGAAGAAGATGTAATCTCCTCTACCAATTCTTTCAAGCTTCATACTTCTTCTACTTCCTATTCATGAGTAGTTTCATTATTGAGTAAAAAATATATTATAAAGTATATATTTATGTGATATTATTATCATTTAACAACCATATTCCACCTTCAATCCATCCTACTAAAAATGAAATCATCACACATGTGTACTTAAGGATTATTGTCTCCACGTCGTCTTGTAATATGTTTTTCACAAGCACCTAAATTGGATGGGTATAATGATGGTAATAATAACTAAATGTGATTATTATCAAATTAAATGTAGTCTATAAAAAATTATATACCATTCACTTCCATACCATTTCATAATTATGGGAATAATATCGTCATTCATGCGTAGGTACGACCTACCCTCCCCACGATGTTATGTGATTCATTCTACCTGATATCAATTAAAACATTATTTTAAAAATGTATAGAATTAATATATATGACATATATTATGTTAATATAATTTTTTATTACATAACGATTATCTACGAAGGGTAACTGAAACTTATTTGAAAAACATACATAAGAAAATGAATATGTTAATACCCAAATTATTTGTAATAATGAAATGTTATTTAAAACGGATCATAATATTATCATACATGATATCATAAAAATGACCATGATTATAAAATAATTCAATATCATTATTTAAATAATTATATAGGAGTTTTGGATACATTCAAAAGAAATTGGACCTAAAAGGTCAGGGATAATTTCACAATCTCATTAGTATCTGAGATTATTTATACGTAGGTATTTATAGGTGTATATATTTATCATCAATGTCCATGTTTCCAAAATACGTAATATTATTTAGATTTTTCTAAAATTAAATGAAATTATTTTTTCCAATTGGTTGATTTTTATTAAACGTTTTGAAATAAATCTTTTGTCGTTATTCGATACGAAGTAGTTTTTGACTTATCTGACCAACGTACGATTACCATGTATTTGTAAATTATATAGCTTGAATGGATTTTTATTTCTTAATAATGCCTTACTTCCATGAAGCTTCCCCAACAATATTTCAAATTTATTTTGAACTAGATTCTTTTCTTTTAAAATTATGCGGCATTTGAGAAAAGAAAATGGTTTTGAAGAATAAATGATATTTTCCTCAATAATTAGTTTCCATGTTATATCAAAATTATTTTCCCGATAATATGGAATTATTTAAAAGGTTATGTTTAAAGTATAATATCCTTATTGTTAGAATGATTTTATATTCTTTATAATGGAATGTTATTTAAGAAATCCATTTTTTACTTAGATTATGTTATGGTGGAATGATGTTTAAAAAACCCCATTTTATTACTTAGGTTATGATGAATGATTTATGTTTCTATGAAAGATTTAAGAATGATTTAATTATGAGATTGGTGGGGAATATATCTCCCTCCAATGGATTTTGTAAAGATTTTTATCTCATGAGATAAACATGGATGGAACAGGAGATGATCTCGGTTCAGTAATATAGGGCTTAAACGAGGGGTGAACTCAGTTTAGTAATGGAATTTGTCTGCTATGATGGTCTTGGAAATGAAGATCGACTAATATGAAATGATTTTCTATAATTATTTTTATGACACAAAACTTAATGTCTTATGTTATGACATTTGGTATTATGTTCATTGATTTTTATGAGCTTTCATGAATTATCACGTGGCATGAAATCACAATCTATCATATGTGTGATAAGATTTTCAGATATTATGTTCTTATGTATTATTGTTATGATATGATTAATATCTCCCTTGTTTTTCATTACTCAGAATTTAATCTCACCAATTCGTATTTTTTCATTTTCCATGGTTATGAAAAGAGTATTAAGAATGATATGTCAAAACAGGGTCTAGTTATGAACAAATAAGTGGTAGATAATGAAGATGTCTTATAATCCGATTGTTTAGGTTTCCTAGTTTTGAAAGACAATATAACTATACGGTCATGCTATGGATTTGTAATAATCTCTAATGAATATTATTCAATATAGAATTAATATCATTTTATGGAAACTATGGTTCATTATAGTTTGTATCAGAGGAATTTTATTGTTATCCTTTTGGTACTAGGATGAAAAAAACTTAGTAAGAAACCAAAGGATATTTCAATGTATAGGATACAATCCTAGTGTTTTAGAAATTATCATGAATAACATGGGATAAAACCTAAAGTGACCTAAATTGAAATTTTATAATTGATTATGTGGTTTTCCCATTATGATTTCTGTTTCTCAAACTATGCATATTGGTTTTAGTCAATGGATGGAACTCAAAGGAACCACACTAATGTTGAATGCATTGGGGAATGCCAAGATTTTCCTCCTGAGAAACAAGATTCTATAGGAGCTAGAATGAAAAAACTTCTCAATCTATGAATCATGTAGGAATTCTAAATGAAAAAAGGAGAGACCAAAATTTTATTGAGTCCTTCATGTGGAAGCATCAAACTTCATTCAAAGTGTAATTTGATCTATTAATGGATAAACAATGTATCAGTGCCACTGAAAACTTATCTTCAGTTCTCCAATGTTCATCACATGGTAAAGTAATCTTTGAAGTCTATCATTTGTAAGGTTAGGTTAATCAGTGGAGGAACCTTTTCAAGAATATGAAGAAAAAAGATGAAATTGAATCCATGGAATGGGATGAGTTCTTGACCTTATTTTTTCATAAGTAATTTCCTTGTATTCTTCGATCAAATGTAGATAATTATTTACTTGAACTTAAAAACGTTATGATAAATCCATTGGTACTTATGTAGAAACTTTTTCAAGACTTTAAAGGTTTGCTTGTATATTTATTATCCAACCTAAGAGTAAAATTGATCGATACATTAGTGGCTTAAAACCAAGTCTCTAAATGGAATTAACTATAAGGATCACCAAAATCTACAAAAACAAATATTTGGATCTTCACTCAAGGTTGATATGGATATTGGAGTAACCCATCAGTCCTATGGGTTTGATAAAAAGATAAAAATAGAATTCAAGGTTAAATTTAAAGTCCACACTGAAAAGAAGATGAGTTTTCTCTTATGCACAATGTTTTAAATGAAACATGGAGGATATTTTCTTAAAGGATCTAGAAAATTGTTTAAGTGTGGAAAAGAACATCATTGTTTAGTTGAATGATGAAGTGATGGGAGAAATATGTCTAATGATGTGAATAGATAAAAGGATGTTTAGAATTTACCTCCCACAATTCTATCTTAAAAGTTCGAGAAAATGGGGAATTATACCAATCAATTCTCTAATCCAAGTGTTATTGATGACGATCATTGTCAAAAAAAACACTTAAGGCCAAAAAAATGGCAAGTCACATGCTATCACTATCGGTTATTGGAGTATGATAATGAAGTGGTGAAAGATATAGTTACCATCAAATCTAAAGTATAAAATGTTTTATTTGATTCTGGATCCACCCACTCTACTATTTCTGATGAATTTTCTAAGGTTATTGTCATATTATTTCAACAATTAGTTATTGTGTTATTTTTGACGACTCCTAATGGAACAACGGTCGCATAAAAAGTTTATAATTCCTTTCTAGTTGAATCATTTTGGAAAGTACTTGTTGAAAATATTGTGATCCTTATTATAGTGTAATTTAAATTTATTCTTATAAGGGATTGTATTTATCTATATGGAGATCAAATCAATTTCCAAGGAAGATAAGTCACATTACATATTCTAGATCAATCTATGATCATCTATCGACGCAATGATGAATATAACATTCCAGTATAAATTTCTTCCATATTATGGGTATTAATTCCTAAAAATGAAGGTTATCTATCTCAATTGGTTGGGGAGAAACTCCCAATTAAGAACACACCCATTTTATGGGGGTTTTATGGTGTCTTTCTAGAAGAATTGCTAGGTCTTCCACCAAATCCTGAATTTGAGTTTTCAATTGAAATCATATTATGGGTTATTCCTATTTCATATAAAATATATATAATATACCCAATTGAGTTTTAGGATTTGAAGGAGCAACTCCAGGTGAATATTAACAAAGGATTCATATTCCCTAGCGTGTCACTTTGGGGTTCACCAGTTCTATTGTTAAGAATAAACAAGGATCAATGATACTCTTCATTTATTATCCGGAAATTAATTAGATCAATATCAAAAATAAAATATCATCATACCTGCATTGATTACTTATTAAAATAATTATGTTAATCTCAATACTTTTCCAAGATTGATCTTTATTCTAGATTTGATTCATTAAGGGTTAAGAAGGAGGATATACCAAATATGGAATTTCGTATAATTCATGGACATTAT
Organism: Viscum album; assembly: GCA_963277665.1. Taxonomy (NCBI): domain Eukaryota; kingdom Viridiplantae; phylum Streptophyta; class Magnoliopsida; order Santalales; family Viscaceae; genus Viscum; species Viscum album. The sequence goes on from OY728123.1 coordinate 1,607,974,373, forward strand.
TAATTTATAGTGATGCATTTTGGTCTTAATAATTCCCCCACTATCTTCATAGATCAAATCAATAGAGTGTTTAGTGACTATATTTATCAGTTTTTTGTAGTCTTTATAGAAGTCATTCTTGTTTATTCAAAGACCAAGTTATAAAATTAAGATCACTTGAGAATTGTACTTAATACCCTTTAAATTGATAAATTTTATGAAAAAATTACCAAGTGTAAATTTTGACTACACAAATATTCATTATTAGGTCACATAATCTCATCATAGGGGATATCTATGGAAATATAAAAAATTTAAGTCATTTAAAGTTGGCTGAGACCAACAACTAAAACTGAAAGCCAAAGTTTTCATGGTTTCGATGGATATTATCAATGTTTTATGAAATATTTTTCATCATTATCTAATCCACTCACCAAGTTGACTTGTAATGGAATATGTTCATGTGGGGAAAGGAATGTAATGAGAATTTAAAATACATAAAAAGATGGTTAGCCAGTGCACTTGTTCTCACACTGCCTTGTAGTGGATAATAGTTTTTGAACTATAGTGATGAATCCAAAATGTGGTTGGGATGTGTTCTAATGAAAAATTAAATGGTGATAGATTATTCCTTGAAAAAATTTAAAAACCATGAAAAAAATTACCCAAATCTTGATATGGAGTAAGATGCGGTAATCTTTACATTAAAGATATTGAGGCGATTTCTTTATGGGGAAAGGTGTGATATTTATACTGATCATAAAATTTTAAAGAATACTTTCACATAAAAATAGTTGAATTTGAGCAACAGAATATGGTTTGAGTGGAATAAATATTACAAATACTTAATAGATTACCACCAAGGGAAAGTGAACAAGGTGGAAGATGCTTTGAGACAAAAGGACTATGCTAGCCTATCCATGATGAGGATCACAAAAGTTCAAATATTTATGGATTTTCAAAGGATGGATCGTGAAATTTTAATGTAAGGGGAGAAATATTTTCGTTCTCAAATGAATTTTCAACCATCTATACAAGTGATGATTAAGGAGGAACAAAATAAAGATGTAGAGCTACAAAAGCAGGTGATAAATGTTCCTAAATACAACCTTGATTGTGATGGAATAATAAGGTTTAAGAATCAGGTTTGTATTCAAACTATACTAGAATAAAAGAATGAGATGTTGTATAAGGCTCATAGTTTTTCATTTTCTATTCATCCTGGAATCACAAAGATATATAGGGACCGGAAAGAGTATTTCTGGTGGGATGGAATGAAATGTGATGTTTCAAATATGTCTCTCGGTGGTTGGTTTGTCAGCATGTTAAGGTTGGGAGATAGAAGTTGAATAGGATGTTACAACCCTTACCCATACCTGAATGGAAATGGGAATCAATCACTATGGACATTGTCGTCTGACTCCCAAAAATAAACCCATTCCGTGGAAGTGGGATATAAAAATTTACATCGGATGAAATTTTAATATTTTTTATATAACTTTCTCATTTTGATAAATAGTAAAACTACATTAATTTTAATTGAAAACAACTTTTTAATCAAAATAATTTAAATTATTAAATTCTAATATTGAATGGTTTTAAAGTATAAATATATTATATTTTTATCATTCAATGTAATTTATGTCATTAAAATTAATTTTACATTCAATTCAGACCTAAAAACATTTTAATCGTTTTTAGTGTTTTAACTATTAAAACACGTTCTCTCTTTCCAACAATGGGATTAATTTTAAATTAAGTACTGTAACTTCTATGTTTTGAATTTTGAAAAATTTATTCTTTTATTGGAATAAGTATGTCCAAATTATGTAAGTATCTTAATTTATTTTTGGGCATTATGAATAGTAACTTTGGTAATTTTATTATTAATAAGATAATGGGTAAAACGAGTAATTATGGATAAGAATACTATTATAAAATTATTCTAACACTTTTCTTTCTATCATTAGATGATTGTTTTTACCTAAATCATCCTTAGTTCCATCTAGTGTCATTTGGAAGCCACATGGATGCGATTATGACATTTAAATAATTAGATTTATAGAAAAATTAAATGTGCCCAACTAAAATTTTAATAACTCTATAATTTTTTATATAATGTTATACACAAGATTAATTCGATTATAAATAATAAATTAAGAAGATAAAATGTTTTTATTTATCATTGTAATTTTATTTAGTTGTTATAAAATATATAAATACTATAAAAACAAATACTTTTATGATGTAAAAATTAATTAATTGATAAGAAATAAATAAAAAAATATTCATTAAAATATTAATAACCATCAAAAGACCCAAACACGTGAAAAAAGTTATTGGACATGTATATATCGACCATAACCATCCAAGGGTCGAGTTACTGACCATTTGGAGCCTTATATAAGAGATTGTGACACTTATATTATTTCATTTAAAGTGATTTTAAAGTTTTCACCTTCAAAATTTAATAAGTATAACATTTTAAATGTTGGATTTTATTGAAGATAAATTATACTAAAAATATTCTTCTGAAATATAGTATATTTATCCTCATCACAGTATTTTATTTTTCATTTTTTTCAAAATATAATTATATTAAATAATCAAACAAAATTGATGTAGTAATAATTTTATTAAGGGTGACAACAAATAAATATTATCAAAAAAATTATAATAAATATAATTTGGGTTAATTAATATGTAAAATAAATTTTATATATTACCTTGACCATAATGGAATATAATAAAATATTTTATATTCTAATTTAACTTATTATTTTCTAATTTTAAAAAATCAATGAATTGAATAATGTCAAAATTGGAAGTGTTGATTATTTATCAAAATATTGTTTTGTTAAATTATTTAAAAAAGATGATATTTTTTAAAATTATATAATAATGTGTAAATGGAATAAAATATTCTATTTTATTTATTTATGGCCTAATTGACCTCAAATAAGAAAATATTTCTCCCTTTGAATGTTGAAACATTCGTTACCCAAGTTAATAATTAACTAGAATAACAATGTGTTAATTAAAATGAGAAGGCCTCAATTGATAGAATTAATTTTCTTAAAATATATTTCATGATGAGATTAAAACCTTATATCATCTCATATTCTAAATTGGTAAATTTTAATGGTTTTTGGATGGGGTTTGATTTTATTATAAATTAATATTTTTAGATATCCCAAAAGTGCCCCTAACCTCAATAATAAAAGGGAACTTTCTCACGCACCTCATCACTTCACTTTGAGTCTTAATTCTCAGAAATCCCCTAAAATATTCCCTTTTGAACATACCTGGTTATATTCTTGTGGTTTTGGTTATCTTTTAAGGTCAACTCTAGTTTTCTAAGAGGACATTTAAAGGAAGCATATTGAAGAACATGTAATCTCTTCTACTGATTCTTTTAAAATTATTTCTTCTTATACTTACTATTCATGAGTTGTTTCATTATAAAGTACTAAATACAGAATCACATATATGTTGAGATGTTAACATTATTATTTAACAACCATATTCAACCCTCTACCCATCTTATGAAAAATGAAATCACCACACGTGCATACGTACAACTTTCCGTCTCCACACCGTGGTGTAATCTATTTTTCTCCAAAACCTTACATGGATAGGTATAATTATTGTAATAACTAAATGTGATTATTATAAAATTATATGGATTCTAGAACAAACTATATACCATTAACGTATATACCATTTCACAATCATGGGAATGATATCGTTGGTCATGTGTACGTACGTCCTTCCATCCCTACGATGCAATTCAATTATTTCTATCTGATATGCATTAAAAAATGATTATATAATTGAATAAAATGAATAAATATTATATATATTTTTGTAATATTATTTTTTTAACAATATAATTATGACCTAAGAAGGATATCTAGATATTATTTTACAAAACATTCATAAGAAAATGAAGTAGTTAATACCCGAATAACAAGTAATAATGAAATTTCATTAATAAAAAGATGACAAAATATATATGACATCAAAAAAATTACTATGATTCCAAAATAAGTCAATCACATTATTTAAATCATTATACAAGAGTTTCAGATACATACAAATGAAATCGGACATAAATTTTAAGGGATAACTTCGCAATCTCATTATTATTCAAGATTGTATATATGTCAATATTTACTAGGGTGAAATTATAATTTATGTAAATGTTCCCTAAATATGTAATATTATTTGTATTTTTATAAAATAAATTAAAGTCAATATTACACAATTATTAATTTTTATTAAACAATAGGAATGGAATTTTTTGTCATAATTTGATACGAGATACTTTTTAACTTTTCTAGAAAATGTATGAGGAGAATGTTTTTTTAATTTATACAACATGAATGTATTTTTACATCATCATAACACCTTATTTACATGAATATTTCTATACAATATTTCAACTTTTTTCAAATAAATCTTTTTCTTTTAAAATTTTGCGGCATTTTGAGATAATAAAATGTTTTTGAAGAAGAAAGGATATTTTCTTAAAGAATTAATTTCAAGTGTTATATTAAAATTATTTTTGATCTAAGATGGAATTAATTATTAGCTTTATGTTTAAAGTATAATATCCTTATCTTTCCTATGATTTTATTGTGTTTATAATCGAATTATATTTATGGAATCTATTTTACATGGATTATGTTATCGATGAATGATATTTGATGAAACCCATTTATTCCATGGGTTATTATGAATCATATATGTTGTTGTGGAATATGTAATAATGATTTCTTCATGATACGGGTGGGACCTATATATCCATCCAATGTGTTGGGTATAGATTTATATCTCATGATATAGACATGGATGGAATGGTAAATGATCTTGGTCTAGTAATATAGGGTTGGAACGAGGTGGGAACTTGGTTCAGTAATGGACTTTGTCAACTAAGTTAGTCTTGGAAATGATCCTTGACTAATATGGAATGATGTTATATACTTATGTGTATGATTGAAAACTTCATGTCTTATGTTATTGCTTTTAGTATTACCTTCATTGGTTCTTATGAACTTTTATGATTTATCCCATTGCCTGATATCATAATATTTCATAAGAAGGATATGATTTTTAAATGATATATTCTTAAATTTTATGATTATGATATGATTGATATAATCCTTGTTTACCCTTACTAAGAATCTTATCTCACCCTTTCATATATTTCTTTTCCCCAGGTCACGAATAAGGGTATAAGGTTTGATATTTCAAAAAGGAGTCTAGTTATGATGAAACAAGTGAGATCGAACGAAGATATATTATGAATCAGTTGTTTATGTTTCACATTTTCTAAAGACAGTATACCTATATGGTCCTATCATGGATTTTTAATATTTTTTAATTAATATTATTCTACTTTGATGTAATATTAATGTATGTAAATTAAGGTTCATTAAAATAGCTTTATTACATATCATTTCATTCATAGGATTAAGATGGATTCTTTTCGTGATTATTATTGTGCTTGTCCTAGTGATCATTTTTGGTATTAGGAATGAATTTTTTATGAAATAGAATACTAACAACCATAGAATAAAGAATGACCTGATAAATCAATTGAACAATATTTTTTCCTTTATTCAAGAATCCAAATTCCAAAGGATGGAATAAAACAATTAATGGAAAATGGAGTAAAAGATTAAAAGATATTTTCACCTATATTTTATGTTGAATAACCTAAGTATTACTTGATTATATAACATGAATATCCAATAATCTCTCCTAATCCATTAAATTAAATGGTTCCTTAATATTTCATTACATCTAACCAATTTTGGGATATTTACATAATTTACAAGATCGTTGGTTAGAATTCTTCAAAACCCAAAAGGAATGGGATATGACAATATTTTACAAATAATATTTAAAATCTCTATCAATAACTTTTAACATAGAAGAAGAAAACATTGGAATAAATAATTTTTTAGAAAATTTGGAGAATATTGACTTCCTACCACCATCCACAAGAAATCAACTCCAAGTGGAAATATTAAAATAAGAGGAATTAGAATTTGAGAAAATTGTAAGAGATAATATTTTCCTGAGTTATTTTAATTTTTATTTTATGAAATATGAATTGTGTATAACATATAATTGTTTTAATTTTTCAAATTCATCATGTTTTTGGATTCTCTTGGATAAATAAGATGAAAAAGTTTCTTATGTTGAGTAGAGAATGGAATAACCTATCGATTCATACAAAGGTGTATAGGATGATGATGTCCCCTGATAAGAAATCACTAAGGAATCATTTCATAAAAAAGATTAATAAGGTAAGACTCGTCTTATTCTATTATATTCACCACCAATAGACACGCCAACATTTTCTAAACAAAATAGGGAGTAACATTATATTCTTTTCCCTCTCCTTATATAACTCAATTTATATCTTTCACCTCTTTTATTGATTGGGGATATTTTCCTTTTCACTAGGGGTTCTCACTCATGGAATCTACTCATTGATGTTGGGATAAATCATATTTATTTGTTTGTGAGAAATATACGTGGTCCACCTTTAGATTTGTTTTATTCAACTATAACATCCAAACATGGTATATTAAAAACCAAACAGCCGCATGGGGGGATCCTAAACATGTTCTATCCTATTTTCAATCAATATATATTTTTATTTATTTTTATTATGGTGTTTATTCTGGATTTATAGGTCTAAAGTAGAAATATCTAGGATATTAACTCAAGATTCCACTAAAAAATGTGAGGTTGTATCTTTTAATCTCAATGTTTTTTGTACCATTATTTTAATTTTGTTGAGTGGAATGAGGGGTAGTAAAATCATAGTGTGGTGTAGTTTCAACCTATGTTTTTTAGTGATTTTATTTTTTCATTTAATATTTTAATGAACATTGACCTAAATATATCATTATTATAATTTTTCACACTTGAATTTATTTTCATAGAGTTGACATGATTTTTGAATAAATAAATTATTATAATTTTCTATGTGAGAACCTTTTACTTAAATTAATGTTTTCGGAATTTTTATGAGTTTGACCAATTATTGAAATACATTATGATGAAACACTAATTAAAAAAATTTCCTAGTCCTTTGTGGTATTATGAACAATTATAATATCTTCTTTTTAGTAACCACACTTTTTTTTAGAAATATTAATTTCTATAGAACCATAATATGTTATTTGTATAATTTAATGTAATGAATGTCATGATTTTTTTTAATTGATTGAGACATAACTTTTTAAATAAATATTTTAACATGACCCTTAATTTTACATTTTTTTCATTTTTATCCCATAAAATCTATGAGTGTTCTTATTGGTTTAAGTCTCAATACAAGATGATTTTTCCTTAGCAACCCACACTCTTAGTATTCTTGCATTGATATATCATGTTTCACTTTGGGGGAAGGGCCTGTGTGTTTTCTATTTAGAATGTGTTTTATTTGATAGAGGTTTGAGGCATATTTCATCATTTTGGTCAATGGGTAGATATATTTTGGTAAGATTCATTATTTTATTATGCATTATTTTTATAAACTGGTTCTCCATAGAAAATTTAAAAAATTTAAAAAATTTAAAAAGTACTAAATTGATGATGAACTTGAATTATTCATTATACAAACTATATTGAAATATTTAACTCTAAAACATAAATGTAATGAATATTAATACATTAATTGTAATCAATTTTTATCACATCCTCTATGAAAAAAATTGAAGAAAATGAATAAAAATAAAAGTGGAAAAGTTAAATTAAAAAATGAGATAATTTTGACGAATTCATTCATTTTAATCATTTTCATGACATGTTTACCATGTTATAAAAAAGGGTTGGTGTTGTATTTCACATTTTCAAGGGTAATTCAGTGAAAAATTAATTGTGTTTTCACTTGAATATTCAAGGATTATACTTAAGAGTTAAACATCCTCTTTCTAGATTTAAATGTCTAAATGATTTTATCCACCTACCCTGAGATACAAAATCCATTGTAAAATTCTCCATTACTGAAATTATTTTCATGTCTCAGACTATGGATAAATGATAATTGTCGTAATCCTATGTTGATACATGCATTTTCAAAATATGTGAACTACTCTATATTTAACTTCTCTTCAGTGAAGTGTGACATCCAATTCAATGTGAGATGATTGGGTAATGGATGTTTTTTGAGGTTAAATTAATATAAATGTGTTTTATGAAAAACAAGGGGAGTTTTTCTCATATATAAGACATGATTATATTCTATTTTGGAAAATATTATGAATGTTTTCTTCTTTTTAATTCTTTTATGGATTTTGATTTGTATTTTTGATGATTTCCTAGTAGTGTATTGTTTGTGTGTGGGTGAGTGATGAAGCTAATATGTTCACACATATTCCTATATAATGAAATATTTTAAATCCATCTAAGTGTTATTTTATGGTAAATTGTCAAATTAATATTTTTCAGATTTAATTTCAGCTTAATTTCTAAAATTTTCAAATTTTGGATTTTAATCTATTATATTTTACATCTATATTTTGGACATAAAATTTTATACAATAATTGAAATTGAAAAATTAATGAATTTTATACTTTCAAGCATCTTGTTCTTAATTTCATCTAATTGGATATGAAGCTCATTCAATCATCTTGAGGCCCAAAAACATCTTAAACTCTAGGCATTGAAATTTGTGCATAGATCATGTGACTTTTGATGATTTGCCCAAAATCAAAAAGTACGTACCAAATTGAATACAATATTTAAAAAAAATATGAATAATATTCTGAGTAACAACTTATTAACAATTTTCAGAGCTTATTTTTTCTTCATTCAAAGTCATACATACTTTGGAGTTATCAGCATTGGAATTCTTATAGTCACAGAGACAGAATAATTTTCCAAATTAATTCTACCATAGTTCCTTTATACGTTGGCCCATTTACATATAAATTTGTGGATTGACTCACAATAAATAGTGAATCAAATTTACGAAATACCTCAATTCCCAATTAGGACATTTTTTTATGTCCAATGTTATCAATATTTTTAGGATGAATTTAAAGAGAAATATTTCCACACTTCTCATTATAAATTTGTGTCTCCTATCCATTTCCAGGTTTTGGAATCTTGGGGAAACATTTATTGGCTATTTTTTATAGATTTTAATTATTTTAATTTCTATAATTGTATCAAAATCCCAGTATACTATTTCTACATCATATCTCTATTCATCTGTTTTTTATATTTTATGTGTTCTCCAACCTTATTACCTTATCAACTACATTAAAAATGGATAACTACACTTGAAGATTATTTGAGGGAGATAATGGTGGCCTCATTGATTTTTCGCTTCTTTAATTACTTATCATTACTCAATTCTTGGAATTTCATTATTGGATTAATCAATTATGGTGAGCGATGGTCTGTTTCTACTATCATTTGAATTCTTATTCTTATTAATTATTTACCATTCCATTTAATATTTGTGTCATGAATTTGGTGGAGCATAGAATAAATAGTGATGGTCACTAAAGTGGTCTCCTCGATGAAATTGTGAAGATAATTTCCCCATATTAAAATGTCTAGATATGGAGTAATCATATTTCAAAACCGAGGGTGTAGTGTGATAATTCCCGATCGCAACATTGAATTGAATATTGAGATTCCTTTTGAACAATGATACCAATCAATATAACCAACTAGGAACATTTTAATTAAATTTTTATTCTAACCTTATTTTTTTCATTGCATTTATATTTATATAGTATTTTATGTTACATTCGTTTCAAAACATCGTATATATATTAGTTTTGTAGTTTTACATTAGTTAGACTATAATAGTGACATTAGAAAATCTATGTGTTGTACGCAGCCTCCTTGTGATAAAGCCTATGGTGTGAAAATATGGTGGATTCTTAGGAGAATAAAAATTAAATTGATGAGTGTTTCATGAAAAATTGAATCACATTATTGAGTCATAAATACATTCTCAGCTTATCAAGTTGTTTGATTCTTAGATCTTTTTATGTATTAATGTTTTGTTGTCGTTAACCTTTATCTAGATTATTAGATGGTTTTATATTCTTCAAAGAATTTTTGTGACCAATATATTACTTCAGATGTGTATTCCTCATGATACTTTTTGGTAGCTGATTCTTAGTGTTGCATGGTTTTTCTTCCATTTATTTAAATGAGCTTATGGTGCTATATTTATAGTGAGATTCTTGAGAGACATCTCATGGGGTGGCTCTGTGAATGAATAGTTTTATTTTCATTATCCCCAGGATTAGTATTAATTTTCAAGGACTGTAATTTTTTTAGAGCTTCCTAATTTAAAGGTCCAGACCCTCACAACATTTCTTCTGTGTTTTTCTATGGTTCAATGGTGCCGAGAGGGAGTTTGGAGGTGTTCGAGATGCTAGAGATGAATTATGGTTTTTCAAAGTCACTATTAACTAGTGGTGGGTGTAGTAGAGTCTATTTTGGTCTATTATTATTGTTTTTAAGCACCACATATAGAAACACCTCATGAAAATACATTTTGGTGTTCACTTTAGCATTAGTGTGTATCTATTGTCTCAAACAGCCAAGTCAAATACACATGGTGGGTGTGGCACCATGTATGGTCTCTTTGAGTGTATTATATTCCAAATGGGCCTATGATATATGGATTGTCTAGTCTTTTTTAAATACATGGTTAGGAAAAAATTACATGGGTGTGACAAACACTCTTTGAGGGAAGTCATTCCATGATGACATGCTCAAAAAAACCACATCCAAGGTCAGGCCTTGGTGGAAGCCCTGGTGGTAGTTTCACTTGTTTTTTAAATAGTTAAAATAATCAATATCTTTGAGGTTCACTTCACTTTTATTTGGTGAAAACACTTGTATTTTTATGGTGGTTTTGAATGTAATTTTAATTTTTAATTTTTCCATAATAATCAATCTTCACCCATTTCTTAGAGCATTCAATCATTTTATATATTTTTTTATGAACCTTGGGATTTGTTGAATGATCTCTCCAATTGAGGAAATATTGAAGGTTATTTCGGAAGGGTAATATTCATTCTACCCACCATTGGTTTCTTTTTATTATCTCTATGTTTTTTAACATCTGGTTCATGGAGATTCAAATTCTTTTGGTTCAAGGTAACCCTTTTTTCTCTACTTTATTCTCTCTTTGTTCTGTTTTTTAATGGGGTGTGTTACTATTTTAATTACCTTGTATTTGTATCTAAAATATAATCATTGGTGTTTGTAGTTTATGGATTCTAGAATGAAAATATTTTTCCTTTGACTTGTTGGGGGTTTTTTAGTTGTGGTTTAATCTCACTTTGAAATCCTCTATATATAATGTTGAACTTATAAAACAAGGTAGGGTATTCATTTTTATTATTATTTTATATAAAATCACAAGTTTATAATGATTTATATATTTGGGTAATAGTGTATGTAACCATAGTGCATATAAAAATTGATTAAATAAGTGGGATTATTTAGGTTTATACTAATAGCTTGTGTTTATACCATGTTAAGGGTTTTCCACTAGTTTTTCTCGACAGTTTACTATTTTTTATGATATAGTTAGCATATTGAACATGGTATGATGTAGTATTTTATTATGTTTTAAATTTCATAAATAAGCTAAAGAATGTATTTCCTGTTGTTTTAATAATAAACAGGCATGTCTAACTTTAAACAATGGTTCCTTATAATTTGATTGGAATCAAGTGATCCTAAAGAAATGTTAAATTGAAAATGGTTTTCCTTGCTATTTGATGAAATTGAAATTTATTATTAAAATTATGTTTATAATTTTTTTATAGTATATGTCTTTGGATTCCTATTGTAAAAACCACTTATACAAGAATCGGTTAATTCAGAACAATAATGAACTTATTCTTAGAAAAGGTTAATTGTTTAGTCCTATGAAATCTCATTTACTTGTGAAGACAAGATGCCTTGTTATTTGGGACTACATTCCCAAATGACTTCATTGTTTTTATATTTCCTTCTGTGATTTATCTAGATGATTATCCTTTCTATGCAATGTGATGTGATCCTAGGATTTCTGATGGTTTGAATAGGTGTGGTCGGAAAGGCCTTGGTTTCTGGTAGTAGTTGGAGACTATGATAGTGGGATGGATACTGATATACATGGTAGTGTCAAGAATGGAATGTGGACTAATTCAATAGGTTTAAGATGGTATTTCCCACTATTATGATCTAAAATATAGGAATCCTTCTTTATAAATATTTTAATTCATAGTTCATATGGCTATGTTTCTAATTTTGGCAATCCATTCCCTAATATATGAGGTAGCTGGTTGTACATGGTTTATCTATCATTTATGGTATCATTGGATGAGTCTTAGTGCACCTTTAATAATCAATTGAAAATATATAATAATATTTTAACCCATGGGGTTGGAGGATGGATGGAATAGTGAATGATGATGAATCTTAGAGAACTATTGGATCAGTTGGATTATTACTAGAGTGCATGGACATCATTTGAAAGTTAAAGAAAAGTGGAAGTGTTATTCAGTATTACTAGGGGTATTTATTTTTATGGGTAGTCATAGGTTGAGGTATAATAATCAATATATAGGATGTGGTGGATCTTGGAACTACATAGTTACTATATATATATATATATGTGAATAATGATTGAGAGATGATGTGATTCATGTGGTGCATGGAATGTGTTGATGAGATGATGTGATGCATGAAATGCATGGTATGTTAAATTTTTCCATGTTTTTTCAGCCTGTCTTAATTTTTGAGATATATGGATCATGATGTGTGATGTTGTGGAAGAGAATAAAACTTTTGCATAAGTGGTATCATGGAACCTTCATTTGATGTTATATTGGATATTATATTATTAATTTCATGAAAAACATTTTGGTAGATCCATTGTGAGGATGGTGACTTAGTATACCTATTTAGGTGATGGGTTAGCTTCATTTTATGTTCACTAATATTTATTATTATTTTATTAACTTTTTCACAATATGATCCAAAGAGGATCATACTTAGTATATTTATTATTCTCAAACTAGATTTATATAAATTTTCTTCAAGACCATAAGAGCTAGTTAGTGATCGAGTTGGATGTTAAAAGCTCATGGTGTTGTGCAGGAGTAATTTGGTCATTGAGGTCACTATTGAGGATTTTTTTATTAATTTTTGTTTCTTATACATTTGTACAATTTTATAAAATTACATGAATGTATTGATATTTATTTTTACTTTTTATGAGAATGATGGTAGTTTTTTATAATCTCTCGTTCAACATTTTTTATAGAGGTCAATACATATCATTTGAGTGTATGATATACAATAAGTGTTTTTTATCAAATTTAGGCCTATTGGTGGTGGGCTTTGGGTTTCATTGACTCCCTTTACTCATTTTCATGCTTTGATGGGTTACTTTTGGGGACGGCATCATGACAAGTGATATTGTAAATTCCCCTACGTAAATTACAACCCTTATAGTCTAAATCATCACCACTGAGATAAAGGATAGATTATTAACTAACCTAACCCTATGAGGTTTGATTAAAATATATTAAAATATTGTGGAATATTTTTAATAGCATTGAATTAAGGATTTAATTATTTAATTTCATCCAAAAAAGAAGGATGTATACCTATAATCATATTAAGGTGGCTAATAACGAAGGAGAATGATAATTATTTCATTAATTAAGAATGGTAGGATGATAACCAATGGATTAGATTACCAAACTTTTAGGGGGTTTGACACATATAAACCACTTTTTTTAAGAAAATAAGAAAATTATTGAAATCCCCTTTCTCAATGATCATGGTAGTTCTTCATGAAAAGAAGTGAATTAAAACTACAACAAATACCTCCACCAATCCACTGTGATATAAGATAGAAGGGATAGAGAGTTTCTTATATATCCTATAACTATTGAGGTCAAATTATGGAATAATTTGAGGCACTTTTTTGGTTTTTTAGCACTCAAAGGCGACATGGAATGTGTAAAGAGGGATAAACGTAGTTCAGAATATTAAATATTTAAAATACACAACATTTTTAAAACCATCGAGACTATTAAATATTAAAATAAACATATTCCTCATTTAAAACCATTAAATGGATTAGTAATTAATTACAAATAATGGAATATAATGTAACAAGTATTAATTGTATTTTTAAAGTGGACATTCCTCTAAATTATTTTCTTATTAACTCATGTGTTATATTAATTAATATCATTTGTATATATAAGTTATAGGTCAAGGGAATAACATTTGTGATTTGAACTAATTTTAAACCATGATTTCTATTTATGGTCCCATTTAAAATCATAAAAACTATAGTTTACATAAGGTCATACATTAACATTATTTTTTTAACACATCGCGTGATTTTTTAATGGAGTTATTGCAGAGACCCTATTTTTTCCTTTCGAGACTTTGGAACATCTCTAGAAATATTCTGAAAGTTGGGTGTTGAGACGATGTGCATTTCTAAGTATTGGTGTTCCTAGAAGTAATTTTATAAAAATATTAAATATTTTTTATATCACACATGTAAAATATTTCATAAATAAAGGAATATCTCCTAAAGTGAGTCTCACAATAGGAATATAAGACTATGGTTAAATATAGAATGCGAGGTTTACCCTCGCTGAAACATAGAGTTGGCCAAAATGAGACTTTTAGATAAAGAGTTAGTTCGTAGGTGGATATAAATCAAATTAATTATTTAATTAAATAATTTAATTTAAATGACCTAATATTACAACCTCTATAAATTTGATAATATATAAAATTTATAGGGTTAGCTATATAATCTGAGGATCATTGAGAGGATAGTTCTACTACCCCACATTTGATAATCGTGATTGAGCAATTGATCGACAACTATATCTAATGGAATCGACATACAACGAATGAAATGGTTCTTTCTCCTTTATTAGAAAGAGTGATATTTTTTAAATCATGTTTTAATCAATTTAGGACTCATTATATGTGATTTCAACCCTTATGATTAAATAATTGAGTATGATCATTCCTATTTCTTTGATTTGTGTCAAATATGAGTATTTGTATGTGCCCACATATTAGATTTAATTTATTTATTCGATTAATCCCTGTTGAACTATGTCTCTTACCATGGATTTTCCCAATTTAAGTACTTTGGAAAAAAATTCTTGGAAAACAATTATTTCACCCTTGTTTATGTCTTTTTCCCACATCCTACTTCACATTCTTAATTGTGGGACCATTAGGTCAAGATTCCACTATTTTTAGGTAGGATATGGCATGATAGAACCCAAATATTTGTGAGAGATTCACATATGGTGAACGGATCAAGGATTATATAATGTATTGAGATGATTTTTGTATTGTGGGTGAAGATTCTCATGGATCTTTGATCCAAGACTATCCAACTAACATGGGAGGAAAACATGGAATACGAAAAACCACCATGGATCAATGGAATCCAACTTCCACTTACCAAAAATATAGAATTGATGAATGGAGGCTCTTTCATTCAATTTTGGGTGGCCTAGATGAGATATTATATGTGGAAGGTGTAGATATAGATCAAATAGAGTAGATCTAACTTTATATGAAAAACCTGACAACATAGTGTGTGGTAGGATGAACACACACCAACTATTTCTCCAATTGGTACGACAACAGGGTTTTGGAAAATTTAAGGATCACATGACATGTGGCTGAGACATAGGTCATACAATCCTTCCAAGGTAGATATGAAATGTGATAGAAAGACACAGGCATGACCTTATGTGGGGGAAAATGCCATGAATTGGAATACACAAGCACATGCATAACCAGGCACATGGCCAGTGTACACGGACATGACTCAAAGGAAATGGGAATGGCCAGGAGGACATGGAATGGCCTTGAGTGGCTGAGACACATCATGTAGTCCCCTTACATTTCTTGTAATGTTACATGGGTATTGGTTTTTGTACTTTAATGGACACAGCCAGGTAGTAGGGTGAGTCCACATGCCATGTGGGTCCCCTTATATGCTGTATACCTCATCATTTTGAGGAATATTCAATATCTCATATCTCCTCTATTTAGACTCAAATTTTATCCAATAATTATCTTATCCTAATTTTTTTCTACGTAGAATGTGATTGTATCATTTATAGTGTATTTTGAGATATAATGTAAGATGTTTTGTGTGTGTCAGTTCTTTTTGTGGTGGTTGAAGATAGCAGTGATTATATGGAATCTGTATAGTGGTACACTCTGATGGACGAGGGTAGGGTTCCTCTACCTACTGATTGGTACCTCCCATCATTCATTATAGAGTGCGTCTTTTATCTACTAAGTTATACCCTCTTACGGAACAGGTTATCAGTCCAATATCTTAAGAGTGGTTCCCTCTGATGGACTGCGACACAGGACCTCTATGGTCTGATTGGTACCCTATAAATGAATAGGACATAGATCCTCTGTATATTGAGAGGTACCCCACTAATTCACCAGGTTGTGGGTCCCCTATTTTCTGAGTGGTACCCCCAAAATGAACTAGGGAATGGATCTTCGTTATGTTGAGTGGCATCCCCTAATGCACCGGGGTGTGGGTACTCTACAAACTGAGTGCTACACCTAACATACTAGGGAATGATTCCTCATTATGCTGAGTAGAACACCATATCACACTGGGGCATGAGTCCTCTACTTGTATATATCACCCCCACGACTATGCAGCATGACAGGAAGGTGTGGGACCTCCACACAGTTACTTTTATGGTAGACACATGAGATGTGGGGCATCATTAATGGACCTCTAGTAAAGAAGGCATACATTTATCCTGGGTTGTTCTATGAGATGGAGATACCATTTCTCTCTCCTCTATGTGTCTTTTATATGCATATATATATATATCCTTCTTTTTATGTCGTTTCTCTCTTTCCATGTGTTGAGTTATCTATTCCTATCACGTATCTTACTACTCCTCCTCTGTATTTTGGGACATCCTACTAGGTATTCATACACTCACCACTACATGGGGTTTTCCCACACATGTCATGTCTTATGGAGATGATGAGTTGGTCAATGATGGTTATAAAGGATCATAGGGATTTCCTGGTGCATTAGACGGCATATGGTTGTCAGGGATTGGAGATCTAGAATCAGACACTCTTAGTACTTTAATTTACCAAATTTTTAATGTTGGAACTTCTTTTTATATGGGAATATATATTTACCTATTTTAAATTTTTAATTATGTGGTTGTACCCTTGTAATTATTATTGGTTTTACATGCACGGTTATTCTCTAGATATTTCATCTTTTATTGTTATTATTCGGCACGTCTACATGAAGATGGTTGGGTGTGCGCATATAGGTACACCAGGTAAATTACTCCCACATTAGTTATTAATTTTGGAACATGTTTCTAGCCCCTGACATATAGAGGCTTTCTTGGGTTAGTTACCGACCAAGCCATATTGGGTCGAGTCATGACCGATTCGTATTAGAGTTGTCCATTCCTTGGGATAGTGTTTGGAGTAATCCCCTCTTGAAGATTTGGTTTGGATTTATCTAAATAGTGTCAATGTTTCATGAGTGAGGCTTTTAGGAAATTGAACCATGTGATGGTACAATGGCCAACGTATCCATTAACCAAGACTCTAACTTCATGATTTTTGTCTCCTAATACATAGACAATGGTTGCTTGGATCAAATGGTAAATGAATTATATAGGATTGATTATTTTTACTATCCTTATTCTATAATCTATATATATATTTGTGTATACTCATATGGCCATGGTATGTCTGGGTGAAATTTTCAACATTCCTATTTGAGGATAGCCATCTAGGTTAGTGACTGAAGATTTTGATGACGATCTGATAAGCGATGAGGATTCAATTCTCAGTCCATCATGTGATATCCTTCCTATAAGAGGATAGTGTAATGACCCCGACCCCATTTTCCTTAACAACATTCCTTAATTTATTATGAAGGCATAGATACAAGATTCAAATATAAATGCATCGAATAGCCTATTAGTTTGGAAAACTAGATTACATTCGTGGTACCCATATCCCTTTGGGAAAAAATCAAACATAAAAAATTAACAAAATCTAATAGTCGGTCTCGTTGAAAACATATTCAATAATCTCTTCTTCATGATCAATTGAAATAAACAAATTAATGGTGAGCTAAAATGATTAGTATGGGTTATGTACAACATAATCTAAGAGGAATCAACTAGAATAATAAACATGAAAAGGTAAATAACTGAACATACATACCCTTTAAATAATAGACTAAAAATGAAATGAATCCATATATTTTTACACAGTGAAAATATCATCGATAGTAATAACTAATTTATTAATGTTGGAAATGATTTAATATTGGACACCATCTCTAAGGCACATGGAAACCTATACTGTCAATACCATTGATAATATGGTTTAAAAATACATGTAGAAACCTGTTTAATTTTCATAACTAATTTGTCTCATGAGGCATGTCTATGATTCAAGGGTCTATATAATATTTGGGTCTCACCAATCATTTCCCGTCCAAATAATTCCTTATATATTGAAAAAAATTAATAAATGAACAATATTCCTTTTCATATATCTGTATTGAGTAAAGGATCCATATTTAATAATATTTCCCTACTAAATCAAATAAGTTTCAACATAAAAACCATATATAAAAATGTTGTACAGTTTAAAAAAAGTCATATTAATCTCCCAAGAATAATTATATTTAAGGGAAATATAATTTCTAGTGAAAAATTATTATAATAAAATTATTTTTTGATGAGAATGTAATCAATAACAAACAAAAGTGATATTTCACAATTACTTTTATCAATTTTAAAATCACATACCCCCAGATGAAATAATTCAGATATTATCTTAAAATATAGTGAATAATTATGTATTCATAATATTACATGTAAAAGAAATAGTATATACCCCACATAAAATTGAATTGGTGCACAATAAAAAATAATTCTCATTGGAATGTTAACTGAGACGAAATATCTTAGTACATGAGTAACTTTTGAATCACAAGCCCTATAAAATAATAACATAAATTGAAACTTTTAATAACATTAAATAAATGAAATTAAATATATAACATTTCATGTGGTAGTATATATACTAAACAAAATAAAAGAATGTTGAATATTGCATAATTCTTGCAGAAATGAATGTGAGACTAGAAATCCTCTTACTTTACACTCCATTTTGGTTGAATGCCATTTTTTCTCATGTATAATGGTTTTAATATTTTTTAAAACATATAAATTAACCATATTAATATTTATAATATCATATATGATCATTTTAAAATATATTATTTATTATCCATTAAAAATCATCCATTATTTTTACCATTTCGGGTGTTAATTGACTTGTCTTTCAAATGTGTTTTCACTTGTTATTTTTTACACTTAACCAGATCATGATTTCATCATATAAAAAATTTAAAACATGATTAAAATAAAATATATAATCATTATATATTAATTTAGACTAATCTATAAAATTAAGTGATAGGAAATGGAATGCACTGTTCCTGCAGATGGTAGGTCTTACGTATGTATGAACGCTGCTTCCATTTTATTATCTTATTATAGGAATGAAATGTAAATCAAATATATGTTTATTTTAATTCCAGAAACATAATAAAATTATAAATATCATATATATCATATATAAACTATAAAAAATCATTACTCTCAACCTTTAAAGGTGGTATTGGAATAACGAACGAAATCGGTTCGAGGGGTGGTTGTCTGTTATACACCTGAACGATGACTGTATATCCCATTTGATGTAAGTGTGTGATGTTTTAGATTATAATGAAATAATAACAACATCTCAATATATTAATATAATTATTTTACAATATAATCTAAATATAAGAATAATTGAAGGGGTTGGAGAAAGAAATAAAAGAAAAATGTATGTTGATGAATGTTAAATCTTATTCAGCAAACACTTATTGTGTTTCACATTCATTGTTGGTTAGATTTAATTCAAAAATGGCTTATAGTATGATGTAAGGTAAGTCATTAAGTTATTTTTGGTTGGTTTTTGTTGGGAAAAATTCCTTGAGATTTGTGAAGTTGGGGGTAGGGTGAGTTTTGTTTAATAGTAGAGGAGTGGAATTCTTCAATATACCAAAAGGTTGACACTATTGGTAAGTATCCATTGCCTCAATTTACTCCAATAATTAACCATTTTAGATACAAGTGGGTATTTCTTCAAAATATATCATACAATTTGTTTTGTAAAAGTTCTGGTTATTTTCTACAACTTATCTTTAAAGGTTAACCAGTGTAAAATCATTTTTATCTAAATCTTTGTGATTAATGTTTATTGTTTTCACTAATCCAGTTGGAAAAAAACTATGTTTAACTAATTAGATATTTTATTTTATTATTATTCCAAATATTTAATCCAATTTCCATGTTCTAATCGAATAAGTGGATGAAATTAATTTTGATTTAATCTCGTAGATGGGGTGAGAAAGCATGTTTTTAAATTGAAAATGTTTAACAATTTACTAAATTTAATAAATATATAAAATATAAAAAAGATTAAAAATTCAAGAATAATACTCATTTATGTATAATTGATCTATTGGGACATTAAACCTAATTCAAAATAATGTTTTTCCTTATATATTATTTATACAAAAGGCAGTTTTTAATTAAAATTTAGTATTTTCACTATAAATCAAAAAATGAAACTTCCCTAAAAAAATAAAAATAAAAAAAAGTAAAAACAGTTGTTAAATTACTCAATAAAAATGAATTTTATTTTTTAACATTAAATTTATTAATATTTCAAAATTTTGTTCTAAAGAAAGTGTTCAATTAAAAGGCAGCAAGCCTACATTTTAAAAAATACATCTTCTTATGTATAAAATCATATTTTTTCTTATCTTATGACTATAAAATCTATTGTATGAATGTAAAAAAATATTAAATATACAATATATAAATTTCATTAGTTCATCCAATAATGTTAATTAATTTAATTTATAATGATAAAACAATTTTTCTTTATAAAAGTATATTTTTTATAAAAACATTTCCTTTATAATCAATTGGTTTTTATATTCACTTCTAAATGATTTTTTACTAATTAATTTAACTATATATTTCATAAGTTAGTTAGTACAATTTAAAACCACTATTTTAAAATAGATGTGGTAATTTTAATCTTAATTGATAAATGCATTCATCAAAACTCGTTCTTTCTTGTAGTGAAAACTAACTCCATCTTGCGGACATTGAAAGATATATAATAGATTTAAATTATTTAGAATTTTAAATATATTGAAATATATCAGGTTTTTATATTCCCTTATATTCTCAGTTTGGGGTGTTATATATGCTGTCAAATCTAATGTCCTAATTTTATAATTTCTAAGTGTTGCATTCTCCCCTACTTAATTAAATAGTATACTCACAATTTAAACATTCTATTGGGAGACTAGGGTTTGATACTTGTAAATTAATTTGTTGAAAAAACAATATAATAATAGGGTTAATAAAACATCCTCTTCGTAATAGAGTAATATGAGTACAAAAGTTATATAAAATATCTACATAACTATAATTCTAGAAAGGAGGTCATAGTCTAAAAATGAAATCATGTACATGGAAGATAAAACTAACTCTCAAATATAGAGGGACAGAGAAAAAGAAAATTTTTAAGAGAAAGTTTATGACCATAAACCCATAAAATAGAGGTGTGAAAAAGGTCATTGATATCATCAAGAATGATGATAGTAGGAAAATATTTTTATTTTAGGACCCTTTTCCAAGAGGTGATAAATTATTTCACTCTCTAATGATATAAGAGACTCTACTTACTTGATACATTTATATTCCCTAAACTCAATTGTATCCTTTGGTTGTGGATTTAACTATTTCTACATCATCTCTTAGGAAAAGTTTCCTCATATGGAGAAGTTGTACATCATAAAAAGTAATTTTTTATTCACATATAAAAAGGAAACTGAAAAAAAAAAACAAAGTCTAAAACACCCATACCCCCAACCATGTCCCTAACCATGGAAGGTATTAATGGAAACTTGAAATGGTGGAGACCAATAGCTTCCCCTATAATGTGGTTAATCCCTTCAGCCTTCATTCTAGCCACAGTATGCTGACATATATCTATCATAGAATTTAAATTCAATGAGGAAAAATGATCTGCAACTGTGTTTCCCACCATTATTGTATGAAGTATTCAAGACCTACTTCTAAGGATGCTTTCACACTTTTTGATAACATGTCTAACTGACCAGGGAGAGTCGTCATACCCCTTCATGGAGTTTTTCACAATCAAGGAGTTTGTTTCAACTTCTGCAATATCCAAAACCTTTCAATCACATAATCTGAGCCCCATGGGCATCACTAAAGCCTCTGCTTGTAAGGAGGAGCCCTAAGCCAGCCTGACCAAGAATGCCTAATGGACCGACCCATTTCAATCATGCACAACCCCACCTCATAAAATTTCCCCTAAGACACATGATCCATTCGTATTTAGTTTTAAACCATACAAGGGAGGAAGCCAACATACTCAGTTACCTGCACTATTATTGGTCTGGATAACATCGTAATATTTCACTTTAAAATGGTGTTGGGAGGGAGCATACTTTCAGTTCCTCACAAACATGGTCAAATCGATGAGTATAATCCTATCCCAGACAATAATAGTACATGTTGAAACCGTTGTGTCTTCAAACCATTCATTTTTCTGTGCCTTCTAGAGGCACCATCACCCCGCATGCAGCGACACTGAATGAGCCAAACATTCTGGGCATCCTCCCCCTGAACCTTGGAACCATATCTCGAAAAAAGGGAAGTTCACCCCAATAGTGGTAGGGGTCGCAGTGAACTCCCCTCGTATCTTCCACAATTCTCACGCCCAATAGCTATCAAAGAACAAGTGGTTTGTTCTCTCCACACTATGGGCCTTACAACACTTACGCCTTGAGACATAAAGAATACCACAATGCTGGATATTGTAGCTGGTCGGGATAGCCCTGTTCCAGATCTTCTAGGTAATAAAATTGAACTTGGTAGAGATGCCTCTCACCCAAATAGCCTTGTCCCTTCCATTATATTATCCATATTCGTTGGATATGCCTCAGAATCCCTTTGACTTTAAAAGCCCGAAGTAGGAAGGAGTGAAAACACATTTTTTTGGCTACGAACTAAGATCAATGATATTGAAGAGATCATGATGATCCTTGTTAAGAAGTAATTTGATGAAATAGTGTAAAAAAATTTCTCACCTAAAAGAAAAATTTTTGATATGGAATATCAGGAAGCCTAGAGTCTCCCCGCACTAGTTCTGGTGCCAGAACGAGAGTTCACCTCTCCCGATGGTCCAATGAGAGTGGGGCTGAAGGATCACGATGAGCGGATCGATCATCAACCAAAGATATGAGGAGTGTCCCTCAAAATTAACTCGAAGTCCCGAGGCATTAAAATGCATAATATTCCCCCAAAAGTATTTTTTTTAGATCACTCCATTAAATATTATAATCCATATAGTAGATGTTATTCTCCAGACTGCGCACATTAATTCCACCCTCACCCATCATCTTCTCCATACAACTCCAAGAGACTCATTACCTCTAACCTTCATATCCTATATGAAACTGGAAAGGATCCAATAAATTTTATTTATGACACCATTTGGAAACATTATTCAAGAAATACCATGAACCATAGAGGCCACAAGCACACTTTTAACTGGAACTATCCACCCACCAAAGGACAGGAACCTATTTTTCATGTTCAACACTCTATCAGTGATCCTGGACAAGTGCGGGTCAATGTTCCAAAAATGTAGCAATCCAGAGAAAATGGGGGCCCCTAGATTGTCAATAAGAAAATTACCCCTCTATATTCCTAGGTCCCTTCTAATAGAATAAACCTGCTCAGGGTTTGACCATGTTAATTTATAGAAAAAACTCTTGCAATATTTGATGATGTGACCACTATAGAGACAAGCTTCCTCCAACACTTTGTTCAGGGCACAAATTGATTTATTCATTGCATTTATAAATAATATGGTATCCTCTACAAACATGAGGTGAGAAACAATTTGTTCCTTCAACCGATGGAAATGTAGAAGGAGGCCTCTATGGTTAATGCTTCTGTGAAGAAGACAACTCAGGACGTCTTAAACAAGGATAAAGAGGCTCGGAGAGATGGGGTCCCCTTGACTGAGACACTAAGTGGACTTGATGAAGCCAAATGATTTCTCCAAAAAAGTCATAGACAACCACGAAGATATGAAACAACAAAAAATGATATCAATGTTCTAATAATTGGGGCTCATACCTTCCAACACTTTGTTGATAAAGCTCTATGTAACCCGATTATAGGCCTTGTTCATATTTGACCCATGAGTCTTGAATTTTATATCTCTAATCATCTCTTGAGCTAGGGAAATGGCCTCATGAATCAACTGTACTTTGATAAAGTAGTGTTGTTCCAAGGAAACCCAGCGGGGAATATAAATATCTAGCTTGGAGTTCATTTGAGTAGTTCACTATATCCTTACAGTTGAGACACTTATAATAATTTTTTTCATTCTACCATTTGAATTATTTTTCCCAATTACCATTTTATCTGCACTTATAACAAACTCATAATCCCTCTAAGCATTTCCCAGGGTGATTTGTTCCATAATAATTAGATGTTGATAAATCCTTCTTTCCATTATTCTATTTGTCTTTTTTTTTGATCCACCATACTCTTCTTCTCTTTCATCACTTTTAATCAATAAGACATGGATAATTCATCCAATATATAGATAGCACATAAAAACATTTCATCATATAAAGAAATTTTTTGATACATCATCACCCTTCAGAGACATAGATTAAAGCCTTCAAATAAGTGTTCAATCATTCACTCCTTATTTCATATATAATTATTTGTAAACCTCTCTGACCTTAAAAAGGTAGCCTCATACTCTGTAACACTCACTTATTCAATTTTCTTTTATTTAAGGAACTTTCTATTCATCTTATCTTATTGATCATGAGGTATATATTTGTAAAATAATGTATCATTTACATGGGATATATTTCAACTTATCCCCTAGTATTTTGGATCAATTACCACCATTGATCAATATCTCCCTTGATACAATACACTAAAATTTTAACATTTTCCTTTTCACCACATCCACAAGCCATAAATATCATCTCCAAAGAATAAATCTATTTCTCAAGGGCTATCAGATCAGTGGCCCCACTAAAAGATGGGGACCGCAGTTTTATATAGTCATACAAAATCGAGTAATATAATTGGGAAATATGTTTCTCTATCTATGAAATATTATTTTTCATAACATGATTATGTTTCTTTAATATAGCCATAATTTTCTCTATTCCAATACCATCTGTATTAGTTTCTTTATTAAGGAAATTTATACATTGCCCATGAGTATTGAGACAATTCTTCCTTTCATTCATCATTTCTAAAAAATGGTATATACTATATTAGCTCAAAATATTATTAATTTTAAATCATAATGTATTGTTTCAAATATAGGTATCAACCTAAATTAAAACAATTTTCATTATTAATATTAGAATAAAAATATTTGGTTTAATTTGGAATATCTTTACTTTCAAATCCTTTATCACAGTTTGTAAATAAAATATGAATTATCCTAAGAATATCCCCAGGTAGTGTCAAACTATGTGAACAGTAAGGCCCATTGTCATGTACCTGTTTATGCTCATGACAAGCCTGAGACACCCTTTTTAGAGTTATTATCATGTAAATCTGTACCATAACCATTCTCACTTGTAGTATCCAAATAGGGATATGTTTCAAAAAAGACCCACATAATCTCCACCTTACCAAAACGTTGGGATGTTATTCAATACTTATCCTCAAAGGCTATCTTAGGGTTATGTTCCCTAATATATGTTTTCCTACATCTAGTTTCCAAGGTTTCTACTAAAATTCCTTTAATACCGACTATAATGACCCCATCCTCAATAGCCTAGATTCAACTCCATACATAATTACATTGCCATATATATAATATTCAAATTCCAAAGCATAGAATAGTTTTACAGTTTTGGAAAAATAGTTCACATACATGGTACCCAAATCACATTGGGAAAATAAAATAAAACATAATATATAAGAAAACATAATTAAATACATCCTTTAGAAATAATTCAAGTGTCTCTTCCACATAACCTGGTGAAAGGAAATAAAATAATGCTGATCTTAAATTTTCATTAATTGTTAAGTATAACAGAAGCTATGATGAATCAATAATTGTAATCAACAAGGCATGTTAAATAATTGAACATGCATATCATTTAAATGATTGAATGAAAATGAAATGCATCC
Organism: Viscum album; assembly: GCA_963277665.1. Lineage (NCBI taxonomy): Eukaryota > Viridiplantae > Streptophyta > Magnoliopsida > Santalales > Viscaceae > Viscum > Viscum album. The sequence continues at coordinate 1,608,000,773 of OY728123.1, forward strand.
ATATATTTTTTTTCGTAGTGAAAATATCATGGATAATAATAATTGAATTCTAAATGTAGGCAAGTATTAAATATTAGACTTTCTGCATGAGGCACCCAAAAACTTATATTGTCAATACAATTCATAAGATGATTTAAAACTACAAGTTTAAACATGTTTAATCTGCACAACTAATTTGTCTCATGAGACCTATTGATTCATTAAGTGGATATATAATGTTTGTGCCCCACCCATCACTTTCATTTTTAATTATTATTCAGATATCAAATAATTAATTTAATTAACGAACAATATTCCTTATCAAATATCTATATTGATTAAAGGATATTTATTAATCCATATTTCCCAAGAATATAATATTAGTTTCAAAGTAAACACTATATATATAACTGTTATATGGTTTAGTAAAGAATCATATCAATCGCCCAAGTATATGGATATTTAATGGAATCATAATTTCTAATGAAAATTGATTACAATAAAGTGATTGATTCAAGATAATGTTAACAATCACAAAACAAAGTGAGATTTCACAATAACTTTTATCCTATTTCAAATAAAAGTGAATTGGTGAATATTAAAAAATAAGTCTCAATGGAATGTAAATTGAGAAGAAATCCCTTACTACATGAGTAAATTAGAATTGTGAGACCTATAAAAGAATAAAATAAATTGAAACATTTACTATAATGAGGGGAATTAAATTCATGATATGAAATTTCATTTATAATTATATGCAATACCATAAAAAGCTGACTCCTGGATATGGAATATGTCTCACAGAAATGAAAGTGAGATTGAAAATCCCCTTACATTACACACCCTTTCAATTGAATGCCTATAAACCTCCAATATAGTTGTGTGAGGCTTGTTATTAACATATATGAGAACAATATTAATATTTATAATATCATATGTTATCCTTTTATATTATATTATTACCCTTTAATTAACAATCATTCATTATCTTCATCCTTTTGTGTGTTAATCGCCATGTTTTTCAAGAATTTTTGACTAGTTATTTTTTCCTCTTAATTAGATCAGGATTTAATCATATAAATATTGTAAAACAAGATTATAATATCATATATGTTTATTTTATATGTATTTATATTAATACATAAAATATAGTGATAGGAAATAGAATATATCATTCATGGATACGGTAGGTCATACGTAGGCATTAATGATACTTCCATTTTCTTATCATAATAAAAGATATAAAATAAAATTATCTATATGTATATTACAATTAAAAAATAATATTCACATTGTAAAAATATTATATATAATATATAAACTATATATTAATAATTATTCCCAACTTTTAATGGTGGTAATGGAAGAATCAACGACATCGGTTCATGGGGTGGTAATCCTCCGTACACCTGAACAATGATTGTGATTCCCATTTTATGGATATGTTTGATGTTTTAGGTCTTAATATTTTTTTAAAAATATCTTATTATATTGGAGATACTGAGGTTACTATATAACAATGATATAAGAATAATTGAAGGTGTGGAAAAAGAAATAAAACAAAGATCTATATTGATGAACATTACCTCTTCTTCGGGTAACTCTATTGGTTTGCACCAAAGTTCTTCCTTGGTTGTATTTATACTCAAATTAAGTCTACTATGATGATTTTTGGGAATTTTTTTATTTATTTTTGTAGTTTTGGTTGAGAAAAATGGCTTGGGAGTTGTGAATAAAGGGGAGGAAAGGGTTCGCTTTTATATTAGAGTAGAAGTGATATTCTTCTAAATACCAAACTTTTTACCCTATTGGAAGGTATTACTTCCATCTAGTGTCATTTGGAAGCCACTTGGATGAGATTATGACATTTAATTATTTATATTTATAGAAAAATTAAATGTGTCTTACTCAAATTTTAATAACTCTATAATTTTTGTATAATGTTATACAAAAGATAAATTCAATTATAAGTAATAACTTAATAAGATAAAATGTTTTTCTTATTCAGGGTAATTTTTTTTAGTTATTATAAAATATTTAAATACCATAAATACTGATACTTTTATGATGTAAAAAATAAATTAATTCATGAGAAATAAATTAAGAAATATTCATTAAAATACTAATAACCATCAAAAGACCCAAACACATGAAAAATTATTATTGGATATGTATATCTTGATCATAACCATCCAAGTGTAGATTTATTGAACATTTCGAGCCTTATATAAGAGATTGTGACACTTATATTATTTTATTTAAGGTGATTTTAAAGTTGTTTCATTCATAATTTTATTAGTATAACATTATAAATGTTGGATTTTATAGATGATAAATTCTACTAAACATATTATTATGAAATATATTATGTTTATGTTCATCATATTATTTTATTTTTAATTTTTATTCAACATATAACTATATTAAATAATCAATAAAAATTGATGCAGTAATTATTTTATTAATTGTGAAAACAAATAAATATTATCAGAACTATTAAAAAAGACATAATTTGGTTTAATAAATATGTAAAATGAATTTTATATATTACCTTGACCTTAAGGGAATATAATAAAATATTTTATTTTCTAATATAACTTTTATCTTCTTATTTTTGAAAATCAATGAATTGAATAGTCTCAGAATTGGCACAATTGATTGTTTATGAAAATATTGTTTTATTAAATTATTTAAAAATCTTGATATTTTTTAAAATTATATAATAATCATTTAATGGAATGAAATGTTCTATTTTATTTATTTATGGTCTAATTTACATAAAATAATTAAATATTTATCCCTTTAAATGTTGAAGCATTTATTACCCAAGTTAATTATTAAATAGAATAACAATGTGTTAATTAAAATGATGAGGCCTCAATTGATAGAAATAATTTTTTAAATCCATTTCTTGATGAGATTAAAACCCTATATCATCTCATATTTTAAATTGGTAAATTATATAGGTTTTTGGATGTGGTTTTATTTTATTATAAATTAATATTTTTAGATGTCTTAAAAGTACCCCTCACGTCAATTATAAAAGTGCACCTCCTCACTCACCTCTTCACTTCACATTGAGCCTTAATTCTCATCTATCCCTTAACAGTATCCCTTTTAAACATCCCTAGTTATATTCTCTAGGTTTGGTTTTTCTTTAAAGGTCATCTCTAGTTCTCTAAGAGGACATTTAGAGGAAGCATGTCGAAAAACATGTAATCTCCTCTACTGATTATTTCAAAAACATTTCATATTATACTTCATATTCATGAGTTATTTCATTTTAATGTATTAAATACAGATTCACTTATATATTGATATGTTAATATTATTATTTAACAACTATATTCCACCTTATTCCCATCTTAGGAAAAATGAAATCACCACACGTGCATACGTACAACTTACCGTCTCCACACTGTGGTGTAATCTATTTTTCACCAAAAGCATTCTTGGATAGGTATATTTATTGAAATAACTAAATGTTAATTCTGGAACAAATTATATACCACTAAATTATATACCATTTCCCAAATATGTGAATGATATTGTTGCACGGGTGTACGTACGTCCTTCCATCCCTACGATGCAATTCGATTCGTTCTAACAGATATCCATTAAAAATGATTATATAACTATATAGGATGAAAAAATGTGATATATATTATGTGAATATAATATTTTTAAAAATATAACAATGACCTAAGAAGGATAACTTGATCTTATCCAACCAAACATTCATAAGAAAATGAAGTATTTAATACCCGAATAAAAAGTAATAATGAAATCTCATTAATAAACATATGAAAACAAGATAATATATCATATCATAAAAATTACTATGATTATAAAATAAGTCAATTACATTATTTAAATAATTATACTAGATGTTCAAGTACATATAAATGAAATCGTACTGAAATGGTAAGGGATAACATCGCAATTTCATTATTATCCAAGATTATATATATATGTAAATATTTACTAGGGTGCATTTATCATTTAATTAAATGTTTCCTAAATATGTAATATTATTTTTATTTTTATAATAGAAATTAATGTCAATTTTACATAGTGATTCATTTTTATTAAACAATATGAATGGAATTGTTTTTCATTATTTGATACGAGATACTTTTTAACTTTTCCATAAAAAGTATGTAGAGAATGTTTTTTTAATTTATACAACATGAACTTATTTTTACATCATCATAACACCTAATTTCCATAAAAATTTCTCTAAAATATTTCAGCTTTTTTTCAAATAAATTATTTTCTTTTAAACTTTTGCGGCATTTTGAGAAAATAAAACATTTTTTAAGAAGAAAGAATATTTTCTTAAAGAATTAATTTCAAGTGTTATATTAAAATAATTTTTGATCTGAGATGGAATTAATTAATAGGTTGATGTTTCAAGTATAATATCCTTATTTTTCCTATGATTTTATAGTGTTTATGATTGAATTATATTTATGAAATCTATTTTTTTACATGGATTATGTTATGGTTGGAAGATTTTTAATGAAACCAATTTTATTCCATGGGTTTTTATGAATAATATAAGTTGTTTTGTAATATGTAAGAATGATTTCATTATAAGATGGGTGGGACCTATATATGCATCTAATGCATTCGGTAAAGAATTATATCTCATTAGATAGACGTGGATGGAATGGTAAATGATATTGGTTTAGTAATATTGGGTTGGAACGAGGTGGGCACTCGGTTCAGTAGTGGAGTTTGTCCATAATGTTGGTCTTGGAAATGATCCTTGACTAATTTGGAATGATTTTATATGATTATATGTATGCCTGAAAACTTCATGTCTTATGTTATAACTTTTATTATTACCTTCATTTATTCTTATGAGCATTCGTGATTTATCCAATGGCCTGATATCACAATATTTCATAAGAAGGATAAGATTTTCAAATGATATATTCTTATATTTTATGATTATGATATGATTGATATCATCCTTGTTTACCCTTACTGAGAATATAATCTCACCATTTCATATGTTTCATTTCCCTAGGTCACGAATGAGGGTATAAAGTATGATATTTGAAAACAGGGTCTAGTTATGATGAAATATGTGGGATCGAATGAAGATGTATTTTGAATCAGCTATTTATGTTTCCTATTTTCTAAAGACAGTATACCTATATGGTCCTATCGTGGATTTGTAATATTTTTTAATTAATATTATTCAACTTTGAATTAATATCAATGTGTGTATAGTATGGGTCATTAAAAGAGCTTTATTACATATCATTTCATTCATAGGCTTAAGATGGATTCTTTTAGTGATTTTTACTATGCTTGTCCTAGTGATCATTTTTTGTATTAGGAATTATATTTTTATGAAATTGAATAGTAACAACCTTAAAGAAATAAAGATCTGAGAAATCAATTGAACAATATTTTTTCCTTTATTTAAGAATCCAAATTCCAAAGGTTGGAACAAAATAATTAATGGAAAATTGAGTACAAGATTAAAAGATATATCCACCTATATATGAAGTTTAATAACCTAAGGAATACTTGAAGATACAACATGAATATCCAATAATCTCTCCTAATCCATTACTTTAAATGGTCCCTTAAGATTTCATGTTATTTGACACAATTTTGGGTTATTTTCATAATTTATTAGAACGTTGGTTAGAATTCTTAGAAACCCAAAATGAAAGTGATACGAAAATATTTTAAAAATAAGATTTAAAACCAATATCAATATCTCTAGATATAGAATAAGAAAACATTGGAATAGAGGAATTTTTAGAAAATTTGGAAAATATTGACTTCCTACCACTATCCATAAGAAATCAACTCCAAGTGGAAATAAGAAAATAAGAGGAATTATAATTTGAGAAAATTATAAGAGATAATATTTTCCTGAGTTATTTTAATTTTTATTCTATGAAATATGAATTGTTTATTACATATAATTATTTTAATTTTTCAAAATTATAAAATTGTTGTATTCCCTTTGAAAAATAAGATGAAAACGTTTCTTGTGTTGAGAAGAGAATGGAAGAACTTGTCGAGTTATAAAAAGGTGCATAAGAGGATGATGTCCCCAAATAAGAAATCATAAAGGAATCATTTGTTCAAAAAGATTCATAAGGTAACACTTGTCATATTCTATTATTTTCACCACCAATGGACACCCCTACTTTTTATAAACAAAATAAAGAGAAACCTTGTATTCTTTTCCCTCTCCTTATTTATATCTTTTTCCGCTTTTAGTTGTTGGGGATATTTTATTTTTCACTAGGTGTTTTAACTATTGGAATCTACTCATTGATGTTGGCAGAAATCATATTTAGTGGTTTATGAGAAAGAGACTACATCCACCTTTAGATTGGGTTTATTCAACTACAACATCCAAATAAGGGATATTAAAAACCAAACAGCCACATGGGGGGTATAAAACATGTTCTATCCTATTTTCTATCTATATATTTATTTATATATTTTTATTATGGTTTTTTATGGACTTATAGTTCTAAAGTGGAAATATGTAGGATATTAACTTAAATTTTCCACTAAAAAATGTGTGGTTGTATCTTTTCATCTCAAAGTTTTTTGTACCATTAATTTAATTATTTTGATCTGATTGATGGGTAGTAAAATTTTATTATGGGGGAGTTTAAACCTATGTTTTTTTTGTGATTTTATTTTATCATTTAATATTTTTTAGAACATTTACCTAAAACTATCATTAATTTAATTTTTCACATGTGAATTTATTTTAAGAGATTTGAAATTATTTTTGACTAAATAAATTTTCATAATATTTTATGTGAGAAACTTTTTCATAAATTATCTTTTCAATAATTTTTATGAGTTTGACCAATTTTTGAAATACATACTAATGAAACACAAATTAAAAATATTTTCCTAGTCCTTTGTGGTATTATGAAAAATTCTGATATCTTCTTTTTAGTAAACACAGTTTTTTGTGCGAAATATGAATTTTTTTAGAACCATATTATTTTAATTCTATAATTTAATGCAATGAATGTCAAGAATATTTTTTTTAAATGTTTGAGACATATCTTTTTTAATAAATATTTTAACTTGACCCTTAAGTTTACATTTTTCATGTTTATCCCATAGAATCTATGAATTTTCTTATTGTTTTAAGACTCAATACAAGACGATTTTCCTTAGCAACCCACACTCTTAGTATTATTGCATTGATATATCATGTTTTACTATCGGGGAAGGGCCTTTGTGTGTCCTATTTAAAATGTGCTTCATTTGATAGAGGTGTGAGGCATGTTTCATTATTCTGGTCAGTGGGTAGAAATATTTTGGTAAGATTAATTATTTTATTATGTTTTATTTTTATCATCTTGTTCTCCATAAAAAAATTAAAAAATTGAAAAAATTGAAAAAGTAATAAAATGATGATGAACCTGAATTATTAATTATACAAACTATTCTGAAATATTTACCACAAAAACACAATTGGAATGAATATTAATTCATTAATTTTAATAAATTTTTACCACATCCTCCATGATAAAATTGAAGAAAATGAATAAAATGAAAAATGGAAAATAAAAATTAAAAAATGAGATAATTTGAATGAATTCATTAATTTTAATCATTTTCATGAGTTTTTTTCCATGTTATAAAAAGGGTGTGGTGTTTTATTTCACGTTTTCAAGGGTAATTTAGTGAGAAATTTATTGTGTTTTCACTTGAATATTCACGCATTATACTTAAGAGTTCAACATCCTCTTTCTAGCCTTAAAATTTTAAATGATTTTCCCAGCAACCCTAAGCCACAAAACCCCTTGTAAAATTACCCATTATTGAAATTATTTTCATGTCTCTGACTATGGATAAATGATAATTATCACAATATTATATTGATACATGCATTTTCAACATATGATAACTACTCTGGATTTAACTTCACTTTAGTGAAGAGTGACATCCAATTCACTGTGAGATGATTGGGTAATGGATGTTTTTTGAGGTTAAATGAATTTAAATGTGTTTTTTGAAAAACAAGGGGAGTTTTTCACATATATGAGACATGATTAAATTCTATTTTGGAAAATATTATGAATGTTTTCTTCATTTTAATTATTTTGTGGATTTTGATTTGGATATATGATGATTTCCTTATAGTGTAATGTTTAAGTGTGGGAGAGTGATGAAGCTAACATGTTCACACAATTTCCTCTATAAGTAAATGTTTTAAATCCAACCAAAGTTTTATTTTATGGTAAATTTTCACGTATATATTTTTCAGTAGTAATTTGAGCTTAATTTCTAAAATTGCCTAATTTCATATTTTAATATTTTTTAATATTCATTTATATTTTAGACAGAAATTTTTATACAATAATTGAAATTGAAAAATTAATGAATTTTAGACATTCAAGAATATTGTTCTTAATTTCATCCAATTGGATATGATGCTCAATCAATCATCTAGGGGCCCAAAAACAACTTAAACTCTAGGCATTGATATTTCGGCACAGATAAGGTGACTTTTGAAGATAGGCCAAAAAATAATAAAGTACAAACCAAAGTGAACACAAATTTTTTAAAAATATATATATAATATTCGGGGTAACAAATTATTATCTATTTTCACAGCTTATTTTTTCTTCATTCAAAGTCATACAAACATTGGAGTTTTGAGCAGGGGAATTCCAATAGTCACATAGACAGAATAATTTTCCAAATTAATTATACCATAGCTCCTTCATATGGAGGATAATATACATATAATTTTGTGGATATAATGACAATATATAGTGAATCAAATTTACAAAATACACGAATTCCCAATTAGTATTGGTAGGTATCCATTGCCTCAATTTACTCCAATAATAAACCATTTTATATAAAAGTGGGGATTTCTTCAAAAACTATCAATACAATTGGTTTTGTAAAAGTTCTGGTTAATTTTCACACCTTATCTTTTAAGGGTAACGAGTGTGAACACATTTTTACCTCAATCATTGTGATTAACGTTTATTGTTTTCCCTAATCCTATTGGAAAAAATTAGGTTTAACTTGTTAGATATTATATGTTATTATTATTTTAAATATGTAATCCAAAATCTATGTTCTAATCGAATAAGTGGAAAAAATTAATTTAGAATTAATCCCGTAGATGGGGTGAGGAAGCATGTTTTTAATGTGAAAATGTTCAACAATTTATTAAGTTTTTATAACTATATTTAAAATAAAAAATATTAAAATGTAATGAATAATATTAATATATGTATACTTGATCTATAGGGACTTTAAACCTAATTGAAAATATAGTTTCACCTACTATATTATTTATACAAAAAGGTAGTTTTTAATTAAAATTTAGTATTTTTCACTATAAATCAAAAAATGAAACTTCTCTAAAAAATAATAAAAAATAAACAAAAGATAACTGTTACATTCTTATTTAATAAATTAATTTTATTTTTTAAAATTAAATTTAGTAATTTTTCAAAATTTAGTTCTAATGAAAGTGTTCCATTAAAGGGCAGCAAGACTGCCTTTAAAAAATACCACTTCTTATGTATAAAATCATATTTTTTATTATCTTATGAATATAAAATCTATTGTATGAATGTAAAAAAATATTAAATATATAATATATAAATTTCATTATTTCATCCACTAATGTTAATTAATATAATTTATAAAGATAAAATAACTTTTCTATATAAAAATATATTTTTTGATAAAAACATTTCCTTTATAATCAATTGGTTTATATATTCACTTCTAAATATTTTTTCACTAATAAATTTAATCATATATTTCATAAGTTAGTTAATACAATTTAAAACCACTAATTTAAAATCTAGGATGTAATTTTCATCTTAATTAATAAATGTATTCAGCAAAACTCGTTCATTCATGTAGTGAAAACTAACTCCATATTTCGTACATTGAAAGATATATAATATATTTAAAATACTAAATATATTGAAATGTATCAGGTTTTTATTTTCCCTTATATTTTTAGTTTGTGGTGTCATATATGCTGTCAAATCTAATGTCCTTATTTTATAATTTCTGAGTGGTGCATTCTCCCCAATTTAATTAAATAGCATCCTCACAAATTAAACTTGGTATAGGGAGACTAGGGTTTGATACTTGAAAATTAATTTGTTGAAAAAAAAACATAATAATAGGTTTAATAAAACATCCTCAGAATAAGAGATAAATATAAGTACAAAATGTATCTAGAATATTCAAAAAACTATAATTCCAGAAAGGAGGTCATAAGATGGAAATGAAAACATGGACATGAAAGATAAAACTAACTCTCAAATATAGAGGGACAGAGAAAGAGAAAATGTTCAAGAGAATATTTATGAACATAAACCCATAAAATAGAGGTGTGAAAAAGGTCATTGATATCATCAAGAATGATTATAGTAGGAAAATATTTTTAATTTAGGACCCTTTTCCTAGAGGTGAGGAATTATTTCACTCTATGATAATATAAGAAGCTATACTTACTTGGTACATTTATATTATATAAACTCACCCATATCCTTTGGTTGTGACTTTAACTGTTTCTACATCATCTCCTAGAAAATTTTTCATCATATGGAGAAGTTTTACATCATCAGAAGTAATTTTTTATTCATATATAAAAAGGAAACTGAAAACAACAAAATCAAAAACAACCCCACCCTCAACCCCATCCCTAACCATGTAAGGGATATATGTAAACTAGAAATGGTGGAGCCCAATAGATTCCCCTTTAATGAGGTAAATCTCTTCAGACTTCATGATTGACACAATATGCTAACATACATCTATCAGAGAATTGAAATTCAATGGGGCCTAATGGTCAGAAACGGTGTTCCCCTCTATTAATGTTTGAAGGATACATGACCTACTACTAAGGATGATTTTACAATTTTTGATAACATATCTAACTGACAAGGGAGAGTCCCCATACCCATTCATGGATTTGTTCACAATCAAGGAGTTCGTTTCAACTTCTTCGATCTCCAAAACCTTTCGATCACATAATATGAGCCTCGTGGTCATCACCAAATCCTCTTCTTATTAAGAGGAGCCTTGACCCAGCCTGACTGATAATGACAAATGGACCTAACCATTTCAATCAAGCACAACCCCACCTCCTACATTTCCCCCAAGACACACGATCCATCCCTATTTAGTTTCAAACCATAAAAAGGTTGAATCCAACATAAAAAATTACCTGCAATACTATTGGTCTAGATAACATCACAATATTTCACATTAAGATGGAGTAGAGAGGGATCCTCCTTTTAGGTCCTCAAATCCATGGTCAAATTGATGAGTAGAATCTTATCCCACAACATAATAGTACTAGCCGAAACTGTTTTTCCTTCAATCCATACCTTATTCTGTGCCTAACAGATGCACCAGCACCCCAAATATAGCACCACAGGATGACCCAACACTTTGGGCATCCTTCCCCTGAACCTTGGAACCATATCTCAAGAAAAGGAAATTTCACCCAAATAGTGTTAGGGGCCGTAGTGAACTCTACAAGTATCTTCCACAATTATCACGCCCAATAACTATCAAAGAACAAATGGTTTGTGCTCTCAAAACTGTAGGCCTTACAGCACTTACACCATGAGACATAATGAATACCAAAATGCTGGATACTGTAGTCGGTCGGGACAGCCATGTTTCATATCTTCTAGGTAATAAAATTTAACATGGTAGGAATTCTTCTCACCCAAATACCCCAGTCCCTCACATTATATTATCCTTGTCCATCAGATATGCCTCAGAATCCCATTGTCGTTAAAAACCTCAGGGAGGATGGAGTGAAAACACATTTTTTCGGCTACGAACTCAAGTCAATGATATTAAAGAGATCATGCTACTCCATGTTAAGAAAAAATTTGACGAAATAGGAGAAAATGTTGGCTCACCAAAAGAAAAAAATTTGATAGAGAATATCAGGAAGCCCAGAGACTCCACGCTCTAGTTATGGTGCCAGAATGATAGGTCACCTCTCCCGATGATCCTACGAGAGTGGGGCTGAAGGATCGTGATGAGATGATCGATCATCGACCAATGAGATGAGGTGTGGCCCTCCGAATTAACTCAGAGTCCCAAGGCATAACTGTGGATGATATTCCCCAAGAAAGTCTATTTTTCAAGAAATATCCTTGAAATATTTGAATGTATATAGTAGATGTTATTCTCCAGATGGCGCACATTAATTCCACACTCACCCACCGTCTTCTCCATACAACTCCAAGAGACTCAATACCTCTTACCTTCAAATCCCATATGAAACCAGAAAGGATCCAATCAATGTTCATGATGAAACCCTTTCAAACCTTGATTGAATAATGACCATGAACTGTAGAGGCCACATGCACACTGTTAAACGGAGATATCCTCCCACCAAAGGATAGGAGCCTATTTTTCCAGTTCAACACTCTATCGGGGATCCTGGACAAGAACGGGTCCATGTTCCAAATATGTAGCCTTCCAGACGAAATGGGGGCCCCTAGATAGTCTATAGGAAAATTACCCTGCTACAGGCCTAGGTCCCTTCTAATAGAATAAACCCACTCAGGGTTTGACTAGGTAGATATATAGAAAAAACTCATGTAATATTTGATGATCTGACCACTCTAGAGACAATATTCCTGCAACACTTTGTTCCAGCCACAAATGGATTTATTCATTGCATTCAAAAATAATATGGTATCCTCTAAAAATATTAGGTGAGAAATAATTGGTGCCTTCAACCGATATAAGTACGGTAGGAGTCCTCCTTGATTAATGCTTCCGTGGAGCCGACAACTCAAGACGTTCTAAACATGGATAAAGAGGCTCAGCAAGATGGGGTCCCCTTGCCTGAGACACTAAGTGGACTTGATGAAGCCATATGATTTCTCCAAAAAATTCACGGAAAACCTTAAAAATATGAAACAAAAAAAAGTGATATCAGTGTTTTAATAATTGAGGCCCATACCTGCCAACACTTTGTTGATAAAGCTCTATTCAACCCAATTATAGGCCTTTTTCATATCCAGTTTGATAATCATGCTAAACCCATGAGTCTTGAATTTGATATCGCTAATCACCTCTTGAGCTAAGGAAATGGCATCCTATATTGACCGTCCTTTGATAAAGTCATGTTGTTCCAAGGACACCCACCGGGGAATATAAATATCCAGCATGGAGTTCATTTGAGTAGTTCCCTATATCATTATAGTTGAAACACTTAACATATTTTTTTCTTTTTACCATTTGAATTATTTTTTCCAATGACCCTTTTATTTGCACTTATAACAAACTCACAAACCCTCCGAGCATTTCCCAGGTTGATTCATTCTATAGTTATCAAATGCGGATAAATCCTTCATTCCATTATTCACTTTATCTTTTATTTGATCTACCATAGTCTTCTTCACTTTCTTCACTTTTAATCTATAATACTTGTATAACTATTTCTCTATCTAGATAACATATAAAAATATTTCATCATATTAAGAAATTTTTTTAGACACCATCACCCTTCAGAGACATAGATTAAAACCTTCAAAGAAGTGGTCAATCTTTCACTCCTTATTTCATATATAATCCTTTTCAAAACTCTCTGACCTTGAAAAGGTATCCTCTTACTCTGCAACACTCACTTCTTCAATTTTCATTTCCCTACGAAACATTCTCTTCATTTTATCTTATTGATCGTGAGGAATATATTTGTCAAAAAAATATATCATTAAAATATTTCTATTCCATGACATATATTTCAACTTCTCTCCTAGTATTCTGGATCAATTACCACCATTGATAAATATCTCCCTTGATACAATACACTAAAATCTTAACCTTTTCCTTTTCACTAGATCTATGTGCCATAAATATCTTCTCCAAAGAGTAAATCCATTTCTAAATGGCCATTAGATTAGTGTCCCCACTAAATTATGGGGACCTCTTTTTTTTACAGTTATACAACATCAAATAATAACATTGTGCAATAGGTATCTCTATCTATGAAAGAATATTTTTCATAACATGATTAATTTTCCCTTATATAGAAATAATTTTCTCCTTTCCAATAACATCTGTATTAGTTTCCTCATTAGGGAAATTTATACATTTCCCATGAGTATTGATACAATTCTTCCATTCATGCATCATTTCTAAACAATGGTATATATTCTATTAGCTCAAAAAAATTAATTTTAAATCATAATTTATTGTTTCAATTATAGGCCTCAACATAAATTAAAACAATTTCCATTATTAATATTAGAATAAAAATATTTGCTTTAATTTGAAATATCATTACTTTCAAATACATTATAATGATTTGTAAAGAAAATTCGAATTATCCCAAGAATATCCCTAGGTAGTGTCAAACTAGTTGCACAGTAATGCCCATTGTCATGTACCTGTTTATGCTCAAGTCAAGCTCAACACACCCTTTTCAGAGTTATTGTTATATACATCTGTACAATAACCATTCTCACTTGTAGTATCCAAATAAGGATATTTTTCTAAAAATACCCACATAATCTCCACCTTACCAAAACATTAGGATATTCTTCAATACTTATCCTCAATGTTTATATTAGGGTTATGTTTCTTAATATATGTGTTCCTACATCTAGTTTCCAAGGATTCTACTAAAATTCCTTTAATACTGACTACAAATACCCCATCCTCAATAACCCAGATTCAATGACTTACATAATTACATTAGAATATATATAATATCCAAATGCCAAAGGATCGAATAGTTTTGCAGTTTTGGAAAAATAGTTCACATACATGGTACCCAAATCATAGTGGGAAAATAAAATAAAATATTATATATAAGAAAACATAATTAAATAAACCCTTTAGAAATAATTCAAGTGTCACTTCTTCATAACCTGGTGAAAGGAAATAAAATCAGGTGAATCTAAAATTTTCATTAACTATTAAGTATAACAGAATCTATGACGAATCAATAATTATAATCAACAACGCATGTTAAATAATTGAACGAGCATATCATTTAAATGATAAAATGAAAATGAAATGCATCCATATATTATTTGTTATAGTGAAAATATCATGTATAATAATAATTGAATTTAAATGTAGGCAAGGATTAAATATGGGACTTTGTGCATGAGGCACCTGAAAACCTATATCGTCAATACCATTCATAAGATGACTTAAAACTACAAGTTGAAACATGTTTAATATACATGAATAATTTGTCTCATGAGACCTATTGATGCATTAAGTGGCTATATAATGTTTAGGACCCACCCATCACTTCAGTTCCTAATTATTCTTCACATATCAAATAATTAATTTAATTAATGAAAAATATTATTTATCAAATATATTTATTGATTAAAGGATATGTATTAATCAATATTTCCCTAGAAAATAAAATTAGTTTCAAAGAAAACATCATATATAAAAATGGTATATGTTTTAGTAAAGAATCATATCAATCACCCAGGGATATGGATATTTAATGGAATCATAATTTACAATGAAAAATGATTACTATAAAGTGATTGTTTCAAGGGAAATTTAATAATCAAAAAACAAACTTAGATTTCACAATAACTTTTATCACTTTTCAAATAAAATCCTATTGGATGAAATAATTAAAAGTGTATCTCAAAATACCAGGAATAATAAATTTTGCATGATATTAATTATCAAAGGAGTAGTATATACACCACATAAAATTAAATTGGTGAATATTAAAAAATAAGTCTCAATGGAATGTAAATTGAGAAGAAATCCCTTACTACATGAGTAACTTTGGAATTGTGAGACCTATTAAAGAATAACATCAATTGAAACATTTAATATAATTAGGGGAATTAAATTATTGAGATAACATTTCATAGATAATTATATGAAATACTCAAAAACTGTGTGGTGAATATAGAATATGTCTCACAAAATTGAAAGTGAGACTGGAAATCCCCTTACATTACACACCCTTTCAATTGAATACCTGATAACCACAAATATAGTTGTGTAAGGCTTATTATTAAAATATAATAGAACCATATTAATTTTATCCTTTTTTATTATATTCTTACCCTTTCATTAAAAATCATTCATTATTTTCATCCTTTTATGTGTTAATCGCCATTTTTTTCATGTTTTTTGACCTGCTATTTTTTCCTCTTAATTAGATCATGATTTAATCATAAAAATAATCTAAAATAAGATTATAATATCATATATATTCATTTTATATGGATTTATAGTAATACATAAAATTTATGGATAGGAAGTTGAATATATCATTCATTGATACGGTAGGTCGTACATACGCATTAATGCTACTTCCGTTATCTAATCATAACGAAAGATATAAAATAAAATTATGTATATGTATATTATAATTAAAAAAATATTCATGTTATAAATATCTTTTATATAATATATAAACTATAAATTCATAATTATTACCAACTTTTAATGGTGATAATGGAAAAATCAACGACATCGGTTCACAGGGCGGTAATCATCCGTACACATGAACAATGATTGTGATTCCCATTTTATGGATGTGTTTAATGTTTTAGGTCTTAATATTAGTTTAAAAATATCTTATTATATTGGATATACTGCGGTTACTATATAACAATGATATAATAATAATTGAAGGTGTGGAAAAAGAAATAAAACAAAGATGCATGTTGATGAACATTACCTTCTTTTCGGTTAACTCTATTGGTTTGCACCAAAGTTCTTACTTGGTTGTATTTATACTCAAATTAAGTCTACAATGATGTGTTCTAGGAATTATTGAATTTATTTTTGTAGTTTTGGTTGAGAAAAATGGCTTGGGAGGTGTGAATAATTGGGGTGGAAAGGGTTCACTTTTATAGTTGAGTTGGAGTGATATTCTTGTTAATACCAAAATGTTAACCCTATTAGAAGGTATCACTTACCACATGGGACTCCAGTAAAATACTATTTTTTGTAAAATTTGAAATATTATAGAAATATTACTATAAAATTGGTTTTTTAAAAGTGTCGGATCATTTACACACCTTATTTTTTATGATGGACAACTAGGTAAACTCATTTTTACCATAATTGTTGTGATTAACATTAATTGTTTTCACTAATGATTTTGATCAAAAAGAAAATTAAACTTGTTATACATTATAAATTAGTATTATTATTCAAAATATGGAATCCTTTTTTTAAAATTTGATTGACATAAATGTAATAAATTAAATCAAAATTAATCCCGCATATGGGATGAGAAGCAGGTTTTTTAAGTGTAAATGTTAAAAAAATTACTATAATTTTATATATAAATTAAATGAAACATTATTCCAATTACTTAAATTTTATTAATTTATTTATTATTTATCTATTTTTACATTAAAGATATTTCAAAATATATTTTATCATTATTAATTATTTAGAAAAAAATTCAGTTATCAATTAAAATTCTGTATTTTTTACTATTCATAAAAAATGAATCTTTTGAGAAAAATACCAAAGTTTCACCAAAATATAATTTTTGAATTACTATTTCAAAGATGAATTTTATTTTTTTTCTAAAATTAATAAAATTTTGATAATTTATTTTTATATCAAGTGTGCCATTAAATGGAAGGAAAACTAACTTTTGAAAAATACATCTTTTTCTGCAAAAAATAAGATTTTTTATTATGTTATACCTGAAAAATATATTGGATTAATATAAAAAATTATTTGATATATAATATATAAATTTCATTTGACCATAAAATAAAATTAATTAATTTTATTTGTTATCAAAAACTTCCTTGGGTGCATAAAAATAGATTTTTGTAAAAAAAATATTTTATATTCATTTGGTTATTATATCCACCTTTAATTAATTTGTTACCAATGAGTTTGAAAATATATTTCATAACTTATTTAATCTAATTTATAATATCCAATTTATTATCTAAGGGGTAATTATTATTTTAAATAATAATAAGATTCTTTAAAACTCGGGCTTGGGTCTCACGTAAACAAACTCAGTATTGTGTGCATTGAAATATACGGAATAGATTGAATTTAATTAAAAATGTAAATATATCATAATGTCTCTGAATATTATATTCCCTTCTATTCTTGGTGTTCATTTTTATTCAATATATCAAATAAAATGATGTTATTTTTGAATTTCTAGGTGTTACAGAAAGGTTGTAGCACCCCATGCTTGCTCAGTAGTAGATGGTACTAGAAGAGAAGGTCGACGATGCGTTCAGGATTTTCACACTCCACTAGTTCTAGTGCGAAAGGCTGGTATGGTTCTGAAGTGATCTAGATCGCATGGAATATGAGGATTGTTTATATATGGTGATCAACGTTTTTATACTTATCTGAACACCGACTGATCATGTGGTTTCACTAGAAACCAGTCATTTCTATGGAAAAGTTGGGAGCTTGTGGAGTCTACTCATACTGATGTATAATGTGTTGATACTCTCATAGACTAAATTCTAGAATTTTTTCTATGAGGATTAATACCCCCATTCTTTTGCTCAGTTCATTTTAAAAAGTTTCTTGAGGTTTAGAAGGGAGGGATGGCAGTTGTTGAGTATGATAAGAGGTTCACTATCATTATATGATACTCCATCAATAGGATTGGGGATGGGTAATTCTTGGTGTGGATGTTTGAGCAGGGTCTCCACAATGAAATTTGTCCCAGTGTGGAACCACTATGCATTACAACTTATTCTAGAGTTTTGTACTAGGTGTTGGTGGTGGGGAACTTCCTATCCAAGGGATTCCATGCAGCTAGAGATGGTAGTAACCATCGCGGGGCTGAGTCATCTGTAGCAGCTAGCTGGCACCAGTCAGCAGAGTCTCAACATAGGATACCTCAAAATAAAAAGAATCATACATGTGGTCATGCATCAAAGGGTTTTCACAGAGGACTAGGGTATCCTGGGAGGGGTGGTATTATGCATGTGATGGGTGAGGTCACATGGAACGTGATTTCCTAACACATCATGCTGAGGATGGAAGGTAGATAGAGGATTGACTGCCTTAGTAGAGGCTACTCTGACATCATGGATCTCACAAGTGGGGGAAGGGTGCCCCCGGGGTGGTGGAACTCGGAGAGGAGTATGTGGGGCTCTAGGAGGAGTTGTTATATGTGGTGGATGACATTATGATCTCCTTCCACCACCACCATAAAGAGGACCACATCATAACCCAAGAGCTAGCTGTCTGGGCCATGTAAAACTACAAGATATATAGGCATATGACCCAACAACACATGACATGATCATATATATGATCTTTGTTTATTCTACTCATGCTTATAAACTAGTAGACATAATTGAATGTCCTTCCATCATCTATTTACTCATATTTTTGGATATGGAGCTCCTAGTTGAGATGTTATCCTGTCAGATTTTCCATGAGGTTCCTAAAAGGAATAATTATTTTATTACTTATTTTTCAACAGGATAAGATATCTCTTGGTGGAAAGAGTTTCTTGTGGGACCATTTAGTCATCACAATAATACATTATAAATTTTTATTTGATATGGACTGATGGTCCATAGTATGTCCCCATGTTGACTATCACTACAAATGAGTTAGATTCCTTCGCACTGAGGGGAATAGATTCACATTTGTGGGCCAACGAGATCTCATGGTCGAGCGAGTGAGTTTTACAAGTAGGTGGTTTCAACCTATCACCCAAAAGTTATTGAGTGCATCTCTTATCATAATAGGATCTTCAAGAATATATATTCCTTTAATCTTGGATGATTTTAGGGAAGTCTTCCATTAGCAAATTATATTATTTTAACTGAGGAAAGAGATCCTCTTTTCATGGACTCTCATCCCAGGACCAATCTAATATGTTCTATAGAATATTGGATGGCCCCTACTGAGCTTTTTGAGGTTGGATTTTAACTAGAGGTCCTTTGAGAGAATTTTTTTATCATACCTAGTGTGTCCCCCAAGGAAGATCCAGCATTTTCCCAAAAAAAAGTGGATACGAGCTTACTGGTTTGTGTATATTACCATCACCTGGAGAAGGCCCCAATAAAGAACAAGTACCCATTTCTAGGGATTGATAGCCTCTTTGATCAGTTTTTATGTGTGAGATGGTTCTCTAAGAATGATCTCAGGCCTAGCTACCACTAGTTGAGAGTTCATGAGACTAATATTCCAAATATGGAATTATAATGTCTCTATAAACACTGTGATTTCATACTAATTCTTTTAAGTGTAATGAATTCCCCCATTTTGTTTATGGATTTGATGAAATGTATCATCTAGCTACACTTGGACCGACTTGTTGTTCTATATGTTGATGACATTCTCATATACTCTGTGTTAGTAGAGAAGAATATATATTACGTGACGATGGTCTTGGAATTTCTTCAAGAGTAGAGGCTTTATGGTAATCTCTATAATCTCTAGTTATAGATCCATGAGGTTTATTTTTTTGTGGCATGATAATTTTGAGCATGGGTTAGTTTTGGACGAGGTTAATATTTATGTAGTGATTTATTGGGATCCACCCAAGAGTATGTCAGAGGTGGAGAGTTTTTTAGCTTTGAAGGGTACTATAGTAGATTTCTAGAAGAATTTTCAAGTATTTTCCCTTTTACCTCCCTCAAACAGAATGAGAATCCATTTATCTAGATTGGTTATTACTAGAGAGCCTTTGAGGAGTGGAGGATGATTCTAAAAAGTGATCCTATTTTAAAAATACTGGAGGAGGGAATGTAATGCCTAGTATATTTGTGATGCCTCTAAATCTATGATCAGCTATATTTTGATGCAAAGAAATATAGTGATCACATATGCATCTAGGCAGGTGAGGCCCCATGAGAAGAACTATGCAACTCGGATCTCTAGTTGGAATTGGCAGTCTTCACTTTGATGATGTAGATGAACAATTTTCTAGGATACCACTTTTTGGGTTACTTGGACCATTAGAGTCTCAGGTATGAATTAACATAGAGAAACCTAAACTTGAGAAAAAGATGTTGGTTGGAGTTCTTGTAGGACTATGACTTAGAGATAGTATATAATATGGGGAATGGAAACATGGAGGTAGATTCCATTAGTTGGAAGTCCCAAGATCATTTGTTATAATAGGAATTTAAGATGTTTAATTCTTTTCAGCTGACCCTAGTTGAGGAGGAGGGTGAATGTTTTATTTAGTCAATGTTTTTCACTTCTTCGCATCATCACTATGTGAGAGAGTCCCAGTAAGGATACATTGACGGTGTGGTCTTATGTGATCATATATCCTTAAGAGATTGACAATATATATTTTCTGGAGGAGGGAATCACATAATATTTTTCCATGGAGTGAAAGTGGTCCAAGTCAGGTTGAGGGAGGATATGGTGAAAGAGTTTCATGCATCTTTTTTTCAATACATCCCAATGTGGGAAAGATTTATAGACATTCAGTAGCAGTTTTCATGGGTTGGAATGAGGTAAAGTGTGGTTGAGTTTGTATTTTGTTTCCACACATGTTAGAAGGTCAAGGCTAAGCACCAGGTTCTGGTAGGTTTGATGAAACCTCTTGAGATCCTATAGTGTAAATGGGAAAACATATCTATATACTTTGTCACATGGATCTTGAAGATAGCAGGAGACCATGAATTCATCTTGGTGATAGTTGATCGACCTAGGAAGTCAATGCACCAACATTCTATCATGGATCAAAGTTTGGTGGAGATTTTGGAGTAGTTGTACATATGGGAGATCATTCAACATCATGGGGTACCCTTGATGATTTTCTCCAACTCGGATTCCATGTTTTTTCCATAGTTATTGAGAGGCCTTCCGGAGGCATTTGCGACACAGATGAGGATGAGTACATCCTTCCATCCATAGACATATATGAATATCCGGTTCACTATCCATGTGCTAGATTATTTCCTAAGAGATTTTATATTATAAATTTTCTAGTTTTAGGAGTATAACATTCTATTGGTATAGTTTTTATTTAAAAATAGCAATCACACTAATATTATCATGGAGCCATTTGAGGCCCTGTACGAAATACCCTATAGGTAAACCTTATTGTTGACTTAGATCAGTAAGGCATCACTTTTTGGGAAAAAGATAGAGAATTTGATGATATAAAAGTTCTAGATTATCCTCAAGAAAATGTGGACATCTCAGTGTAGGCATAAATATTATGCAATTCAATGGCATGGGTCCTTGAGGTTTGAGTAGGGAGGCCATGTTTTATTGAAAGTCTCCCCACGATGAGGATTTTAGAGATTCATTGAGAGATAAAATCCATAAGTAATGATTTTTGAGTCATTAAAGAACTTGTAGATGGTTAGTGAGGTTTCTTATTTTTTTACCATGCCCCCACAGTTGGAGCGGGTGAACGACCTCTTCCATGTGTCACAACTGAGGAGATATGTTTATAACCCCAAGCATATAATTGACAGGGGAGATTAGAACATTGAGGATCTAACAACATTCATAGAACACCTAGTGGTGATTGAGTATGGGCAGTAGAGGGCCCTGTGTGGATGGATCAACCCATAGGTTTGAGTTTTGTGGTAGCACGAGATCATGCAGGTGAGATCCAGAGAGTGAGATATCCAGACGCAAGCTTAGTATCTCGACCTTTTAAATAGTTTTTTCTCTTGGAGGAAGAAAATATTAAAGGAGGTATCAATGTAGAAACCCAATTTTTTCCTTGTAAGACTTTGGAATACATATAGACATATTTTCAAAGACAAGCTCTGAGACAGAACATGATTCCAAAGAATGGCATGTACAAAATTAATTTTATAAAAATATTAAAAATATTTTATATCAAGCATGAAAAATATTTCATAAATAATGAAATAATTCCCAAACAGATTATCAAAATGGGAATTTGATATTACAATTTAATGAAAAGAATTAGGTTTACCCTAGGAATGACCTAATGTTTTTGGTGGAGGGATTTTGGATAGAGTAATTGTTGGTGGGTGATTTTAAATTAAATTAATTATTTAATTTAATTATTTAATTTAAATAAAATTATCTTAAAACCTATAAAAATATTATACTATAGAAAATTACCATGCCTAGTCAGATAACCCTAGGATTTTTGAGATGATAGTTATATCACCCCTTGTTGGAGAATCAAGATCAGGTGATCGATTATCAACCTGATCTAGGTGAACCAAGATGTTGTGAGTAGTACGGGTCTTCCTCCCCCATTATATAGCATGTCCGTCAATAAACATTCCTAATTCATGTAGGACTAATCATATGTAGATTTATACTCATATGATTAAATTTTTTATCATGATCATTCTTATATCCTTGATCTTTGTCAAATATGAGCCTTTTCATGCGCCCACATATTGGATTTAATTTATTTATATGATTAATCGCTACTAAAAATACTGGAATTAGAGATGCCAAAAGCGATTGCTAATGGTTATTAGAGACCGTGCTCTGACTGCCTATAGTGGTTGCAGTTGGCCTAACGTGAAAGGCCAATAGAAACTGCCATAAGCGGTCATTATAGGTCCCATCCAAAAATATCAACAGTGACCAATTGGAATTCATTAATGATACAAATAAATAGACTAGGGAGCACCCTCTTTTAGAAGTTACTAATGATAAAAACATTAAATCATTTTCGACTACATTTGGGGGTTTCTAAACTGGGAAAATAATTTAAACAAATACATATTCACTGCCCAAAACCAAGAAAACCCAAAAGACCAATCCAAAGAGTAGAAACAACACATCCCCAAAAACATGAAATGAAAAACATACATCCTCACAAATTATCTAAGGGTCCAAATAGTTCCAAATCCTCCAACAATCCAAATAGATCTAAATCCATTCTAATATTCTATATTAATAAACATACAATAAGATTCAAAAGAAACAAATAAACAAAGAAAATACAACGTGATCATATATAATTGGTTAGAAGAGATATATATATATATATATATAGAATAATCAAATATGTTTATATATTGTTACCAACAGAAATCGCCATTAGATACAAAAATGAGTAAAATCTAATCTGAAATCTCTTCTTACTATAGTTATTAGTTAAACAATGACTATTATAATTATTAAATCATGTATAATAGAAAAATAAAACAAATCCACCTCTTGAATCAAAACTGTTATTTGAGGCCACGACGGATACCCCTATCAGAAGTGGTAGGGGCCTACAACAAATAAAAATTATAAAGATATTAATAATTAATGTAATAAAAATATAAATAAGTAAACTTAGTATAAACCTATTTCATAGTATCCCCAACAATATCTCCCTGATGCACATATTCGTGTAGTACTCTAACCTCATCCATCAGCTATGCATTTACCTCCGTAGAAGCACGCATTCATGCCTCTAAATCTATCATCTGTTGTTTCATCCCAAAAACAACAGGAGCCACAACCTCATCACGTGAAACTATAATACGGGGAATCCTCGTTCTTTAATTCAAACTATATCCATGTCCATCACGGCCAATAATGCGATGAAATGTCTTATCCTTTTTCATGGCAAGCAGTTTTTGGTCCTCAGGATGTTGCGCCAACTCAACTTCAAATTGGGCCTATATAATATTTAAATATAATTATATTTTTATATACAAAAGCATTTAAGTATTGGTCATTAGTACAATAACTTACTATAAGATCAGCAACCTCTAGATTATTTCGATCACAAGTCCTCATTCACATAGACATTTTATCAGTCGATGCACCTTTATCCCGTAACTCTATACCAATAAGATATAAATATAGAACCAAAAACCATATTAAATAAAAAACTAAAAAAATTAATAATAAATACATTATGTCAAATTATGGACACATGATGAGTCCCAAGCCTGTGAGGTGGTCCACACATCGCACGATTCCATAAATGAATTGTTGACACATCCAAAATTCAATTAATTAAAATTAAAAATATGTAAAATGCTACACATTATTTGTAATATATAAATAAAAATGCATAAAATAATCGAAGAAGCCTCAGTAGAAGAATATGAAACTAGCTCACACTTTTGAGATGGGAGAACAACTCTTAGGACTCATTCTAGAATATATAGGGCACCCACAATTGGTACCCAGTGATCTCTCTTTAATCTTCCTTTATAATAATTCAACCTTTTTCAAGATTTTTCAATAAACACTAGCCAAATATCCTAGGGGAACACTTTTATATTATTCTATTTAATAAAAAAATTACACATGTTACTATTTTTTAAACATAAGTAAGAAACTAAAATAGTCCTCTTACCAAATCTTCCCTCCAAAGATGATCTAATGTCTCTGGGGGAAATGAATCCCAGTCACATGTGGTCAATGAAAATCAGTTTGGGTAATGTATGACATGACCCACATGACAAATAAATATAGGGTCAGTCACTACCACAGGATGGTACCTCTCATCAAATGATACGTCTAATGTCGTGTCGTAATTCCAAGATGAAATTCCACGAATAGGGCCACTCCTATGAGGGGAAGAAGTAGTCGAGTCTGGTCATGTTGAAATGAATTTCGTACATAATTAAAAATATGTGAATATATATCTCTGTGTGTCTGTTTGTGTGTTTAATGATTAATTAGAAAAATAAACACAATTACATTCATACATACCTCGACCCAGAGACATAGATGGCTCTGCTGAATGATGTGGATCTGGTACTTGCTTCCCTAACTTTCATGTAGTCATAGAAATCATTATTAATAAAATTTTTGGTTGAAAAGTTTCCAAATAGATTAATTTCATTTATAAATTGAAAGATGACATCAAATTAAAACAATTTAAAAAAATAAACAATTTAAAAAAAGTCAAACAATTTAAAAAAAAATCAATTAAACTGAGGAGCGGGAAATCAATCATACCATTATTTAAACATGAAATTTTACTATTTATCCTTCAATGGTATCTCTTAACTAATAAATATCTTCTTCAAATTGAACTATGATATGTTGATCAAGCTATTTTCATTGCAATTTCCTAATTCGGATTCGATGGTAGGGTAATGAAGAAAACTTGTTCCACTTGTGATTTCAAAATGAAATGTTTATTACTAACTCATTCCTTTTAGTATAACATATTGTTAAAATTCACCAATTTAAATAAATATTGATCGAATTTAGTTCCACATACTAGATCAACCTAATTACACATTAAAAAAATGTATTTCAACCTGTGTACGTATACAACTTCAATGATGTATGTCAATTTACCATAGTAATAACCAAAATCGATGTTTGGACAATCGATGCCACTATTTTTTGTCTCTCATTTTTCATCAATAAATTTAATATGAAATCAAAATCCATTAGAATCTATAGCTTTATAATTATGATCCATTATAGATATACCCTTTACAAGTTAGTTAAATTCTTCAGTTAGTGTGTGGTCACCTACTCTTGTAGGTTATGAACCTATATAATTCACAAAATTCAATAATAATTTATACATAAATAAATAAGTATTATTCTTAACTCATATTGAAAATAAATTTATAAATAAAAAAATCCTTGAACCAATCATGAAATGACACATAGTGAGATTGTTGAATTTGAAAGTCACTCGCCGAAGACATCTCTTATTTTAGATCATTAATGTTTGTCCAAAAAATGATAATGTGATGTCTAAATGATAAACAATATATATGAAAATAGAACAAGTAAAAGTTATACAATAAAACTAATTAGAGACTTACTACATTAATGGTACAACTGATGGAGTATTGGACAAGATATATCTGTAATCTTGTACCCACTCAATATTTTCCATATCAAATACAGTTCCTTATCTAACCAAACCATCATAAATTGAAGAGGGATAATCTATTTTTTTATCAAAATACATAAGATATTCTGTACTAAAATTAGTACACTCTTCCATGAAATAAACCATAGCTATTGATACCATCGGACGTGGTCTGTTGCGTGCAAAGCATTTCAATGTATCTAGATACTTCTCAATAGGTTTCTTCTACCTAAATTGGACTGGACTAGAAACCATTAGTTCAAAGGTTAGGTGAACTGTTAAGTGAGCCATAAATTCAAAAAATTATGGAGGGAATAGATTCTCAAAGATACAAATCATAAATACAATTTTGTCCTGAAAAATTTTTAAATCACCCATTCTTTTATTTTTTAAACAAATCTGTCAAAAACAATTACTCAACTCAATCAATAGTTGAATAACATTGGACGATAAACAAAAAAAATTAATTAGAATCAACTCCTGAAGTGGCATGTGATTATCATGAATTTTTAACCCTTGAAATTTCCTACTCAGCATGTTCACACACTTTGAAATAGTAGTTGAGTAACCATCAGGCACCTTGAGAAACATCAAAATGGAAATAAATGAATCTTTCTCTTTTTTAGTCATCATATACTCCGGATCAGGAATATATTCCTTGTTTCCCTCAGACAACTATAAATGAAACTATTTCCTTAACACCATTTCTTCAAAATCATGTCGTGCATTAAGACGGTCCTTTGATTTTCTACTGAAATTTAAAATGGTCCACAATATAATATCACAAAAAAAATTCTCATTGTTCATGACATCCAGATTATGCCTCAGTATATTAGTTTTCTAATAAAGAAGAATGAAAAAATTGATTTTTTTCAATTGTGATGGTGATGTCTACCCACACCTCAAATATTTTTTAATGGATGAGCCTCCAAATACTAAAATTCATATGTCATGTGGATGTTTTCTTGCTCAACTTGTGATAATATTTCTAGTCATTTCTCGATCTTTGGTTCTAGGTTGAACTCTCTAGAATCATAAAATGCCACTCTATCCTTTCTGAACCTGTGCTAAGGGGGAGAAAACATATGTGACCCATGTATGCCCATTTTTTGGAATCTTTAAGCCAGATAGAATCTTTACTTTTATTACAACAAGGTAAGGAAAATTCCCCTTTCACAATCTAGCCTCATAAATTTTCATAAGATGTGAAGTCATTGATTTTCCATAATAAAGAAGCATGTAGTTCGAATATTTAATTCTTTTCATAGTCGTAATTCATCACTCCATCACCCAAAAATTCATTCAAATCATCAATAAATGGTGGAAGGAAAACATCAGTCTTATCCCGCTGACTTCTAGGTCGATCAATAAGAGTGGAAAGTAATATAAATTTCTGTTTCATACAATTTCACGGAGGAAGATTATACGAAACCAAAACCATGGGCCATGTTCTATGAGTTTCACCAACCATAGACTTGAATGAATTGAAACTGTATACTACCAATCCCAATCGGGCATTACGACCATCTTCAGTAAATTTGGGGTGTCTCTGATCCAAATCATTCCAGGCACGAGATTCTACTAGGGGGGCTAGCATATCACTTTTCTTATTTACTTACTCATGTAATTTCATTAAATTAAAACATTTATATGACATAAAAAACATTTCAATCCTCAACTTCTTGGTAAAGTAATGCATTTTCATTACAGAAATAAGTTTTCCATGTTTTTCAGTCTGACTTTGATGAGTCTGATTTCCCCTGTTATCCTTCGACCTGGAAGCACCACAGACCGTACAATTATCTAATTTGATAGTTTCCTTTCTAAATAGAATACATTTGTTTTCATATTCATCTATGGTCTTATATGTAAAAAAAATTTCTTGTTCATCTTACGACCATGGTAATACGACTCAGGAATCTTAATATCCCTAGGACGTACCTTTTTCAATACACCAACAGCATGTCAAAAATTGTGGTTGACCACTAATACAAAGTCGTCAAATGAAAAAAATCTAGGATAAGAGACAATTTACTCTAAGAGGTACACCCAGAATATAATTCAGTTTTTTTATAATCATGCAATCCGTGAAACCTCAATGAATCATGATCTGTACCAGATCACCGATTTATCTCACTGGCCTCAATTTTCTAGATTTCAATGCCTTCAAGAGCCAACCCACGCACCATCTCAGTAAGAATTTCTTGAATTGGATCATTCTCACTCGCATAAACATCCATCTAAACTATTTCTTCATTTTGATAGCTAATATATACTATCCCATGATGAGTCCAACTATTAAAATTTTTCCAAAATCCATTCAAGAAATGGTGTTCCCTCACTGGATATCTTGTGAATGGATATTTATTTTCACATTTTCTACATGGAAAACTAATATAGTCACTTTGAAATTCTCTAATGAAATCAATATTCATCATAATGCCCTCAAAATATTCTATAGACGTTCGATTTGGATGAAAAATACAAATCTTATACATATTAATATATGTATAACAAGTAGTAACATTTACATAAGACTTAATATTATAGACATTTTATGAATTTCATTTCACAAAATATATTTAAAAAATATACTTACTAATTTATTGTGTACTTTAATTCAAACTCATCCAAAACAATAATACAATTCATAAGTTTCACGATAATCACATTTTAAGGATATTTAATTATTTATTTCTATTGTTTTCTTAAATTATTCTTTGGATAATGATAGAAAGACACATTTTAATGAAATTTTCAAAAACTTATAAATAAAAACATTAATCTATACATGATTGTTAAAGGTAAAAAAGAACACAAACATTAGAAGAACACAAACAGAAATGAATAGCATCATGAAAATGGAGAAATTAAAGAGTGCATTAAGCAATTGTAAGGTCAGAGTGCTTCGAGTTTCATTATAAAGGAAAAGATAGTTTTATGGATCATAATGTGTCAACACATTTAAATAT
Organism: Viscum album; assembly: GCA_963277665.1. Lineage (NCBI taxonomy): Eukaryota > Viridiplantae > Streptophyta > Magnoliopsida > Santalales > Viscaceae > Viscum > Viscum album. The sequence goes on from OY728123.1 coordinate 1,608,030,461, forward strand.
AATTTAATAGATATGTTTTTATAGATAAACATTAATATATGTAAGTTTGTAAGTAATAAAAATGTAAACCATAAAAAAAATTATAAAAAATAACTCCATATATTAAGAGGACCGAAATAGTACCTTACATTTTTTAAGGCGATCTCAAAATATGAAAATATTGATATAATAGTTTTTGGGTGAAATGACAACTCTTGTGTGTATGGGGGACTACCGCCTCCTGAACCAATGTCATTCATTATCCAATATCCACTCTCACAGCTTGATATAATTAAATATGTAAAGTATATATATTATTTGTAACATATTTATACTTATTAAATTATGGTATCACATATACCTTCTTAATTTCTATTCAGTGGGGGATATTACAATGTTTCCTGTGTGTGCGGTGAACTGCGACCTCACGAAGTAATGTGATTCGTTTTTCACTAACACATTACATAGAAGGTCATAAGGATAAATTTAATAAATATATGAGATATGTATGACATAATTATGATGTTAATGACATATATATAATTATTAAAATATAATATTTCATTTTATTCCTTACCTTCCCACACACTAAAAATGATAATTTAATTCATGCATACGTGTGGACTATCACATCGACGAAGCGACAAGATTCATTTTTCACCACTAAAACATATGGATGAAAATTATAAATATATTTGGTGAGGTAATATTGTATTTGTGATAATATTATCATTAATAAAGACATAATAATATTTATCTTCTATCCATAATGGTCATTTAAAAATAGAAATTTTACTCTTGCATATGTACAACTACCGTCTCCACTATTGTAACATAGTTCATTTTTTGTAACAAATATTCAGGGTTTGTTTTAAAAATATAATTGATTTATAAATATGGCTAATATTTTATTATTATAAATCTCTATATTTTTAAATAATGACCAATTTGACCATATTCAACCTACCAAAGTGATTTTTTAAATAGAATTTGATTACCATCAAAACTTCTGAAGTAAACATAAATTATTAAGTAATTTAATATGAAATCAATAAAAGGAATAAAAAATGAGACATAATTTTAAGAACATAAATAATTAACGTAATTTTTTTATTTATAAAGATAATGAACATATTTGATGAATTGACAATGAGGTAAGGGACTTCATCTCAATTTCCACTCATTGAGGAATTTTTTGATGTTATACACCTATATTGTTTTATGAGGTGTACATACTTCCCATATGACATGTTATTTCAAGAATTAATCTATATCAGTCAATTTAAATCATGGTTTAACGTAATTGTTTCATTAGTAATACGATTCAAATGTTTCCAAAGTGGTAAGTCACTTTTCATTTAAAAAATCATTTCTTGTTGTTTTCCTTCCAACTCTTTTTTTCTTCCATGTCCATGTCATTAAAATTATTTTAAGAATGTAATTATATATAAATGAGAGTTTTATAATGGTAATTATTTTCATTCAATCAATGGAATTCAAAAAAGTAACCCTTCTACAGAATGTTTTACATTTGTTATAAGTAACAAAAGTAATGTTCTATTAAAGAGTATACAGTTATAATGAATTTTCCCACCACTATATCCATTATTCCAAGTTTAGATTCCTTTACAAGATTTCATATTTTATTAAATGAAAAAAAAACATTCCCTTTTTATAGAATTTTTTTTACTAAAATATGGGTTCTAAAATAAATTGGTATTTTGATATCTAAAAGAGTTTTCCATATAGAACTAAAATAGTTTTCAAAGATTTTAATGATGAAAATACAATATTTTATGATTTATTATTATGTTATATTTTATGGAAATTATTTAAAATGATTTATGGTGACATTATGAACCACGTAGGGTTGGTTAAATTATTATCCAAATTTATGTCGTACCATTATAAACCAAGGACCGGTTTTCCAATGGCAGCACTCTAATGCATTGGGTATTCAAAAGAATTCTGTTAGTTGGCCATATCAGTTATACAATTTGTAAGAGTGATATGAATATTAATGTTCAAAGATACCTACATTATTTATATGATCTTTCTATAGGTTTCAAATGATTACTTTGAGAAAAAATCATTTGTAATTTCATGTGAAATTACTTATATAAATTAATTAAAGAACATTGAGATAATCGTAAGAATTTAATGGGATTTCATGTTTTCAGTAGGATAATGGTTTTATTTGTTCTTTAAACCCATTATTATGATATTTGTTTCTTAATATATACTTCAAAATAATTTCACATGGATTAGAGATGGGTTAGGGAAAGGAAGAATCCAATTTGAATGTTGTAAATATTTTTAATGAAAAATAAATCATGTTTTATCTTAAAACTTTTATATTATTGAAAAAAATGATATTAATCAGAAGTGTACAATTTTTATTATATTTTTTTATGTATGATTAATAAATAATTTTTAAGAACTAAAAACATGAAAAAATCATAAAATTTCATGAAATTTATTTCTTTTTAAAAAATCAAGATTGTGTTATGATTAATGTAGGGTCCTGATAGTGGGTATCATTAATCTGTTTATGTAATTCTAGAGGTTAGGATAATTTCAATAGCATGACAATAAAATATTTTACCTTATAGTTAACTTAAATTGACATAAAAAATGAATATTATAATGTTTTTTCACCTAAAATATGTATGTTAAATATCTTTTTTCATAATGGAATCATCAAAGATGTAGTAGAAAGGCCTCGAGAGGAAAATATTACTCAAAATAAACATCTCAAGATGGTTGGAATTGGAAAATAAATAATTTATTATTATAGATGAGATTAAAAAATATACAAATGGCTGTGGTATCCATGCTAGTGAGTAGCCAAATCTACCATATGAGAACATGTTCGTAGTGGATCACTTCATGAGACAACATCCCCCATAATTTAGTGGAACATCTAACCCAGTATTCGATGAAGGATATACAAATTCCCTAGATAATATATTTGAAGTCATGGGATATTTGGGACATTAAAATGTTACCCTTTACATTTATAGTTTTGGATGTCAAGACAATTGATTGTTGTAAATGGTTAAGAACACTAGAGAGAAATATTATCTTGATTTCATTGAATAGGAAACATTTAAGAATATTTTTCTTTAGAAATGTTTATTTATGGTTATTTGGATAATGATGGAGAAACTAATCCTATAATTGAGTCAAAAATATAAAGAATTAATATCCTTATATGAGTTAAACTTCTCAATTATGGCTTGGTATATCACAGATTTTATTTAGAACATTCATAGTAAAATTAATAGATTATACACTAGTTTAAGAAGAATCTTAAGAAGATAGTTTTCCACATAAGAATTTAAAATCTATTAAAAATTTATTTTTTGGGATGAGAAAGTGGATATGGAGTTTTCTCATACTTATGTTCCTCAAGATAACAAGAGTAAGAAGAGGTCTAATTAGCAGGGAATGGGGAAACATTCATCAAAAAAATCCTAAGGTAAGATAACTAAGTTCACATAATGTTAGATGTATGGTAAATGGAATCCTAAAGAATGTATCATAATGTTTGAGAAGTTATTAAAATGTGGTATTTTTAGTCACCTGGCTCTTGAATTCAAATAGAATGATTATACAAGTAATTAAAAGTTGATGGTAAGAAGTTTTAATTCCAATGAGTTGGGTCATTATGATAACGCGTGTCCAAATTGATTCACTCAGGGAGAAAATCATCAATATTGGAAACATAGGGTTCTGTAGAAATATTATTCTATTAATAATATTAATATTAGACTACCATGTAAAGTGGGGGTATGTATAATACTTATTTATTAAAATTATTTCAATTCTTTATTTGACTTTGGATCATCAAATTATATTATTTATAATAAATTTTAACATAAAATGGGAATATAAGTACATGAAAATATTATATAATTTTTATGAAAAATCTGGATAGAAATATTAAAGGAATCATGATTTATAGAAACCTCTTTATTATTATTAGTGGAATGATCTTTCCTGTAACTATTCTTGGATTTCCCATAGCAGAGTTTTATATCATTCAACGAGTCGATTGTATTTTAGTTTATCAAGATAAGATCGATTGAAAATCCAATAATGTTTTATTTAATGATTTCATACCTTTGATAACCTATTAAAAGGCTTATAAATTAACTTGAGATGTCAGTGAATGTTTCCTAGATCATATTGCTGAAAAGAATAAAATGGTTCAAATTAGTGATGTCCCATTAGTGAATTAATTTATGAATTTATTTTGTGATTATTTTCTTAGTTTTATTCTTTATTAGGATATTCAATTTACTATTGACTTAGTTCATGATGCTAATACTATTTCAAAACCCCCTTATCATATGGATCAAGTATAACTTTTAGAATTGAAAATCCAATCGTAGTATTTTCCAGATAAAGTTCTTATTTCACCTAACATTTCACCATGGGGTACTCCTATTTTTTTTCTTAAAACTAAAAATTGTTCAATGAGTCTTTGAATTGATTATCAAGCCTTGAATCGTATCATCATTAATAAAAAATATCTATTTCCTCATATTGAACATTTTTTATCAACTCTATGGAGATTAGTATTTTTCATTGTTTGATCTATGATCTGGGTAACATTGGTTAAAAGTGAGGGAGGATGGAATTATAAAGATAGTTATTAATAATAGATATGGTATTTATAATTTATTATTCCCCGACTCAGCATAAGATGGGGCTCAAGACACAACTACCATATGACTTCCTCCATAGGCTAGGGGTGGAGACTGGTTCTGAAGGATAAAAACACGAGGAGGCCTTTTCCTATGTACCTATACACACACACATTACCATCTCAATGAAAAAGTGAATAGAAAGAATAATAAAAGATAAAATAACTCTAGGAGAACAAGCACACATGAAAAACCTCAAGACAGTACAAGAATATGGTAGTGTAAAATGAGATGTAAAGGGGAAAAATACACGCCTAACAAGAAAGGTGTCCCAACTAGAAAAATTGGAAATCAAAATGCTGAGAGAGAGCCTAACTCTTAATCTCCAAACAGTGACCAACATATGCAGTCAAAAGTACCAGGTATCCCAAAGATCCTATGAATTCACCACCAACCTATCTGTCATCTACATCAGATATGACACATGCGGGAAAATCCCCTACAGGGGTGAGTATATGCATAGCCAGTAGGATGACCCAAAAGATGATGGGGGTCCAGTAAGAGAGAAAATATAAATAGAAATGTTGTAGATAGTTTAGAGGATAAAATATGCAGTGAAAGATAATATCTCAACCCAAAACTAGTGAGAGTAACCTCATCCAAAAAAAAGGGTGTCAACATGGTGTGTTTTGGAATAACACTTCAAGAATTTACTTCTTATAGAATCATAGAAGACTCATCCAACCCTGAAATGAAAAACACAAAAATAACATGAAATACCTCCATGTCTTTACAACCTAAGGAAGTAGAGTAACTAAATCCAAATTTATCGATAAAGATAAATATATAAATATATTTGATCAATCAAAAGAAACCCAAATGAGAGAGAAAAGATATCCCCATCTCACAACTAATCCTAATAAGATTTTTTTCTAAAAGATCCAAAAGTACGCCAATGATTCCCAACATTTATTGCATTTATATAAAAGTAACCCTGTAGAGGGTCAGGGCTCATAATTATTCCTCACAAATAAAGAAGAATAAACTCTAAGTAGAGGACATGTTCCCAAGTGCACTAGGTGGTTTCCACTATATATATCACTAAAGTGGACTTTTCCCCATTATGATGGGGGGGTTCCAGTCATGTCATCGAGGACCCACACCCATGTGTTACAAGGGGGGTTCTACTCTTCTCATCAAGGACCCATACCATCCCTGAAAGGGGGTGCCACTTGGGAAGAAGAGGGAAGGTGCCCAGGCTAATGGGGGGTTCCCCTTCAATGGTCTATGACACATGCCCTGGTGTGTCAGGGGGGTTCCAATGTGATCATTGAGGACATTTTCCCTATCCCATAGTATGGTTAAACTGGTAATGTAGATGAACTACACCCAAGATGATGGAGGATCCACTCTAATGGTCACGGAACCGTACCTTGGTATTTCTAGGGGGCTCCACTCTGGTCATTGAGGACCCATTCCCTATCTGATAGGGTGGTTCCACGTGGTACGTAAATATAGAGGACTTGTTCCCAAGCTAATGGGTGTTCCAATATATAGGAAGCCTCTACGGTTCCTGCATGATCACTGGAATCATTGGGTGTCACCTCAACAAGAAGTGTTCCCATAAAATTTTATATAATACCTCAAAATCCACAATGGATGGAATTATCATGTTTTATGAATAAAAACACACATTATAGAATACTCATGGTCCAAAATATGAGTTCAAATGAATGAGATATTGAAGATTAATGTTTTTTCAAAAGGAACTGAGTTGTACATGTTGTGTAAGGGGACACACACAGCATGTGGTCCTGCTCCTTCACCTATCCATGTCCTATGAGGTAAATGGATTGCTAACCACATAAAAGTACACAACCTGTGAGGGATCTACACTATATAACCATACCACAAAGGGTCCCACCCATGTGCTTTTCCATCTCCATGTATCCAAGAAATATCTATTTATTTTATACCATGTTTGTGTACTTTAGTACATGGCATGGCTCTTCACAATGGGTTCCAATGGGGTGCTCTAGAAATGCCCATGTACTTGGGCATGTTGCATAGTCCTAGATGTGTGCTCCTTCACATGAATAATCAACATGGGGATGGAGATACATGGTTTGTAGGGTGTCTTCACGGTGTATCATCTTTATAAAAACCCAAAACCCTAGACTCGACAAACAAAAGATTACACGTCATGTGTTCATCATAGTTTATGGCATGTTGTTATATTTTTCATATACTTCCAAATATTTGTTCCACACCTCGAATCTAGAAATTCCTCCATAGATTTTTTCTCTTTGATACCTGAGATTTTTGGATCCTGTAATTGTTCATCATTTCCATCCATCTGTTGGCCAGAAATTGGCACCATCAACCCACAAGATTTCCACCATATGCAATACACACCCTCGTTTCAATCAAAAATGATGATTTAGTCTTCATTTGTCATAAAAATAACCCATGACTCACATAAATCCTATATTTATCCACATTTCATAAATATGTTCCTCTTTTATCTTTTTTCCATTATTTCAGAGTTTTGATCAGTCTTTGTACAACCTGACAACATAAAACCATGACAGTTGTGTCCTACCGGTGAATAAATAGATGCAATTGATGGGGGAATAATAAGAAAAAAGGTTTAACAATCATTGGAAATCGTTATTGTACAATTATAAAGAACAGTGATATCTTCATTACAAAACTACAACAAAATTAAATCGGAACATAGGAGTATTCCATATAATTGCAATTGGAAATGATCAATAGAAGGGGATTAATCTGCTTAATAAATTTAATCAAATAGGAATAATACTAAAATTGACTAGTCCTACATAGATATTGGATTATTCATCATTGAATGACATGTTCTCCAATGACATATGTAAGTTGTTCCGTTCATTATGCCTTGATATTCTCTGATACAATGTTTTGTCATTGTCTGAGGTGATTCTCCAATGGAAGGAGGGGAAAAATCTCTGGAATCCACCTTGGGTTCAAGCGAGTAACCCTTGAGAATTATCCATGGAAGTATTCTTATAGAAATTTTGTTTAGTTTAAAAAAATTAATTTGTTAATTTAATTAATTAATTTATCAACTAAACCTACATCCAATGAGAAAGATATCTGAACACCCCATGTCAACCTATTTTATTTTAGGTCATGCCTAGGGTAAACAATGCATTATAGACTCAACTGTGGTATGGAATTTATGATATGAGATTCCATTTAAGGGAAATATCGTTTTCATTAAGAACTACACTAATGTAATATAAAATATATTTTAATGTCTTTATAAAAATAATTCTGGGGACATCGGGCCTCACAATCACACATCATCTTAGCACCCAAATCTAGAAATATATGTAGAAATTCTTCAAAGTATAAAAAGAAAAAAATCGGGTCTCTACATCATTTCAACCTTTAATATTTTTAACCCTAAAAAGAAAAACTAAAAATACCCAACATACTGAGCTCACACTTGGTTTTCCCACTCATAGGAATTAACTTTCATTTCTTAATGCTTCCACAACATAGAAACTAAGAAGATGGTCTATCTATATTGGTTACTCTCCTATCAATCCTTAATCACCACCAGGTTTTTTTAAAAGATGGATCTATCCTCGATGACCATCTTTTCCACATCAATAAAATTTTTGGGGTCATGCACGTATATACTTAGCTACAAAACGTGGAATATGTCATGCATCCACTCTAGATATGGTGGTAGGGAGAGGCAAAAGTCAAGCTCACCAACCCTATTCATGGTCTTGAATTGCCTTATGAACCTCAGGGATATATTTCCACCCTATCCAAAACTATTCAAATCACATCATTGGGAGACTCTCAGGAATACATGGTCTCCCTAATCTAACATCAAAGGACTTTGATGGTGATCTATGTATGATTTATTCCTTCTCGAAGCCATCCTCATCTGAACATGGATGAACCAGGCCTTATCCTTTATTTTTTGCACCAACTCTACTCCCATAAGATATTTCCCACTAATATCTACACAACACATGAGTAACCTAAAATGTCTCCCTCACAAGCCCTCAAAATGTATCATTCATATGGTAGAGTGGTAGCCTATTGTTGTATGAAAAATATACTAAGGGAAAGTGATCCACCCAGCTCTGAATGAAGTCTGACAAACAAGACCTCCACATATCCACCAACACCTGGATAATACAATTGGTCTTCCCATATTTATAGGGGTGAAAGTCTATACTCATCCTCATTTAGATCCCAAATTAATCATTCATTCCTCTCCACAATCGGAACATTAACCATGTGTCGTATTCTAAGAAAATTGTCGAGGGAACCCCATGAAGGTAAATAATATCCTATATGTACAATTTCCCTAAACTCTCTACCGAACTATGCTGCATAAAAGAAAAAAAGTTTATTTGATTTGTGAGTTAGTAAACTATCAACAAAATGGAATCATGAGACTTTTATATCCATGGAAGCCCTCTAAAAAATTCAATGGATATGTCACCCCACTTCTACTCCGACATCTCGAGGGGTTGCAGCAAACCTGTCGGAACTAAGTGCTTAGCCTTAACCTACTAATAGGTGAGGCCTGGAGAGATGAGCTCAGCAACACATTGTCTAATATTAGATCACCAAAATTTCTGTTTAAGGCCTTTATACATCTTTCCCACACCGGGATGTATTTCTAGTGTATAATTATGGAACTCTCATGTAACCTCCTCTCACATCTTGACAGGGACCACCATCCATCCATGAAAAAATATGATATGATTCCATAATTTAGAATATAAATTTGTTGAATCCCTTGTGGTTATTTGGTCACATAATACCACAAATTTGACGACTCTAAGCAAAGACTCACTCACATTTTCAAGAAGTGGAGGAGTGATCACCATTGATAGTAGAAAAGTTTCACCCTCTTGCACCACTAGGGTCAGCTTCACGGAAGCTAACTACTCTTAATCCTCTTGGACAAAGAGATCATAGTAATTCCTCATAAGTTCATATGCAACCATGTTTCTATTAGCTGGAGTATAGACTATCTTGATGTTTTATTCCTACAGTAACTCTCACTAGTTTTGTTGTCTCAGGTTCAACTATCCTTACCTGAAGAAGAACCAGAGACTCTCATGGTTTGAGTAAACCAAAAAAATCTATCACAGAAGGTAGTGCCTCTACATATTCAGGCCTAAGACTACCTCTTAGAACTCTTGGTCATGAGTAACGTAGTTCTTCTCATGGGATATCAGCTACCTTGACCCATATGCAATAACAGCCTACCACACCATCAACATGCAGCTGGTCCCATCTCCTAAGGCATCACAAAAAACTATGTACTTCATGACCTATTAGGGTCGTCACAACGTAGGTGTACTCATCAGACTCATCCAAAACTATTCAAAGTCTCTCTGTAACTGATCATTAATGGAAAAAAGATTCTCGTTCTACATTAATATAGTCAAAGGGGATATTATCTTGGAGAAGTGTGCCATAACCCACTTGTAGTACCCTGCCAAGACAAGAATGTTCTGCACCACGGAAACACTCTTGGGGGATCCAAATTTAGAACTGTATTGATCTTCACTAGGTCCATGGGTAAACCATGCACATATATTACATGCCCCTAAAAGTGAATCTCATGGATCTAGAACCATCACTTTAAGAGCTTCCCCTGAAGTTGGTTCTCTCAAAGAAAATATAGAGATAACCTTAACTATTATGTGTGATCCTCCTCTAATAGAGAGTAAATGATTGATTTTTCGATGAATTTAACCAAGAATAGGTTTAAGTACAGCTAGAGAACCAAGTTCATCAATTCCCTAAACATGTTGGGGGAATTATTCACACCCAAGGGAATCACTAGAAAATCATAGTGTCTTTAGTGACATCAGAATGCCAACTTTGGAATATCAACCTCGTGAACCATCAATTGGTGGTAGTGGAACAAGATGTCAATTTAAAAGATCTTTCTCATGCCTCTGAAATGGTCAAAAAATCCATCAATCCTTAGAGAGTGGTAATTTTTCATTATCAGAGCCTGGTCCAGACAACGATAATCCAGGTAAAGATGCAAGATCTCATTGTACGTTTTCATGAAAAACACCTAAGATTCCCAAAGGGGACACACTAGGACTAATAAAACCCAACTCTTGAAGGTCCTCCAACATTAACCATACCTCCTAGAGCTTGGTATGGTCCAATTGATATGTTATAGAAGATATATGAGAGGTCCGAGGATGCAATTCTATGAATAACTTTATCACCCACCTCGAGGTACTTCCAAAACATCCTTATAGATGATTTCCATAAAACCCTCCACACAAAAATCAATATGTCTAAATAGCCTCCTACACCAAGGACAATATTCTCCAACAAATGGGTGATCGGTTTCAACCTTCTACTCACAGATCCCACTCAACCCACCATGATCCCATAAATGTAAACCACATCCCATCAGTTCTAAGGCACCAAACTCATCTATGATGACAGTTTATCTGGTCTCAAACAATAGAAAACCAATACATAAAAAATATAATGTCAAATGGTTCCATTTTTATGAACAAAATGTCCCACATAAACTTTTTTCCACTAAATGATATCTCTCACTTTCGAAAAATATAATATATTGAAGAAGAATGCCATGTAGGAAAGTCAAGATGAAGCCGATGGGATAGCACCTCAATTGGAAGTTCTAGAACGTGAACTAGGAGTATAGATATTAAGGAATTACTAGACATTCTTTATAATAATATGGAAACACAAGTTTAATAAAAATATATTATACCTTGAATCTGCTCATGTGCTATAGGGTTATAATTTTTAAAAGCCTACAACATTATGCAGCCATGACCGCTAGCTCCCTGAGCCTAACATAGTCTTCTTAGTGGTGGTGGTGGAAGGATCTCATAGCATAATACACTTATCAGAGATACTTTTTGTCTTCAAGATCCACCTCCCTGGAGGCCACCCTAATATCATTAGGGATATCTCTAGTCAAGGTGTTGCCTCTATGGTGGCAGTCTATCAGCTATCTTCCTATGCTACTTAGCTTGTATGGTCAAACAGTCTCATACTATGTGACCTCACCAATCACAATCATATCACCACCCATCGCTAGGATTCCTTGTCCCTATACACTACCTTAGAAAATGTGGTTGTGTCTCATCACAAGGATATATCCTTTACTGAGATCATGTCGTATGGAATCTTCTAGTTAGTATAGACGACTCATCACTATGACATCCCCTGCACACTCCAATTGCCTAGAATCCCTCTGATAGAAAGATATATATCACTAGTTTCTAATCCAACACCTGGTAAAGGTGGGGGTTCACTAGTGTACTATGATGTCTCGGGTCTCTTGGCAGAGTCCCTGCTCAAATTCTCGGCCTGGAAGTTTCCATCTCATATCATGTCAAGGTAGTACTGGTTATGGTCTATAAACAGCACTACATACCCATCCACTATTATAACTTGGTGATCCAACTCTAGAAGCTACTAGATCTAAATTGAGTTCATGAATTATGGGTAGTACTCCTCACGGAATAACTCCAAGAATTCAGGATATGAGTGTGTCGAATCATCATGCATCTGGCTAATAATAGTCAACCAGTGTCTATAATCTCAGTGAAAATGGCTAGAAGCTAGTGAAACTACTTGATTCATTGGTGTTTGGATGAGTCTGAAAATATGGACCACTGACTCCCTCTAGACCTCTATTGCCTGTGGATCTAGCTCATCATAGAACCTTAGTGGCATCTGGTGTTGGAACACAGAAAGTGTACTGAGCCTGCACGTTTCCTCAGCCTTCTCTACTAGGATGATCTATTTCTCAACAAGTGGATGTGCTGCTACCTAACCACCTTGAGGGAGAAGATCATTGGAAGGACCGCGTACTAAGGCTTCATCACTCAACGTATTATTGTTTTGATTCATAACTGATATCATGGCTGGCTATCATCATGGAGGAATCCTGAAATTTAATCAAATCATACCATGGTCAAATGAGTATATATATATATATATAATAAAAATGGGGATATGAACCAAGAAGGATATTCAAAAACTCAAATTAATATGATTCATGTACTTTTGATCTATCGGACTAATGTCTTGGTATGCCGAGTCAACATACAGGTAGTCAAGGTCATGGGGAATGGATATGTCAGCCACTCGTACCATCACTGGATTCACTGGCTAGTGAGCTATAACTGAGACATTATGATATTGTTTCCCTAATCCCAAACAAATAGTCATAAAGAAACTAATCCATGCATCATCCTAGGGAATGAATTCATATGATACCAATCAATCATAATCCAACCCAATTTGAGGTTCTATCTGCAACTACCCTAAGCATGCCTCTATATGCCAGGGGATACAGACCAGCATCAAAGGCATAAAAAATGGGGAGGAATTTTATTAAGTACCTTTATATACACACATAGACATCTCGATACATAATTGAAGACAAAGAATAATAAAATATGAAAAACACTACAAGAACAACCATGACTGAAGAATCCTTACATAGTATAAGAGTACAGTAGTGTAAAATGAAATGTATAGCGGAAAAAAATACATGCCCAACTAGAAAGACGTCCCAACCTGAAAAGAAAAACAGGAAATTAGAATTCTAAGAGAGAGCCCAACTCTTGATATCAAGTTGTGACCATCATACGCAGTCCTAAGTAACATGTATCCATAAGCTCATCTGAAGTCACCACCGTCTTGTCTATCTTCTACATATGACACGACATGTGTGGGGAAATCCCATGTAGGGGTGGTTATCTACAAACCTATATTGATGCTTAAAAATATATAGTAGGTTTGTAAGACATAAAATAAGAATATATAGATAGTAGATAGTGCACATGATGCAAGATACATTAAAAAAGAATAGCTCAACCCAAAAACAAGCGAGAGTAAACTCTTCCCAACACAAGGGTATCAACATGGTGTGTAGTTGAACTACACATAGAATATTTTCCTCATAAAGAAGAATAATATTCTCATCTGACCATGAGAATATAAACATGGAAATCATGTGGCATACCCATCATGTCTTTGAAACCCATGGAAAGAGAGTAAATAAATAAAAAGTTATAGATATAGAAGTATATATATATATATATATTCTCAGTCAAAATAAACCTAAAAAAGTGAGAAAGGGGATTCCCATATCACAACATAACCTAGGAAGAAGAGTCTTCTATAGTTCCAAAAGTTCATCAACAATGCCAATCATCTCACGTGCCTTCCTGGAAGTAACTGTGTGAAGGCCCGCAACTCTTTACTATGAGGATGGGAAAACACTCCATGTAAAGGGACTGAAACTTAGGTTTTTAGGGGGTTACACTCTAAATGTCTCTATAGAGTACCTGCACCCATGGCGATGGGTTGTTCCACTCTAATAATCAAGAACTCGTTCCCCAGTGTGATAGGGGGTAACAGTATGGTCATCGAGGACCTATTCTCTATCTGATAGGGAGGTTCCACTTGGATGTTAGAGGACCCAAACCCAAGATTATGGGGTATTAAACTTTGTCGGTCGAGAACTGAAATGTCTCGAACCTATCTAGGTCCATTACTTTGTGATAATCTAGTGTTTAAGGTGTTCTGGAGAGAAATTGTGACTCATTTCAAGAGTTTGTCAAAGTTTTAGTTTTTTCAATAGTTTCTCATTTAACAGTGAGTCTGGGGTGGTGAATGGAAATGGTGAGTTAGGGGTGGTGACTCGTAATGGTGATTCGAGAATGGAGAATCTCAATGGTCTTTCAGAAATGTTATGTCACTAATGGTGAGTCGGGACCGGTGACTCGTGAAAATTGGTCACATTAGTAAGTCCTCCACCAGTAGGTTAGGACTGGTGAGTCAAGATTGGTGACTCACGCTAGTGACTCACAATGGGGACTTGTTGATGGTATCTCAAAATGGTGAGGAAGGATGGTGAATCACTGAACAATGACTCTCTATCGGTAGCTTGTCACTGATCGCTCACACTGGTGAATCGTACAATTTTGAGTCACCAAATGGTGCTTCACCCACTAGTATCTTGTGATAGTAACTCACCCAATGGAGAGTCATTTATGACATTTTTTATATTTCTATTTTATCTAAATTTTCCCAATTTCTCTCCTTTAACATTTTATTGGAGGTAAATTGAGTTGAAAACCATATTTAAGTGATTTTTTAGTTTTTTAAAATGATATAAAATCTATCTTTACTTTCCTAAAAACCAAGAGGCACCTTAATATCCAAGTCGTGACCTTTAAAATGATCCTCCATATATGGATATTGAAATTGATTCTTATGTTGATGTAGGATATATCATTTCTAATGTCGAGACCCTTTATTCCTTGTATATTTACCTTTACTCTTAATACCAGGCATCCACGGTCCTTTCTTCATCTAGGATCCATATTTTTGTGTTGTACCCCTCGATCATGTTTCCCTAGATCCTTGCACACCTCCTCTTTGGAGAAAGGAGTATGTGTTGATCATCTATTTATTAAAGTAGGCATTCCATCATCTCTCTTTTATTTGTGTATCTATTGGGGTGGGTGTACTCATGTCTTCTTGTAAATATGGTTGAATCTAACATTGAAGAAAAAAATATAACATGTTAATAAGTAATAAATGTGGGGCTGGGAAGATGATGATGATGATGATTGTATTGTTTTATCAGTTATTTTGATCAATGTTATGAATTTTATAGGTTATATGCCTACTAAAAATCTTGGTCGTTGGTGGTATTTCTTTGCACGTGGGTGATCACTCATTGATGTTTTCTATTAAGTTTTATATTGAATGATTGTATGTGCATTAAATTGATTAACCACTTATACTTAGATATATATATGGGTTCCCCAAGATTATAAACCTTCTGTGATCACCCCAGAATTATTGTAGTGAAATTAAAGAATGATGGTTTTGTAAATCTAAATTCACCTTGCCTATTTAGGTGTGGTTGTGTGTTCGGTGTGCCTTTTTTCTATATTATGACTTGTGTGGATGTATAGTGTTGTGGTTGGGAGAAAGGATGTGTGTGGGGGTGTTTTGGGTGGTGTAATGGAATATCAGGTTGAGAGATTTTTGTTCTTATAATGGTTGAGCACTATTGTGTAGTGGGACTGCACTAGTTTGGGTCTTGTTGTGATGTTGGATGTGGTGGGTGTGATGGAGTTATGCAATGGGGTTGTCGGGTTTGTTTTGTTGATATGTGTTTTTGGGTTTCTCTGTGATTTGGGGGTTTAATCTATTGAGGGGATGGTTTTGGGTGGAATGAATTTCAAAATTGATGTTAGAAGTGCTCGGAATTGGTGTTATGTGGAGAGGAACTATGAAGTGGGTTGATTTATAGTGGTTCTTCATCCTCTATGTGGTTTATTCTGAATGGATTATGGTGTGTTGTTCTTGGTAGTTTCTTAAGTGGAGATGGAATAAATAAATGTTTGTTTAATAAAACATGATAACTGGGGAAATGAGTTGGCAGTTGGAATGGATGGAATTGTGGATTTTCATGTAGTTGTGAATTTATAGGTATCAATAAAGGTAGTTTGTTGGAATGCTAGTTTGTTTTGAAAACCCCATAGGTTGGGCTGAGTGATTTATACCTATATATATACTTTTACATCCTTGTTATTTCTATACATAGTCCACCCTAGTTTAGAATTATGTGTTGGACACCTCCATTTTCACAGGGGAGGGTGTCTTCCCAACATTTTGGTGGTTGGATAGATGGATGGTTATTAACTCTTCTATGCCCCCTCTTAAAACCATCAGTATTCCAATAGTCTTCAGGAAGTTTGCGGTGTAGTGTGTGAGGCCTAGGTGTTTTCAAGGGATTTGTGCTTTCCCATGTGTCTTCGAGATTAGTTGAGTTGTTCTTTCCCTTGTGTCTTAAAGATCTGATTAGTTGTGCTCTCCCAGCTATCTTTTGGTTGAGATGTGTTGTGGTTTCCAATGGGTATTTAGGAGGAGGTTGTGGTTGTGATGCTAGTATATGAGGCCAGGATGTTATATTTTTGTGGCCCAGGTGTTTGTAAGAGACATGGGGTGAGCTTCAATTTCCCAGGTTGTGGGGCTAGCTATGAGGCCTATGTGTGTGTGTCGGTGGGTTGTCAAGTGGGGATTTTAGATGAGTGTGGGGGTTTCAGGATGTTCAACATTGGTGTATAAGAATTTAACCAATGTGATTTGGTGTGGGGGGCTCAAAAATATTGATGTAATTACTATATTACGTTACATGAATTTTGTTATTTTGTGGGAGTGCCTTTGTGAGGCTAAGGTGGCTAGTATACCATGTTAGGTGTTGTTGGTTTCTGCTATTTTCCCACATGGCCATTAGTATGATACTCCATTTGTGCACAAGGGGCTTTAGAATTTCCTACTGATTATACTTGAATGCTCACCCTACGTATATAAAACATTTTTTCAGATTCCAGGAGGATTATGTAGACCGTGTTGGACCTTACTAGCTTGGAAATTGGGATAGTTACTATGTTTCTACGTAGATTCATTTTTGAGTTTTTACTTTGGATTTTATTTGTATTTGTAGTAGTTTTATTTTAAACATGAATGTGGTATGGTTTTTTATTTCTTCTATATATATATATATATGTCTTGGAGTTGTTTGAGTTTGATAAATCTTATCTCATGTTCTTGTTTTTCTAATAAACGGTAATGCCTCCCATATTGTGATATCTTTGTACCCATGGTCCTGGTCGCCACTATGGGGCCTACTAGAGGAGGGACTCTGGTGTCATTATATAAATTCCTTTATTCTCAGCTTGGGAGGGAAATATTTGGAGGGAGGGGGTCATGATAGAATGGAATCATATGGAGGTTATTAAGAGATAGGATGGAGTTTGGATTTAGGCACTATGAGGATTGATTCAGTTGGTAGGGAAAAGGTGTTAGGTGTTCTTCAAGTGTGACAAAGGCCAGGTAAGATAGGCTAGAACATGGGATTTACCCCCCCCCCCCTTGTGATTTGATACAAGAAATATAAGATAACTGAATGACCAAGTGAATTTACACTGTTTGTAGTGTAAATACCATAGGAACGGTACAAGAATAAAAATGACTTGTGTTACTATTTGAATTTGTTTTTTTGGGAAAGTTGAAATAAATAAGTTAAAATGAATCTTAAATAAAGGTCCATACTACTCTGGCTTAGGAGTTCCTTGTTTACCTTTTTAGATATGGAACCAGGTTTCCTTCTATATGTAGTGCAGGTAGTGGAGGCTCAGTAGGCTGACCCAGTTGATCGGTGAAGGATTGATCTAGTGGAGGACGAAAACTAGTGGCATAAAATGTTATGTTATTTCCAACAGTAATCTATGGGAAAGTATAAGGGAAACATTTTTAATGTGGATCTGGAGAGTTGTTTTGAAGAAAATGTGCTCACCTTCAACTCGATATGGGCTCTGATGGAGTAATAAGTTTATTAGGTAGTAATTTAGGTGAGTGGAGTTGCTCGTTAGTGGATGATCTTGTACCTCGGGGAGGGATGGAGGCTGATGATCTGTGGGTCGATTTTGAGGAGTTTTGAGCATAATATCTTTCTTCGTCCATGAAGGATGAGAAGAGTCAGGAGTTATTCTACCTCTAGTAAGGGAGTATTGTAACACCCCAAAATTTCATAGTAAGTTATATCTTTAATGTAAGTCAACAGCTTCCACTACACGCAACACCGATTTCGAGTGCCCCACGACTTACAAAAATAGCCCTTAAAAACGTTTTTATGAATATTATTAAATTAATTTTTAATTTTATGTACTCCATATAATTTTAACATCCATATTATGTGTTTCTTAAGCATAATATAAGAACAAATTCAATTTTTCATATAAAAGATTTATTTTACAAAAATTTCCATTTTACAACCTTTTAATGTAGAACCCTTTTAAATCCAATATTTGACACTTTTATATATTCAATTTAAGGAAATTTAATTCTTCTTTATAATAGAGACATAAAAATTTAATTTGGATAAATTTTTGGTACTATTCTTATAAATTTTAAATTTTGATGAATAATAAAAAAAATACAAAATTTTAATTGAAAACAACTTTTTAATCGAAATAATTTAAAGTGTTATATTATTTATTTAAGTGGTTTTAAAGTAAAATTAGATTATATTTTTATCATTTTATATTATTTATGACATTTTAAATAATTTCACATTTAAATTGGACATAAACACATAACAATCTTTTGATAGTTTTTACTTCTTAAAACCCCGCTTTCAGGTTTTGACAAATGGAATTAATTTTCAATTAAGTAATGCAAATTTTTATGTTTTGAATTTGGTAAAATAGACATCATTTTTGGATTTGGAATATCAATATTATCTTAGGGTTAATTTTTGGAATTTATCTGAAAACTTTCAAATTTTGATGAAAAATGAAAAACATTGGATTATATAAAAAAACAAACTTTTTCATTTAAATAATTATTTTCAATTAAATATTTTTATTAAAATATATAAATAACACATATATTAGTACAATATAATTCATTATAGTCATTTTATAACAAGATTATATATATATAATTTTATTGAACCATTTTAACATCTTTTTACCCGCCTTCTAGGCGCATTTACCCGCCTTCTAGGAACATTTGAAAATTTGCATAAAAGGTAATTTTACCTATTCTGTGAAATTAATTTCAAAAATATGAGAGACATGGTTGACATGAGTAAGTAAAATTTGGTTCAATAGGACAAAAATAATTTTTGGTGAATAGGAACTTTTGAATTTTATTTACCATGGTTAAAATGAAATAAAGTAATTAAAGGTAAAAATAATATTAAAATTACCCCAACACATGTCCAAATTTATTGGCTAAGTTGTTATAACCAAAATAAACCTTATGAAAAAAAATATTCTGTTTTTTTATTCACTTGGGTTAGATTCGTACATTTATCATATTTTATTTAAAGAAGAGTTAAAAGTGTTAAATTGATGTTTTAAAAACTAAACCATTTTTAATATTAGTTAATACATAAGATAAGTTCAACTATAAATATTAATTATAAAAATAAAAATATTTCCTACATCATGGTATTTTATTTATAATTTTTATACATTAAATAATTAATTTTATTTGTGGCACAATGATGAAGTAGTAATTACCTTATTAATAAAAGATTAAACTAATTGATATTATAAATAACAAAATAAAAGTAAATTGAGGCTTTTGATGCCATACATGAATTTTATAGGTGAAAATAACATGTTGGGTTTGATTTAATGTATTTTTTATAGGTAATCAACTTTTCATGACTTTCACAAAAAACAAAATAGTAAATAGTGTCAAAATTGACATAAAGGTGTTTTTAAAACAAATAATATATTATTAAATGTTATAATATTCTTAAAAATCTATGGTTTGACAAAAATAACTAAATAATGATATATATTTCATTAATGAACGAATTGGGTTTCTCCTATCAATTTATAGTTTGTTTATGAAGCATGTAATATAAAAATACAAGAATACATTTAAAAGTTAAACAATTTAACTAAGAGTTAAATATAAAAGATAAGGTTAATATGGTGACATAAAATTGTCTAAAACCTATTGGTTGAGAGTTTTTCGACCCATCTCCACCTTATCTTATAAATTATTACTTTTGGAGCCATTATTAACTGAATATAATTTTATAATAAAATAATATTTCATACTTTTCCTAAAGTGACCCTCACCTATCTTATAAAAGGGTACTTCCCCTTCTCTCAAAATGACACCTCCAAAGCCATTTGACTCAGCCAACCCCTACTCAAATATCCTTCTAACTTATCTCAATTAATTCTAGAGGCATTAATTTGATCATAAATCCAACCTAAGGATCCCTTTTGATCAAATCATACAGAAGGACTGGAAGAAGAGGTAATTATTTCATCACCTCTTTCAAAGTTCTTTTCTTCTTCCACTACCTCTTTCAGGGTTATTTCTATAAAAAATAATACATCCAGTACCTTATACATAATATAAATTTATTATAAATAGTTTACCACCATATTCATTATTCTATCCATCTTATTAATGACAAAGTCACCATACGTGTGTATGTATGGCTTACCGTCTCTACGTCAGGCTGTAGTTTGTTATTAAACACTTCATTATTTGGATGGGTATAATACTGAGTATAATTGATGTAAATAATAAGTATAAAATTTTAATTATTATGTATATATAATATAACATCCAATTACATATGATTTCATCATCAATAGAATAATATCATCGTTTGGGCATACGTACAACTTACAGTCTCCACAACGCGATGAGATTCATTTCCACGTTCAAAAGTCAATGATGATTATAAATATATATATTTATTTAATAAGTAGATAATATAGTAAATAATAATTCTACTATAAATATATAGACATATAAATACATATTTATTTACATATATCTCATTCACTTACTTCTGTTCAATACAATATTAAAACGAAAATGGAGTTTATTCGTACATGCGACCTATCTCTATATAACCAGTGTTTCCATTTCATAAACCTATCTACTATAAATATTTATATTCTGAATATATATTATATTTAAATAATATTTTATATTTTGTAAGTATGTAAATCATGATCTATATGATACAATCAAGAATAACAAGTAAAAACACGTACGATGGAGAAAGCGATTATTACCTGAAATGTTACTTTAACCTTGAAATTATTATTAAATGGGTAGTATAAAGTCAAAAATGAATCATATATTATATCATAAATGTTAATATGGTTCTGATATAATTTAATAACATACTTTGGTCATTATAAAGGAGGCTAAATGTACCCTCTACTAGAGGAAAGTACAATGTAAGGGTTAATTATGCAATCTCAGTATTACCTGATATTGTTTATGTGTAAGTTTTTACTGGGACATAATTATTATCCATGTCCATGTTTCATAAAAGAGTTTTCAAAATTATTATTTTTAAGGAATTCTTTAACTAAAACATCATTTTAAATGGTTTAAATATTTATTTTTATAAATCATTCTCCATAATTTCCATGTTTTCAAAATGGATTTAATGATTTATTTATGTGGAAGTGAATGTTTTAAAATGTTAATTCCTTTAAAAAGTTTCAAATTGGTATGGGAAACTAATCTTCAAGAATGTCTTTTAAATGTCTTCCTTTCTAAATTGTGTGACTTTTAAATGATTTCATGAAAAAGTTATATTTCTCTCAAAGAGTTTTATAGATCATTTTCCACTATGTCAACACACTTTACTGGATATTATTCTTGATTGTGGTAGATTTATTATAATACAATCATCCATAATGTATTGAATGCGTTATTCTATGTGTGACAGTGGATTTTAAATTTCTATACCATTCATGGTTTATGGTTAAATTATTGACATTTCGTATGCTAGTTTTAATATAAATGTTTATGTTATGTTTCATCATTTTTATATGAGGAATTAATTGGACTTAATAAGTGATGGGTGGCACCCGCTATAGCTCCTTGATTCATTGATATATCTCTAAGACAAACTATTCTCTTGGCACAATTCCTTGGAAAAAATATTTATTTGTAGTCTTGGCATGAGGCCTTGAATGTGTGGTTATGATGTCCGGCATTATGCATTCCCTCATTATGAAATTATTTATTACATGTGATTATTCGACAAGTAGAATATCCATGTGTATGTTTATATGGTAATGATTTATTTATTGTTGCCATATTATGTTCTAGTTTTTGTTAAGAAGAAGGGTGTTGTTTTTATTACCCATCTTTCCTTAAATTTTTATAGCTTCCACTAAATTATTTACCCTTACTGAGTATATGAGATCACCCCTTTATTATATTTTTTCCATGATCTAAAAAAGTATTTTATGATTGATATGAAGGGTTATGCTAAGGGAACAGTGGAATTCTCAAAGGATTATTTATGTCGTGTTTTGTGTTAGAAAGTGTAATGTAACATTCATGTATGTAATATATTTTCTGAGACTGGTAAACTAACCGGTCCTTTGGGACTTAATTCCTTGTAATCATGACAATGTATTAAAATAATTTACCAACTTTGGGTAACAAGTGTCATGGCATTACAGTTGGTATCAAAGAAAGTTTAGTACAAACCAAGGAAACTAGATTTAGATAAACTCTTATTAGAGAACATTTCCCTATGGTAAAATTTTAGAACTAGTATAGAATAACTTCCTAGAATTTTAGTAATTTAATGATTTTGTGAGTTTTCCAAGAAATAAATCCATGTTTGGATATGAGTAGGAAGAGGCGGTTCTGGAATAGATATACTTAGGTGTGAAAACTCTGACAAGGAGTTTCAGGCTTGACCTGGGGTATCCTAGAACACGAAAACGGGTCTTGATGCACTCTTGGTTATGATACTCCTGAGGTATATGCTTATGATAATTCACATTTTATTTACAAACCATTATAAAGGATTTATAAGTAAATATTTTAGCTAAGAAACCATTTTTGTGATTATGTGACTAGAAGTGTGAAAATATTCAATTATTGTTGAAGATTTTTCTAGTTTTTAGATTATACATTATGATATGTTCTAACCTAGTATATTTCTTCATTTAGAAATGGATCCCATGATAATTAATGAGAACTCCAACAATACACATGATCCAAAGAGTGAGATGGATCATATCTTTCATGGTCTTAAGCCAAAATTTTGATGGGAAATACTCTCCCACATATTATCATTATATGAGGAAATAGTTTCATGTGGTAATAAGATAGGTAAATAATTATCTAAATTGTATGGATTTAAAGGGAAGCCAGAGAAGAAGAGGATGGTAGAGAGAAAGTTAGATAAAGGGAAAAAGGTAAAGAAGGATTTTCTTATATTGGATAACTATGGAAAGAATAACTTTAGGAAGTGCATGAGCCCGCACCCGAAGGGCGATAAGGGTGCATCACCTACCACTAACCTACATTTTGTCCTGGTTTGTATAATGAATATTTTTTTAAATGGAATGATAGATGAATTATAAATTCATCATTTTTTGAAACCCTATATGATTAGGATAAATAGAATATTTTTTAGTTCTACTATCTTTTGTAGTTAAAGATGAGTTCATGGTAGAAATTAGTAAAAGGATGGAACTCTACTTGTCAAGTATTTTGTTTCTTATTCTATTAAAAAATTAATTTGTAAACATTAGGGAAAGTATCTTCAACCCAAAATATGTTATCTTAATACCTTATGTTTTGATGAAATGATGTTATTTTAAGTCATCATAGATTTATGGCTTTGAGTCCCACAATTTTCTATTTATTTTTCACATGTTTGTGATTGATGAACTCAAACAGTCGATATAAATATTTACATTTTTCCTCCAATTATGTGTCTCAAATTTCCACCAATGTTCTCCTATTCCAAGTCCTAATATGATGGTGACTTTTTCATTTCCTTTTTCCTCTTACTATGACTACAGTTTATTAAACCGATTTTCGATGTGGGTTTTCCACAAAGGTATTTTAAATTTTTAACCTTTTATTGTCGAAGAACAATTTCAAATTGTGAGGATGCAATTTATTGAAGGACGGTTGAATATAACTCCCCAAGATTTAATATTAATTTATATCTTTAAAGTAGTGTAATAGCTTGCGCTACACGCAACACTGAGTTCGAGCGCACCACGACTTACCACACTGGCCATTCAAAAAGCATTTATAAATAATATTAACTTAATTTTTAATTTTATATACTCCATATAATTTTAACATTTATATTATGTTTTTCTTAGACATAATATAAGAACAAATTCAATTTTTGAGATAAAAAAAAGTACTTTTCAAAAAATGCAATTTTACCACCATTTAATGGAGAACCCTTTTTAAATCCAATATTTGAAACTTTTATATATTAAATTTAATGAAATTAAATTCCTCTTTAGAATAAGGTTATAAAATTTTATTTTGGATAAATTTTTGGTACTTTCTTGATAACTTTCATATTTGGATGGATAATAAAAAATACTAAATTTTAATTAAAAATAACTTTTTAATAGAATTAATTGAATGTGTTAAATTATTAATTTGAGATTATTTAAAGTATAATTAGTTCATATTTTTATCACTTAATATAATGTTGTTTGTTTTAAAAAAATAACATTTAAATTGGACATAAACACTAGTCAATATTTTAATAGTTTTTATTTCATAAAAACCACCTTTCTGGTTTTGACAACAAGAATTAATTTTAAATTAATAAATGAAACTTATATGTTTTCAATTTGGTAAAATATAAAACATTTGTTGAATCATAATATCAAAATTATCTTAGAGTGAATTTTTGGTATTTTTCTGAAGTCATAATATTTTTGATGAATAGTGAAAAACACTGCGTTATAGATAAAAAATATTTTTTCATTTAAATAATTTTTTTAAATAAGAAATTTATCTTAAAATAGAAAAATAATACATATATTAGTATAATGTAAGTCATTGGAATAATTTTATAACAATATTTTATAAATAAAATATTATTGAACCATTTTAACATCTTTTTAACCACCTTCTATGCACATTTGAAACTTCGCATAAAACATATTTTTACCAATTCTGTGAATTGAATTTCAAAAATCTAAGAGACTCACTTGACATCAGTATGTAAAATTTGGTTCAATAGGATGAAATATAATTATTGGTGATTAGTAACATTAGAATTTTATTTACCGTGGTTAAAAGAAAATAAGAAAATTAAATGTAAAAATAATATTAATATTACACCAACACATGTCCTATTTCCATTGGAAAAATTTTTTCAACCAAAAAAAACTTTAGGAAAAAATTATGATCTTTGTTTTATAAACTTGGGTTAGATGTGGACATTTATCATATTTTATTTAAAGAATAGTTAAAAGTGTTTAATTAAAATTTTAAACACTAAACCATTTTTTATATAGTGTTATACATAAGATAAATTAGACTATAAATGTTTATTACAAATAAAAAATGACTTCCTAAATCATGTTATTTTATTTACAATTTTTTTAAATTAAATAATTAATATTATTTATGACACAATGATGATGTAGTAATTACCTTATTAATGAATGATTAAAATATATGATATTATAAATATCAAAATAAAAGTAAATAGAGAGTTTTGATGCCATCCAAAAATTTTATAAGTGAAAATGACATGTTAGGGTTAATTTAATGTATTGTTTTATATAATAAACTTGTTATGACTTTCACAAAAACCAAATACTAAATAGTGTCAAAATTGACAAAAATAAGTTTTTAAAACAAATACTATATTATTAAATGATATAATAATCCTAAAAATCTAGGGTTCCTCCAAAAGACTTACATAACGATATATATGTAATTAATTAACCACTTTGGGTTATTTGGGAATTTTATAGTATGTTTATTAACCATGTATTATAAAAATACAAGAAGCTGTTGTAAAAGTTAAACTATTTAACTAAGAGTTAAATCTAAAAGATAAGGTTAATATGGTGACCTAAACATTTCTAAAACATATTGGTTTATAGGATTTCGACCCATCCCCACCTTAGACTCTAAATAAATCTATTTTGATCCATTAAACCGAATGTGATTTTACAATAAAATAATATTTCAATCTTTTCCTAAAGTGACCCTCACCTCTATCATAAAAGGGTACTTCCCCTTCTCTCAAAATCACATCTCAAAATCCATTTGGCTTGGAAAACCCCTACTAAAAGATCCTACCCACTACCCTAACTTCAACCTAGAGTCATTACTTTGATCGGAAATCCAACCTAAGGATCCCTTAGGAAAAAATCAAAAGGAAGCATCTGAAGAAGAGGTAATTATTTCATCATCTCTTTCAAAGTTCTATTCTTCTTCCAATTCCTCTTTATTTGTTGTTTCTGTACCAAAATAATAAATTTAGTACCTTATACATACTATGATGTTGTTATAAATATTTTAAAATCATATTAACTATTCTATGCATCCTATGAATGAAAAATTCATCATACGTGCGTACGTTTGGCTTACTGTCTTCACATCGTGATGTATTTTTTTATTCAACACTTCATTATTTGGATTGTTTTAATAGTGTGAATAATTGATGTAAATAATAAATATAAAATTTTAATGATTACGTATATATAATATACGATCATATTTCAAACTATTTCACCATCAATAGAATGATATCATTGCTCATGCGTACGTACGGCTTACCGTCTCCGTGATGCGATGACATTGATTTGCACATTCACCAATCAACGATGATTATAAATATATATATTTATTTAATAATTATGTAATATATGACATAATAATTCTACTAGAAATAAATAAATATATATATATATATATATCTCTCTCATTCACTTACTTCCGTTCAACAACATATGAAAATGGAAATGGTGTTTATGCGTACGTACGACCTACTGTCTCTATAAATGGTGTTTCCATTTCATAAATCTATCTATGATAAATATTTATATTATGAATATATATGATAGATAAATAATTTTTTATATTATGGAAATATATAAATCATGTTCAATGTGATGCGATCAATAATAAAAAGGTAAAACACATAGGATAAAGAAAGCGATTATGACCTGAAATGTTACTTTAACATGGAAATTATTATTAAATGGTTAGTATAATGTCATTAATTAATCATATATGATACCATAAATATTAAAATGGTTATGGTATAATTTAATATCATACTATGGTCATTATATAGGAGGCTAAACGTACCCTCGACTAGAGGAAAGTATAATGAAAGGGTTAATTCCTCAATCACATTATTATCTTAGATTTTTTATGTGTAAGTTTTTACTGGCACATAATTATTATCCATGTCCATGTTTCATTAAAGAGTTATCAAAAGTATTCTTTTTAAGGGACTCTTTAACTAAAACAACATTTTAAATGGTTTAAATATTTATTCTTCTAAATCATTCTCATTAATGTCCATGTTTTCAAAATGGTTTTAAGGATTTATTTATATAGACATGAATGTTTTAAAATGTTAATTCCTTTCAAAGGTTTCAAAGTGGTATGGGACACATTGATTCAAAAATTTCTTTTAAATGTCTTTCTTTCTAAATTGTGTGAATTGTAAATGATTTGATGATGTTTGGAGCCTACTATAGATCCTCGATGCATCGGTAGGTCTCATAAGACAAACTAGTTTCTTAACACAAGGCCTTGGAAAGAAATTAATTTGTAGTCTTGGCATGAGGCCTTGACTATAATGTTATGATGTCTGACATTATGCATTCCCTCTATAACATCCCAAGGTTTTCTAAAAATAAATTGAAAATGATTGAAATTTTGTTTAAGGTATATATTTATAAGTATCCTTTAAACATAATTTTATTTCTTCTATGTTTTGAATTTCAAGAAACTGTCATCTACAATTGTGTTCAGTATGTTATTTAGAGTCTGATGGAACAAACTTGTTTTTTTGTTGAATAGTAACATGCCCTTATGAATAGTAATATGACCTCATGAATCGTAAATAATATTATTATTTTATTTTCCCATGGCAATAAGATAATGGGATCTTAATTAATTTTCCAATGTCACATAAAACTAATTGCACTTCAATATTATTATTTTTAGAATTAACTGTGACCATATTTAAAAATTAAATTAATAATATTTAGAAAATTATTTTTGAAAAATGGAGTTCATTTTTTAATTCTACACATCGAAAAATGGTTGGGGTAAATTTTTGGTATTTTTCTGAAACTCTTGAATTTTCGGTGAATAGTGCAATACGGTAAAATACCATATAATCAATTTATCAGTAAAAATGCACTATTTATGACATCATAAGTGATGCAAGGCCACTTGCTTCGAACTCACTTGATATGTTCACTAATTAAGGCCACTTGATTTGAGATTATTCATAGTCTTGATAAAAATATTATAATAATAATTAAAATAATCTAAAATACCTCCCCTCCTCCACTATAAATATCACCCTCACTCCCCTCTTCCTCCCACACCTCTCAAGCCTTGAGCATTGTCTAAATTCTGCCACATTCCCTCCCCAATCTTCTTCCCCACGTCCTAGAGCTTCTGGTCTCACCAAAAGACCAAAATCAAATCCCTTAAGAAGGATCTCAAGGAGAAGAGATCAAGAGGTAAACAACCTCTTTTATTTTCTTTCTTTTCTTCCATTTTATGTTATTCTCTTCCTTTCCCTTTGTCTTTTGTTGGGATATTTCATTAAATATTTCCCCTTACTTCCCAAAGTTTGTATGATGATGAGATATTCCATTCCTCTCATCAATCTTGTTTTTATGAAATTTTAAGAGACGCCGTTAGGCTGCCGAATTTTTGAAAGAAATTTCTCATATTTTCTTCATTTCATGATTCCTTTCTCTTATTTCTTCACCCCCTCTTATCCAGGAGGAATGAAATCTCCAGAATAATGTATATTCTGGATGTTTTCATGTTTATGGAAAATTACAAATCATTATTCCTCTCCTCTCTCACTTTTTTAAAGA
Organism: Viscum album; assembly: GCA_963277665.1. Classification (NCBI taxonomy): domain Eukaryota; kingdom Viridiplantae; phylum Streptophyta; class Magnoliopsida; order Santalales; family Viscaceae; genus Viscum; species Viscum album. Next base: position 1,608,059,592 of record OY728123.1, read on the forward strand.
ATCAAAAAAAACATTGTCCATTTGTGTCGAATTACCGATATCATGGACGATGTATTTTCAATTTCCATTAATTCTTCCAAGTCTGGTTGTGAAACCATTTATATGGTTGAACCAGTTTATAAGATATGTTTTATGACTCATATATGGTTCTCGAATTCTTTTGTACTCATGATTCAAATTTATAAGACTAAATGAAGTTGTAATTATCAAATAACCACTTAAATGATCTAAACAAACATAATTAATGTTTTAACTTATTAATCATCATCATATAAAGCATCAAAGTGATAAATGGTATAAATTATGGTACTGGAAATATGTAGATACTACTCCATTCCAATTCTGGAGTTTCACTTCCAATCAACAAGAACGATTCATCATGAACTGATCGTGAAAATCACAAAAGAACTCACCCAAAATAATGCAAGGAGAAAAATACTAAAAATTAAGGGGTGAAATGAGGTTATGAAATGACCATATAAGATGTTATAAACATGAACATGTTTCTTTAAAATACTAATAACACTCTTTTAACCATTATACAGGAGGTTTAAACAATTTTGAAGTAAGACAAGCCCAAGGTAAGGGAATTCTTAACCCGATTTCCATTCTTTGGGTTAACATTCTACTTTATAATTTATGTGCTATTTAAATTGTTTGTGTGATGGGTTTTGTTTATATTATGTTTCATTGTGTGTATTTACAAAGTATATACATATAAAATCCACTCTATTAAGCCTCAAGTATATGATGTTTATAAGGGACTTTTCTTCTAAAATCCTCTTTTAAAATTCTGTTTTATAAGATTCAAAGGCAATGTTTTTATGCTATTGTTTATGTTGTACGATTATGTTTTGGTTATTGGGAATTGTTTATGATGAAGGGCGGGACCTATATTTCCCTCCAATGCATTGGGTATGAGTAAGTTGGAGGTTGGTCGTATGTTTACTCCAAGTGTAACTGTGATGGTAACACAAAGTAAGGTAGCCGTGAGGGTTACAAATTTTAAGGTAGCCAAGATGGTTACAAGATTATGAAAGTAATGCCCCAATATACCTCTATGATTATAATTATGTTTGTGTGGATCTTGTGTAAATCTCATGTTACGGTAAGTAAGATTTTATGGGTGGAAATCATGTCTTTTGAAAATGTTTTCATACGTCATGTGTATTCATGGACTAATGTGATTTTTCCTTCTTTTTCATATCTTACTGAGCTTTTGTGATCATCCCAAGTTTTTAAATGATTTTTCACAGGTTAATGATGAGTAATACAAGGAAGGAAGACATGTTAAATGTTGAAGAATTGTCAAGGAGTCTTGTTTTATGTTTTAATGTTTTATATTCTGAGGAAAATGGAAACTGATTTTATGGTATCCACTATGTAACAATGTGTAATGTTATGAATGTTTTGTCTTAATTCTCTAAAGCTATAAACTTGAAAAGATCCTCAATGTAAAATGAAGTGTTTTCTTGATTAAATTCAAGATTATGTATAAAATAAGTGTGGGTTTTTATAGTTGTTATCAAAGGATGGTTTAGATAACTTTAGGGGTTAAGGTGATGCTAATAGAATACCATATATAATTTTCACTCTATGTTTAGTTTGTTATAGCATTTAAATATTGCCATGTTGCTTCATCTAAGAAATGTTTGTTTAGAATTGTTGTTTGCAGAAGGAACATGGATGCTGAAGAGGATAGGCACCGACAGAATGACGTCCTTCCTGATCAACAGCCCGGAATGGTAGGGATTGGAACCAAGCAGTTTGTGACAGTAATGGCTCAGCTAACGCAGGCAATAAATGGTGGTGGAATCCATGCAGGAGGAAAAATAGAGGTACCCCAACGGAACATGATAGTGGTGGAACATTTTATGAGACAACATCCTCCTGCATTCAATGGATCTTCTGACCCAGTGGCAGTAGAAGGATGGACTAAATCCCTTGAACAGATATTTGATGTTATGGGATGTTCGGACAATCAAAAGGTAAGTCTTGCCATTTATCATTTTGAAGGGGAAGCTGATCAGTGGTGGTCAATGGTAAGGAATATCAGGTGTAGAGAGTATTTGGATGCCTTAGTCTGGGATGAATTTAAAAGTCTTTTTCTTGAAAAATATTTTCCTAAGGTGGTGTGACTTAGAATGGAGAAACAATTCCTTGAATTGAAACAAAAGGAGGAATATTCAGTGGCTATGTATGAGGAAAACTTAACCCGACTGGCGAGGTATGCTCCAAATCATATTCTGGGTCTCAATAGAAAAATCAACCTCTTTTACTCAGGATTGAAGCCAAGGTATCGAAGGGCGTTGGCCTCCCGTGAATTCAATAGTTATGAGAAACTTGCCCGATGTGCTGAGAGGGTAGAGATGGATTTTGTTGATGATCACATGCAATTTGGAAACAAAGAGAAGAAGAGGTCCAATTGGAAATAAATGGGTAAGAATCAACCAAAGAAATCTGATGTTAAGAAAATCCAGTTTCTAGATTGTGAAAAGTGTGGCAAGAAGCACCCTGGGGAATGTCTTATCAAAACTGGGAAGTGTTTTAAATGTGGTAAGTTTGGACATATGGCCCGAGATTTCAATGAAAATGATCCAAAGACTAATCTTGATAAGCAAACTGTAAAGTGTTTTAAATGTGGTGAGATGGGTCACTATGCAAATGCCTGTCCAAAGAGGGATCCAAATGATGCAAAGAAGCCAGACTACAAGCAGAAAGGTGTAGTGAGATCCTTTGCGACTACGTCAGCAGATGTTGGGCCATCCAATGAAGTTGTTTCAGGTACTTTGTTTGTTCACTCAGGTTTTGCTAAAGTTTTGTTTGATACGGGGTCTACACATTCCTTCATCTCTGAGAAATTTTCTAGTAAATTGGAAATATCACCTCAACAAATGATACCCAAACTTGTTGTTAAAACACTAGGGGGAAATGTTATATCAAAGAGTAATTATAAGAATATTTCTATTGTGGTATGTGAAAATACTTTACCTGCAAACCTTGTTGTTTTACCCTTAGTCGAGTTTGATGTTATTATGGGGATGGACTGGCTTTCTGATTATCATGCTAAGATTGACTGTAGAGCTAAAGAAGTTGTTTTTCGGAAAGAGTTTCAGTTTGTATACAAGAATGAACCCATACAATTGATAACATATCAAGAAGCTGAGAAACTACTGAAATATAGAAATGAATGTTATCTGGCTCATATTGTTGAAAACAAGGGAACTATTCAAATTAATGATGTGCCAGTGGTAAATGAATACCTTGATGTTTTTTCTGAGGAGTTACCCAGTGTCATACCTAAACGAGAAGTCGAATTCACAATTGACTTAGTTCCTGATGCTAAGCCAATTTCAAAACCCCCATATCGTATGGCTCCAATAGAACTTCTTGAATTGAAAAATCGGTTGCAGGATATTCTTGTCAAAGGCTTCATTTGTCCCAGTACTTCACCATGGGGAGCCCCTGTTTTGTTTGTTAAAAAGAAAGATGGTTCCATGAGACTTTGCATTGATTATAGAGCATTTAATAAAATCACTGTTAAAAACAAGTATCTTTTGCCTCATATTGATGACTTGTTTGATCAGCTCCAGGGAGCTCAGTACTTTTCCAAGATTGACTTGAGATCTGGATACCATCAGCTGAAGGTGAAGGAGGATGACATCCCGAAAATAGCCTTTCATAATAGATATGGGCATTTTGAATTTGTTGTTATGCCATTTGGGTTAGCTAATGCACCTGCTGTATTCATGAATCTTATGAATAGAGTATTTCATGAGTTCTTGGATAAGTTTGTGGTTTTATTTATTGATGACATTCTGGTTTTTTCTAAAAATAATGAGGATCATGAAAAGCATCTAAGGGTTGTTTTACAAACTTTAAAAGAAAAGAAACTATATGGAAAATTCAGAAAGTGTGATTTTTGGTTGCAACAGATTTCTTTTCTTGGGGACATTGTAAAAAGGATGGAATAACAGTTGATCCTGCCAAAACAAAAGTAGTTGATGAATGGCCAAGACCCACAAATGTTACAGAGATTCGTAGTTTTCTGGGTTTAGTAAGTTATTACCGACGCTTTGTTAAGAGATTTGCACGGTTATCTATCCCAATAAATATGTTAACACGGAAAGGGGTTAAATTTGTTTGGACAGAGGAATGTGATGTTTATTTTCAGGAACTAAAGAAGAGATTGGTGAATGCTCCAGTTTTGTCCTTACCTTCCCGGAACGGTGAGTTTGTCATCTATAGTGATGCTTCTTTGAAGGGACTTGGTTGTGTTTTTGTGCAGAATGATCTGGTAATTGCTGATGCTTCGAGACAACTTAAACCACATGAGCTGAATTATCCCACACATGATTTGGAATTGGGAGTTGTGGTTTTTGCTTTGAAAATATGGAGGCATCATCTATAAGGAACCAAATGCCAAATATATACTGACCATAAAAGTCTTAAGTATATATTCACTCAAAAGGAATTAAACATGAGGCAGAGAAGATGGCTAGAACTGATAAAGGATTATGAATGCACGATTAATTACCATCCTGGAAAATCAAACAAAGTAGCGGATGCCTTAAGTCAGAAAAATCATGCATCATTAACCATGCTACGTTTGGAACGTGATCCCTTGATTAATGATTTGATAAATTTTGGCTTAGAAGTTGTTGGTGCAGGGAATATATCTGTTTTGTTTCAGGTTTCTGTGCAGTCTTCGTTGTCAGACAGAATTATGAAAGTGCAGAGGGAAGACCGTGAGCTACAGAAAAATGTAGAATTGGTTAAAATGGGTAAGTTTCCAGAATTTAATCTAGATAAAGATTGTGTTTTAAGGTTTGGAAAAAAGTTGTGTGTGCCTTGTGATTCCCAGCTGAAGAAATAATTGTTCTGTGAAGCTCATAGTTCTCCATTTTCTGTTCATCCTGGATGTACTAAGATGTACAGAGACCTTCGGGAGTATTACTGGTGGAATGGGATGAAAAGAGATATTGCTGATTTTACAATGAAATGTTTGACATGTCAGCAGGTTAAAGTAGAGTGTCAGTTACTGAAGGGAATGCTTCATCCTTTGCCCGTGCCAGAATGGAAATGGGAGAATATATCCATGGATTTTGTGGTGGGACTACCAAAGACTTCTCGAGGTAACAATGCGATATGGGTTATTGTTGATCGGCTAACAAAGTCTGCTCATTTTCTTTCTATTCGATATACAATGAAATTAGATCATCTTTCTCGATTGTACCTCAAAGAGATTGTCAGGTTACATGGAGTTCCTCTTTCCATTGTGTCTGACCGAGATCCCAGGTTCACTTCTAAATTTTGGAAGGGACTTCACAAGTCTCTGGGCACAGAGTTGAATTTCAGTACAGCTTTTCATCCTCAATCAGATGGGCAGTCAGAATGAAAGATTCAAACTTTGGAGGATATGCTTCGAGCTTGTTCAATGGACTATCAGGGAAGTTGGGATCAGTATCTTTCATTAGTTGAGTTTTCTTATAATAACAGTTTCCATTCCAGTATTCAGATGGCACCTTTTGAGGCCTTGTATGGAAAGCGGTGTCGGACTCCTGCGTTTTGGGATGAAATCAGTGAAAGAAAGTAGATGGGGCCAGAATTAGTAGAAGTGGCTGAGAAAGGGAGGATGATCCAGCAACACATGAGGACAGCTCAGAGCAGGCAGAAAAGTTATGCAGATAACAGAAGGAAAGACTTCTCTTTCAAGGTAGGTGACCATGTTTTCCTTAAAATATATCCTTGGAAAAGTGTCATGCGTTTCGGTAAGAAAGGGAAACTAAGTCCACAGTTCATCGATCCTTTTGAAATCTTGGATAAAGTTGGAACAGTTTCATACCGCGAAGCTTTGCCTCCGAGCTTATTTCAGGTAGACAATGTTTTTCATGTTTCGATGTTGAGAAAGTATGTTCCAGATTCATCACATATCTTGAGGCCGGAAGCAGTTCAGCTGGCAGAGAACCTTTCTTATAATGAAAAACTGTTTCAGAATCTTTATCGAAGAGAACAGGTATTGAGGAATAAGGTAATCTACCAGGTAAAGGTTTTGTGGAGAAACCACATGGTTGAAGAAGCAACATGGGAGTCTGAAAATGCTATGAGGGAAAAATACCCTCAGTTGTTTAATAAGTAAATAAAATTGTGAGGACACAATTTCAAGAAGGTGGGGATAATGTAACATCCCAAGGTTTTCTAAAAATAAATTGAAAATGCTTGAAATTTTGTTTAAGGTATATATTTATAAGTATCCTTTAAACATAATTTTATTTCTTCTATGTTTTGAATTTCAAGAAACTGTCATCTACAATTGTGTTTAGTATGTTATTTAGAGTCTGATGGAACAAACTTGTTTTTTTTGTGAATAGTAACATGCCCTTATGAATAGTAATATGACCTCATGAATAGTAAATAATATTATTATTTTATTTTCCCATGGCAATAGGACAATGGGATCTTAATTAATTTTCCAATGTCACATAAAACTAATTGCACTTCAATATTGTTATTTTTCGAATTAACTGTGACCTTATTTAAAAATTAAATTAATATAATTTAGAAAATTATTTTTGAAAAATGGAGTTCATTTTTGAATTCTACACATCGAAAAATGGTTGGGGTAAATTTTTGGTATTTTTCTGAAACTCTTGAATTTTCGGTGAATAGTTAAAAACGGTAAAATACCATATAATCAATTTATCAGTAAAAATGAACTATTTATGACATCATAAGTGATGAAAGGCCACTTGCTTCGAACTCACTTGATATTTTCACTAATTAAGGCCACTTGATTTGAGATTATTCATAGTATTGATAAAAATATTATAATAATAATTAAAATAATCTAAAATACCTCCCCTCCTCCACTATAAATATCACCCTCACTCCCCTCTTCCTCCCACACCTCTCAAGCCTTGAGCATTGTATAAGTTCTGCCAAATTCCCTCCCCAATCTTCTTCCCCACGTCCTGAAGCTGCTGGTCTCACCAAAAGACCAAAATCAAAGCCCTTAAGAAGGATCTCAAGGAGAAGAGATCAAGAGGTAAACAACCTCTTTTATTTTTTTTCTTTTCTTCCATTTTATGTTATTCTCTTCCTTTCCCTTTGTCTTTTGTTCGGATATCTCATTAAATATTTCCCCTTACTTTACAAAGTTTGTATGATGATGAGATATTCCATTCCTCTCATCAATCTTGTTTTTATGAAATTTTAAGAGACGTCGTTAGACTGCCGAATTTTTGTAAGAAATTTCTCATGTTTTCTTCATTTCATGATTCCTTTCTCTTCTTTATTCATCCCCTCTTATCCAAGAGGCATGAAATCTCCAGAATAATTTATATTCTGGATGTTTTCATGTTTATGTAAAATTAAAAATCATTATTCCTCTCCTCTATCACTAAATTAAAGAATCAAAAAAAAACATTGTTTATTTGTGTCGAATTACCGATATCGTGGACGATGTATTTTCAATTTACATTAATTCTTTCAAGTCTGGTTGTGAAACCATTTATATGGTTGAACCAGGTTATAATATATGTTTTATCACTCATATAAGGTTCTGGAATTCTTTTGTACTCATGATTCAAATTTATAAGACTAAATGAAGTTGTAATTATCAAAGAACCACTTAAATGATCTAAACAAACATAATTAATGTTTTAACTTATTAATTATCATCATATAAAGCATCAAAGTGATAAATGGTATAAATTATGGTACTGGAAATATGTAGATACTACTCCATTCCAATTCTTGATTTTCACTTCCAATCAACAAGAACGATTCATCATGAACCGATCGTGAAAATCACAAAAGAACACACCGAAAATAATGCAAGGAACAAAATACTAACAATTAAGGGGTGAAATGAGGTTATGAAATGACCATATAAGATGTTATAAACATGAACATGTTTCATTAAAATACTAATAACACTCTTTTAACCATTATACAGGAGGTTTAAACAATTTTGAAGTAAGACAAGCCCATGGTAAGGGAATTCTTAACCCGATTTCCATTCTTTGGGTTAACATTCTACTTTATAATTTATGTGCTATTTAAATTGTTTTTGTGATGGGTTTTGTTTATATTATGTTTCATTATGTGTATTTATAGAGTATATACATATTAAATCCACTCTATTAAGCCTCACGTATAGGATGTTTATAAGGGACTTTTCTTCTAAAATCCTCTTTTAAAATTCTGTTTTATAAGATTCAAAGGCAATGTTTTTATGTTATTGTTTATGTTGTATGATTATGTTTTGGTTATTGGGCACTGTTTATGATGAAGGGTGGGACCTATATTTCCCTCAAATGCATTGGGTATGAGTAAGTTGGAGGTCGGTCGTATGGTTACTCCAAGTGTAACTGTGATGGTTACACAAAGTAAGGTAGCTGTGAGGGTTACAAATTTTAAGGTAGCCAAGATGGTTACAAGATTATGTAGGTAATGCCCCAATATACCTCTATGATTATAATTATGTTTGTGTGGATCTTGTTTAAATCTCATGTTATGCTAAGTAAGATTTTATGGGTGGAGAGCATGTCTTTTGAAAATGGTTTCATATGTCATGCGTATTCATGGACTAATGTGATTTTTCCTTCTTTTTCATACCTTACTGATCTTTTGTGATCATCCCAAGTTTTTAAATTATTTTTCACAGTTTAATGATGAGTAATAAAAGGAAGGAAGACATGTTAAATTTTGAAGAATTGTCAAGGAGTCTTGTTTAATGTTTAATGTCTTATATTCTGAGGAAAATGGAAACTGATTTTATGGTATCCACTATGTAACAATGTGTAATGTTATGAATGTTTTGTCTTAATTCTCTAAAGATCTAAACGTGAAAAGATCCTCAATGTAAAATGAAGTGTTTTCATGATTAAATTCAATATTATGTATGAAATAAGTGTGGGTCCTTATACCCTCATTATTAAATTAGTTATTACATGTTATTATTCTACTTGTAGAATATATGTGTGCATGTTTATATGGTAATTATTGATTTATTTTTTCAATATCATGTTCAGGTTTATGTTTAAAAATGGTTTTATTTTTATTACCCATATTTCCTTAAAATTTTATAGCTTTTGAAAAATTATTTACCCTAACTAAGTGTATGATCTCACCCCTTTCTTATGTTTTATTTTCCGAGGATCCCATGAAGGGTTTTATGAGTGATTTGTAGGGTTATGCTAAGTGAACAATGGCGTTCTAAAAGGATTATTTATGTTATGTTGTATGTTAGAAAGTGTAATGTAACGTTCATGTATATAATCTGTTTTTTAAGGTTGATAAATTGAATGGTCTTTCGGGACATGATTCCTACTAATCACGAAAATTTATTAAAATAATGCACCAACTCTGGGTAACTGGGGTGGGGCATTATAGTTGGTATCAGAAAATGTTTATTACAATCCTTTGAAACTAGATTTAGAACAACCCTGATTGGAGAACATTACCCTAAGATAAAATTTGAGGATAAGTATTGAATAGATTCCTAAAATTTTGGTAATGTAGATATTTTAGGATTTTTTTCAAGAAATACATCCATGTCTGGATATGAGAAAGTAGACACAGATCTATCACAGATGTACCTAGGTGTGAAAAATCCGACAAAGAGTTTCGGGCTTGACCTGGGGTATCCTGGTACATGAAAACATGTCTTGCTGCACTCTTGGTTACGACACTCTCGAGGTATATGCTTAGGATAATTCAAATTTTCTTTACAAACCATTATGAGATATTTATAAGTAAATATGTGAAAAAAGAAACTATTTTTATGATTATGCGACTAGATGTGGGAAAATATTCAATTAATGTTGAGGATTTTTCTACTTTTTGGATTATATATTATTATATGATCTAACCAAGAATATTTCATCATTTATAGATGGAGCCGAGTAGAAGGAATGATAACTTCAATAATACGCATGATCTAAAGAGTAAGAATGATCATATTTTTCATGTTCTTAAGCCAACATTTAAAAGTCAAATACTCTCCCAAATATTATCATCATACAAAAAAATACTATCATGTGTTAATAAGATAAGAAAATAATTCTCTGAATCGTATGGCTTTAAAGGAAAGCTAGAGAAGAAGATTATGGTAGAGACATAGATGTATAAAGGTAAGAAGGTAAAGAAAGATTTTCCCATATTTGAAAACTATGGAAAGAATCACCCTAGGAAGTTCTTGAAAGGAATGTGAGTTTGTTATTGGTATGGAGAAAAAGGACACAATGTTCGTGATTTCAAGGGTAAGAAAAAGGTTTTAAATGTAAAATGCTTTAACTGCAAGGAGTTGAGACACTACATGAATCAATGTCCATATCATCATAGTATACCATAAGTGATGCTATTATATAATAATCAAGTTATAATACTACTGTAGATGAAGAGGAATTATTTTGTTTCTTAAGTTATTATTAAAGAAATGTGTCATTTGATTATTTTATTAATGATTTAAAAGTTAAAAGAATTATAAAGTATATATGGATTTTACTACAGTACGTTTTCATCAAGTATCTGAGATTTTATGGTACCAAGTAAAGTGACACAGTTTCATGTTAAACATTTTGGAAAATATATGGATGAGAGAAAGATAAATCTTAATATGGTCCTGATACCGAGGTAGTGATTTTTGGAATGAGAGATAATTGAGTTGGACAATGTATATTTGGTATTACTGACATCCTTTTAACTGATTAATGGATTTTTCATTCCATCATTGTTGGAGTATTCAAAAAAAATTTGATTTATGGATAATATCCACTATTCTATAAGGAACAAGAGAGCATGAATGTATTCGATAAGTCTTTATGGTAATTCAGAGTGTTACCTTGTTTTAAGAGAATACATGATGAAAGTTTTCACATGTTATTATGGTCGAAAAATAGATCTTCATTATGTTTACCTTCTTTATAATTTTTTGACTGCGTGTTTAGATAAAAGTATTTTGGATATGTCTAAAGTTTTGAATGAATTAATTTGGAAATTGGATACTATTATTTAATGATAAAACATTTCTTAAGATTATTTTTGGACGGTTATAAAAAAGACAACCTAGAGGTCAGGTGACATCCTGTCGCATCCGACAAGGCCACGAGACTTGAACCCGCAACCGAAGGGCAACAAGGGTGCATCACCTACCACTGGCCTACCTGATATCCTGGTTTGTATAATGTATTTTTTCTAAATGGTTTTTCAGTTTAATTATAAATTCATTTTTTTAAAACCTATAATATTAGGATAAATAGAATATTTCTGAGTTCTATTATCCTTTGTAGTGAAAGATGATTTTCTGGTAGAAATTAGTTAAAGGATGGAACTCTACATGTCAAGTATTTTTTTTATTCTATGAAGAAATTATTTCATAAATCTTAGGTCAAGGATATTAAAACCAAAAATATTTTATCCTAATAGCTTATTTTTTGATGAACCAATGATATTTTAAGTCATCATAGATTTATGGCTTTGAGGCCGTCAATTTTCTATTTATTTCTCACTTGTTTGTGATTGATGGCCTCAATAACTACCTATAAATATTTACATTTTTCATCTAATTGTTTGCCTCAAATTTCCACCAATCTTCTCTTATTCAAAAGCCTAATTTGGTGGTGACTTTTCATTTCTCTTTCCCTATTATTAAGACTAAATTTTATTAACCCTATTTTGGATGTCGGGTTTCCACAAAGGTATTTTATTTTATTAACCTTTTATTTTCGAATAAAAATTTCAAATTGTGAATATTATTTTTATTGATGTATGGGATAATGTAACACCCTAATAATTTATAGTAAGTTACATCCTTAATGTAATCTGATAGCTTGCGCTACATGGAACATCGAGTTCAAGTGCACCACGACTTACAAAACTAGCCGTTAAAAAAGCGGTTATGAATAGTGTTTACTTCATTAGTAATTTAATATACCCCATATAATTTTAACATCCATATTATCTATTTCATAGACACAATAAAAGAATAAATTCAATTTTTTATATAAAGGAAGTATTTTTCTAAACATACAATTTTACCGCCTTTTACTGGAGAACCCTTTTCAAATATAATATTTGAAAATTTTATATATTCAATGTAATGAAATTAAATTATTATTTAGAATCAGGACATAAAATTTAAGTTTGGATAAATTTTTTGTACTTTTTTAATAACTTTCATATTTTTATGAATAATATAAAAAATACTAAATTTTAATTGAAGAGAACTTTTTAAATTGAAATAATTTAAAGTGTTAAATTATACATTTGGGTGATTTTAAAGAATAATTAGATTATATTTTTATAATTTAATATAATTTAGGTCATTTTAAATAATTTCACATTTAAATTGGACATAAATACATGTCAATATATTGATAGTTTTTATTTCTTAAAAGCCTGCATTCTAGTTTTGACAACGGGAATTAATTTTAAATTAATTAATACAACTTATATGTTTTGAATTTGGTAAAATATACATTATTTTAGGATTCATTATATAAAAATTATCTTAGGGTTAATTTGAAATCATCACACATGTGTACTTAAGGATTATTGTCTCCACGTCGTCTTGTAATATGTTTTTCACAAGAACCTAAATTGGATGGGTATAATGATGGTAATAATAACTAAATGTGATTATTATCAAATTATATGTATTCTGTAACAAATTATATACCATTTACTTCCATACCATTTCATAATTATGGGAATGATATCTTCGTTCATGCATAGGTACGACCTACCCTCCCCACGATGTTATGTGATTCATTCTACCTAATATCAATTAAAACATTATTTTAAAAATGTATAGAATTAATATATATGACATATATTATGTTAATATCATTTTTTATTACATAAGGATGATCTAAGAAGGGGAACTGAAACTTATTTGATAAAACATACATAAGAAAATGAATATGTTAATACCCAAATTATTTGTAATAATGAAATGTTATTAAAAAAGGATCATAATATTATCATATATGATGTCATAAAAATGAACATGATTATAAAATAATTCAATAGCATTATTTAAAAAATTATATAGGAGTTTTGGATACATTCAAAAGAAATTGGACCTAAAAGGTAAGGGATAATTTCACAATCTCATTAGTATCTGAGATTGTTTATATGTAAGTATTTACAGGTGTATATATTTATCATCAATGTCCATGTTTCCAAAATACGTAATATTATTTCTATTTTTCTAAAATTAAATGAAGTCATTTTTTCCAATTGGTTGATTTTTACTAAACGTTTTGAAATAAATCTTTTGTCGTTATTCGATACGAAGTAGTTTTTGACTTTTCTGACCAACGTATGATTAACATGTATTTTTAAATTATATAGATTGAATGGATTTTTATGTCTACATAATTCCTTATTTCTATGAAGCTTCCCCTACAATATTTCAAATTTATTTTTAACTAGATTCTTTTCTTTTAAAATTGTGTGGCCTTTGAGAAAAGAAAATGGTTTTGAAGAAGAAATGATATTTTCCTCAAAAATTAGTTTCCATGTTATATCAAAATTATTTTCCCTATAATAGGGAATTATTTAAAAGGTTATTTTTAAAGTATAATATCCTTATTGTTACAATGATTTCATATTCTTTATAATGGAATGTTATTTAAGAAATCCATTTTTTACTTAGATTATGTTATGGTGGAATTATGTTTGAAAAACCCCATGTTATTACTTAGGTTATGATTAATGATTTATGTTACAATGAAAGATGTAAGAATGATTTAATTATGAGATGGGTGGGCCATATATCTCCCTCCAATGGATTTTGTAAAGATTTTTATCTCATGAGATAAACATGTATGGAACAGGAGATGATCTCGGTTCAGTAATATAGGGCATAAACGAGGGGTGAACTCAGTTTAGTAATGGAATTTGTCCGCTATGATGGTCTTGGAAATGAAGATCGACTAATATGAAATGATTTTCTATACTTATTTTTATGACACAAAACTTCATGTCTTATGTTATGACATTTAGTATTATGTTCATTGATTTTTATGAGCTTTTATGAAAATCACAATCTATCATATGTGTGATAAGATTTTCAGATATTATGTTCTTATGTATTATGATTATGATATGATTGATATCTCCCTTGTTTTTCATTACTCAGAATTTAATCTCACCCTTTCGTATTTTTTCTTTTTCCATGCTTATGAAAAGAGTCTTAAGTAAGATATGTCAAAACGGGGTCTAGTTATGAACAAATATGTGGAAGATAATGAAAATGTCTTATAATGCGATTGTTTAAGTTTCCTAGTTTTGAAAGACATTATAACTATATGGTCATGCTATGGATTTGTTATAATTTCTAATGAATATTATTCAATATAGAATTAATATCATTTTATATAAACTATGGGTCATTATAGTTTGTATCAGAGGAAATTTATTGTTATCCTTTCGGTACTAGGATGAAAAAAACTTATTAATAAACCAAAGGATATGTCGATGTATAGGATACAATCCTAGTGTTTTTGAAATTATCATGAATAACCTAGGATAAAACCTAAAGTGACCTAAATTGAAATATTATAATTGATTATGCGGTTTTCCCATTATGATTTCCGTTTCTCAAACTATGCATCTTGGTTTTAGTCAATGGATGGAACTCGAACGAACCACACTAATGTTGAATGCAATGTGGAATGCCAAGATTTTCCTCCTGAGAAACAAAATTTTATAAGAGCTGGAGTGAAAAAACTTCTCAATCTATGAATCATGTAGGACTTCTAAATGACGAAAGTAGAGACCAAAATTATATTGAGTCCTTCATGTGGAAGCATCAACCTTCATTCAAAGGGTCATATGATCTATTAATGGATGAACAATGTATCAGTGCCACTAAAAACTTATCTTCAGTTCTCCAAAGTTCATCACATGGTAATGTAATCTTTGAAGTCTATCATTTGGAAGGTGAGGTTAATCAGTGGCGGAACCTTTTCAAGAATATGAGGCAAAAAGATGAAATTGAATCCATGGAATGGGATGAGTTCTTGACCTTATTTTTTCATAAGTAATTTACTTTTATTCTTCGATCAAATATAGATAAGTAGTTCCTTGAACTTAAAAAAGTTGTGATAAATCCATTTGTACTTATGTAGAAACATTTTCAAGACTTTAAAGGTGTGCTTCTGTAATTATTATCCAACCTGAGAGTAAAATTGATCGATACTTTAGTGGCTTAAAACCAAGTCTCTGAATGGAATTAACTATAAGGATCACCAAAATCTACAAAAAAATATTTGAATCTACACTCAAGGTTGATATGGATATTGGAGTAACCCATCGGTCCTATGGGTTTGATAAGAATATAAAAATAGAATTCAAGGTAAAATTTAAAGTCCACACTGAAAAGAAGATGAGTTTTCTCTTCTGTACAATGTGCTAAATGAAACATGGAGGATATTTTCTTAAAGGATCTAGTAAATTTTTTAAGTTTGTAAAAGAAGGTCATTGGTTAGTTGAATGATGAAGTGATGGGAGAAATATGTCTAATTATGTGAATAGATAAATGGATGTATAGAATTTAGCTCCCACAATTATATCTTAAAAGTTTGAGAAAATGGGTAATTATACCAATCAATTCCCTAATCTAAGGGTTATTAATGACGATCATTGTCAACAAACACTTCAGGCCAAAAAAATGGCAAGTCACATGCTATCACTATCTGCTATTGGAGTACGATAATGAAGTGGTGAAAGATATAGTTACCGTCAAATATAAAGTATAAAATGTTTTATTTGATTCTGGATCCACCCACTCTACTATTTCTGATGAATTTTATAAGGGTATTTTGGTATTATTTCAACAATTAGTTGTTGTGTTATTTTTGACGACTCCTAATGGAACAAAGGTTGCATCAAAAGTTTATAATTCCTTTCTAGTTGAATCATGTTGGAAAGTGCTTGTTGAAAATATTGTGATCCTTATTATAGTGTAATTTAAATTGATTCTTATAAGGGATTGTATTTATCTATATGGATACCATATCAATTTCCAAGGAAGATAAGTCACATTACATATTCTGGATCAATCTATGATCATCTATCGATGAAATGATGAATATAACCTTCCAGTATATATTTCATCCATATTATGGGTATTAATTCCTAAAAATGAAGGTTATCTATCTCAAGTGGTTGGGGAGAAACTCCCAATTAATAACACACACATTTTATGGGAGTTTGATGGTGTCTTTCTAGAATAATTTCTAGGTCTTCCACAAAATCCTGAAGTTGAGTTTTCAATTAAAATCATATTAGGGGTTATTCCTATTTCAAATAAAACTTATATAATGTATGAAATTGAGTTTTAGGATTTGAAGGAGCAACTCTAGGTGAATATTAACAAAGGATTCATATTCCCTAGTGTGTCACTTTGGGGTTCACCAGTTCTATTTTTAAGAATAAACATGGATCAATGATACTCTAAATTTATTATCCTGAAATTAATAAGATCAATATCAAAAATAAAATATCATCATCCCTGCATTGATTAATTATTAAAATAATTTTGTTAATCTCAATACTTTTCTGAGATTGATCTTTATTCTAGATTTGATTCATTATGGGTTAAGAAGGAGGATATAACAAAGATGGAATTCCGTATAATTCATGGACATTATTAATTTATATTGATGCATTTTGGTCTTAATAATTCCCCCATTATCTTCATAGATCAAATTAATATAGTGTTTAGTGACTATATTTATCAGTTTTTTGTAGTCTTTATAGAAGTCATTCTTGTCTATTCAAAGAGCAAGTTATAACATGAAGATCACTTGAGAATTTTACTTAATACCCTTGAAATTGATAAATTTTATGAAAAAATTACCAAGTGTAAATTTTGACTTCACAAATATTCATTATTGCATCATATAATCTCATGATAGGGGATATCTATGGAAATATAAAAAATTTAGGTCATTTAAAGTTGGATGAGACCAACAACTAAAACTGAAATCCAAAGTTTCCATGGTTTGGATGGATATTATCAATGTTTTATGAAATATTTTTCATGATTATCTAATCCACTCACCAATTTGACTTGTAAAGGAATATGTTCATGTGGGGAAAGGAATGTAATGAGAATTTCAAATATATCAAATGATGGTTAGCCAGTGCACTTGTTCTCAAACTGCCCTGTAGTGGATAATGGCTTTCGAACTATAGTGATGAATCCAAAATGTGGTTGGGATGTTTTCTCATGAAAAATTATATGGTGATAGATTATGCCTTGAAAAAATTTAAAAACCATGAAAAAAATTACCCAACTCTTGATATAGAGTAAGATTCGGTAATCTTTACATTAAATATATTGAGGTGATATCTTTATGGGGAACGGTGTGATATTTATACTGATCATAAAATTTTAAAGAATATTTTCACATAAAAATAGTTGAATTTGAGAAAAAGAATGTTGTTGGAGTGGATTAAATATTACAAATTCTTAATAGATAACCACCATGGGAAAGTGAACAAGGTGGAAGATGCTTTGAGACAAAAGGACTATGCTAGCCTATCCATGATAAGGATCACAAAATATCCAATATTTATGGATTTTCAAAGAATGGATCTTGAAATGTTAATGTAAGGGGAGAAATATTTCCGTTCTCAAATGAATGTTCAACCATCTATACAAGTGATGATTAAGGAGGAACATAATAAAGATGTAGAGCTACAAAAGCATGTGATAAATGTTCCTAAAATATAGGAACCCTTCTTTATAAATATTTTACTTCAAAGTTCATATGGATATGTTTCTAATTTTGGCAATCCAGTCCCTAATATATGAGCTAGCTAGTTGTGCATGGTTTATCTATCATTTATGGTATCATTGGATGAGTCTTAGTGCACCATGAATAATCAATTGAAAATATATAATAATATTTTAACCCATGGGGTTGGAGGATGGATGGAATAGTGAATGATGATGAATCTTAGAGAACCGTTGGATCAGTTGGATTATTACTAGAGTGGATGGACATCATTTGAAAGTTAAAGAAAAGTGGAAGTGTTATTAAGTATTATTAGGGGTATGTATTTTTATGGGTAGTCATAGGTTGAGGTATAATAATCAATATATAGGATGTGGTGGATCTTGGAACTACATAGTTACTATATATATATGTGAATAATGATTGAGAGATGATGTGATTCATGTGGTGCATGGTATGTGTTGATGAGATGATGTGATGCATGAAATGCATGGTATGTTAAAATTTTCCATGTTTTTTCAGCATGTATTAATTTTTGCGATATATGGATCATGATGTGTGATGTTGTGGAAGAGAATAAAACTTGTGCATAAGTGGTATCATGGAACCTTCATTTGATGTTATATTGGATATTATATTATTAATTTCATGAAAAACATTTTGGTAGATCCATTGTGAGGATGGTGACTTAGTATACCTATTTAGGTGATGGGTTAGCTTCATTTTATGTTCACTAATATTTATTATTCTTTCATTAACTTTTTCACAATACGATCCAAAGAGGATCATACTTAGTATATTTATTATTCTCAAACTATATTTATATAAATTCTCTTCAAGACCATAAGATCTAGTTAGTGATCGAGTTGGATGTTAAAATCTCATGGTGTTGTGCAGGAGTAATTTGGTCATTGAGGTCACTATTGAGGATTTTTTTATTACTTGTTGTTTCTTATACATTTGTACAATTTTATAAAATTACATGAATGTATTGATATTTATTTTTACTTTTTATGAGAATAATGGTAATTTTTTATAATCTATCATTCCACATTTTTTATAGAGGTCAATACATATCGTTTGAGTGTATGATATACAATAAGTGTTTTTTATCAAATTGAGGCCTATTGGTGGTGGAATTTGGGTGTCATTGACTCCCTTCACTCATTTTCATGCTTGGATGGGTTACTTTTGGGGACGGCATCATGACAAGTGATATTGTAAATTCTCTTAAGTAAATTACAACCCCCATAGTCTAAATCATCATCACTGAGACAAAGGATAGATTATTAACTAACCTAACCCTATAAGGTTTGATTAAAATAGATTAAAATATTGTGGAATATTTTTAATAGCATTGAATTAAGGATTTAATTGTTTAATTTCATCCAAAAAAGCAGGAGGTACCCCTATAATCATATTGAAGTGGCTAATAACAAAGGATAATGATAATTATTTCATTAATAAGCATGGTAGGATGACAACAAATGGATTAGATTACCAAAATATTAGGGGCTTCGACACATATAAACCACTTTATTTATGAAAATAAGAAAATTATTGAAATCCCCTTTCTCAATGATCATGGTAGTTCTTCATGAAAATAAGTTCATTAAAACTACACTGAATACCTCCACTAATCCATTGTGATATAAGCTAGAAGGGATAGAGAGTTTTTTATATATCCTAGAACTATTGAGGTCAAATTATGGAATACTCTGAGGCACATTTTTGGTTTTTTAGCACTCAAAGGAGACATGGAATGTGTAAAGAGGGATAAACATAGTTCAAAATTTTAAATATTTAAAATACACTACATTTTTAAAACCATAGAGAGTATTAAATATTAAAATAAACATATTCCTCATTTAAAACCATTAAATGGATTCTTAATTCATTACAAATAATGGAATAGAATGTAACATGTATTAATTGTTTTTTTAAAGTGGACATTCCTCTAAATTATTTTCTTATTAACTCATGTGTTATATTAATTAATCTTTTGGATATATATGTTATAGGTCAAGGGAATAACATTTGTGATTTGAAACAATTTTAAACCATGACTTCTATTTATGGCCCCATTTAAAATCATAAAAAACTATAGTTTACAGAAGGTCATACATTAACATTCTTTTTTTTAACACATCGCGTGATTTTTTTGTGGAGTTATTGTAGAGACCCTATTTTTTCCTTTCTAGGCTTTGGAAAATCTCTAGAAATATTCTGAAAGTTGGGTTTTGAGACGACGTGCATTTCTAAGTATTGGTGTTCCCATAAGTAATTTTATAAAAATATTAAATATTTTTTATATCACACATGTAAAATATTTCATAAATAAATGAATATCACCTATTGTGAGTCTCACAATAGGAATATAAGACTATGGTTAAATACAGAATGCGAGGTTTACCCTCGGTGAAACTTAGAGTTGTCCAAAATGAGACTTTTAGATAAAGAGTTAGTTTGTAGGTGGATATAAATCAAATTATTTATTTAATTAAATAATTTAAATTAAATGACCTAATATTAAAAGCTCTATAAATTTGATAATATATAAAAGTTATAGGGTTAGCTATATAAACTGAGGATCATTGAGAAGATAGTTCTACCACCCCACATTGGATAATCGAGATTGAGCAATTGATCGGAAACTATATCTAATGGAATCGACATACATCGAATGAAATGGTTCTTTTTCCTTTATTAGAAAGAGTGATATTTTAAAAATCATGTTTTAATCAATTTAGGACTCATTATATGTGATTTCAACCCTTATGATTAAATAATTGAGTATGATCATTCATATTTCTTTGATTTGTGTCAAATATGAGTATTTGTATACTCCTACATATTAGATTTCATTTATTTATTCGATTAATCCTTGTTGAACTATGTCTCTCACCGTGGATTTTCCCAATTTAAGTACTTTGGAACAAAATTCTTGGAAAACAATTTTTCACCATTGTTTATGTCTTTTTCCCACATCCTAATTCACATTCTTAATTGTTAGACCATTAGGTCAAGATTCCACTATTTTTAGGCAAGATAGGGCATGATAAAACCCCCATATTTGTGAGAGATTCACATATGGTGAATGGATCAAGGATTATATAATGTATTGAGATGATTTTTGTATTGTGGGTGAAGATTCTCATGGATCTTTGATCCAATACTATCCAACTAAGATGGGAGGAAAACATGGAATACAAATAATCACCGTGGATCTATGGAATCCAACTTCCACTCACCAAAATATAGAATTGATGAATGGAGGATCTTTCATTCAATTTTGTGTGACCTAGATGAGATATTATATGTGGAAGGTATAGATATAGATCACACAGAGTAGATTTAACTTTAAATGAAAAAACTGACTACATAGTGTGTGGTAGGATGAACACACACCAAGTATTTCTCCAATAGGTACGACAATAGGGTTTTGGAAAATTTAACGATCACATGACATTTGGCTAAGACATAGGTCATACAATCCTTCCAAGGTAGATATGACATGTGATAGAAAGACACAGGCATGACCTTATGTGGGGGGACATGCCATGAATTGGAATACACAAGACATGCATAACCAGGCACAAGGCCAGTGTACACGAACATGACTCAAAGGACATGGGAATTACAAGGAGGACATGGAATGGCCTTGAGTGGATGAGACACATCATGTAGTCCCCTTTAATTTCTTGTAATGTTACATGGGTATTGGTTTGTGTACTTAAAAGGACACGGCCAGGTAGTAGGGTGAGACCACATGCCATGTGGGTCCCCTTATATGTTGTATACCTCATCATTTTGAGGAATCTTCTATATCTCATATCTCCTCCATTTGGACTCAAATTTTATCCTATAATTACCTTATCCTAATTTTTTTCTACGTAGAATGTGATGGTATCATTCATAGTGTATTTTGAGATATGATGTAAGATGTTTTGTGTGTGTCACTTATTTTTGAGTGGTCGAAGATAGAAGTGATTATATGGAATCTGTATAGTGGTACACTCCGATAGACTAGGGTAGGGTTCCTCTACCTACTGATTGGTACCTCCCATCATTCATTATAGAGTGGGTCTTTTATCTACTAAGTTATACCCTCTTACGGACTAGGTTATCAGTCCAATATCTTAAGAGTTGTTCCCTCTAATGAACTGAGACACATGCCCTATATAGTCTGATTGGTACCCCATAAATGAATAGGACATAGATCCTCTGTATATTGAGTGGTACCCCACTAATTCACCAGGTTGTGGGTCCCATATTTTCTGATTGGTACCCCCAAAATAAACTAGGGCATGGATCTTCGTTATGTTGAGTGGCATCTCCCTGACGCACCGGGGTGTGAATACTCTACCTACTGAGTGGTACACCTAACATACTAGGGAATGATTCCTCATTATTTTGAGTAGAACACCATATCACACTGGGGCAAGAGTCCTCTACTTGGATATTTCACCCCCTCGACTATGCAGCACGACAGGAAGGTGTGGAACCTCCACACAGTTACTTTTATGGTAGACACATGAGATATGGGGCATCATTAATGGACCTCTAGTATAGAAGTCATACATTTATCCTGGGTTGTTCTATGAGATGGAGATACCATTTCTCTCTCCTCTTTGTGTCTTTTAAATGCATATATATATATATCCTTTTTTTTATGTCGCTTCTCTCTTTCCATGTGTTGAGTTATCTATTCCAATCACGTATCTTACTACTCCTCCTCTGTATTTTGGGACATCCTACTAGGTATGCATACAATCAACACTACATGGGGTTTTCCCACACATGTCATGTCTTATGGAGATGATGAGTTGGTCAGTGATGGTTACAAAGGATCATAGGGATATCCTGGTGCATTAAACGGCATATGGTGGTCAGGGATTGGAGATCTAGAGTCAGACACTCTTAGTACTTGAATTTACCAAATTTTTAATGTTGGAACTTCTTTTTATATGGGAATATATATTTACTTATTTTAATTTTTTTAATTATGTGGTTGTACCCTTGTAATTATTATTGGTTTTACATGCATGGTTATTCTCTAGATATTTCATCTTTTATTATTATTCTTCGGCACGTCTACATAGAGATGGTTGGGTGTGCGCATATATGTACACTAGATAAATTACTCCCACATTAGTTATTAATGTTGGAACATGTTTCTAGCCCCTAGCATATAGAGGCTTTCTTGGGTTAGTTTCCGACCAAGCCATATTGGGTCGAGTCATGACCAATTCGTATTAGAGTTGTCCATTCCTTGGGATAGTGTTTGGATTAATCCCCTCTTGAAGATTTGGTTGGGATTTAGGGAAATGGTGTCAATGTTTCATGAGTGAGGCTTTCAGGAAATTGAACCCAGTGATGGTACAATGGCCAACGTATCCATTAACTGAGACTCTAACTTCATGATTTTTGTCTCCTAATACATAGAGAATGGTTTCTTGGATAAAATGGTAAATGAATTATATAGGATTGATTATTTTTACTATCCTTATTCTATAATCTATATATATCTGTATACTCATATGGCCATGGAATGTATGGGTGAAATTTTCAACATTCCTCTGTGAGGATAGCTAGCTATGTTACTGATTGAGGATTTTGATGACGATCTGATAAACGATGAGGATTCAATTCTCGGTCAATCATGTGATATCCTTCCTATAAAAGGATAGTGTAATGACCCCGACCCCATTTTCCTTAACAAGATTCCTTAATTTATTATGAAGTCATAGATACAATATTCAAATATAAATGCATCGAATAGCCTATTAGTTTTGGAAAACTAGATTACATTCGTGGTACCCATATCACTTTGGGAAAAAATCAAACCTAAAAAATTAACAAAATCTAATAGTCGGTCTCCTTGAAAACATATTCAATTATCTCTTCTTCATGATCAATTGAAAGGAAACAAATTAATGGTGAGGTAAAATGATTAGTATGGGTTAAGTACAACAGAATCTAAGCTGAATCAACTAGCATAATAAACATGAAAAGTTAAATAACTGAACATACATACCCTTTAAATAATAGACTAAAAATGAAATGAATCCATATATTTTTACATAGTGAAAATATCATCTATAGTAATAACTAATTTATTAATGTTGGAAATTATTTAATATTGGACACCATCTCTGAGGCACATGGAAACCTATACTGTCAATACAATTTATAATATAGTTTAAAAATACATGTAGAAACCTGTTCAATTTTCATAACTAATTTGTCTCATGAGGGATGTCTATGATTATAGGGACTATATAATATTTGGGTCTCACCAATCATTTCCCATACAAATAATTCCTTATATATTGAAAAAAAATTAATAAATGAACAATATTCCTTTTCATATATCTGTATTGAGTAAAGGATCCATATTTAATAATATTTCCCTACTAAATCAAAAAAGGTTCAATATAGAAACCATATATAAAAATGGTGTACAGTTTAAACAAAGTCATATTAATCTCCCAAGAATAATTATATTTAAGGGAAATATAATTTCTTGTGAAAAATTATTACAATAAAATTATTTTTTGATGAGAAAGTAAACAATAACAAACGAAAGTGATATTTCAAAATTACTTTTATCAATTTTAAAATCACATACCCCCAGATGAAATAATTCAGATATTATCTTAAAATATAGTGAATTATTATTTATTCATAATATTACATGTAAAATAAATAGTATATACCCCACGTAAAATTTAATTGGTGCACAATAAAAAATAATTCTCATTGGAATGTTAACTGAGGTGAAATATCTTAGTACTTGAGTAACTTTTGAATCACGAGCCCTATAAAATAATAACATAAATTGAAACTTTTAATAACATTAAATAAATAAAATTAAATATATAACATTTCATGGGGTAGTATATATACTAAAAAAAATAAACGAATGTTGAATATTATATAATTCTTGCAGAAATGAATGTGAGACTAGAAATCCTCTTACATTACACTCCATTTTGGTTGAATGCCATTTTTCCTCATGTATAATGGTTTTAATATTTTTTTAAACATATAAAATAACCATATTAATATTTATAATATCATATATGATCATTTTAAAATATATTATTTCTCATCCATTAACAATCATTCATTATTTTTAATAAATGCAGTGTTCCAGCAGATGATAGGTCTTACATATGCATGAATGCTGCTTCGATTTTATTATCTTATTATAAGAATGAAATTTAAATAAAATATATGTGTATTTTAATTCTAGAAACATAATAAAATTATAAATATCATATATATCATATATAAACTATAAAAAAATCATTACTCTCAACCTTGAAAGGTGGTAACGGAATAACGAACGAAATCGGTTCGAGGGGTGGTTGTCTGCTATACACCTAAACGATGACTATATATCCCATTTTATGTAAGTGTGTGATTTTTTATATTATAATCAAAGAATAACAACAACTCAATATATTAATATAATTATTTTACAATATAATCTCAATATAATAATAATTGAAGGGGTTGGAGAAAGAAATAAAAGAAAATGTATGTTGATGAATGTTAACTATTCTTCAGCAAACTCTTATTGTGTTTCACATTCATTGCTGGTTAGATTTAATTCAAAAAAGTCTTATTGTATGATGTAAGGGAAGTCATTAAGTTATTTTTGGTAGGTTTTGGTTGGGAAAAATTCCTTGAGATTTGTGAAGTTGGGGGTAGGGTGAGTTTTGTTTAATAGTAGAGGAGTGGAATTCTTCAATATACCAAAAGGCTGACATTATTGGTAAGTATCCATTGCCTCAATTTACTCCAATAATTAACCATTTTAGATACAAGTGGGTATTTCTTCAAAATATATCATACAATTTGTTTTGTAAAAGTTTTGGTTATTTTCTACAACTTATCTTTAAAGGTTAACCAGTGTAAAATCATTTTTATCTAAATCTTTGTGATTAATGTTTATTGTTTTCACTAATCCAGTTGGAAAAAAATTATGTTTAACTTATTAGATATTTTATTTTATTATTATTCCAAATATTTAATCCAATTTCTGTTTTCTAATCGAATAAGTGGCAGAAATTAATTTTGAATTAATCTCGTAGATTGGGTGAGAAAGCATGTTTTTAAATTGAATATATTTAATAATTTACTAATTTTAATAAATATATATAATATAAAAAATATTAAAAATTAATGAATAATATTGATATATGTATAATTTATCTATTGGGACATTAAACCTAATTCAAAATAAAATTTTTCCTTATATATTATTTATATAAAATGGCAGTTTTTAATTAGAATTTAGTATTTTTCACTATAAATCAAAAAATGAAACTTCTCTAAAAAATAATAATAAATAAAGTAAAAATAGTTCTTAATTACTCATTAAAAATGAATTTTATTTTTTAAAATTAAATTTATTAATATTTCAAAATTCTGTTCTAAAGAAAGTGTTCAATTAAAAGGCAGCAAGACTACATTTTAAAAAATATATCTTCTTATTTATAAAATCATAATTGTTCTTATCTTATGACTATAAAATCTATTGTATGAACGTAACAAAAATATTAAATATAGAATATATAAATTTCATTAGTTCATCCACTAATGTTAATTAATTTAATTTATAAAGATAAAACAAATTTTCTTTATAAAAATATATTTTTTATAAAAACATTTCCTTTATAATCAATTGGTTTTTATATTCACTTATAAATAATTTTTTACTAATTAATTTAACTATATATTTCATAAGTTAGTTAGTATAATTTAAAACCACTAATTTAAAATAGAGGTGGTAATTTTCATCTTAATTGATAAATGTATTCTGCAAAACTCGTTATTTCTTGTAGTGAAAACGAACTCCATCTTGCGTACATTGAAAGATATATAATAGATTTAAATTATTTAAAATATTAAATATATTGAAATATATCAGGTTTTTATATTTCCTTATATTCTCAGTTTGGGGTGTCATATATGCTGTCAAATCTAATGTCCTAATTTTATAATTTCTAAGTGTTCCATTCTCCCCTAATTAATTAAATAGCATCCTCACAATTTAAACTTGCTATTGGGAGACTAGGGTTTGATACTTGAAAATTAATTTGTTGAAAAAACAATATAATAATAGGGTTAATAAAACATCCTCTTAATAAGAGAGAAATATAAGCACAAAATTTATATAAAATATCTACATAACTATAATTTTAGAAAGGAGGTAATAGTCTAGAAATGAAAACATGTACATGGAAGATAAAACTAACTCTCAAATATAGAGGGACAGAGAAAGAGAAAATGTTCAAGAGAAATTTTATGACCATAAACCCATAAAATAGAGGTGTGAAAAAGGTCATTGATATCATCAAGAATGATGGTAGTAGGAAAATATTTTTATTTTAGGACCCCTTTCCAAGAGGTGAGAAATTATTTCACTCTCTAATGATATAAGAGACTATACTTACTTGATACATTTCTATTCCCTAAACTCAACTGTATCCTTTGGTTGTGGATTTAACTATTTCTACATCATCTCTTAGGAAAAGTTTCCTCATATGGAGAAGTTGTACATCATAAAAAATAATTTTCTATTCACATATAAAAAGGAAACTGAAAAAAACAAAGTCTACCACAACCATACCCCCAACCATGTCCCTAACCATGGAAGGCATCAATGGAAACTAGAATTGGTGGAGACCAATATCTTCCCCTATAATGTGGTTAATCCCTTCAGCCTTCATGCAAGCCACACTATGCTGACATACATCTATCAGAGAATTGAAATTCAATGAGGAAAAATGATCTGCAACTATGTTCCCCACCATTATTGTATGAAGTATTCAAGACCTACTTCTAAGGATTCTTTCACACTTTTTGATAACATGTCTAACTGACCAGGGAGAGTCGCCATACCCCTTCATGGAGTTTTTCACAATCAAGGAGTTTGTTTCGACTTCTGCAATCTCCAAAACCTTTCAATCACATAATCTGATCCCCATGGGCATCACTAAAGCCTCTGCTTGTAAGGAAGAGCCCTGAGCCAGCCTGACTGAGAATGCCTAATGGACTAACCCATTTCAATCATGCACAACCCCACCTCATCAAATTTCCCCTGAGACACATGATCCATTCGTATTTAGTTTCAAACCATACAAGGGAGGAAGCCAACATACTCAGTTACCTGCACTATTATTGGTCTGGATAACATCGTAATATTTAACTTTAAAATGGTGTTGGGAGGGATCATACTTTTAGTTCCTCACAAACATGGTAAATAGATGAGTAGAATCATATCCCACACAATAATAGTACATGTTGAAACCATTGTGTCTTCAAACCATTCTTTTTTCTGTGCCTTCTAGAGGCGCCATCACCCCGCATGTAGTGACACTGAATGAACCAAACATTCTGGGCATCCTCCCCCTGAACCTTGGAACCATCTCTCAAAAAAAGGGAAGTTCACCCCAATAGTGGTAGGGGTCGTAGTGAACTCCCCTAGTATCATCCACAATTGTCACGCCCAATCTCTATCAAAGAACAAGTGGTTTTTTCTCTCCACACTATGGGCCTTACAACACTTACGACTTGAGACATAAAGAATACCACAACGTTGAATATTGTAGCTGGTCGGGATAGCCCTATTCTAGATCTTCTAGGTAATAAAATTGAACTTGGTGGGGATGCCTCTCACCCAAATAGCCTTGTCCCTCACATTATATTATCCATATTCGTTGGATATTCCTCATAATCCCTTTGAATTTAAAAGCCCCGAGTAGGAAGGAGTGAAAACAAATTTTTTCGTCTATAAACTGAGATCAATGATATTGAAGAGATCACGATGATCCTTGTTAAGAAGTAATTTTATGAAATAGGGAAAAAAATTTCTCAGCTAAAAGAAAAATATTTGATATGGAATATCAGGAAGCCTAGAGTCTCCCCGCACTAGTTTTGGTGCCAAAACGAGAGGTCACCTCTCTCGATGGTCCAATGAGAGTGGGGCTGAAGGATCACGATGAGCGGATCGATCATCAAACAAAGAGATGAGGGGTGGCCCTCCAAATTAACTCGAAGTCCCGAGGCATTACTATGCATGATATTCATCCAAAAGTATTTTTTTAGAACACTCCTTAAAATATTTGAATGCATATAGTAGATGTTATTCTCCAGATTGTTCACATTAATGCCACCCTCACCCATCGTCTTCTCCATACAACTCCAAGAGACTCATTGCCTCTAACCTTCATATCCCATATGAAACTGGAAAGGATCCAATAAATTTTATTTACGACACCGTTTGGAAACATTATACAAGAAATATCATGAACCATAGATCCCACAAGCACACTTTTAACCGGAACTATCCACCCACCAAAGGACAGGAACCTATTTTTCATGTTCAACACTCCATCAGTGATCCTGGACAAGTGCGGGTCAAAGTTCCAAATATGTAGCCTTCCAGAGAAAATGGGGGCCCCTAGATAGTCAACAGTAAAATTCCCCCTCTATATGCCTAGGTCCCTTCTAGTATAATAAACCTGCTCAGGGTTTGACCATGTTAATTTATAGAAAAAACTCTTGCAATATTTGATGATGTGACCGCTCTAGATAAAATATTCCTCCAACACTTTGTTCAGTGAAAAAATTGATTTATTCATTGCATTCATAAATAATATGGTATCCTCTACAAACATGAGGTGAGCAACAATTTGTTCCTCAACCGATGGAAACACAGAAGGAGGCCTCCATTGTTAATGCTTCTGTGAAGCAGACGACTCAGGACGTCTTAAACAAGGATAAAGAGGCTTGGAGAGATGGGGTCCCCTTGACTGAGACACTAAGTGGACTTGATGAAGCCAAATTATTTCTCCAAAAAAGTCATAGACAACCACAAAGATATGAAACAACAAAAAATGATATCAATGTTCTAATTATTGAGGCCCATACCTTCCAACACTTTGTTGATAAAGCTATATTTAACCCGATTATAGGCCTTGTTCATGTTTGACCCATGAGTCTTGAATTTTATATCTCTTATCACCTCTTGATCTAGGGAAATGGCCTCATGAATCAACCGTCCTTTGATAACGTAGTTTTGTTCCAAGGACACCCACCAGGGAATATAAATATCTAGCCTCGAGTTCATTTGATAAGTTCATTGTATCCTTACATTTGAAACACTTAAAAGAATTTTTTTATTTCTACCATTTGAATTATTTTTCCCAATGACCCTTTTATCTGCACTTATAACATACTCATAAACCCTCCAAACATTTCCCAGGGTGATTTATTCCATAATAATTAGATGCGGATAAATCTTTCTTTCTATTATTCTCTTTATCTTTTTTTTGATCCACCATACTCTTCTTCTCTTTCTTCACTTTTAATCTATAAGACATGGACAATTCATTCACTATATAGATAGCACATAAAAACATTTCATCATATAAATAAATTTTTTGATACATCATCACCCTTCAGAGACATAGATTAAAGCCT
Organism: Viscum album; assembly: GCA_963277665.1. NCBI lineage: Eukaryota > Viridiplantae > Streptophyta > Magnoliopsida > Santalales > Viscaceae > Viscum > Viscum album. The sequence goes on from OY728123.1 coordinate 1,608,089,846, forward strand.
TCAATGAAGTGTTCAATCATTCACTCCTTATTTCATATATAATTCTTTGTAAACCTCTGTGACCTTAAAAAGGTAGCCTCATACTCTTCAACACTCACTTCTTAAATTTTCTATTATTTAAGGAACTTTCTCTTCATCTTATCTTATTGATCATGAGATATATATTTGTAAAAAAATGTATCATTTAAATATTTCTATTCCATGAGATATATTTCAACTTATCCCCTAGTATTTCGGATCAATTACCACCATTGATCAATATCTCCCTTGATGCAATACACTAAAATTTTAACCTTTTCCTTTTCACCACATCCACATTCCATAAATATCTTCTCCAAAGAATAAATCTATTTCTCAAGGGCCATCAGATTAGTGGCCCAACTAAAAGATGGGGACCGCAGTTTTATATATTCATACAACATCGAATAATATAATTGGGAAATATGTTTCTCTATCTATGAAATATTCTTTTTCATAACATGATTAAGTTTCCTTAATATAGCCATAATTTTTTCTGTTCTAATACAATCTGTATTAGTTTCTTTATTAAAGAAATTTATACATTTCCCATGAGTATTGATACAATTATTCCTTTCATTCATCATTTCTAAAAAATGGTATATACTATATTAGCTCAAAATATTATTAATTTTAAATCATAATGTATTGTTTTGAATATAGGTCTCAACCTAAATTAAAACAATTTTCATTATTAATATTTGAATAAAAATATTTTGTTTAATTTGGAATATCTTTACTTTCAAATCCATTATCATGGTTTGTAAAAAAATGTGAATTATCCTAAGAATATCCCCAGGTAGTGTCAAACTATGTGCACATTAAGGCCCATTGTCATGTACCTTTTTATGCTCAAGACAAGCCTGACACACCCTTTTCAGAGTTATTATCATATACATCTGTACCATAACCATTCTCATTTGTAGTTTCCAAATAGGGATATGTTTCAAAAAAGACCCACATAATCTCCACCTTACCAAAATGTTGGGATGTTCTTCAATACTTATCCTCAAAGGCTATCTTAGGGTTATGTTCCCTAATATATGTTTTCCTACATCTAGTTTCCAAGTTTTCTACTAAAATTCCTTTAATACCGACTATAATGACCCCATCCTCAATAGCCTAGATTCAACGCCATACATAATTACATTGGCATATATATAATATTCAAATTCCAAAGGATAGAATAGTTTTACTGTTTTGGAAAAATTGTTCACATACATGGTACCCAAATCACATTGGGAAAATAAAATAAAACATAATATATAAGAAAACATAATTAAATACACCTTTTAGAAATAATTCAAGTGTCTCTTCCTCATAACCTGGTGAAAGGAAATAAAATAAGGTTGATCTTAAATTTTCATTAATTGTTAAGTATAACAGAAGCTATGATGAATAAATAATTATATTCAACAAGGCATGTTAAATAATTGAACATGCATATCATTTAAATGATTGAATGAAAATGAAATGCATCCATATATTTTTTTTTTAGTGAAAATATCATGGATAATAATAATTGAATTCTAAATGTAGGCAAGTCTTAAATATTAGACTTTGTTCATGAGGCACCCAAAAACTTATATTGTCAATACAATTCATAAGATGATTTAAAACTACAAGTTGAAACATGTTTAATCTGCACAACTAATTTGTCTCATGAGACCTATTGATTCATTAAGTGGATATATAATGTTTAGGCCCCACCCATCACTTTCATTCCTAATTATTATTCACATATCAAATAATTAATTTAATTAATGAACAATATTCCTCCCCAAATATCCGTATTGATTAAAGGATATTTATTAATCCATATTTCCCAAGAGTATAATATTAGTTTCAAAGTAAACACCATATATATAAATGTTATATGGTTTAGTAAAGAATCATATCAATCGCCCAAGTATATGGATATTTAATGGAATCCTAATTTCTAATGAAAATTGATTACAATAAAGTGATTGTTTCTAGATAAAGTTAACAATCACAAAATAACGTGAGATTTCACAATAACTTTTATCACATTTCAAATAAAAGTGAATTGGTGAATATTAAAAAATAAGTCTCAATAGAATGTAAATTGAGAAGAAATCCCTTACTACATGAGTAAATTTTGAATTGTGAGACCTATAAAAGAATAACATCAATTGAAACATTTACTATAATGAGGGTAATTAAATTCATGATAAGAAATTTCATATATAATTATATGCAATACCATAAAAAACTGACTACTGAATATGGAATATGTCTCACAGAAATGAAAGTGAGATTGAAAATCCCCTTACATTACAAACCATTTCAATTGAATGCCTATAAACCTCCAATATAGTTGTGTGAGGCTCGTTATTAACATATATGAGAACCATATTAATATTTATAATATCATATATTATCCTTTTATATTATATTATTACCGTTTCATTAACAATCATTCATTATTTTCATCCTTTTGTGTGTTAATCGCCATGTTTTTCAAGAATTTTTGACTAGTTATTTTTTCCTCTTAATTAGATCATGATTTAATCATATAAATATTTTAAAACAAGATTATAATATCATATATATTCATTATATACGTATTTATAGTAATACATAAAATATAGTGATATGAAATAGAATATATCATTCGTGAATACGGTAGGTCGTACGTAGGCATTAATGATACTTCCATTTTCTTATCATAATAAAAGATATAAAATAAAATTATCTATATATATATTATAATTAAAAAATAATATTCACATTGTAAAAATATTATATATAATATATAAACTATAAATTAATAATTATTCCCAACTTTTAATGGTGGTAATGGAAGAATCAACGACATCGGTTCACGGGGTGGTAATCCTCCTTACACCTGAACAATGATTGTGATTCCCATTTTATGGATGTGTTTGATGTTTTAGGTCTTAATATTTTTTAAAAAGTATCTTATTATATTGGAGATACTGAGGTTACTATATAACAATGATATAAGAATAATTGAAGGTGTGGAAAAAGAAATAAAACAAAGATCTATATTGATGAACATTACCTCTTCTTCGGGTAACTCTATTGGTTTGCACCAAAGTTCTTCCTTGGTTGTATTTATACTCAAATTAAGTCTACTATGATGATTTTTGGGAATTTTTTTATTTATTTTTGTAGTTTTTGTTGAGAAAAATTGCTTGGGAGTTGTGAATAAAGGAGGTGCAAAGGGTTCTCTTTTATATTGGATTAGAAGTGATATTCTTGTAAATACCAAACTGTTAACCCTATTGGAAGGTATCCTTTCCATCTAGTGTAATTTGGAAGACACTTGGATGAGATTATGACATTTAATTTATTATATTTATAGAAAAATTAAATTTCTCTTACTCAAATTTTAATAACTCTATAATTTTTTAATAATGTTATACAAAAGATAAATTCAATTATAAGTAATAACTTAATAAGATAAAATGTTTTTCTTATTCAGGGTAATTTGTTTTAGTTATTATAAAATATATAAATACTATAAAGACTGATACTTTATGATGTAAAAATAAATTAATTGATGAGAAATAAATTAAGAAATATTCATTAAAATACTAATAATAATCAAAAGACCCAAACACATGAAAAAATCTTATTGGATATGTATATCTCGATCATAACCATCCAAGTGTATAGTTGGTGACCATTTAGAGCCTTATATAAGAGATTGTGACACTTATATTATTTTATTTAATGTGATTTTAAAGTTGTTTCATTCATAATTTTATTAGTATAACATTATAAATGTTGGATTTTATAGATGATAAATTCTACTAAACATATTCTTATGAAATATATTATATTTATCTTCATCATATTATTTTATTTTTAATTTTTATTCAACATATAAGTATAATAAATAATTAATCAAAATTGATGCAGTAATTATTTTATTAATGGTGATAACAAATAAATATTATCAAAACTATTAAAAAGACATAATTTGGGTTAATTAATATGTAAAATGAATTTTATAGATTGCCTTGACCTTAATGGAATATAATAAAATATTTTATTTTCTAATTTAACTTTTATCTTCTTATTTTTAAAAATCAATGAATTGAATAGTCTCAGAATTGGAACTATTGATTGTTTATGAAAATATTGTTTTATTAAATTATTTAAAAATCATGATAATTTATAAAATTATATAATAATAATTAAATGGAATAAAATATTCTATTTTATTTATTTATGGTCTAATTTACATCAAATAAGTAAATATTTAACCCTTTTAATGTTGAAGCATTTGGTACCCAAGTTAATAATTAAATAGAATTACAATGTGTTAATTAAAATGATGAGGCCTCAATTGATAGAAATACTTTTTTAAATCCATTTCTTGATGAGATTAAAACCCTATATCATCTCATATTCTAAATTTTTAAATTATATAGGTTTTTGGATGTATTTTTATTTTATTATAAATTAATATTTTTAGATGTCTTAAAAGTACCCCTCACGTCAATTATAAAAGTTCACCTCCTCACTCACCTCTTCACTTCACATTAAGCCTTAAATCTCATCTATCCCTTAATAGTGTCCCTTTTAAACATCCCTAGTTATATTCTCTAGGTTTGGTTTTTCTTTAAAGGTCAACTCTAGTTCTCTAAGAGGACATTTAGAGGAAGCATGTCGAAAAACATGTAATCTCCTCTACTGATTATTTCAAAAACATTTCATCTTATACTTCATATTCATGAGTTATTTGATTTTAATGTATTAAATACAGATTCACTTATATATTGAGATTTTAATTTTATTATTTAACAACTATATTCCACCTTATACCCATCTTAGGAAAAATGAAATCACCACACGTGTATATGTAAAACTTACCGTCTCCACACCGTGGTGTAATCTATTTTTCACCAAAAGCTTACTTGGATAGGTATAATGATGTAAATAACTAAATATTAATTCTGGAAAAAATTATATACCACTAAATTATATACCATTTCACAAATATGTGAATAATATTGTTGCACGGGTGTACGTACGTCCTTCCATCCCTATGATGCAATTCGATTCATTCTAACAGATATCCATTAAAAATGATTATATTAATATATAGGATGAACAAATGTGATATATATTATGTGAATATAATATTTTTTAAAATATAACAATGACCTAATAAGGATAACTAGATCTTATCCAACCAAACATTCATAAGAAAATGAAGTAGTTAATACCCGAATAAAAAGTAATAATGAAATTTCCTTAATAAACAGATGAAAACAAGATAATATATGATATTATAAAATTTACTATGATTCTAAAATAAGTTAGTTACATTATTTAAATCATTATACTAGATGTTCAAGTACATATAAATGAAATCATACTGAAATGGTACGGGATAACATCGCAATTTCATTATTATCCAAGATTATATATATGTAAATATTTACTAGGGTGCATTTATCATTTATTTAAATGTTTCCTAAATATGTAATATTATTTTTATTTTTATTAGAGAAATTAAAGTCAATTTTACGCAGTGATTCATTTTTATTAAAAAATATGAATGGAATTTTTTGTCATAATTTGATACGAGATACTTTTTAACTTTTCCATAAAAAGTATGTGGAGAATGTTTTTTTAATTTATACAACATGAACTTATTTTTACATCATCATAACACCTTATTTCCATAAATATTTCTCCACAATATTTCAACTTTTTTTCAAATAAATTATTTTCTTTTAAACTTTGGTGGAATTTTGAGAAAATAAAACATTTTTGAAGAAGAAAGGATATTTTCTTCAAGAATTAATTTCAAGTGTTATATTAAAATTATTTTTGATCTAAGATGGAATTAATTAATAGGTTTATGTTTCAAGTATAATATCCTTACTTTTCCGATGATTTTATAGTGTTCATGATTGAACTATATTTATGAAATCTATTTTTTTTACATGGATTATGTTATGGTTGGAAGATATTTAATGAAACCAATTTTATTCCATGGGTTGTTATGAATAATATATGTTGTTTTGTAATATGTAAGAATGATTTAATTATAAGACGGGTGGGACCTATATATCCATCTAATGCATTTGGTAAAGAATTATATCTCATTAGATAGACATGGATGGAGTGGTAAATAATCTTGGTTTAGTAATATAGGGTTGGAATGAGGTGGGCACTCGGTTCAGTAGTGGAGTTTGTCTATAATGTTGGTCTTGGAAATGATCCTTGAGTAATTTGGAATGATTTTATATGCTTATATGTATGCCTAAAAACTTCATGTCTTGTGTTATTACTTTTATTATTACCTTCATTTATTCTTATGAGCTTTCATGATTTATCCAATGGCCTGATATCACAATATTTCATAAGAAGGATAAGATTTTCAAATGATATATTCTTATATTTTATGATTATGATATGATTGATATCATCCTTGTTTACCCTTACTGAGAATCTAATCTCACCCTTTCATATGTTTCATTTCCCGAGGTCACGAATGAGGGTATAAAATATGATATTTGAAAACGGGGTCTAGTTATGATGAAATGTGTGGGATCGAATGAAGATGTATTTTGAATCATTTGTTTATGTTTCCCATTTTCTAAAGACAGTATACCTATATTGTCCTATCATGGATTTGTAATATTTTTTAATTAATATTATTCAACTTTGAAGTAATATCAATGTTTGTAAAGTATGGGTCGTTAAAGGGGCTTTATTACATATCATTTCATTGATAGGCTTAAGATGGATTATTTTAGTGATTTTTATTTTGCTTGTCCTAGTGATCATTTTTTGTATTAGGAATTATTTTATTATGAAATAGAATACTAACAACCTTAAAGAAATAAAGATCTGAGAAACCAATTGAACAATATTTTTTCCTTTATTTAAGAATCCAAATTCCAAAGGTTGGAACAAAACAATTAATGGAGAATGGAGTAAAAGATTAAAAGATATTTCCACCTATATTTGAAGTTTAATAACCTAAGGAATACTTGAAGATACAACATGAATATACAATAATCTCTCCTAATCCATTACTTTGAATGGTTCCTTAAGATTTCATGCCATCTGACACAATTTTGGGTTATTTTCATAATTTATCAAAACTTTGATTAGAATTCTTCAAAACCCAAAAGGAAAGTGATATGAAAATATTTTACAAATAAGATTTAAAACCTATATCAATATCTCTAGATATAGAATAAGAAAACATTGGAATAGAGGAATTTTTAGAAAATCTGGAGAATATTGACTTCCTACCACTATCCACAAGAAATCAACTCCAAGTGGAAATAAGAAAATAAGAGGAATTATAATTTGAGAAAATTATAAGAGATAGTATTTTCTTGAGTTATTTTAATTTTTATTCTATGAAATATGAATTTTGTATTACATCTAATTGTTTTAATTTTTCAAATTCATCAAATTGTTGGATTCCCTTGGATGAATAAGATGAAAACGTTTCTTGTGTTGAGGAGAGAATGGAAGAACCTGTCGAGTTGTAAAAAGGTGAATAAGAGGATGATGTCCCAAAATAAGAAATAATTAAGGAATCATTTTTTCAAAAAGATTCATAAGGTAAGACTCGTCCTATTCTATTATTTTCACCACCAATGGACACCCCTGCTTTTTATAAACAAAATAAAGAGAAACCTTGTATTCTTTTCCCTCTCCTCATTTATATCTTTTTCCGCTTTTAGTTGTTGGGGATATTTTCTTTTTCTATAGGGGTTATCACTATTGGAATATACTCATTGATGTTGGAAGAAATCATATTTATTGGTTTATGAGAAAGAGACTACATCCACATTTTGGTTGGGTTTATTCAACTACAGCATCCAAACAGGGGATATTAAAAACCAAACAGCCACATGGGGGGTATAAAACATGTTCTATCCTATTTCCTATCTATATATTTATTTATATATTTTTATTATGGTTTTTTTCTGGATTTATAGTTCTAAAGTGGAAATATGTAGGATATTAACTTAAAATTTCCACTAAAAAATTGTGAGGTTGTATCTTTTCATCTAAAAGTTTTTTGTACCATTAATTTAATTATTTTGAGCTGATTGAGGGGTAGTAAAATTTTATTATGGGGGAGTTTCAACCTATGTTTTTTTTGTGATTTTATTTTATCATTTAATATTTTTAAGAACATTGACCTAAAACTATCATTACTTTAATTTTTCACACTTGAATTTATTTTCAGATATTTAACATGATTTTTGAATAAATAAATTTTAATAATCTTTTATGTGAGAAACTTTTTCATATATTATCTTTTCAATAATTTTTATGCGTTTGTCCAATTTTTGACATACATACTGATGAAACACAAATTAAAAATATTTTCCTAGTCCTTTGTGGTATTATGAACAATTTTAATATCTTCTTTTTAGTAACCACACTTTTTTGTGCGAAATATGAATTTTTTTAGAACCATAATATTTTATTTATATAATTTAATGCAATGATTGTTAAGAATTTTTTTTTTGAAATGTTTGAGACACATCTTTTTAAATAAATATTTTAACTTGACCCTTAATTTTACATTTTTCATGTTTATCCCATTGAATGTATGAATTTTCTTATTGTTTTAAGACTCAATACAAGACGCTTTTCCTTAGCAACCCACACTCTTAGTATTATTGCATTGATATATCATGTTTTACTATGGGGGAGGGGCCTTTGTGTGTCCTATTTAGAATGTGCTTCATTTGATAGAGGTGTGAGGCATGTTTCATTATTTTGGTCAGTGGGTATAAATATTTTGGTAATATTAATTATTTTATTATGCTTTATTTTTATCATCTGGTTCTCTATAAAAAAATTTAAAAATTGAAAAAAATTGAAAAGGTAATAAAATGATGATGAAGATGAATTATTCATTATACAAACTATTATGAAATATTTACCACTAAAACGTAATTGGAATTAATCTTAATTCATTAATTTTAATCAATTTTTATCACATCCTCCACGAGAAAATTGAAGAAAATGAATAAAAAGAAAAATGGAAAATAAAAATTAAAAAATGAGATAATTTGAATGAATTCATTAATTTTAATCATTTTCATGACTTGTTTTCCGTGTTATAAAAAGGGGGTGGTGTTTTATTTCACATTTTCAAGGGTAATTTAGTGAGAACATTATTGTGTTTTCACTTGAATATTCATGCTTTATATTTAAGAGTTCAACATCCTCTTTCTAGCCATAAATGTTTAAATGATTTTCCCAGATACCCTAAGCCACAAAACCCCTTGTAAAATTCCCCATTATTGTAAAAAGCTGTTATACTTGAATTGGTTAATTCAGGATAATAATGAACTTATTGTTAGAAAAGGATAATTGATTAGGCCTACAAAAACTCATTTACTTGTGAAGAAAATATGCCTTGTTATTTGGGACTAGATTCCCTACTGACTTCATTGTTTTTATATTTCATTCTGCGATTTATTTGGATGATGATCCTTTCTATGCAATATGATGTGATCCTAGGATTTTTGATGGTTTGAATAGGTGTGGTCAGAGAGGCCTAGGTTTACAGTTGTAGTTGGAGACTATGATAATGGGATAGATACTGATATACATTGTGGTGTCAATAATGGAATGTAGACTGATTCAACAGGTTTAAGATGGTATTTCCCACTTTGTGAGCTAAAATATAGGATGTCTTCATTATAAATATTTTACTTCAATGTTCATATGGCCAGGTTTCCTATTTTGGAATTATATTCCCTACTACATGAGGTAGTTGGTTGTGCATGGTTTTTCTATCTTTTATGGTATCATTGGATGAGTCATAGTGTACCTCGAATTATGGATTGAAAATGTATAATAACTGTTTAACCCATGGGGTTGGATGATTGATGGAATAGTGAATGATGATGAATCTTGGGGAACTGTAGGATGATTTGGATTATTCCTAGTGGGCATGGACATCCGTTTAAAGTTAATGAAAAGTGGAACTGTTAAAATTAATTAAGGTATAATAAATTAAGTAATGAAACTATGAAATTTTTCAAAGAAATAATTAATTTAAATTCTATCTCAAATGCTTTTTTCTTATAGAATATCTATTTATTTCTAGTGGCATATGTATTTCCAAGAGAAGATATCTCTTGTCGTTCCTCCAACTACATTGATACCCATTGTGTGGTATTAAAAAATATATCATAATTTTTATGTGATTTCATACACAATTGCACCCTTGTTGGTAGACTAACTGACACAGTATAGACTATATGAGGATTTTTCCCCAAGATCCAGGTTGGCGAGGAATAGATGGCTGAATACCTCATCCCTTATATCTTCTCCTGGAAGTATTTTGTGTTGGTATACATTATTTTTTATATTTCCCATATTTTTTATAGATGTTTTCAATGTATTATGATTATTTCAAACACATGTTTCTCTAGATATTGTATTTTAAGGACTATTATGGGTATGTATTTTATGGTCAGTCATAGCTGAAGGTATAATACTCGATATATGGGATGTGGTGGATCTTGGAACTACACAGTTACTATATATATGTGAATGATAATTGAGAGATGATGTGATTCATGAGGTGCATGGTATGTGTTGATGAGATGATGTGATTCATGACGTTCATGGTATGTTAAAGTTTTACATGATTGTTTAGGTTGTCTTAATTTTTGAGAGATATGGATCATGATGTGTGATGTTGTGGAAGAGAATAAAACTTGTGGGTAAGTGGTATCGTGGAACCTTCATTTGATTTAATATTGGATATTATTTTTTTAATTGCATGAAAAACGTTTTGATAAAACCATTGTGAGGATGGTGACATAGTATACCTATTTAGGTGATGGGTTAGTTTCATTTTATGTTCACTAATATTTAGTATGATTTTATAAACATTTGCACAATAGGATCCAAAGAGGATCATACTGAGTATATTTATTATTCTCAAACTACATTTATATAAAAACAATTTGAGGACCATAGGAACTAGTTAGTGATCGATTTGGATGTTAAAAGCTCGTGGTGTTATGCAGGAGTAATTTGGTCTTTGATGTCACTGTTGAAGATTTTTTATTACTTGTTGTTACTTATACATTTGTACAATTTTATAAAATTACATGAATGTATTGATATTTATTTTACTTTTTTATGAGCATGATTTTAGTTTTTTCTAATCTCTCATTCCTCATTTTTTATAGACAACAATACATCTCATTTGAGTGTATGATATAAAATCGGTGTTTTTATCCAATTGTGGCCTATTGGGGGTGGTATTTGAGTGTCGTTGACCCCCTTCACCCATTTTCAATCTAGGATGGGTTTCTTCTGGGGATGGGACAGTGAAAAGTGATCTTGTGAATTCCCTTAAGTAAATTACAACCCACATAGTCTAAATCATCACCATTGAGATAAAGGATATATTATAAACTAGCCTAACCCTGTGAGGTTTGGATAAAATAGACTAAAATATTGTGGAATATTTTTAATTACATTGAATTAAGGATTTAATTATTTAATTTCATCGAAAAAGCTAAGAGGTCTCCCAATACTCATTTTGAAGGGGATAATAATGAAGTTTAATGATAATTATTTCATTAATTAAGAATGATAGGATGATAACAAATGGATTATATTACAAAACTATTAGGGGGTTCGACACATATAGACCACTTTATTTAAGAAATAAGAAAATTCTTTAAATCCCCTTTCTCAATGATCATGGTAGTTATCCATGAAAAGAAGTGCATTAAAACTACACAGAATACCTCCACCAATCTACTGTGATATATGCGAGAAGGGATAGAGAGTTCTTTATATATCCTAGAACTATTGAGGTCAAATCTTGGAATACTTGGTGACACTTTTTTGGTTTTTTAGCACTCAAAGGTGACATGGAAAGTGTAAAGAGGGATAAACATAGTTCAAAATATTAAATATTTAAAATACACTACATTTCAAAAACCATCGAGAGTGTTAAATATTAAAATAAACATATTCCTTATTTAAAACCATTAAATGGATTCATAATGTATTACAAATAAAGGAATAGAATTTGACATGTATTAATTGTTTTTTAAAGTATACATCACTCTAAATTATTTTCTTATTAACTCATCTGTTATATTAAGTATTATCTTTTTTATATCTTAGTTTTAGATCAAGGGAATAGAATTTGTGAATTTAAACATTTATAAACCATGATTTCAATTTATAGTCCCATTTAAACTCATAAAAACTATAGTTTACATAAAGTCATACCTTATAATTCTTTTTTAAAACATCACATGAATTTTTTTATAGAGTTAATGTAGAGACCCTATTTTTTTCTTTCAAGACTTTGTAACATCTCCTGAAATATTTTGGAAGTTGGGTATTGAGAGGATGTTCATTTCCAAGGTTTGGTGTTCCCAGAATTAATTTTATAAAAATATTAAATTTTTTTTATATCACACATGTAAAATATTTCATAAATAATGGAATTTCTCCTAAATTGAGTCTCAAAATAGAAATATAAGACTATGGTTAAATCCAGAATGCGAGGTTGACCATCGGTGAAACATAGAGGTGGCCAACTTGAGACTTTCAGATAAAGAGGTGTTTCGTATGTGGATATAAATCAAATTGATTATTTAATTAAATTATTTAATTTAAATGACCTAATATTAAAACCTCTATAAATACGATAATATATAAAATTTCTAGGGTTAGATATATAAACCTAGGATCATTGAGAGGATAGATCTACCACCCATCATTGGATAATCGAGCTTGAGCAATTGATCAGAAACTATATCTAGGTGAATCAATATGCAGCAAATGCAATGGATCTTTCTTCTTTATTAGAAAGAGTGGTCTTTTTTAAATCACTCTTTTAATCAATGTAGGACTCATTGTATGTGATTTGAGTCCTTATGATTAAATGATTGAGTATGATCATTCCCATTTCATTGATTTGTGTCAAATATGAGTATTTGTAGGTGCCCTTATATCAGATTTAATTTATTTATTCGATTAATCCCCATTGAACCATGTTTCTCACCATGGATTTTACCAATTTAAGTTCTTTGGAAAAAAATTCTTGGAAAACTATTTTTTCACCCTTTTTTATGTTTTTTCTCCACACCGTACTTCACATTCTTAATTGTTGGACCATTAGGTCATGATTCCACTATTTTTAGGCGGGATAGGGCATGATCAAACCCCCATATTTGTGAGAGATTCAAATATGGTGAACAAATCAAGAATTAGATTATGGATTGAGATGATTTTTTTATTGTGGGTGAAGATTCTCGCGCATCTTTGATCCAAGACAAGTCTGCTAAGATGGGAGTAAAACATGGAATGTGATGAAACACCATGGATCAATGGAATCCAACTTCCTGTCACCAGAAATATAGAATCAATGAATAAACTTTATTTCATTCAATTTTGGGTGGCCTAGATGTGATATTATATGTTGAAGGTGTAGATATAGTTCACACAGAGTAGATTTTACTTTCCATGAAAAACCTAACTACATAGTGTGTGTTAGGATGAACACACACCAATTATTTCTCTAATCGATACGAAAAAAGTGTTTCATAAAAGTTAAGGATCGCATGACATGTGGCTGACACATAGGCCATACAAACATCCCAAGGTAGATATTACATGTGATAGAAAGACACGAGCATGACCTTATGTGAGAGGACATGCCATGAATTGGAATACAAAAGCACATGTATAACTAGGCACATGGCCAGTGTACATTGACATGACTCGAAGGACATGGACATGGCCAGGAAGACCTAGCATGTCCTTGAGTGGCTGAGACAGATGATGTAGTCCCCCTACATTTCATGTAGTGTTACATGGGTATTGGGTTGTGTACTTTAAAGGACATGGCCAGGTAGTAGGGTGAGACAACATGTCTTGTGGGTCCCCTTATATGTTGTATACCTCATCATTTTGAGGAATCTTATATATCTCATATCTCCTCCATTTGGACTCGGATTTTATCCCATAATTACCTTATCCTAATTTTTTTCTACATAGAATGTGATGGTTTCATTCATAGTGGGGTTTGAGATATGATGTAATATGTTTCATGTGTGTCACTTATTTTAATGGTGGTCGATGATAGTAGTGATGATACGAAATCTGTATAGTGGTACACCCTGATAGACTAGGGTGGGGTTCATCTACCTACTGATTGGTACCTCCCATAATTCACTATGGATTGGGTCCTCTATCTACAAAGTTATACCCTCTTAAAAACTAGGGAATCAATCCAATATCTTAAGAGTGGTACCCTCTGATGGACTAGGAAACGGGCCCTCTATGGTCTGATTGGTACCCCCAAATGAATAGAGCATAGATCCTCTGTATATTGAGTTGTACCCCACTAATACACCAGGTTTTGGGTCCCCTATTTTCTAAGTCGTACCATCAAATGAACTACGGCATGGATCTTTGTTATATTGAGTGGCACCCCCCTAACGCACCGGGGATTGGTTACTCTACCTACTGAGTGGTACCCCTAACATACTAGGGAATGAGTCCTCATTATGTTGAGTGGAAAACCATATCACACATGGGAATGAGTCCTCTACTTTGATATTTCACCCCCTCGACAGTGTAGCATGAATTAAAGGTGTGGGACCTCCACACGGTTAATTTTATGGTGGACACATGAGATATGGGGCATCATTAATGGACCTCTAGTACCGAAGGCAGACATTTATCCTGGGTTGTTCTTTGAGATGGAGATACCATTTCTCTCTCTCCTCTATGTTTCTTTTAAATGCATATATATATATATATCCTTCTTTTTATGTCATTTCTCTCTTTCCATGTGTTGAGCTCTCTTTTCCTATCAGGTATCTTACTACTACTCATTGGTATATTGGGATGTCATATTGGGTATGCATACACTCACCACTACATGGGGTTTTCCCACACATATCATGTCTTATGCAGATGATGAGCTAGTCAGTGATGGTTACAAAGGAACATAGGGATACCCTAGTGCATTAGACCACATATGGTGGTTAGGGATTGGAGAACTAGAGTCAGACTCTCTTATTACTTGAATTTACCAAATTTTTAATGTTGGAACCGCTTTTTAGATGGGAATTTATATTTAACTATTTTAATTTTTAAATTATCTGGTGGTACCCTTGTAATTCTTATTGGTTTTACATGCATGGTTATTCTCAATATATTTCATATTTTATTATTATTATTATTCTACCCATCTACGTGGAGATGGTTGGGTGTGCACATATATGTAGACTAGGTAAATTACTCCCACATTAGTTATTAATTTTGGTATATGTTTCTTTCCCCTAGCCTATAGAGGCTTTCTTGGGTTAGTTTTCGACCAAGCCATTAGATCGAGTCATGACAGATTGGTAATAGAGTAGTTCATTCCTTGATATGGTGTTTGGAATTATCCCCTAATTGGGATTTGGTTGGTATTTAGGGAAATTGTGTCAATGTTTCTTGAGTGAGGCTTTCAAGAAATAAAACCCAGTGATGGTACAACGGCCAATGTATCCATTCATCGAGACTCTAACTTCATGCTTGTTGTCTCCTAATACAAAGACAATGGTTGCTTGGATCAAATGGTACATGAATTATATAGGATTGATTATTTTTACTATACTTATTGTGTATTCTATATGTATATGTATACTCATATGATCATGGTATGTCTTGATTAAATTTTCCACATTCCTCTGAGGATAGCTATCTAGGTTGTTGATTAAGAATTTTGATAATGATCTGATAAGCGATGAGGATTTGGTTCTCAGGCCGTTGTGTGATATCATTCTTATAAGAGGATAGTGTAATGACCCTGACCCTAGTTTCCTTAAAAAGATTCCTTAATTTATTATATGGGAGTATATACAAGATTCAAATATAAATTTCACTAATAGTCTACTAGTTTTGGAAAACTAAATTACATTCGTGGAATCCATATCATTTTTGGAAAAAAAATGATAAAAAGTTAACAAAATCTAATAGACATTATCCATGAAAACACATTCAAGGATATCTTCTTCATAATAAAGGGATAGGAAACAAATTAATGGTGAGCTAAGATGATCAGTATGGGTTAAGTACAACATAATCTATGATGAATCAATTAGCATAATAAACATGGAATGCTAAATAACTGAACACACATAACCTTTAAATAATAGACAAAAAATGAAATGAATCCATATATAATTACATAGTGAAAATATCATCGATAGTAATAACTGAATTACTAATGTTGGCAATGATTATATATTGGACAATATCTCTGAGGCACATGGAAACCTATACTGTCAATACCTTTGATACTACGGTTTAAAAATACATGTTGCAACTTGTTCAATTATCATAACTAATTTTTCTCATGACACATGTCGATGCTTCAAGGGTCTCTATAATTTCTGGGTCCCACCTATCATTTCATGTCCAAATAATTCCTTATATATTGAAAGATAAATTTAATAAATGAACAGTATTCCTTATCATACATCCATATTGAGTATGGGATACATATTTAATAATTTTTTCCTAGTAAATCAAATAAGTTTCAACATAGAAACCATATATAAAAATGGTATACAGTTTAGGGAAAATCATATTTGTCTCCAAAAAATAATCATATTTAAGGGAAAATTAATTTCTAGTGAAAAATTATTACAATAAAATTACTTTTTGATGAGAAAGTAAACAATAACAAATGAAAGTGATATTTCACATTAACTTTTAGAAATTTTAAAATCACATACCACAGCATTTAATAATTCAGATTTTATCTTAAAATACAATGAATAATTATTTATTCATGATATTACATTTCAAAGGGATAGTATATACCCCACATAAAATTGAATTGGTTCACAATAAAAAATAATTCTCATTTGAATGTTAATTAAGGCGAAATCTCTAACTATATGAGTAACTTTTGAATCATGAGCCCTATAAAATAATAACATAAATTGAAACTTTTAATAACAGTAAATAAATGAAATTAAATATATAACATTTCATGGGGTAGTATATATACTACACAAAAGAAATGAGTGGTCAATATGGCATAATTATTGCAGAAATGAATATGAGATTAGAAATCCCCTTACCTTACGCTCCCTTTTGGTTGAATACCATTTTTCCTCATGTATAATGGTTTTAATATTTTTTCAAACTTATAACATAACCATATTAATATTTATAATATCATATATGATCATTTTAAAACTTATCATTTCTCATCCACTAACAATCATTCATTATTTTCATCATTTAGGGTGTTAATTGACTTGTCTTTCAAATATGTTTCCACTTGTTATTTTTTACACTTTCCTAGATCATGATTCAATCATATTATGAATTTAAAACATTATTAAATTAAAATATATAATCATTATATGTTTATTTAGACTAATACATAAAATTTAGTGATTGGAAATGGAATGCACCATTCCTTCAAAGGGTAGGTCTTACGTATGCATGAACACTGCTTCCATTTTATTATCATATTACAAGAATGAGATGTAAATAAAATATATGTATATTTTAATTTCAGAAACATACTAAAATTTTAAATATCATATATATCATATATAAACTATAAAAAATCATTACTCCTAACCTTGAAAGGTGGTAACAGAATAACAAACAAAATTGGTTCGAGGGGTGGATGTCTACTATACACAAGAATGACAATTGTGTATCCTATTTCATATAAGTGTGTGATGTTTTATGTTATAATCAAAGAATAACAATATCTCAATATATTAATATAATTTTTTTACAATATAGTCTTAATATATGTATAATAGAAGGGGTTAGAGAAAGAAATAAAATAAAGATGTACGTTGATGAATAATAACTCTTCTTCAACTAACTCTTATTGTTTTTCACATTCATTGTTGGTTGGATTTATTTAAAAAAAACACATATAGGATTATTTAAGTGAGGTCATTAAGTGATTTTTGGTGGGTTTAGGTTGAGAAAATTTCCGGGAGATTTGTGAAGTTGGGGGTAGGGGTGAGTTTAGTTTAATAGTAGAGGAGTGGAATTCTTCAAAATACCAAAAGGTCGACACAATTGGTAGGTATCCATTGCCAAAATTTACTCAAATAATAAACCATTTTATATAAAAGTGGGGATTTCTTCAAAAACTATCAATACAATTGGTTTTGTAAAAGTTCTGGTTAATTTCCACACCTTATCTTTTAAGGGTAATTAGTCTAAACACATTTTTACCTTAATCGTTGTGATTAACGTTTATTGTTTTCCCTAATCCTGTTGGAAAAAATTAGGTTTAACTTGTTAGATATTACATGTTATTATTATTATAAATATGTAATCCAATTTCTATGTTCTAATCGAATAAGTGGCAAAAATTAATTTTGAATTAATCTCATAGATGGGGTGAGGAAGCATGTTTTTAATGTGAAAATGTTCAAAAATTTATTAAGTTTTTATTACAATATTTAATATAAAAAATATTAAAATTTAATGAATAATATTAATATATGTATACTTGATCTATTGGGACTTTAAACCTAATTAAAAATATAGTTTCACTTTATATATTATTTATACAAAAAGGATGTTTTTAATTAAAATTTAGTATTTTTCACTATAAATCAAAAAATGAAACTTCTCTAAAAAATAATAAAAAATAAACAAAAGATAACTGTTACATTACTATTTAATAAATTAATTTTATTTTTTAAAATTAGATTTAGTAATTTTCCAAAATTTAGTTCTAATAAAAGTGTTCCATTAAAAGGCAGCAAGACTGCCTTTAAAAAATACCACTTCTTATGTATAAAATCATATTTTTTGTTATCTTATGACTATAAAATCTATTGTATGAATGTAAAAAAATATTAAATATATAATATATAAATTTCATTATTTCATCCACTAATGTTAATTAATTTAATTTATAAAGATAAAATAACTTTTCTATATAAAAATATATTTTTTATAAAAACATTTTTTTTATAATCAATTGGTTTCTATATTCACTTCTAAATATTTTTTCACTAATTAATTTAATCATATATTTCATAAGTTAGTTAATAAAATTTAAAACCACTAATTTAAAATCTAGGATGTAATTTTCATCTTAATTAATAAACGTATTCAGCAAAACTCGTTCCTTAATGCAGTGAAAACTAACTCCATCTTTCGTACATTGAAAGATATATAATATATTTAAAATATTTAAATTACTAAATATATTGAAATGTATCAGGTTTTTATTTTCCCTTATATTTTTAGTTTGCGGTGTCATATATGCTGTCAAATCTAATGTCCTTATTTTATAATTTCCGAGTGGTGCATTCTCCCCAAATTAATTAAATAGCATCCTCACAATTTAAACATTATCTAGGGAGACTAGGGTTTGATAATTGAAAATTAATTTGTTGAAAAAACAACATAATAATAGGGTTAATAAAACATCCTCAGAATAAGAGAGAAATATAAGTACAAAATGTATCTAGAATATTCAAAAAACTGTAATTCTATAAAGGAGGTCATAAGATGGAAATGAAAACATGCACATGAAAGATAAAACTAACTCTCAAATATAGAGGGATAGAGAAAGAGAAAATGTTCAAGAGAATATTTATGACCATAAACCCATAAAATAGAGGTGTGAAAAAGGTTATTGATATCATCAAGAATGATTATAGTAGGAAAATATTTTTAATTTAGGACCCTTTTCCTAGAGGTGAGGAATTATTTCACTCTATGATAATATAAGAAACTATACTTACTTGATGCATTTATATTATATAAACTCACCCATATCCTTTGGTTGTGACTTTAACTGTTTCTACATCATCTCCTAGAAAATGTTTCATCATATGGAGAAGTTGTACATCATCAGAAGTAATTTTTTATTCATATATAAAAAGGAAACTGAAAACAACAAAATCGAAAACAACCCCACCCTCAACCCTGTCCCTAACCATGTAAAGCATCTATGTAAACTAGAAATGGTGGAGCCCAATAGCTTTCCCTTTAATGAGGTTAATCTCTTCAGCCTTCATGATTGCCACAATATGCTAACATACATCTATCAGAGAATTGAAATTCAATGCGGCCTAATGATCAGAAACTGTGTTCCCCTCCATTCATGTTTGAAGGATGCATGACCCACTACTAAGGATGCTTTTACACTTTTTGATAACATATCTAATTGACTAGGGAGAGTCTCCATACCCATTCATGGAGTTGTTCACAATCAAGGGGTTCGTTTCAACTTCTTAGATCTCCAAAACCTTTCTATCATGTAATCTGAGCCCCATGGTCACCACCAAAGCAACTTATTATTAAGAGGATCCCTAACCCAGCCTGACTGATAATGACAAATAGACCGAACCATTTCAATCGCACACAACCCCACCTTCTCACATTTACCCCAAGACACCTGATCCATCCCTATTTAGTTTCAAACCATAAAAAGGTTGAATCCAACATACACAATTACCTTCAATACTATTGGTCTAGATAACATCACAAGATTTCACATTAAAATGGAGTAGAGAGGCAGCCTCCTTTTAGGTCCTCAAACCCATGGTCAAATTGATGAGTATAATCTTATCCCACAACATAATAGCACTAGACAAAACTATTTTGCCTTCAAACCATACCTTATTCTGTTCCTAACAGAGGTACCATTACCCCAAATATAGCACCACAGGATGAGCCAAACATTATGGGCCTCCTCCCCCTGAACCATGGAACCATCTATCAAGAAAAGAAAATTTCACCCAAATAGTGGTAGGGGCCGCAGTGAACTCTGTATGTATCTTCCACAATTATCATGCCCAATAACTATCAAATAACAAATGGTTTGTGCTCTCCAAATTGTCGGCCTTACAGCACTTACACCATGAAACATAAGGAATACCACAATGCTGGATATTGTAGCCGGTCGGGACATCCATGTTTCATATCTTCTAGGTAATAAAATTGAACATGGTAGGAATTCTTCTCACCCAAATACCCATGTCCCTCACATTATATTATCCTTGTTCATTGGATATGCCTCGGAATCCCATTGATGTTAAAACCCCCGAGGAGGATGGAGTGAAAACACATTTTTTTGGCTACGAACTCAAGTCAATGATATTAAAGAGATCATGCTACTCCTTGTTAAGAAACAATTTGACGAAATTGGAGAAAATGTTGGCTCACCCAATGAAAAATTTTTGATAGAGAATATCAGGAATCCCAGAGACTCGACGCACTAGTTATGGTTCCAGAACGATAGGTCACCTCTCCTGATGATCCTACAAGAGTGGGGATGAAGGATCGTGATGAGATGACCGATCATCGACCAAAGAGATGAGGTGTGGCCCTCCGAATTAACTCGGAGTCCCGATGCATAACTTTGGATGATATTCCCCAAGAAAGTATATTTTCAAGAAAGCTCCTTGAAATATTTTAATGCATATAGTAGATGTTATTCTCCAGATGGCGCACATTAATTCCACACTCACCCATCGTCTTCTCCATACTACTCCAAGAGACTCAATGCCTCTTACCTTTAGATCCCATATGAAACAAGAAACGATCCAATCAATTTTCATGATGAAACCCTTTCGAACCTTGATTAAAGAAATACCATGAACTGTAGAGGTCACATGCACACTGTTAAACTGATCTATCCACCCACCAAAGGAGGGGAACCTATTTTTCCAGTTCAACACTCTATCGGTGATCCTGGACAAGAACGGGTCGATGTTCCAAATATGTAGCCTTCCAGATGAAATGGGGGCCCCTAGATAGTCTGTAAGAAAATTTCCCTTCTACAGGCCTAGGTCCCTTCTAATAGAATAAACCCACTCAGGGTTTGACCATGTAGATATATAGAAAAAACTCATGTAATATTTGATGATCTGACTACTCTAGAGACAATATTCCTACAACACTTTGTTCCGGCCACAAATGGATTTATTCATTGCATTCAAAAATAATATGGTATCCTCTAAAAACATTAGGTGAGAAATAATTGTTTCCTTCAACCGATAGAAATACGGTAGGAGTCCTCCTTGATTAATGCTTCCGTGGAGCCGACGACTCAAGACGTCCTAAACATGGATAAAGAGGCTCAACAAGATGGGGTCCCCTTGCCTGAGACACTAAGTGGACTTGATGAAGCCATATGATTTCTCCAAAAAATTCACGGACAACCTTAAAGATATGAAACAAAAAAAGTGATATTGGTGTTCTAATAATTGAGGCCCATACCTGCCAACACTTTGTTGATAAAGCTCTATTCAACCCAATTATAGGCCTTGTTCATATCCAGTTTGATAATCATGTCAGACCCATGAGTCCTGAATTTGATATCACTAATCACCTCTTGAGCTAGGGAAATGGCCTCCTATATTGATCGTCCTTTGATAAAGTTGTGTTGTTCCACGGACACCCACCGGGGAATATAAATATCTAGCATGGAGTTCATTTGAGTAGTTCCCTATATCCTTATAGTTGATACACTTAAAATATTTTTTTTCTTTGTACCATTTGAATTATTTTTCCCAATGACCCTTTTATTTGAACTTATAACAAACTCACAAACCCTCTAATAATTTCCTAGGGTGATTCATTCCATAGTTATCAAATGCGGATAAATCCATCATTCCATTATTCTCTTTATCTTTTATTTGATCTACCATACTCTTCTTCACTTTCTTCACTTTTAATCTATTATACTTGGATAATTATTTCTCTATCTAGATAACACATAAAAATATTTCATCATATTAAGAAATATTTTGAGACACCATCACCCTTGAGAGACATAGATTAAAACCTTCAAAGAAGTGGTCAATCTTTCACTCCTTATTTCATATATAATCCTTTCCAAAAATATCTGACCTTGAAAAGGTATCCTCATACTCTACAACACTCACTTCTTCAATTTTCATTTCTCTAAGGAACTTTCTCTTCATTTTCTCTTATTGATCGTGAGGAATATATATGTGAAAAAAATATATCATTAAAATATTTTTATTCCATGACATATATTTCAACTTCTCTCCTAGTATTCTAGATCAATTACCACCATTGATCAATATCTCCCTTGATACAATACACTAAAATCTTATCCTTTTCCTTTTCACTACATCCATGTACCATAAATATCTTCTCCAAAGAGTAAATCCATTTCTAAATGGCCATTAGATTAGTATCCCCACTAAAGGATGGGGACCTATGTTGTATACAGTGATACAACATCGAATAATATCATTGTGCAATAAGTTTCTCTATCTATGAAAGAATATTTTTCATAACATGATTAATTTTCCCTAATATAGCCATAATTTTCTCCTTTCCAATAACATCTGTATTATTTTCCTCATTAGGTAAATTTATACATTGCCCATGAGTATTGATATGATTCTTCCATTCATGCATCATTTCTAAACAATGGTATATATTGTATTTGCTCAAAAAAATTAATTTTAAATCATAATGTATAGTTTCAAATATAGGCCTCAACATATATTAAAACAATTTTCATTATTAATATTAGAATAAAAATATTTGGTTTAATTTGAAATATCATTACTTTCAAATACTTTATAATGATTTGTAAAGAAAATTCGAATTATCCCAAGAATATCCGTAGGTAGTGTCAAAATAGGTGCACAGTGAGGCTCGTTGTCATGTACCTATTTATGCTCAAGTCAAGCTCGAAACACCCTTTTCAGAGTTATTGTTATATACATCTGTACCATAACCATTCTCACTTGTAGTATCCAAATAAGGATATTTTTCTAAAAATACCCACATAATCTCCACCTTACCAAAACTATAGGATATTCTTCAATACTTGTCCTCAAAGTCTATATTTGGGTTATGTTCCTTAATCTATGTGTTCCTATATATAGTTTCCAAGGTTTCTACTAAAATTACTTTAATACTAACTACAAATACCCCATCCTAAATAACCTAGATTCAATGCCTTACATAATTACATTAGAATATATATAATATCCAAATGCCAAAGGATCGAATAGTTCTGCAGTTTTGGAAAAATAGTTCACATACATGGTGCCCAAATCATAGTGGGAAAATAAAATAAAAGATAATATAGAAGAAAAGATAATTAAATAAACCCTTTAGAAATAATTCAAGTGTCACTTCTTCATAACCTGGTGAAAGGAAATAAAATTAGGCGAATCTTAAATTTTCATTAACTATTAAGTATAACAGAATCTATGATGAATCAATAATTATAATCAACAACGCATGTTAAATAACTGAACAAGCATATCATTTAAATGATAAAATGAAAATGAAATGCATCCATATATTATTTTTTATAGTGAAAATATCATGGGTAATAATAATTTAATTCTAAATGTAGGGAAGGATTAAATATTGGACTTTGTGCACGAGGCACCTGAAAACCTATATGATCAACACCATTCATAAGATGATTTAAAACTACAAGTTGAAACATGTCTAATCTACATGACTAATTTGTCTCATGAGTCCTATTGATGCATTAAGTGGCTATATAATGTTTGGGACCCACCCATCACTTCCATTCATAATTATTCTTCACATATAAAATACTTAATTTATTTAATGAACAATATTCTTTATCAAATATCTTTATTGATTAAAGGATATGTATTAATCAATATTTCCCTAGAAAATAAAATTAGTTTCAGAGTAAACACCATATATAAAAAAGGTATATGTTTTAGTAAAGAATCATATCCATCACCCAGGGGTATGGATATTTAATGGAATCATAATTTACAAGGAAAAATGATTACTATGAAGTGATTGTTTCAAGGGAAAGTTAACAATCAAATAACAAACTTAGATTTCACATTAACTTTTATCACTTTTCAAATAAAATCCTATTGGATGAAATAATTAAAAGTGTATCTTAAAATACCATGAATAATAAATTTTTCATGATATTAATTATCAAAGGATTAGTATATACACCACATAAAATTGAATTGGTGAATATTAAAAAATAAGTCTCAATGGAATGTAAATTGAGAAGAAATCCCTTACTACATGAGTAACTTTGGAATTGTGAGACCTATTAAAGAATAACATCAATTGAAACATTTAATATAATTAAGGGAGTTAAATTCCTGAGATAGAATTTCATAGATAATTATATGCAATACTCAAAAACTGAGTGGTGAATATAGAATATGTCTCACAGAATTGAAAGTGAGACTGGAAATCCCCTTACATTACACACCCTTTCAATTGAATACCTATTAACCTCTAATATAGTTGTGTAAGGCTTGTTATTGACATATAATAGAACCATATTAATATTTATAATATCATATTTTATCCTTTTATATTATATTATTACCCTTTCATTAATAATCATTCATTATTTTCATCCTTTTATGTGTTAATCGCCATGTTTTTCATGTTTTTTTGACCTGTTGTTTTTTCCTATTAATTAGATCATTATTTAATCATATAAAGAATCTAAAACAAGATTATAATATCATATATATTCATTTTATATGTATTTATAGTAATACATAAAATTTAGGGATAGGAAGTTGGATATATCATTCATGGACACGGTAGGTCGTACGTACGCATTAATGCTACTTCCGTTATCTAATCATAACGAAAGATATAAAATAAAATTATGTATATGTATATTATAATTAACAAAAATAATCACATTATAAATATCTTATATATAATATATAAACTATAAATTCATAATTATTCCCAACTTTTAATGGTGATAATGGAAAAATCAACGACATCGGTTCACGGGGCGGTAATCCTCCGTACACATGAACAATGATTGTGCTTCCCATTTTATGGATGTGTTTAATGTTTTAGGTCTTAATATTAGTTTAATAATATCTTATTATATTGGATATACTGAGTTTACTATATAACAATGATATAATAATAATTGAAGGTGTGGAAAAAGAAATAAAACAAAGATGCATGTTGATGAACATTACCTCTTCTTCGGTTAACTCTATTGGTTTGCACCAAAGTTCTTCCATGGTTGTATTTATACTCAAATTAAGTCTACAATGATGAGTTTTGGGAATTTTTGAATTTATTTTTGTAGTTTTGGTTGAGAAAAATGGCTTGGGAGGTGTGACTAATTGGGGTGGAAAGGGTTCCCTTTTATAGTGGAGTCGGAGTGATATTCTTGTAAATACCAAAATGTTAACCCAATTGGAAGGTATCACTTACCACATGGGACTCCAGTAAAATAATATTTTTTGTAAAATTTGAAATATGATAGAAATATTACTATAAAATTAGTTTTTTGAAAGTGTCAGATCATTTACACACCTTATTTTTTATGATGGACAACTAGGTAAACTCATTTTTACCATAATCGTTGTGATTAACATTAATTGTTTTCACTAATGATTTTGATCAAAAAGAAAATTAAACTTGTTATACATTATAAATTAGTATTATTATTCAAAATATGGAATCCGTTTTTTTTTAAATTTGATTCACATAATTGTAATAAATTAAATTAAAATTAATCCCGCAGATGGGATGAGAAGCGGGTTTTTTAAGTGAAAATGTTAAAAAAATTACTATACTTTTATATATAAATTAAATGAAATATTATTCAAATTACTTAAATTTTATTAATTTATTTATTATTTATCTATTTTTACATGAAAGATATTTCAAAATATATTTGATCATTATTAATTATTTAGAAAACAATTCAATTATCAATTAAAATTCTGTATTTTTTACTATTCATAAAAAATGAATCTTTTGAGAAAAATACCAAAGTTTCACCAAAATATAATTTTTAAATTACTATTTCAAAGATGAATTTTATTTTTTTTTCTAAAATTAATAAAATTTTGATAATTCATTTTTATATTAAGTGTGCCATTAAATGGAAGCAAAACTAACTTTTGAAAACTATATCTTTATTTGCAAAAAATAAGATTTTTTATTATGTTATACCTGAAAAATATATTGGATTAATATAAAAAATTATTTAATATATAATATATAAATTCCATTTGACAGTAAACTAAAATTAATTAATTTTATTTATTAACAAAAACTTCCTTGGGTGCATAAAAATAGATTTATGTAAAAAATATATTTTATATTCAATTGGTTATTATATCCACCTTTAATTAATTTGTTACCAATGAGTTTGACAATATATTTCATAACTTATTTAATCTAACTTATAACATCCAATTTATTATCTAAGTGGTAATTATTATTTTAAATAATAATAATATTCTTTAAAACTCAGGATTGGGTTTAACATAAACAAACTCAGTATTGTGTGCATTGAAATCTACAGAATAGACTGAATTTAATTAAAACTGTAAATATATCATAACGTCTCTGGATATTATATTCCCTTCTATTCTTTGTGTTCGTTTGTATTCAATATATCAAATAAAATGACGTTATTTTTTAATTTCTAGGTGTTACAGAAATGTTGTAGCACCCCATGCTTGCGCAGTAGTAGATGGTACTAGAAGAGCAGGTCAACGATGCGTTCAGGATTTTCACACTCCACTAGTTCTAGTGCCAAAGGCTGGTAAGGTTCTGAAGTGATCTAGATCGCATGGAATATGAGGACTATTTATATATGGTGATCAAAGTTTTTAGACTTATCTGAACACCGACTGATCATGTGGTTTCACTAGAAACCAATCATTTCCATGCAGAAGTTGGGAGCTTGTGGAGTCTAGTCATACTGATGTATAATGTGTTGACAGTCTCATAGAATAAATTCTAGAATTTTTTTTGTGAGGATTGATACCCCCATTCTATCGCTCAGTTCATTGTAAAAAGTTTTTTGAGATTTAGAAGGGAGGGATGACAGTTGTTGAGTATGATATGAGGTTCACTATCATTATATGATACTCCATCAATAGGATTGGGGATGGGTACTTCTTGGTGTGGATGTTTGAGCAGGGTCTCCACAATGAAATTTGACCCAGTGTGGAACCACTATGCATTACAACTAATTCTAGAGTGTTTGAATAGGTGTTGGTGTTTGGGAACTTCCTATCAAAGGGATCCCATGCATCTAGAGCTGGTAGTAACCATCATGGGGTTGAGTCATCTGTAGCAGCTAGCTGGCACCAGTCAGCAGAGTCTCAGCATAGGATACCTCTCAATAAAAAGAATCATACATGTGGTCATGCATCATAGGCTTTGCACAGAGGACTAGGGTATCCTGGGAGGGGTGGTATTATGCATGTAATGGGTGAGGTCACATGGAACGTGATTTCCTAACACATCGTGCTGAGGAGGGAAGGTAGATAGAGGATTGAATGCCTTAGTAGAGGCTACTCTGTCATCATGGATCTAACAAGTGGGGGCAGGGTGCCCCCAGGGTGGTGGAACTCGTAGAGGAGTATGTGGGGATCTAGTAGGAGTAGCTATATCTGGTGGATGACATTATGATCTCCTTCCACCACCACCATAAGGAGGACCACATCAAAACCCAAGAGCAAGCTGTCTGGGCCATGTAAAACTACAAGATATGTAGGCATATGACACAACAACACATGACATGATCATATATATGTTCTTTGTTTATTTTACTCATGCTTATAAACTAGTAGACATAAATGAATGTCCTTTCATCATCTATTTACTCGTATTTTTTGATATGGAGCTCCTAGTTGAGATGTTATCCTGTCAGATTTTCCATGAGGTTCCTAAAAGGAATAATTCTTTTATCGCTTATTTTTCAACAGGATAAGATATCTCTTAGTGGAAAGAGTTTCTTGTGGGACCATTTAGTCATCACAATAACACATTATGAATTTTCATTTGATATGGACTGGTGGTTCATAGTATGTCCCCATGTTGACTATCACTACAAATGAGTTAGATTCCTTCACACTGAGGGGAATAGATTCACATTTGTGGGCCAAAGATATCTCATGGTTGAGCGAGTGAGTTTTACAAGAAGGTGGTTTCAACCTATCACTCAACAGTTATTGAGTGCAGCTCTTATCATAATAGGCTCTTTAAGACTATAGATTCCTTTAATCTTGGATGATTTCAGGGAAGTCTTCCATTAGAAAATTATATTATTTTAACTGAGGCAAGAGATCGTCTTTTCATGGACTCGCATCCCAGGACCAATCTGATATGTTCTATAGAATATTGGATGGCCCCTACTGAGCTTTGGGAGTTTGGATTTGAACTAGAGGTCCTTTGAGAGAATTTTTTTATCATACCTAGTGTGTCCCCCAAGGAAGATCCAGCATTTTCCCAAAAAAGGTGGATACGAGCTTACTGCTTTGTGTATATTCCCATCACCAGGACAAGGTTACAATAAAGAACAATTACCCCTTTCTAGGGATAGATAGCCTCTTTGATTAGTTTTTATGTGTGATATGGTTCTCCAAGAACGATCTCAGGCCCAGCTACCACTATTTGAGAGTTCATGAGACTAATATTCCAAATATGGAATTATAATGTCTCTATAAACACTGTGAGTTCATACTAATTCTTTTAAGTGTAATGAATTCCTCCATTTTGTTTATGGATTTGATGAAATGGATCATCTAGCTACAATTGGACCGATTTGTTGTTGTATATGTTGATGAAATTCTCATATACTCTGTGTTAGTAGAGGATAATATATATTACATGACGATGGTCCTGGAATTTCTTCAAGAGCCGAGGCTTTATGGTAATCTCTATAATCTCTAGTTATAGATCCATGAGGTTTATTTTTTTGGGGCATGATAATTTTGAGAATGGATTAGTTTTGGACGAGGTTAATTTTTTTGTAGTGATTTATTGGGATCCACCCAAGAGTATGTCAGAGGTGGAGAGTTTTTTAGCTTTGAAGGGTACTATAGTAGTTTTTCAGAATAATTTTCAAGGATTTTCCCTTTTACCTCCCTCAAACAGAATGAGAATCCATTTATCTAGATTGGTTATTACTAGAGAGACTTTGAGGAGTGGAGGATGATGCCAACAAGTGATCCTATTTTAAAAATACTAGAGGAGGGAATGTAATTCCTAATATATTTGTGATGCCTCTAAATCTATGATTAGCTATATTTTGATGAAAATAAAGATAGTGATCACATATGCATCTAGGCAGCTGAGGCCCCATGAGAAGAACTATGCAACTCATGATCTATAGTTGGAATTGGTAGTCTTCACTTTGATGATGTAGAGGCACTATTTTCTATGATATCACTTTTTGGGTTACTTGGACCATTAGAGTCTCAGGTATGAATTAACATAGAGAAACCTAAACTTGAGAAAAAGATGTTGGTTGGAGTTCTTGTAGGACTATGACTTAGAGACAGTATATAATATGGGGAATGGAAACATGGAGGTAGATTCTCTTAGTAATAAGTCCAAAGCTCATTCGTTATAATAGGAATTGAAGATGTTTAATTCTTTTCAGTTGACCCTAGTTGAGGAGGAGGGTGAATGTTTTATTTAGTCAATGTTTTTCACTTCTTCGCATCATCACCATGCGAGAGAGTTCCAATTATGATACATTGACTATGAGGTCTTATGTGATCATATATCCTTAAGAGATTCACAATATATATTTTCTAGAGGAGGGAATCACAAAATCTTTTTCCATGGATGGAATGTGGTCCAAGTCAGGTTGAGGGAGGAGATGGTGAAAGAGTTTCATGCATCTCTTTTTCAATACATCCCAATGTGGGAAATATTTATAGACATTCAGTAGCAGTTTTCATGGGTTGGAATGAGGTAAAGTGTGGTTCAGTTTGTATTTTGGTGCCACACATGTTAGAAGGTCAAGGCTAAGCACCAGGTTCTGGTAGGTTTGATGAAACCTCTTTAGATCCTATAGTGTAAATGGGAAAACATATCTATATACTTTGTCACATGGATTATGAAGATAGAAGGAGACCGTGAATTCATCTTGGTGATAGTTGATCGGCATAGGAAGTCAATGCACCAACATTCTATCATGGATCAAAGTTTGGTGGAGAGTTTGGAGTAGTTGTACATATGGGAGATCATTCAACTTCATGGGGTACCCTTGATGATTTTCTCCAACTCTGATTCCATGTTTTTTCCATAGTTATTGAGAGGCCATCCGGAGGCATTTGCGACACAGATGAGGATAAGTAAATCCTTCCATCCATAGACATATATGAATATCTGGTGCACTATCCATGTGCTAGAGTATTTCCTAAGAGATTTTATATTATAAATTTTCTAGTTTTAGGAGTATAACATTCTTTTGGTATAGTTTTTATTTAAAAATAGCTATCACACTAAAATTATCATGGAGCCATTTGAGGCCCTGTACGAAATACCCTATAGGAAAACCTTATTGTTGACTTAGATCGGTAAGGCATCACTTTTTGGGAAAAATATAGAGAATGTGATGATAGAAAAGTTCTATATTATCCTCAAGAAAATGTGGACATCTCAGTGTAGGCATTAATATTATTCAATTCAATGGCATGGGTCCTTGAAGTTTGAGTAGGGAGGCCATGTTTTATTGAAAGTCTCCCCACGATGAGGATATTAGAGATTCATTGAGAAATAAAATCCAAAATTAATGATTTTTGAGCCATTAAAGAACTTATAGATGATTAGTGAGGTTGCTTATTTCCTTACCATGCCCCCACAGTTGGTGCGGGTGCACGACCTCTTCCATGTGTCACAACTGAGGAGATATGTTCATGACCCCAAGCATGTAATTGAAAGGGGAGATTAGAACATTGAGGATCTAACAACATTCATAGAACACATAGTGGTGATTGAGGATGGGCAGTAGAGGGCCCTGTGTGGATGTATCAACCCATAGGTTTGAGTTTTGTGGTAGCACGAGATCATGCAGGTGAGATCATGGGAGTGAGATATCCAAGTGCAGGATTAGTATCTCGACCTTTTAA
This sequence comes from Viscum album, assembly GCA_963277665.1. Lineage (NCBI taxonomy): Eukaryota > Viridiplantae > Streptophyta > Magnoliopsida > Santalales > Viscaceae > Viscum > Viscum album. The sequence goes on from OY728123.1 coordinate 1,608,121,771, forward strand.
ATAGTTTTTTCTCCTGGAGGATGAAAATATTAAACGAGTTATCAATGTAGAAACCCAAATTTTTTCCTTGTAAGACTTTGGAATACATCTAGACGTATTTTCAAAGCCAAGCTCTAAGGCAGAACCTGATTCCAAAGAATGGCATGTACAAAATTAATTTTATAAAAATATTAAAAATATTCTATATCAAGCATGAAAAATATTTCATAAATAATGTAATATTTCCTAAACAGAGTATCAAAATGGGAATTTGATATGTCAATTGAATGAAAAGCATGAGGTTTACCCTAAGAATGACCTAATGTTTTTTGGAGGAGGGATTTTGGATAGAGTAATTGTTGGTGGGTGAGTTTAAATTAAATTAATTAATTAAATTATTTAATTTAAATAAAATTATCTTAAAACCAATAAAAATATTATACAATAGAAAATACCATGGCTAGTCAGATAACCCTAGGATTTTTGAGACGATAGTTATATTACCCCTTGTTGGAGAATCAAGATCAGGTGATCGATTATCAACCTGATCTACGTGAACCGAGATGTTGTGAGTAGTACAGGTCTTCCTCCCCCATTATATAGCATATCCATCAATAACAATTCCAAATTCATGTAGGACTCATCATATTTAGATTTATACTCATATGATTAAATTTTTTATCATGATCATTCTTATATCCTTGATCTGTGTCAAATCTGAGCCTTTGCATGCGCCCACATATTGGATTTAATTTATTTATATAATTAATCGCTACTAAAAATACTGGCATTAGAGATGCCAAAAGAGATTGCAAATGGTTATTAGAGACTGTGCTCTGACTACCTATGGTGGTTGCAGTTGGCCTAACGTGAAAGGCCAAAAGCGACTGCCATAAGCGGTCATTATAGGTCCTATCCAAAAATATCAACAGTGACCAATTGGAATTCATTAATGATCCAAATAAATAGACTAGGGAGCACCCTCTTTTAGTAGTTTCTAATGATAAAAAAATTAAATCATTTTCGACTTCATTTGGGGGTTTCTAAACTGGGAAAATAATTTAAAAAAATACATATTCACTGCCCAAAACCAAGAAAAACCAAAAGACCAATCCAAAGAGCAGAAACAACACATCCCCAAAAACATGAAATGAAAAACATACATCCTCACAAATTCTCCAAGGGTCCAAATAGTTCCAAATACTCCAACAATCCAAATAGATCTAAATCCATTCTAATCTTCTTTCTTAATAAACATACAATAAGATTCAAAAGAAACAAATAAACAAAGAAAATACAACGTGATCATATATATTTGGTTATAATAGAGATATATATATATATATATAGAATAATCAAATATGTTTATATATTGTTACCAACAAAAATCTCCATTAGATACAGAAATGAGAAAAAGATAATCTGAAATCTATTCTTACTATAGTTATTAGTTAAACAATGACTATTATAATTATTAAATCATGTATAATAGAAAAATAAAACAAAATTCACTTTTTGAATCAAAACTGTTATTTGGGGCCACGACAGATACCTCTATCCGAAGTAGTAGGGGCCTACAACAAATAAAAATTATAAATATATTAATAATGAATGTAATAAAAATATAAATAAGTAAACTCAGTAGAAACCTATTTAATAGTATCCCCAACACTATCACCCTAACGCACATATTCCCGTAGTAATCTAACCTCATCCATCAGCTACGCATTTACCTCCGTAGAAGCACGCATTCATGCCTCTAAATCTATCATCTATTTTTTCAACCCAAAAACAACAGGAGCCACAACCTCATCACGTGAAACTATAAAACAGGGAATCCCTATTCTTTAAGTCAAGCTATATCCATGTCCATCACGGCCAATAATGCGATGAAATGTCTTATCCTTTTTCATGGAAAGAAGTTTTTGGTCCTCTGGATGTTGTGCTAACTCAACTTCAAATTGGGCCTATATAATATTTAAATATAATTATATTTTTATATAAAAAAGCATTTAAGTATTGTTCATTAGTACAATAACTTACTATAATATTGGCAACCTCTAGATAATTTCGATCACAAGTCTGCATTCACACAGAAATTTTATCAGTCGATGCACTTTTCTCCCGTAACTCTATACCAATAAGATATAAATATATAACCAAAAACCATATTAAATAAAAAAATAATTTAAAAATAATAAATACATTATGTCAAATTATCGACACATGATGAGTCCCAATCCTGTGAGGTGGTCCCCACATTGCACGATTCTATAAATGACTTGTTGACACATCCTAAATTCAATTAATTAAAATTAAAAATATGTAAAATGCTACACGTTCTTTGTAATATATAAATAAAAATGCATAAAATAACCGAAGAAGCCTCAGTAGAAGAATATGAAACTATCTCACACTTTTGAGATGGGAGAACAACTCTCAAGACTCATTCCAGAATGTCTAGAGCACCCACAATTATTACCCAGTGATCTCACTTTAATATTCCTTTATAATATTTCAACCTTTTCCAACATTTGGCAATACACACTAGCCAAAACTCCTAGGGGAACACTTTTATATTATTAAATTTAATAAAAAAATTACACATGTTACTATTTTTTAAACATAAGTAAGAAACTAAAAAAGTCCTCTTACCAAATCTTCCCTCCAAAGACGATCTAATGTCTCTGGGGGGAAATGAAGCCCAGTCACATGTGGTCAATGACAATCAGTTTGGGTAATGTATGACATGACCCACATGACAAATAAATATAGGGTCAGTCACTCCCACAGGATGGTACCTCTCATCAAATGATGCGTCTAATGTCGTGTCATAATTCCAAGATGAAATTCCACGAATAGGGCCACTCCTATAAGAGGAAGAAGTAGTCGAGTCTGATCAGGTTGAAATAAATTTCATACATAATTAAACATATGTGCATATATATCACTGTGTGTCTGTGTGTGTATTTAATGATTAATTAGACAAATAAACACAATTACATTCATACATACCTCGACCCAGAGACATAGATGGCTCTGCTGAATGATGTGGATCTAGTACCTGTTTCCCTAACTTTCATGTAGTCATAGAAATAATTATTAATAAATATTTTGGTTGAAAATTTTCAAAATAGATTAATTTCTTTTATAAATTTAAATACAACATCAAATTAAAACAATTTTAAAAAATAAAAAATTTAAAAAAGTCAAAAAATTTAAAAAATATCATTTAAACTGAGGAGCGGGAAATCAATCATACCATTATTTAAACATGAAATTTGACTATTTATACTTCAATGGTCTCTCTTACCTAATGAATATATTCTTCAAATTAAACTATGATATGTTGATAAAGCTATTTTCATGGCAATTTCTTAATTCGGATTCGGTGGTAGGGTAATGAAGAAAACTTGTTCCACTTGTGATTTCAAAATGAAATATTTATTACTAACTCATTATTTTTAGTATAACATATTGTTAAAATTCACCAATTTAAATAAATATTGATTGAATTTAGTTCCACATACTAGATAAACCTAATTACACATTAACAAAATGTATTTCAGCCTGTGTACATATACAACATCAATTATGTATGTCAATTTACCATAGTAATAACCAAAATCGATGTTTGGAAAATCGATGCCACTATTTTTTGTCTCTCATTTTCCATCAATAAATTTAATGTGAAATCGAAAGCCATTAGAATCTATAGCTTTATAATTATGATCCATTATAGATATACCCTTTGCAAGTTAGTTAAATTCTTCAGTTAGGGTGGGGTCACCTACTCTTGTAGGTTATGAACCTATATAATTCAAAAAATTAAATAATCATTTATGCATAAATAAATAAGTATTATTATTAACTCATAATGAAAATCAATTTATAAATAAAAAAACCCTTCAACCAATCATGAAATGACACATAATGAGATTGTTGAATTTGAAAGTCACTCGCCGAAGACGTCTCTTATTTTAGATCATTAATGTTTGTCCAGAAAATGATAATGTGATGTCTAAATGATAAACAATATATATGAAAATAGAACAAGTAAAAGATAAATAATAAAATTAACTAGAGACTTACTACATTAATGGTACAACTGATGGAGTATTGGACAAGATATATCTGTAATCTTGTACCCACTCAATATTTTTCATATCAAATACAGTTCCTTATCTAACCAAACCATCATGAATCGAAGAGGGATAATCTAATTTTTTATCAAAATACATAAGATATTCTTCAATAAAAGTAGTACACTCTTCCATGAAATAACCATTAGCTATTGATACCTTCGGACGTGGTCTGTTGCGTGCAAAGCATTTCAATGTATCCAGATACTTCTCAATAGGTTTCGTCTACCTAAATTGGACTAAACTAGAAACCATTAGTTCATAGGTTAGGTGAACTATCAAGTGAGCCATAAATTCAAAAAATGAGGGAGGGAATAGATTCTCAAAGATTTTAATCGTAGATACAATTTTGTCCTGAAAAATTTTTAAACCACCCATTATTTTATTTTCTAAACAAATCTGTCAAAAACAATTACTCAACTCAATCAATGGTTGAATAACATTGGACGATAAAAAAAATATAATTGGAATCAACTCCTAAAGTGGCATGTGATTATCATGAATTTTCAACCCTTGAAATTTCCTACTCAACATGTTCAAACACTTTGAAATAATAGTAGAGTAACCATCAGGCACCTTGAGAAACATCAAAATGGAAATAAATGTCTCTTTCTCTTTTTTACTCATCATATACTCTGGATCAGGAATATATTCCTTGTTTCCCTCAGACAACTATAAATGAAACTATTTCCTTAACACCATTTCTTCAAAATCACGTCGTGCATTAAGATGGTCCTTTGATTTTCCACTGAAATTTAAAATGGTCCACAATATAATATCACAAAAAAAATATTCTCAATGTTCATGACATCCAGATTATGCCTTAGCATATTAGTTTTCTAATAAAGAAGAATGAAAAAAATGATTTTTTTCAATTGTGACGGTGATGTCTACCCACACCTAAAATATTATTTAATGGATGAGCCTCCAAATTCTAAAACTCATATGTCATGTGGATGTTTTTTTCCTCAATTTTTGATAATATTTCTACTCATGTCTCAATCTTTGGTTCTAGGTTGAACTCTCTAGAATAAAAAAATTCCACTCTATCCTTTCTGAACCTGTGATAAGGGGGAGAAAACATATGTGACCCATGTATGGCAATTTTTTGGAATGTTTAAGCCAGATAGAATCTTTACTTTTATTACAACAAGGTAAAGAAAATTCCCCTTTCACAATCCAGCCTCATAAATTTTCATAAGATGTGAATTCATTGACTGTCCATAATAAAGAAGCATGTAGTTCGAATATTTAATTCTTTTTATAGTCGTAATTCATCACTCTATCACCCAAAAATTCATTCAAATCATCAATCAATGGCTGAAGGAAAACATCAGTCTTATCCCGCTGACTTCTAGGTCCATCAATAAGAGTGGAATGTAATATAAATTTTTGCTTCATACAATGTCACGGAGGAAGATTATAAGAAACCAAAACCATGGGCCATGTTCTATTAGTTTCACCAACCATAGACTTGAATGAATTGAAACTGTATACTACCAACCCCAATCGGGCATTACGACCATCTTCAATAAAGTCGGGGTGTCTCTGATCCAAATCATTCCAGGCACGAGATTTTACTAGGGGGGCTAGCATATCACTTTCCTTATTTACTTACTCATGTAATATCATTAAATTAAAACCTTTTGATGACATAAAAAACATTTTAGTCATCAGATTCTTGGTAAAGTAATGCATTTTCATTACAGAAATAAGTTTTCCATGTTTTTCAGTCTGACTTTGATGAGTTTGATTTCCCCTGTTATCCTTCCACCTGGAAGCACCACAGACCATACAATTATCTAATTGGATAGTTTCCTTTATAAACAGAATACATTTGTTTTCATATTCATCTATGGTCTTATATGTAAAAACAATGTTCTTGGTCATCTTACGAGAATGGTAATACGACTCAAGAATTTTAATATCCCAAGGAAGTACCTTTTTCAATACACCAACATCATGTCAAACATTGTGTTTGACCACTAATACAAAGTCTTCAAATGAAAAAAATCTAGGATAAACGACAATTTACTCTAAGAGGTACACCCAGAATATAATTCTATTTTTTATCATCTTGCAATCCGTGAAACCTCAATGAATCATGATCTGTACCAGATTACTGATTTATCTTACTGGTCTCAATTTTCTAGATTTCAATTCCTTCAAGAGCCAACCCACGTACCATCTCAGTAATAATTTCTTGAATTGGATCATTCTCACTCGCATAAACATCCATCTAAACTATTTCCTCATTTGGTAGTGAATATATACTACCCCATGATGAGTCCAACTATTAAAATTTTTCCGAAATCCATTCAAGAAATGGTGTTCCCTCACTGTATATCTTTTGAATGGATATTTATTATCACATTTTCTACATGGAAAACTAATATAGTCACTTTGAAATTCTCTAATGAAATCAATATTCTTCATAATGCCCTCAAAATATTCTATAGACGTTCGATTTGGATGATAAATCCAACTCTTATACATATTAACATATGTATAACAAGTAGTTACATTTACATAAGACTTAATATTATAGACATTTTATGAATTTCATTTCACAAAATATATTTAAAAAATAGACTTACAAATTTATTGTGTACTTTAATTCAAACTCATCCAAAACAATAATACAATTCATAAGTTTCACGATAATCACATTTTAAGGATATTTAATTATTTATTTCTATTGATTTCTTAAATTATTCTTTGGATCATGATAGAAAACACAATTTAAAGAAATTTTCAAACACTTATAAATAAAAACATTAATCTATACAGGATTATTAAAGTTAAAAAACAACAGAAACATTAGAAGAACACAAAACAGAATTGAATAACATCATGAAAATGGAAAAATTAAAGAGTGCATTTAGCAGTTGTAAGGTCAAAGTGCTTCAGGATTCATTATAAAGTAAAAGTTAGTTTTATGGATCATAATGTGTCAACACATATAAAGATACTATAATATATATGTTTTCATAGATAAAAATTAATATTTGTAAGTATGTAACTAATAAAAATGTAAACCATATAAAAAAATTATAAAAAATAACTCCATATATTAAGAGGACCGAAATAGTACCTAAAATTTTTTAAGGCTATATCAAAATATGAAAATATTGATATAATAGTTTTAAGGTGAAATGACAACTCTTGTGTGTACGGGGGACTACCGCCTCTTGAACCAATGTCATTCATTATCCAATATCCCCTCTCACAGCTTGATATAATTAAAGATGTAAAGTATATATATATTATTTGTAACATATTTATACTTATTAAATTATGGTTTCACATATACCTTCTTAATTTCTATTTAGTGGGGTATATTGCAATGTTGCTTGTGTGTGCGGTGAACTACGACCTCACGAAGTAATGTGATTCGTTTTTCACTAACACATTACATAGAAGGTCATAAGGATAAATTTAATAAATATATGAGATATGTATGACATAATTATGATATTAATGACATATTTATAATTATTAAAATATAATATTTCATTTTATTCCTTACCTTTCCACACACTAAAATGATAATTTCATTCATGCATACGTGTGGACTATCACATCCACGAAGCGATGAGATTCATTTTTCACCACTAAAACATATGGATGAAAATTATAAATATATTTGGTGAGGTAATATTGTATTTATGATATTATTATCATTAATAAATACATAATAATACTTATCTTCTATCCATAATGGTAATTTAAAAATAGAAATTTTACTCTTGCATATGTACAACTACCGTCTCCACTATTGTAACATAGTTCATTTTTTGTAACAAAGATTCAGGGTTTGTTTTAAAAATATAATTGATTTATAAATATGGATAATATTTTATTATTATAAATCTATATATTTTTAAATAATGACCACTTTGACCATATTCAACCTACCAAAGTCATTTTTTAAATAGAATTTGAATACCATCAAAACTTCTAAAGTAAACATAAATTATTATGTAATTTAATATTAAATCAATAAAAGGAATAAAAAATGAGACATAATTTTAAGAACATAAATAATTAACGTAATTTTTTTATTTATCAAGATAAAGAACATATGGGATGAATTGACAATTAGGTAAGGGACTTCATCTCAATTTCAACTCATTGAGGAATGTTTTGATGTTATACACCTATATTGTTTTATGAGGTGTACATACTTCCCATATGACATGTTATTTCAAGAATTAATCTATATCAGTAAATTTAAATCATGGTTTAAGGTAATAATTTCATTAGGAATACGATTCAAGTTTTTCCAAAGTGGTAAGTCACTTTTCATTTAAAAAATCATTTCTTGTTGTTTTCCTTCCAACTCATTTTTTCTTCCATGTCCATGTCATTAAAATTATTTTAAGAATGTAATTATATGGAAATGAGAATTTTATAAAGGTAATTATTTTCATTCAATCAATGGAATTCAAAAAAGTAACCCTTCTACAGAATTTTTTACATTTGTTATAAGTATCAAAAGTAATGTTCTATTAAGGAGTATACAGTTATAATGAATTTTTACACCACCATATCCATTATTTCAAGTTTGGATTCCTTTAAAAGATTTCATATTTTATTAAAATAAAAAAAAACTTTCCCTTTTTATAGAATTTTTTTTACTAAAATATGGGTTCTAAAATAAATTGGTATTTTGATATCTGAAAGATTTTTCCATATAGAATTAAAATAGTTTTCAAAGATTTTAATGATGAAAATACAAGATTTCATGATTTATTATTATGTTATAGTTTATGTAAATTATTTAAATTGATTGATGGTGATATTATGAACCACGTAGGGTTGGTTACATTATTATCCAAATATATGTCATACCATTATAAACCAAGGACCAGTTTTCCAATGGTAGCACTCTAATTTATTGGGTATTCGAGAGAATTCTGTTAGTTGGCCATATCAGTTATACCATTTGTAAGAGTGATATGAATATTAATGTTCAAAGATAACTACATTATTTATATGTTCTTTCTATAGGTTTTAAATGATTACTTTGAGAAAAAATAATTTGTAATTTCATGTGAAATTATTTATATAAATTAATTAAAGAACATTGAGATAATCGTAAGAATTTAATGGGATTTCATGTTTTCAGGAGGCTAATGGTTTTATTTGTTTTGTAAACCCATTATTATGATATTTGTTTCTTAATATATACTTTAAAATAATTTCACATGGATTAGAGATGGGTTAGGGAAAGAAAGAATCCAATTTGAATGTTGTAAAGATTTTTAATGAAAAATAAATCATGTTTTATCTTAAAATTTTTATATTATTGAAAAAAATGATATTAATCGGAAGTGTACACTTTTTATTATATTTTTTTATGTATGATTAATAAATAATTTTTAAGAACTATAAACATGAAAAAATCATGAAATTTCATGAAATTTATTTCTTTTTTAAAAATCAAGATTGTGTTATGATTAATGTTGGGTCCTGATAGTGGGGATCATTAATCTGTTTATGTAATTCTAGAGGTTAGGATAATTTCAATACCATGAAAATAAAATATTTTACCTTATAGTTAACTAAAATTGATATAGAAATTGAATATTATAATGTTTTTTCATTTAAAATATGTATGTTAAATATCTTTTTTCATAAAGGAATCATCAAAGATGTAGTAGAAAGGCCTCGAGAGGAAAATATAATTCAAAATAAACATCTCAAGATGGTTGGAATTGGAAAAAAAATAATTTATTATTATAGATGAGATGAAAAAATCTACAAATGGTGGTGGTATCCATGCTAGTGAGTAACCAAATCTACCATAGAAGAACATGTTCGTAGTGGATCAGTTCATGAGACAACATCCCCCATAATTCAGTGGAACATCTAACCCAGTATTCGATGAAGGATATAAAAATTCCCTAGATAATATATTTGAAGTCTTTGAGACATTAAAATGTTACCCATTACATTTATAGTTTTGGATGTCAAGACAATTTATTGTTATAAATGGTTAAGAACACCAGAGAGAAATATTATCTTGATTTCATGGAATAGGAAACATTTAAGAATATTTTTCTTTAGAAATGTTTCTTTATTGTTATTTGTATAATGATGGAGAAACTAATCCTATAATTGAGTCAAAAATATAAAGAATTTATATCCTTATATGAGTTGAACTTCTCAATTGTGGCTAGGTATATCACGGATTTTATTTAGAACATTCGTAGTAAAATTAATAGATTTTACACTAGTTTAAGAAGAATTTTTAGAAGATAGTTTTCCACATAATAAATTAAAATCTATTAAAAATTTATTTTTTCGGATGAGAAAGAGGATATGGAGTTTTCTCATACTTCTGTTCCTCAAGATAACAAGAGTAAGAAGATGTCTAATTAGCAGGGAATGGGGAAACATTCATCAAAAAAATCCAAAGGTAAGATAAATAAGTTCACATCTTGTTAGATGTATGGTAAATGGAATCCTAAAGAATGTGTCACGATGTTTTAGAAGTTATTCAAATGTGGTATTTTTAGTCACCTGGCTCTTGAATTCAAATGGAATGATTATACAAGTAATTAAAAGTTGATGGTAATAATTTTTAATTCCAATGAGTTGGGTCATTATGATAACGCATGTCCAAATTGATTCACTCAGGGAGAAAATCATCAATATTGGAAACATAGGGGTCTGTAGAAATATTATTCTACTAATAATATTTATATTAGACTACCAAGTAAAGTGGGGGTATGTATAATACTTATTTATTAAAACTATTTCAATTCCTTATTTGACTTTGGATCATCAAATTATATTATCTCTAATAAATTTTAACGTAAAATGGGAATATAAGTACATGAAAAGAATATATTACTTTTTATGAAAAATCTGGATAGAAATATTAAAGGAATCATGATTTATAGGAACCTATTTATTATTATTAGTGGAATGATCTTTCCTGTAACTATTCTTGAAATTCCAATAACAGAGTTTTATATCATTCAACGAATCGATTGTATTTTAGTTTATCAAGATAAGATCGATTGAAAATCCAAGAATGTTTTATTTAATGATTTCATACCTTTTATAACCTATTCAAAGGCTTATAAATTAACTTGAGATGTCAATGAAAGTTACCTAGATCATATTTCTGAAAAGAATGAAATGGTTCAAATTAGTGTTGTCCCATTAGTGAATTAATTTATGAATATATTTTGTGATTATTTTCTTAGTTTCATTTTTCATTAGGATATTCAATTTACTATTGACTTAGTTCATGATGCTAATACTATTTCAAAACCCCCATATCATATGGATCAAGTATAACTTTTAGAATTGAAAATCCAATCGTAGTATTTTCCGGATAAAGTTCTTACTTCACCTAACATTTCACCATGGGGTACTCCTATTTTTTTTCTTAAAACTAAAAAATGGTCAATGAGTATTTGAATTGATTATCAAGCCTTGAATCATATCATCATTAATAAAAAAATATCTATTTCCTCATATTGATCATTTTTTATCAACTCTATGGAGATTAGTATTTTTCGATGTTTGATCTATGATCTGGGTAACATTGGTTAAAAGTGAGGGAGGATGGAATTATGAAGCTAGTTATTAATAATAGATATGGGATTTATAATTTATTATTCCCCGACTCATCATAAGATGGGGCCCAATACATAACTACCATATGACTTCCTCCATAGGCTAGGGGTGGAGACCGGTTCTGAAGGCATAAAAACACGAGGAGGCCTTTTCCTATGTACCTATACACACACACATTACCCTCTCAATGAAAAAGTGCATAGAAAGAATAATAAAAGATAAAATAACTCTAGGAGAACAACCACACATGAAAAACATCCAGACATTACAAGAGTTTGGTAGTGTAAAATGAAATGTAAAGGGGAAAAATACACGCCTAACGAGAAAGGTGTCCCAACTAGAAAAATTGGAAAGCAAAATGCTGAGAGAGAGCCCAACTCTTAATCTCCCAATAGTGACTAACATATGCAGTCAAAAGTACCAGGTATCCTTAAGATCCTATGAATTCACAACCAACCTATCTATCATCTGCATCAGATATGAAACATGCGGGAAAATCCCCTATATGGGTGAGTATATGCATAGCCAATAGGATGACCCAAAAGATGAAGGGGGTCCAGTAAGAGAGAAAATATAAATATAAATATTGTAGATAGTTTAGAGGATAAAATATGTAGTGAAAGATAATATATCAACCCAAAACTAGTGATAGTAACCTCATCCAAACAAAAGGGTGTCAACATGGTGTGTTTTGGGATAACACTTCAAGAATTTACTGATTATATAATCAAAGAAGACTCATCCAACCCTGAAAAGAAAAACACCAAAAGAACGTGAAATACCTGCATGTCTTTACAACCAAAGGAAGTAGAGTAACTAAATCCAAATTTATTGATAAAGATGAATATATAAATATATTTGATCCATCAAAAGAAACCCAAAGGAGAGAGAAAAGATATCCCCATCTCACAACTAATCCTAATAATATTTTTTTTCTAAAAGATCCAAAAGTACGCCAATGATGCCCAACATTTACTGCATTTATATAAAAGTAACCATGTAAAGGGTCAAGCCTCATAATTATTCCTCACAACTAAAGAAGAATAAACTCTAAGTAGAGGACATGTTCCCAAGTGCACTAGGGTGTTTCCACTATATAAGTCACTAAAGTGTACTTGTCCCCATTCTGATGGGGGGGGGGGTTCCACTCTCGTTATCGAGGACCCACACCCATGTGTTACAAGGGGGGTTCTACTCTTCTCATCAAGGACCCATACCATCCCTGAAAGGGGGGTGCCACTTGGAAAGCACAGGACAGGTGCCCAGGCTAATGGGGGGTTCCCCTTCAATGGTCTATGACACATGCCCTGGTGTGTCAGGAGGGTTCTAATGTGATCATTGAGGACATTTTCCCTATCCCATAGTAGGGTTACACTGGTAATGTAGATGAACCGCACCCAAGATGATGGAGGATCCACTCTAATAGTCATGGAACCGTACCTTGGTATTTCCAAGGGCTCCACTCTGGTCATCGAGGACCCATTTCCTATCTGATATGGTGGTTCCACTTGGTACGTAAATATAGAGGACTCGTTCCCAAGCTAATGGGTGTTCCAATATATAGGAAGCCTCTACGGTTCCTCCATGATCACTGGCATCATTGGGTGTCACCTCAACAAGAAGTGTTCCCACAAAATTTTATATAATACCTCAAAATCCACAATGGAGGGAATTATCATGTTTTATGAATAAAAACACAGAGTATAGAATACTCACGGTCCAAAATATGAGTTCAAATGAAGGAGATATTGAAGATTTATGTTTTTTCAAAAGGAACGGAGTTTTACATGTTGTGTAAGGGGACACACACAGCATGTGGTCCTGCTCCTTCACCTATCCATGTCCTATGAGGTAAATGGCTTGCTAACCACATAGAAGTACACAACCTCTGAGGGATCTACACTATATAACCATTCCACAAAGGGTCCCACCCATGTGCTTGTCCATCTCCATGTATCCAAGAAATATTTATTTATTTTATCCCATGTTTGTGTACTTTAGTACATGGTGTGGCTCTTCACAATGGGTTCCAATGGGGTTCTCTAGAAACGCCCATGTACTTGGGCATATTGCATAGTCCTATATGGGTGCTCCTTCACATGAATAATCCACATGGGGATGGAGATACATGGTTTGTAGGGTGTCTTCATGGTGTATCATCTTAATAAAAACCCAAAACCCTAGACTCGACAAACAAAGGATTACACGTCATGTGTACATCATATTATATGGCATGTTGTTATATTTTTCATATACTTCCAAATATTTGTTCAACACCTCGAATCTAGAAATTCCTCCATATATATTTTCTCTTTGATACCTGAGATTTTTGGATCTTGGAATTGTTCATCATTTCCATCCATCTGTTGGCCAGAAATTGGCTCCATCAACCCACAAGATTTCCACCATACGCAATACACACCCTTGCTTCAACCAAAAATGACGATTTAGACTTCATTTATCATAAAAATAACTCATGCCTCACATAAATCCTAGATTTATCCACATTTCATAAATATGTTTCTATTTTATCTTTTTTCCATTATTTCAGAGTTTTGATCAGTCTTGGTACAACCGGACAACATGAAACCATGACAGTTGTGTCCTACCGGTGAATAAATAGATTCAATTGATGGGGGAATAATAAGAAAAAAGGTTTAACCATCATTGGAAATTGTTATTTTACAATTATCAAGAATAGGGATATCTTCATTACAAAAATACAAAAAAATTAAATAGGAACATAGGAGTATTCCATGGAACTGCAATTGAAAATGATCAATAGAAGGGGATTAATCTGATTAATAAATTTAATCAAATAGGAATAATACTAAAATTGACTATTCCTACATAGATATTGGATTATTCATCATTGAATGACATGTTCTCTAATGACATAAGTAAGTCATTCCGTTCATTATGCCTTGATCTTCTTTGATACAAAGTTTTGTCATTGTCTGAGGTGATTCTCCAATGGAAGGAGGGGAAAAATCTCTGGAATCCACATTAGGTTCAAGCGAGTAACCCTTGAGAATTATCCATGGAAGTATTCTTATCGAAATTTTGTTTAGTTTAAACAAATTAATTTGTTAATTTAATTATTTTATTTATCAACTAAACCTACATCCAATGAGAAAGATATATGAACACTCCATGTCAACCTATTTTGTTTTAGGTCATGCCTAGGGTAAACAATGAATTATAGACTCAACTGTGGTATGGAATTTATGATATGAGATTCCATTTAAGGGAAATCTCATTTTCATTAATAACTACAATAATTTAATATAAAATATATTTTAATTTCTTATAAAAATAATTCTGGGGACACCGGGCCTCACAATCGCACATCGTCTTAGCACCCAAATCTAGAAATATATGTAGAAACTCTTCAAAGTATAACAAGGAAAAAATCGGGTCTCTGCATCATTTCAACCTTTAATATTTTTAACCCTAAAAAGAAAAACTAAAAAAACCAACATACTGAGCTCACACTTGGTTTTCCAACTCATAGGAATTATCTTGCATTTTTTAATGCTTCCACAATATAGAAACTAAGAAGATGGTCTATCTACATTGGTTACTCTCCTATTGATCCTTAATCACCACCAGGTTCTTTTAAAAGGTGGATCTATCCTCGATGACCATCTTTTCCACATCAATAAAATTTGTGGGGACATACATGTATATACTTAGCTACAAAATGTGGAATAGATCGTGCAGCCACTCCAGCTATGGTGGTTGGGAGAGGCAAAAGTCAAGCTCACCAACCCTATTCATGGTCTTGAATTTCCTTATGAACCTCAGGGATATATTTCCTCCCTATCCAAAACTATTCAAATCACATCACTGGGAGACTCTTAGGAATACATGGCCTCCCTAATCTAACATCAAGGGACTTTGATGGTGATCTATGTATGATTTATTCCTTCTCGAAGCCATCCTCATCTGAACATGGATGAACCAGGCCTTATCCTTTATTGTTTGCACCAACTCTACTCCCATAAGATATGTCCCACTAATATCTACCCAACACATGAGTAACCTAAAAGGTCTCCCTCACAAGCCCTCAAAATTTTTCATTCCTATGGTAGAGTGGTAGCCTATTGTTGTATGAAAAATATACTAAGGGAAAGTGATCCACCCAGCTCTGAATGAAGTCTGAAAAATAAGACCTCCACATATCCACCAACACCTGGATAGTACAATCGGTCTTACCATATTTACAGGGGTGAAATTATATACTCATCCTCATTTATATCCCAAATTAATCATTCATTCCTCTCCATAGTCAGGAGATAAACCATGTGTCGTATTCTGAGAAAATTGTCGAGGGAACCCCATGAAGGTACACACTATCTTATATGTACAATTTCCTTAAACTCTCTACCGAACTCTGCTGCCTAAAAGAAAGAAAGTTTATTTGATTTTTGAGTTAGTAAACTATCACCCAAAAGGAATCATGAGACTTTTATATCCATGGAATCCCTGTAAAAAATTAAATGGTTATGTCACCCCACTTCTACTCCGACATCTCGAGGGGTTGTAGAAAACCTGTCAGAACTAAGTGCTCAGCCATAACTTACTAATAGGTGAGGCCTGGAGAGATGAGCTCAGCAACACATTGTCTCATATCAGATCACCAAAATTTCTGTTGAAGGTCTTTATACATCTTCCCCACACCGGGATGTATTTCTAGTGTAGAATTATGGAACTCTCATGTAACCTCCACTCACATATTGACAGGGACCACCATCCATCCATGAAAAAAGACGATATGATTCCATACTTTAGAATATAAATTTGGTGAATCCCTTATGGTTATTTGGTCACATAATACCACAAATTTGATGACTCTAAGCTGAGACTCACTCACATTTTCAGGAAGTGGAGGAGTGATCACCATTGACAGTAGAAAATATGTACCCCCTTGCTCTACTAGGGTCAGCTTCACGGAAGCTAACTACTCTGAATCCTCTTTCACAAAGAGATCCTAGTAATTCTTCATAAGTTCATATGCAACCATGTTTCTATTACCTAGAGTATAAACTATCTTGATGTTTTATTCCTACAGGAACTCTCACCAGTTTTTTTGTCTCGGGTTCAACTATCTCTACCTGAAGAAGTACCAGAGACTCTCATGGTTTGAGTAAACTAATAATATCTATCACATAAGGTAGTGCCTCTACATATTCTGGCCAAAGACTACCGCTTAGAACTCTTGGTCATGAGTAACGTAGTTCTGTTCATGGGATATCAGCTACCTTGACCCATATGCAATAACAGCCTACCACACCATCAATATGCAGCTGGTCCCATCTCCTAAGGCATCACAAAAAACTGTGTACTTCATGACCTATTATGGTCGTCACAACATAGGTGTACTCATCAGACTCATCCAAAACTCCCCAAAGTCTCTCTGTAACTGATCATTCATAGAAAAAAGATTCTCGTTCTACATTAATATAGTCAAAGGGGCTATTATCATGGAGAAGTATTCCACAACCCATTTGTAGTACCCGGCCAAGACAAGAATGTTCTGCACCACTGAAACACTCTTGGGGGATCCAAATTTAGAACTGTATTGATCTTCACTAGGTCCATGGGTAAACCATGCACATATATTACATACCCCTAAAAGTGAATCTCATGGATCTAGAACCATCACTTTAAGAGGTTCCCCTGAAGTTGGTTCTCTCAAAGAAAATATAGAGCCAACCTTAACTATTATGTGTCATCCTCCTCTAATATAGAGTAAATGATTGATTTTTCGATGAATTTAACCAAGAACAGGTTTAAGTAAAGCTAGAGAACCAAGTTCATCAATTCCATAAACATTTTGGGGGAATTATTCAAACCAAAGGGAATCACTAGAAAATCATAGTGTCTTTAGTGACATCAGAATGCCAACTTTGGAATATCAACCTCGCGAACCATCAATTGGTGGTAGTAGAAATAGATGTCAATTTCAAAGATCCTTCTCATGCCTCTCAACTGGTCAAAAAGCCATCAATCCTTAGAGAGTGGTAATTTTTCATTATCAGAGCCTGGTCCAGACAATGATAATCCAGGTAAAGATGCAAGATCTCGTTGTACGTTTTCATGAAAAAACACCTAAGATTCCCAAGGGGGACACACTAGGACTAATTAAACCCATCTCTTGAAGGTCCTCCAACATTAACCATACCTCCTAGAGCTTGGTATGGTCCAATTGATATGCTATAGAATATATATGAGAGGTTCGAGGATGCAATTCTATGAATGACATTATCACCCACCTCGAGTTACTTTCAAAACATCCTTATAGAAGATTTCCATAAAACCCTCCACAAAAAAATCAATATGTCTAAAGATGCAAGATCTCGTTGTACGTTTTCATGAAAAAACACCTAAGATTCCCAAGGGGGACACACTAGGACTAATGAAACCCATCTCTTGAAGGTCCTCCAACATTAACCATACCTCCTAGAGCTTGGTATGGTCCAATTGATATGCTATAGAATATATATGAGAGGTTCGAGGATGCAATTCTATGAATGACTTTATCACCCACCTCGAGGTACTTTCAAAACATCCTTATAGAATATTTCCATAAAACCCTCCACAAAAAAAATCAATATGTCTAAATAGCCTCCTACACCAAGGACTATACTCTCCAACAAATGGGTGATCGGTTTCAACCTTCTACTCATAGATCCCACTCAACCCGCCATGATCCCATAAATGTAAATAACATCCCATCAGTTCTAAGGCACCAAACTCATCTATGATGACAGTTTATCTGGTCTCAGACCATGGAAAACCAATACATAAAAAACAGAATGTCAAATGGTTCCATTGTTATGAACAAAAGGTCCCACATAAACTTTTTTCCACTAAATGATATCTCTCACTTTCGAAAAATAAAATATATAGAAGAAGAATGCCATGTAGGAAAGTCAAGATGAAGCCGATGGGATAGCACCTCAATTGAAAGTTCTAGAACGTGAACTAGGAGTATAGATATAAAGTAATGACTAGACCTTCTTTATAATAATATGGAAACATAAGTTTAATAAAAATATATTATACCTTGAATCAGCTCATGTGTTACAGGGTTATAATTTTTAAAAGCCTACAACATTATGCGGCCATGACCGCTAGCTCCCTGAGCCTAACATAGTCCTCCTAGT
This sequence comes from Viscum album, assembly GCA_963277665.1. Classification (NCBI taxonomy): domain Eukaryota; kingdom Viridiplantae; phylum Streptophyta; class Magnoliopsida; order Santalales; family Viscaceae; genus Viscum; species Viscum album. The sequence continues at coordinate 1,608,140,660 of OY728123.1, forward strand.
GGTGGTGGTGGAAGGATCTCATAGCATAATACACTTATCAGATATACTTCTTGTATTCAAGATCCACCTCCCTGGAGGCCACCCTACTATCATTAGGGATATCTCTAATCATGGTGTGGACTCTACGGTGGAAGTCTGTCAGCTATCTGCCTATGCTACTTAGCATGTATGGTCAAACAGTCTCATACTATGTGACCTAACCAATCACAATCATATCACCACCCATCGCTAGGATTCCTTGTCCCTATACACTACCCTAGAAAATGTGGTTTCATCTCATTACATGGATATATCTTTTACTGAGATCATGTCGTATGGAATCTTCTAGTTAGTATAGCGACTCATCACTATGATGTCCCCTGAAAACTCCAATTTCCTAGAATCCCTCTAATAGAAAGATATCTATCACTAGTTTCTAATCCAACACCCGGTAAAGGTGGGGGTTCACTAGTGTACTATGTTGTCTCGGGTCTCTTGGCAGAGTCCCTGCTCAAATTCTCGGCATGGAAGTTTCCATCTCATATCATGTCAAGGTAGTACTGTTTAAGGTCTATAAACAGTACTACATACCCATCCACTATTATAACTTGGTGATCCAACTCTAGAAGCCACTAGATCTAAATCGAGTTCATGAATTATGGGTAGTACTCCTCACAGAATAACTCCAAGAATTCAGGATATGAGTGTGTTGAATCATCATGCATCTGGTTAATAATAGTCAACCTGTGTCTATAATCTGAGTGAAAATGGCTAGAATCTAGTGAAACTACTTGATTCATTGGTGTTTGGATGAGTCTGGAAATATGGACCACTGACTCCCTCTATAACTCTATTGCTTGTGGATCTAGCTCATTACAGAACCTTAGTGGCATCTGGTGTTGGAACTCATATAGTGTACTGAGCCTGCACGTATCCTCAGCCTGCTCTGCTAGGATGATCTATTTCTAAAAAAGTGGATGTGCTGCTACCTAACCACCTTGAGGGAGAAGATCATTGGATGGACCACATACTAAGGCTTCATCACTCAATGTATTATTGTTTTGATTCATAACTGATATCATGGATGGCTATCATCATGGAGGAATCCTGACATTTAATCAAATCATACCATGGTCAAATGAGTATATATATATATATAATAAAAATTGGGATATGAACCAAGAAGGATATTCAAAAACTCAAATTAATATGATTCATGTACCGTTGATCTATCGGACCAATGTCTTGGTATGCCGAGTCAACATACAGGTAGTCAAGGTCATGAGGAATGGATATGTCAGCCACTCGTACCATCACAGGATTCACTGGCTAGTGAGCTATAAACGAGACATTATGATATTGTTTCCCTAATCCCAAACAAATAGTCATAAAGAAACTAATCCATACATCATCCTAGGTAATGAATTCATATGATACCAATCAATCATAATCCAACCCAATTTGAGGCTCTATCTTCAACTACCCTAAGCACGCCTCCATATGCCAGGGGATACAGACCAGCATCGAAGGCATAAAAAATGGGGAGGAATTTTATTAAGTACCTTTATATACACACATAGCCATCTCGATACATAATTGCAGACGAAGAATAATAAAATATTAAAAACACTACAAGAACAACCATGAATGAAAAATCATTACATAGTATAAGAGTACAGTAGTGTAAACTAAAATGTAAAGAGGAAAAAAATACATGCCCAACTAGAAAGACGTCCCAACCTGAAAAGAAAAACAGGAAATTAGAATTCTAAGAGAGAGCCCAACTCTTGATATCAAGTTGCGACCATCATACGCAGTCCTAAGTAACATGTATCCATAAGCTTATCTGAAGTCACCACTGTCTTGTCTATCTTCTACATATGACACGACACGTGTGAGGAAATCCCATGTAGGGGTGGTTATCTACAAACCTATATTGATGCTTAAAAATATATAGTAGGTTTGTAAGACATAAAATAAGAATATATAGATATTAGGTAGTGCACATGATGCAAGATACATTAAAAAATAATAGCTCAACCCAAAAACAAGCGAGAGTAAACTCTTCCCAACACAAGGGTATCAACATGGTGTGTAGTTGAACTACACATAGAGTATTTTCCTCATAAAGAAGGATAATATAATCATCTGACCATGAGAAGATAAACATGGAAATCATGTGGCATACCCATCATGTCTTTGAAACCCATGGAAGGAGAGTAAATAAATAAAAAGTTATATATATAGAAGTATATATATATATATATATATTCTCAGTCAAAATAAACCTTAAAAAGTGAGAAAGGGGATTCCCATATCACAACATAACCTAGGAAGAAGAGTCTTCTATAGTTCCAAAAGTCCATCAACAATGGCTATCATCTCACGTGCCTTCCTGGAAGTAACCGTGTGAAGGCCCGCAACTCTTTACTATGAGGATGGGAAAACACTCCATGTAAAGGGACTGAAACTTAGGTTTTTAGGGGGTTACACTCTAAATGTCTCTATAGAGTACCTGCACCCATGGCGATGGTTTGTTCCACTCTAATAATCAAGAACTCGTTCCCCAGTGTGATAGGGGGTTACACTATGGTCATCGAGGACATGTTCGCTATCTGATAGGGAGGTTCCACTTGGATGTTAGAGGACCCAAACCCAAGATTATGGGGTATTAAACTTTGTCGGTCGAGAACTGAAATGTCTCGAACCTCTCTAGGTCTAGTACTTTGTGATAATCTAGTGTTTAAGGTGTTCTGGCGAGAAATAGTGACTCATTTCAAGAGTTTGTCAAAATTTTAGTTTTTTTAATAGTTTCTCATTTAGCAGTGAGTCTGGGGTGGTGAATGGAAATGGTGAGTTAGGGGTGGTGACTCGCAATGGTGATTCGAGAATGGAGAATCTCAATGGTCTGTCAGAAATGGTATGTCACTAATGGTGAGTCGGTACCGGTGACTCGCACTGGTGACTCGTGAAAATTGGTCACATTAGTAAGTCCTCCACCAGTAGGTTAGGACTGGTGAGTCAGGATTGGTGACTCACACTAGTGAATCACAATGGTGACTCGTTGATGGTAGCTCAAAACGGTGAGGCAGGATGGTGACTCACTAAACAGTGACTCTCTATCGGTAGCTTGTCACTGATCGCTCACACTGGTGAATCGTACAATTATGAGTCACCAAATGGTGCTTCATCCACTAGTATCTTGTGATAGCGACTCACCCAATGGAGAGTCATTTACGACATTTTTTATATTTCTAGTTTTTCTAAATTTTCCCAGTTTCTCTCCTTTAACATTTTATTGGATGTAAATTGAGTTCAAAACCATATTTTAGTGATTTTTTAGCTTTTTAAAAGGATATAAAATCTATCTTTACTTTCCTAACAACCAAGAGTCACCTTAATATCCAAGTTGTGGTCTTTGAAATGATCCTCCTTATATGGAAATTGAAATTGTTTCTTATGTTGATATAGGATCTATCATTTCTAATGTCGAGACCCTTTATTCCTTGTATGTTTACCTTTACTCTTAATACCAGGAATCCACGAACCTTTATTCATCTAGGATCCATATTTTTGTGTTGTACCCCTCGATCATGTTTCCCTAGAGCCTTGCACACCTCTTATTTGGAGCAAGGAGTATGGGTTGATCATCTATTTCTTAAGGTAGGGATTCCATCATCTCTCTTTTATTTGTGTATCTATTGGGGTGGGTGTACTCATGTCTTCTTGTAAATATGGTTGAATCTAACATTGAAGAAAAAAAATATAACATGTTAATAAGTAATAAATGAGGGGCTGGAAAGATGATGATGATGATGATTGTATTGTTTTATTAGTTATTTTGATCAATGTTATGAATTTTATAGGCTACATGCCTACTAAAAATCATGGTCGTTGGTGGTGTTTGTTTTCACATGGGTGATCACTCATTGATATTTGATGTTAGGTTTTATATTGAATGATTTTATGTGCATAAAATTGATTAACCACTTATACTTAGTTATATATATGGGTGCCCCAAGATTGTAAACCTTCTGTGATCACCCCAGAATTATTGTAGTGAAATAAAGAATGATGGTCCTATAAATCTAAATTCACCTTGCCTATTTAGGTGTGGTTGTGTGTTCGGTGTGCCTTTGTTCTATATTATGACTTGTGTGGATGTATAGTGTTGTGGTTGGGAGAAAGGCTATGTGTGGGGGTGTTTTGGGTGGTGTAATGGAATATCAGGTTGAGAGATTTTGGTTTCTATAATGGTTTAGCACTATTTTGTAGTGGGACTGCACTAGTTTGGGTCTTGTTGTGATGTTGGATGTGGTGGGTGTGATGGAGTTATGCAATGGGGCTATCGGGTTTGTTGTGGTGATATGTGTTTTTGGATTTATCTGTGATTTGGGGGTTTAATCTATTGAGGGGATGGTTTTGGGTGGAATGAATTTTAAAAATAATGTTAGAAGTGCTTGGAATTTGTGTTATGTGGAGAGGAACCGTGCAGTGGGTTGATTTATAGTGGTTCTTCATCCTCTATGTGGTTTATTCTTTATGGATTTTGGTGTGTTGTTCTTGGTAGTTTCTTAAGTGGAGATGGAATAAATAAATGTTTGTTTAATAAAACATGATAACTGGGGAAATGAGTTGGCAGTTGGAATGGATGGAATTGTGGATTTTCATGTAGTTGTGCATTTATAGGTATCAACAAAGGCGGTTTGTTGGAATGCTATTTTGTTTGGAAAAACCCATAGGTTGGGCTGGGTGATTTATACCTATATATATACTTTACATCCTTGTTATTTCTATACATAGTCCACCCTAGTTTAGAATTATGTGTTGGACACCTCCATTTTCACAGGGGAGGGTGTCTTCACAACATTTTGGGGGGTGGATAGATGGATGGTTACTAACTCTTCTATACCCCCTCCTAAAACCATCGGTAGTCCAATAGTCTTCAGGCAGTTTGTGGTGCAGTTTATGAGGCCTAGGTGTTTTCAAGTGATTTGTGTTTTCCCATGTGTCTTCGAGATTAGTTGAGTTGTTCTTTCCCTTGTGTCTTAAAGATCTGATTAGTTGTGCTCTCCCAGCTATCTTTTGGATGAGATGTGTTGTGCTTTCCCATGGGTATTTAGGAGTAGGTTGTGGTTGTGACCCTAGTATATGAGGCCAGGATGTTATATTTTTGTGGCCCATGTGTTTTTAGGAGACATGGGGTGAGATTTATTTTCCCAGTTTGTGGAGCTAGCTATGAGGCTCGGGTGTGTGTCGGTGGGTTGTCAAGTGGGGATTTTGGATGAGTGTGGAGGTTTCAGGATGTTCAACATTGGTGCATAAGAATTTAACCAATGTGATTTGGTGTGGGGGGCTCAAAAATATTTATGTTATTACTATATTATGTTACATGAATTTTGTTATTTGGTGGGAGTTCCTTTGTGAGGCTAAGGTGGCTAGTATACAATGTTAGGTGTTGTTCGTTTCTGCTATTTTCCCACATGGGCATTAGTATGCTACTCCACTTGTGCACAAGGGGATTTGGAATTTCCTACTGATTATACTTGAATGATCACCCAATGTATATAAAACATTTTTTTAGTTCCCAGGAGGATTATGTAGACCGTATTGGACCTTACTAGCTTGGAAATTGGGATAGTTACTATGTTCTTACGTAGATTCACTTTTGGGTATTTACTTTGGAGTTTATTTTTATTTGTAGCTGTTTTATTTTAAATATGAATGTGGAGTGGTTTTTTCTTTATTCTATATATATGTCTTGGAGTTGTTTTGAGTTTGATAAATCTTATCTCATGGTCTTTTTTTTCTAAAGAACGGTAATGCCTCCCATATTGTGATATCTTTGTACCCTTGGTGCTGGTCGCCACCATGGGGCCTACTAGAGGAGGGACTCGGGTGTCATTATATAACTTCCTTTATTCTCAGCTTGGGAGGGAAATATTTGGAGGGAGGGGGTCATGATAGAATGGAATCATATGGAGGTTATTAAGAGATAGGATGGAGTTTGGATTTAGGCAATATGAGGATTGATTCAATTGGTAGGGAAAAAGTGTTAGGTGTTATTCAAGTGTGACAAAGGCTAGGGAAGATAGGCTAGAACATGGGATTTACCCCCCCCCCCCCCTGTTATTTGATACAATAAATATAAGATAACTGAATGACCAAGTGAATTTACACTGTTTGTAGTGTAAATACCATAGTAACGGTATAAGAATAAAAATGACTTGTGTTACTATTTGAATTTGTGCTTTTGGAGAAGTCGAAATAAATAAGTTAAAATGAATCTTAAATAAAGGTCCATACTACTCAGGCTTAAGAGTTCCTTGTTTACCTTTTTAGATATGGAACCAAGTTTCCTTCTATATGTAGTATAGGTAGTGGAGACTCAGTAGGCTGACCTAGTTGATCGATGAAGGATTGATCTAGTGGAGGATGAAAACTAGTGGCATGGAATGTTATGTTATTTCCAACAGTAAGCTCTGGGAAAGTATATGGGAAACATTTTTAATGTGGATCTGGAGAGTTGTTTTGAAGAAAATTTGCTCACCTTCAACTCGATATGGGCTCTGATGAAGTAATAAGTTTATTAGGTTGTAATTTAGGAGAGTGGAGTTGCTCGTTAGTGGATGATCTTGTACCTCGGGGAGGGATGGAGGCTGATGATCTGTGGGTCAATTTTGGGGAGTTCTGAGCATAATATCTTTCTTTATCCATGAAGGATGAGAAGAGTCGGGATTAATTCTACCTCTAGTAAGGAAGTATTGTAACACCCCAAAATTTCATAGTAAGTTATATCTTTAATGTAATTCAACAGCTTGCACTACACGCAACACCGAGTTTGAGTGCACCACGACTTACAAAACTAGCCCTTCAAAAAGTGTTTATGAATATTATTATATTAATTTTTAATTTTATTTACTCCATATAATTTTAACATCCATATTATGTGTTTCTTAAGCATAATATAAGAACAAATTCAATTTTTCAAATAAAAAATTTGTTTTACAAAAATTTCCATTTTACAACCTTTTAATGTAGAACCCTTTTAAATCCAATATTTGAAACTTTTATATATTAAATTTAAGTAAATTTAATTATTCTTTATAATAGAGACATAAAAATTTAATTTTGATAAATTTTTGGTACTATTCTTATAAATTTTTAATTTTGTTGAATAATAAAAAAATACAAAATTTTAATTGAAAACAACTTTTTTAATCGAAATAATTTAAAGTGTTAAATTATTCATTTAAGTGGTTTTAAAGTAAAATTAGATTATATTTTTATCAATAAATATTATATATTACATTTTAAATAATTTCACATTTAAATTGGATATAAACACATGTCAATCTTTTGATAGTTTTTACTTCTTAAAAACCTGCATTCAGGTTTTGAAAAATGGAATTAATTTTCAATTAATTAGTGTAAATTTTTATGTTTTGAATTTGGTAAAATAGACATCATTTTTGGATTTGGAATATCAATATTATCTTAGAGTTAATTTTTGGAATTTATCTGAAAACATTCAAATTTTGATGAAAAATGAAAAACACTGGGTTATATAAAAAAACAAACTTTTTCATTTAAATAATTATTTTTAATTAAATATTTTTATTAAAATATATACATAACACATATATTAGTACAATATAATTCATTAGAGTCATTTTATAACAAGATTATATATATATAATTTTATTGAACCATTTTAACATCTTTTTACCCGCCTTCTAGGCGCATTTACCCACCTTCAAGGAACATTTGAAAATTTTCATAAAAGGTAATTTTACCTCTTCTATGAAATGAATTTCAAAAATATGAGAGTCATGGTTGAAATCAGTAAGTAAAATGTGGTTCAATGGGACAAAAATAATTTTTGGTGAATAGGAACTTTTGAATTTTATTTACCATAGTTAAAAGTAAATAAAGTAATTAAAGGTAAAAATAATATTAAAATTACCCCAACACATGTCCAAATTTATTGGATAAGTTTTTATAACCAAATTAAACCTTATGAAAAAAATATGATGTTTTTTATTCACTTGGGTTAGATTAGGACATTTATCACATTTTATTTAAAGAAGAGTTAAAAGTGTTAAATTCAAGTTTTAAAAACTAAACCATTTTTAATATTGGTTAATACATAAGATAAGTTCAACTATAATTATTAATTATAAAAATAAAAATATTTCCTACATCATGGTATTTTATTTATAATTTTTATACATTAAATAATTAATTTTATTTATGGCACAATGATGAAGTAGTACTTACCTTATTAATGAAAGATTAAACTAATTGATATTATAAATAACAAAATAAAAGTATATTGAGTCTTTTGATGCCATACACGAATTTTATAGGTGAAAATAACATGTTGGGTTTGATTTAATGTATTTTATATAGGTAATCGACTTTTCATGACTTTCACAAAAAACAAAATAGTAAATAGTGTCAAAATTGACATTAATGAGTTTTTAAAACAAATAATATATTATTAAATGTTATAATATTCCTAAAAATCTATGGTTTGACAGAAATAACTAAATAATGATATATATTTCATTAATGAACGAATTGGGTTTCTCCTATCATTTTATAGTTTGTTTATTAAGCATGTAATATAAAAATACAAGAAGACATTTAAAAGTTCAACAATTTAACTAAGAGTAAAATCTAAAAGATAAGGTTAATATGGTGACATAAACTTGTCTAAAACCTATTGGTTGAGAGTTTTTCGACCCATCCCCACCTTATCTTATAAATTATTACTTTTGGAGCCATTATTAACCGAATATGATTTTATAATAAAATAATATTTCATACTTTTCCTAAAGTGACCCTCACCTCTCTTATAAAAGGGTACTTCCCCTTCTCTCAAAATGACACCTCCAAAGCCATTTCGCTCAGCCAAACCCTACTCAAATATCCTTATAACTTATCTCAATTAATTATAGAGGAATTAATTTGATCATAAATCCAACCTAAGGGTCCCTTTTGATCAAATCATACGGAAGGACTGGAATAAGAGGTAATTATTTCATCACCTCTTTCAAAGTTCTTTTCTTCTTCCACTACCTATTTCAGGGTTATTTCTATAAAAAAAATATACATCCAGTACCTTATACATAATATAAATTTATTATATATTTTTTACCACCATATTAATTATTCTATCCATCTTATTAATGACAAAGTCACCATACGTGCGTATGTACGGCTTACCGTCTCTACATCAGGCTGTAGTTTGTTATTAAACACTTCATTATTTGGATGGGTATAATAGTGAGTATAATTGATGTAAATAATAAGTATAACATTTTAAGTATTATTTATATATAATATAACATCCAATTACATATGATTTTATCATCAATAGAAGAATATCATCGTTTGGGCATACGTACGGCTTACCGTCTCCACAACACGATGAGATTCATTTCCACGTTCACCAGTCAATGATGATTATAAATATATATATTTATTTAATAAGTATATAATATATTAAATAATAATTCTACTATAAATATATAGATATATAAATACATATTTATTTACATATATCTCATTCACTTACTTCCGTTCAATACAATATGAAAACGAAAATGGCGTTTATTCGTACATGTGACCTGTCTCTCTATAACCAGTGTTTCCATTTCATAAACCTATCTACTATAAATATTTCTATTCTGAATATATATTATATTTAAATAATGTTTTATATTTTGGAAGTATGTAAATCTTGATCTATATGATACAATCAAGAATAACAAGTAAAAACACGTACGATGGAGAAAGCGATTATTACCTGAAATGTTACTTTAACCTTGAAATTATTATTAAATGGGTACTATAAAGTCATAAATGAATCATATATGATATCATAAATGTAAATATGGTTCTGATATAAATTAATAACATACTTTGGTCATTGTAAATGAGGCTAAATGTACCCTCTACTAGAGGAAAGTACAATGTAAGGGTTAATTATGCAATCTCAGTATTATCTGAGATTGTTTATGTGTAAGTTTTTACTGGGACATAATTATTATCCATGTCCATGTTTCATAAAAGACTTTTCAAAAGTATTATTTTTAAGGTATTCTTTAACTAAAACATCATTTTAAATGGTTTAAATATTTATTTTTCTAAATCATTCTCCATAATTTCCATGTTTTCAAAATAGATTTAATGATTTATTTATGTGGAAGTGAATGTTTTAAAATGTTAATTGATTTAAAAAGTTTCAAATTGGTATGGGAAACTTTTCTTCAAGAATGTCTTTTAAATGTCTTCCTTTCTAAATTGTGTTACTTTTAAATGATTTCATGAAAAAGTTATATTTCTCTCAAAGAGTTTTATAGATCAGTTTCCACTATGTCAACACACTTTACTGGATATTATTCTTTATTGTGGTAGATTTATTATAATACAATATTCCATAATGTATTGAATGCGTTATGCTATGTTTGACAGTGGATTTTCAATTTATATACCATTCATGGTTTATGGTTAAATTATTGACATTTAGTATGCAAGTTTTAATATAAATTTTTATGTTATGTTTCATCATTTTCATATGAGGAATTAATTGGACTTAATAAGTGATGGGTGGCGCCCGCTATTACTCCTTGATGCATCAATATATCTCTGAGACAAACTATTGTCTTGGCACAATTCCTTGGAAAAAATATGTATTTGTAGTCTTGGCATGAGGCCATGACTATGTGGTTATGATGTCCGGCATTATGCATTCCCTCGTTAAGAAATTAGTTGTTACATTTGATTATTTGACAAGTAGAATATCCATGTGTATGTTTATATGGTAATGATTTATTTATTTTTGCCATATTATGTTCTAGTTTATGTTAAGAAAAAGGGTGTTGTTTTTATTAACCGTCTTTCCTTAAATGTTTATAGCTTCCACTAAATTATTTACCCTTACTGAGCATATGAGCTCACCCCTTTCTTATGTTTTCCCAGGATCCAAAGAAGTGTTTTATGATTGATATGTAGGGTTATGCTAAAGGAACAGTGGCATTCTCAAAGGATTATTTATGTCGTGTTGTATGTTAGAAAGTGTAATGTAACATTCATGTATGTAATATATTTTCTGAGACTGGTAAACTAATCGGTCCTTTGGGACTTAATTCCTTGTAATCATGCCAATGTATTAAAATAATGTACCAACTTTGGGTAACTAGTGTCATGGCATTACAGTTGGTATCAAAGAAAGTTTAGTACAAACCAAGGAAACGAGATTTAGAAAAACTCTTATTAGAGAACATTTCCCTATGGTAAAATTTGGGGACTAGTATAGAATAGCTTCCTAGAATTTTAGTAATGTAATGATTTTGTGACTTTTCCAAGAAATAAATCCATGTTTGGATATGAGTAGGTAGATGCGGTTCTGGCAAAGATATACCTAGGTGTGAAAACTCTGACAAGGAGTTTCAGGCTTGACCTGGGGTATCCTGGAACACGAAAACGGATCTTGATGCACTCTTGGTTATGATACTCCGGAGGTATATGCTTATGATAATTCACATTTTATTTACAAACCATTATAAAGGATTTATAAGTAAATATTTCAGCGAAGAAACCATTTTTATGATTATGCGACTATAAGTGTGAAAATATTCAATTATTGTTGAAGATTTTTCTAGTTTTTAGATTATACATTATGATATGTTCAAACCTAGTATATTTCCTCATTTAGAAATGGATCCCATGAGAATTAATGAGAACTCCAACAATACACATGATCCAAAGAGTGAGATGGATCATATATTTCATGGTCTCAAGCCAAAATTTAGATGGGAAATACTCTCCCACATATTATCATTATATGAGGAAATATTTTCATGTGGTAATAAGATAGGTAAATAATCATCTAAATCAGATGGATTTAATGGGAAGCCAGAGAAGAAGAGGATGGTAGAGATAAAGTTGGATAAAGGTAAAAAGGTAAAGAAGGATTTTCTTATATTGGATAACTGTGGAAAGAATCTCCTTAGGAAGTGCATGAACCCGCACCTGAAGGGTGATAAGGGGGAATCACCTACCACTAACCTACATTTTGTCCTGGTTTGTATAATGAAGCTTTTTTTAAATGGCATGATAGATGAATTATAAATTCATCATTTTTTGAAACCCTATATGATTAGGATAAATAGAATATTTTTTAGTTCTATTATCTTTTATAGTGAAAGATGAGTTCATGGTAAAAATTAGTTAAAGGATGGAACTCTACTTGTCAAGTATTTTTTTTCTTATTCTATGAACAAATTAATTCGTAAACATTAGGGAAAGTCTCTTCAACCCAAAATATGTTATCTTAATACCTTATGTTTTGATGAAATGATGTTATTTTAAGTCATCATAGATTTATGGATTTGAGTCCCATAATTTTCTATTTATTTTTCACATGTTTGTGAATGATGAACTCAAACATTCGATATAAATATTAACATTTTTCCTCCAATTATGTGTCTCAAATTTCCACCAATGTTCTCCTATTCCAAATCCTAATTTGATGGTGACTTTTTCATTTCCCTTTTCCTCTTACTATGACTAAAGTTTATTAAACCTATTTCTGATGTGGGTTTTCCACAAAGGTATTTTCTATTTTTAACCTTTTATTGTCGAAGAACAATTTCAAATTGTGAGGATGCAATTTATTGAATGAGGGTTGAATATAACTCCCCAATATTTAATATTCAGTTATATCTTTAAAGTAATGTAATATCTTGCGCTACACACAACACCGAGTTCGAGCGCACGACGACTTACCACACTGGCCATTCAAAAAGTAGTTATAAATAATATTAACTTAATTTTGAATTTTATATACTCTATATAATTTTAACATCCATATTATGTTTTTATTAGAAATAATATAACAACAAATTCAATTTTTTAGATAAAAAAAGTACTTTTCAAAAAATTCAATTTTACCACCATTTAATGGAGAACCCTTTTTAAATCCAATATTTGATACTTTTATATATTCAATTTAATGAAATTAAATTCTTCTTCAGAATAAGGTTATAAAATTTTATTTTGGATAAATTTTCGGTACTTTCTTGATAACTTTCATATTTAGATGGATAATAAAAAAATACTAAATTTTAATTGAAAATAACTTTTTTAATAGAATTAATTGAATGTGCTAAATTATTCATTTGAGAGGATTTAAAGTATAATTGGTTTATATTTTTATCACTTAATATAAGGTTGTTTGTTTTAAAAAATCACATTTAAATTGGACCTACACACTTGTCAATATTTTAATAGTTTTTATTTCATAAAAACCACCTTTCTGGTTTTGACAACAAGAATTAATTTTAAATTAATAAATGAAACTTATATTTTTTTAATTTGGTAAAATATAAAACAATTTTTGAATCATAATATCAAAATTATCTTAGAGTGAATTTTTTTTATTTTTCTGAAATCTTAATATTTTTGATGAATAGTGAAAAACAATGTGTTATAGATAAAAATAATAATTTTTCATTTAAATAATTTTTTTAAATAAGAAATTTATCTTAAAATAGATAAATAATACATATATTAGTATAATTTAAGTCATTGGAATAATTTTATAACAATATTTTATAAATAAAATATTATTGAACAATTTTAACATCTTTTTAACCACCTTCTATGCACATTTGAAACTTTGCATAAAACGTAATTTTACCATTTCGGTGAATTGAATTTCAAAAATCCAAGAGACTCAGTTGAAATCAGTATGTAAAATTTGGTTCAATAGGATGAAATATAATTTTTGGTGATTAGTAACTTTATAATTTTATTTACCATGGTTAAAAGCAAATAAGAAAATTAAATGTAAAAATAATATTAATATTACCCCAACACATGTCCTATTTCCATTGGAAAAGTTTTTTTCGACCAAAATCAAATTTAGGACAAAATTATTATCTTTGTTTTATTAACTTGGGTTAGATTTGGACATTTATCATATTTTATTTAAAGAAGAGTTAAAAGTGTTAAATTCAAATTTTAAACACTAAACCAGTTTTAATATAGTGTTATATATAAGATAAATTAGACTATAAATGTTTATTATAAATCCAAAATAACTTCCTACATCATGGTATTTTATTTACAATTTTTATATATTAAATAATTAATATTATTTATTACACAATGATGATGTAGTAATTACTTTATTAATGAATTATTAAAATATTTGATATTATAAATATCAAAATAAAAGTAAATAGAGAGTTTTAACGCCATCCACAAATTTTATAAGTGAAAATGACATGTTAGGGTTGATTTAATGTATTTTTTTAAGTAATAAACTTATTATGACTTTCACAAAAACCAAATACTAAATAGTGTCAAAATTGACATAAATCACTTTTTAAAACAAATACTATATTATTAAATGATATAATAATCCTAAAAATCTAGGGTTCCTCCAAAAGACTTACATAATGATATATATTTCATTGATTAACCACTTTGGGTTGTTTGGGAATTTTATAGTATGTTTATTAACCATGTAAAATAAAAATACAAGAAGCTGTTGTAAAAGATAAACTATTTAACTAAGAGTTAAATATAAAAGATAAGGTTAATATGGTAACCTAAACATTTCTAAAAAATATTGGTTTAAAGGATTTCAACCCATCCCCACCTTAGACTCTAAATAAATCTATTTTGATCCATTAAACCGAATGTGATTTCAGAATAAAATAATATTTCAATATTTTCCTAAAGTGACCCTCACCTCTATCATAAAAGGGTACTTCCCCTTCTATCAAAATCACATCTCCAAATCCATTTGGCTCGGAAAACCCCTGCTAAAATATCCTCCCCACTACCCTAACTTCAACCTAGAGTCATTACTTTGATCGGAAAGCAAACCTAAGGATCCCTTTTGACCAAATCAAAAGGAAGCATATGAAGAAGAGGTAATTATTTCATCATCTCTTTCAAAGTTCTATTCTTCTTCCATTTCCTCTTTCTTTGTTTTTTCTCTGCCAAAATAATAAATTTAGTACCTTATACATACTATGATGTTGTTATAAATACTTTACAATCATATTAACTATTCTATGCATCCTATGAATGAAAAATTCATCATATGTGTGTATGTTTGTCTTACTGTCTTCACATCGTTTTGTAGTTTTTTATTCAACACTTCATTATTTGGATTGATATAATAGTGATAATAATTGATGTAAATAATAAATATAAAATTTTAATGACTACGTATATATAATATATGATCAAATTTCAAACTATTTCACCATCAATAGAATGATATCATTGCTCATGCGTACGTACGGCTTACCGTCTCCACGACGCGATGACATTGATTTGTACATTCACCAATAAAAAATGATTATAAATATATATATTTATTTAATAATTATGTAATATATGACATAATAATTCTAATAGAAATATATATATATATATATATATATATATCTCATTCACTTACTTCTGTTCAATACCATATGAAAATGGAAATGGTGTTTATGCGTACGTACGACCTACTGTCTCTATAAACTGTGTTTCCATTTCATAAATCTATCTATGATAAATATTTATATTATAAATATATATGATAGATAAATAATTTTTCATATTATGGAAATATATAAATCTTGTTCAATGTGATGCGATCAATAATAACAAGGTAAAACACATAGGATAAAGAAAGCGATTATGACCTGAAATGTTACTTTAACATGGAAATTATTATTAAATGGTTAGTATAAAGTCATTAATTAATCATATATGATATCATAAATATTAACATGGTTATGGTATAATTTAATAACATACTATGGTCATTATATAGGAGGATAAACGTACCCTCGACTAGAAGAAAGTATAATGAAAGGGTTAATTCCTCAATCTCATTATTATCTTAGATTTTTTATGTGTAAGTTTTTACTGGGACATAATTATTATCCATGTCCATGTTTCATTAAATTTTTATCCAAAGTATTCTTTTTAAGAGACTCTTTAACTAAAACAACATTTTAAATGGTTTAAATATTTATTCTTCTAAATCATTCTCATTAATGTCCATGTTTTCAAAATGGTTTTAAGGATTTATTTATATGAACATGAATGTTTTAAAATGTTAATTCCTTTCAAAGGTTTCAAAGTGGTATGGGACACATTGATTCAAAAATTTGTTTTAAATGTCTTTCTTTCTAAATTGTGTGACTTTTAAATGATTTCCTGATGTTTGGAGCCTACTATAGATCCTCGATGCATCGGTAGGTCTCATGAGACAAACTAGTTTCTTAATAGAAGGCCTTGGAATCAAATTAATTTATAGTCTTGGTATGAGGCCTTGACTACACGGTTATGATGTCCAACATTATGCATTACCTCATTATTAAATTAGTTATTACATGTTATTATTCGACTAGTAGAATATCTGTGTGCATGTTTATATGGTAATGATTGATTTATTTTTTCAATTTATGTTCAGGTTTATGTTTAAAAATTGTTTTATTTTTATTACCCATATTTCCTTAAAAGCTTATAGCTTCTGAAAAATTATTTACCCTTACTGAGTGTATGATCTCACCCCTTTCTTATGTTTTATTTTCTGAGGATCCCATGAAGTTTTTTATGAGGGAGTTTTAGGGTTATGCTAAGTGAACAATGGCGTTCTCGGAATATTATTTATGCTATGTTGTATGTTAGAAAGTCTAATGTAATGTTCATGTATATAATCTATTTTTTAAGGCTGATAAATTGAATGGTCTTTCGGGACATGATTCCTTCTAATCATGCAAATTTATTTAAATAATGAACTAACTCTGGGTAACTTGGGTGGGGCATTACAGTTGGAATCAGAGAATGTTTAGTACAATCCTTGGAAACTAGATTTAGAACAACTCTGATTAGAGAACATTACCCTAAGACAAAATTTGAGGATAAGTATTGAATTGATTCCTAAAATTTTGGTAATGTAGATATTTTAGGATTTTTTTCAATAAATACATCCATGTCTAGATATGAGCAAGTAGACACGGCTCTAGCATAGATGTACCTAGGTGTGAAAACTCCGACAAAGAGTTTCGGGCTTGACATGGGGTATCCTGGTACATGACAACGTGCCTTGCTGCACTCTTGGTTACGACACTCTCAGGGTATATGCTTAGGATAATTCACATTTTCTTTACAAACCATTATGAGATATTTATAAGTAAATATGTGAAAAAAGAAACTATTTTTATGATAATGCGACTAGATGTGTGAAAATATTCAATTAATGTTGAGGATTTTTCTACTTTTTGGATTATACATTATGATATAATCTAACCTAGAATACTTCATCATTTATAGATGGAGCCAAGTAGAAGGAATGATAACATCAATAATATACATGATCTAAAGAGTATAAATGGTCATATTTTTCATGGTCTTAAGCCAATATTTAAAAGTGAAATACTCTCCCAAGTATTATAATCATACAAAAAAATAGTATCATGTGTTAATATGACAAGAAAATAATTCTCTGAATCGTATGGCTTTAAAGGGAGGCTAGAGAAGAAGATTATTGTAGAGATATAGATGTATAAAGGTAAGACGATAAAGAAAGATTTTCCCATATTTGAAAACTATGGAAAGAATCACCCTAGGAAGTTCTTCAAGGGAATGTGATTTTGTTATTGGTATGGAGAAAAAGGACACAAAGTTAGTGATTTCAAGGATAAGAAAAAGGTTTTAAATGTAAAATGCTTCATCTGCAAGGATTTGGGACACTACATGAATCAATGTCCATATCATCAGATTATACCATAAGTGATGCTATTATATAATATTCAAGTTATAATACTACCGTAGATGAAGAGGAATGATTTTTTTATTATGTTATTATTAAAGAATTGTGTCATTTGATTATTTTATTAATGATTTAAAAGTTATAAGAATTATAAAGTATATATGGATTGTACTACAGTACGTTTTCATCAAGTATTTGAGATTTTATGGTACCAAGTAAAGTGACACAGTTTCATGTTAAACATTTTGGAAAATATATGGTTGAGAGAAAGATAAATCTTAATATGGTCCTGATACTGAGGTAGTAATTTTTGGAATAAGAGATAATTGAGTTGGACAATGTATATTTGGTATTACTGACATCCTTTTAACTGATTAATGTATTTTTTATTCCATCATTGTTGGAGTATTCAAAAAAATTTGATTTATGGAGAATATCCATTATTCTATAAGGAACAAGAGAGCATGAATGTATTCAATAAGTCTTTATGGTAATTCAGAGTGTTACCTTGTTTTAAGAGAATATATGATGAAAGTATTCACATGTTATTATGTTCGAAAAATAGATCTTCATTATGTTTACCTTCTTTATAATTTTTTGACTATGTGTTTAGATAAATGTATTTTGGATATGTCTAAAGTTTTGAATGAATTAATTTGGAAATTGGATACTATTATTTAATGATAAAACATTTCTTAATATTATTTTTGGACGGTTATAAATAAGACAACCTGGAGGTCAGGTGACATCCTGTCGCATCCGACAAGGCCACGAGACTTGAACCCGCAACCGAAGGGAAACAAGGGTGCATCACCTACCACTGGCCTACCTGATATCCTGGTTTGTATAATGTATTTTTTCTAAATGGTTTTTCAGTTTAATTATAAATTCATTTTTTTAAAACCTATAATATTAGGATAAATAGAATATTTCTGAGTTCTATTATCCTTCGTAGTGAAAGATGAGTTTCTGGTAGAAATTAGTTAAAGGATGGAACTCTACATGTTAAGTATTTTTTTTATTCTATGAAGAAATTATTTCATAAACCTTAGGTCAATGATCTTAAAACCAAAAATATTTTATCCGAATAGCTTATTTTTTGATGAACCAATGATATTTTAAGTCATCATAGATTTATGGCTTTGAGGCCCTAAATTTTCTATTTATTTCTCACTTGTTTTTGATTGATGACCTCAATAACTCCCTATAAATATTTACATTTTTCATCTAATTTTTTGCCTCAAATTTCAACCAATCTTCTCCTATTAAAAATCCTAATTTGGTGGTGACTTTTCATTTCTCTTTCCCTCTTATTAATACTAAATTTTATTAACCCTATTTTGGATGTCGGGTTTCCACAAAGGTATTTTTATTTATTAACCTTTTATTTTCGATTAACAATTTCAAATTGTGAAGATTTTTTTTTTATGGATGGTAGAATGTAACACCCCAATAATTCATAGTAAGTTATATCATTAATGTAATCTAATAGCTTGCGCTACATGCAACACTGAGTTCAAGTGCACCACGACTTACAAAACTAGCCGTTCAAAAAGTGGTTATGAATAGTGTTTACCTCATTTGGAATTTCATATACCCCATATAATTTTAACATCCATATTATGTGTTTCATAGACACAATAAAATAATAAATTCAATTTTTCATATAAAGGAAGTATTTTTCTAAACATGCAATTTTACCTCCTTTTAATGGAGAACCCTTTTCAAATCCAATATTTGAAACTTTTATATATTCAATTTAATGAAATTAAATTATTATTTAGAATCAGGACATAAAATTTAAGTTTGGATAAATTTTTGGTACTTTTTTAATAACTTTCATATTTTGATGAATAATAATAAAATACTAAATTTTAATTGAAAACAACTTTTTAAATTGAAATAATTTAAAGTGTTAAATTATACATTTGGGTGGTTTTAAAGAATAATTAGATTATATTTTTATAATTTAATATAATTTAGGCCATTTTAAATAATTTCACATTTAAATTGGACATAAATACATGTGAATCTATTGATAGTTTTTATTTCTTAAAAACCTGCATTCTAGTTTTGACAACGGGAATTAATTTTAAATTAATAAATGCAACTTATATGTTTTGAATTTGGTAAAATATACATTATTTTATGATTCATTATATCAAAAATAGCTTAGGGTTAATTTTTGGTATTTTTTGAAAACACTCAATATTAGATGAATAGTGAAAAACACTATGTTATTGATAAAACCTAACTTTTTCTTTTAAATAAATATTTTTAATTTAAAATTTATATTTAAATAGATACATAATACATATATTAGTACAATTTAATTCATTTGAGTCATTTTATAATAAGATTATATATATATATATATATATATATATAATTTTGTTGAACCAATTTTACATCTTTTTACCCACCTTTTTGGCACTTTTACCCACCATATAGGCACATTTTCAAATTTGCATAAAATGTAATTTTACGGCTTCTATGAATTGAATTTCAAAAATATGAGAGACATGGTTGACATCGGTAAGTTAAATGTGGTGCAATAGGATGAAAATATTTTTTGAGGAATAGTAACTTTGGAATTTTATTTACCACGGTAAAAAGTAAATAAGTTAATTAATGGTAAAAAAATATTAAAATTAACCCAACACATATCCTAATTCTGTTAGAAAACTTTTTTGTGACCAAAATCAACCTTAGGACAAAAATATGATCTTTTTTAATTCATATGGGTTAGATTGGGACATTTATTATATTTTATTTAAAAAAGAGTGAAAAGTGTTAAATTCAAATTTTAAAAACTAAAAAAATTATATAGGGTTATACAAAAGATAAATTCAACTATATATATTCATTATAAATATAAAAATATTTCCTACATGATGGTATTTTATTTATAATTTTTAGACATTAAATAATTAATGTTATTTATGGCACAATGATTAATTGGTGATTACCTTATTAATGAAAGATTAAAATAATTGATATTATAAATATAAAAATGATAGTATATTGAGACCTTTGAAGCCATCCACGAATTTTATTGGTGAAAATTACATGTTAGGGTTTATTTAATGTTTTTTTTAAATAATCAACTTTTTATCACTTTCACAAATACCAAATACTAAATAGTGTCAAAATTGATATAAATGAGTTTTTAAAACAAATACTATATTATTAAATGATATAATACTCCTAAATATCTATGGTTTGGAAAAAAGACTTAAATAATGATATATATTCCATTAATTAACCACTTGGTGTTCTCTCGGCATTTTATTCTATGTTTATTAACCATGTGATATAAAAATTCAGGAATACATTGTAAAAGTTAAACTATTTAAATAAAAGTTAAATCTAAAAGAGAAGGTTAATATGTTGACCTAAACTTTTCTAAAACCTATTGGTTGATAGGACTTCGTCTCATCCCCACTTTAGTCTCTAAATAAATCCATTTTAAGCTATTATAAGCCAAATAATATTTTATAATAAAATAATATTTCACACATTTACTAAAGTGACCCTCACCTCTCTAATAAAAGGGCACTTCCCCTTCTCTCAAATTCACACCTCCAAAACCATTTGTCTTGGCCAAACCCTGCTCAAATATCATCACAGCTACCATCACTTCAACCTAGATGCCTTACATTAATCATAAATCCAAGCTAATGATCCCTTTGATCAAATCAAAAAGAAGCACCCGAAGAATATGTAATTACTTCATCAACTATTCCAAAGTTCTTTTCCTCTTCCACGTCCTCTTACTTTGTTGTTTCCATACCAAAATAATAAATCCCGTACATTCTATATACTATAATGTTTTTATAATTATTTTACAAATATATTCATTATTCTATCCATCATATTAATGACAATGCTACCATAAGTGCGTATGTACGACATACTGTCTCCACGTTGTGTTGTTGTTTGTTATTCAACACTTCATTATTTGGATGGGTATATTAGTGAGTATAATTGATGTAAATAATAAATATAACATTTTAATTATTCATTATATATATGATACCATCAAATTTTTTATGATTTTACCATCAACATAATGATATCATCACTCATGCGAACGTATGGCTTACCGTCTCCATGATGCGATGAGATTCATTTCCACATTCACCATTCAACGATGATTATAAATATATATATTTATTTAATAGGTATTTAATATTTGTCATAATAATTATACAAGAAATATAAATTTGTTTTTTTGTTTTTGTATTTACATATACCTCATTCACTTACTTCCGTTAAATATAATATGAAAACAGAAACAGCATTTATGCGTGTATACGGCCTACCATCTCCATAAATGGTGTTTAAATTTCATTAATATATCTATTATAAATATTTATATTATGAATATATATGATATATAAATCATGTTATATATTATGGAATTATGTAAATCATTATCAAGTGATACAATAAATAATAACAAGTTAAAACAAGTACGATAAAGAAAGCGATAATTACCCGAAATATTACTTTAACCTAGAAATTATTATTAAATGTGTATTATAAAGTTATAAATAAATTATATATTATATCCTAAATATTAATATGGTTTTTTTATAATTTAATAACATACTATGGTCATTATACATGAGGCTAAACATACCCTTGACCAAAGTAAAGTACAAGGTAAGGGTTAATTCCTCAATCTCATTATTATTCGAGATTGTTTATGTGTAAGTTTTTACTAGGACATAATTATTTTTATGTAAATGTTTCATAAAATATTTTCAAAATGATTCTTTTTTAAGTAATCTTTAACTAAAACGTCATTTTCAATGGTTTAAATATTTATTCGGCTGAATTATTCTCATTAATGTCCATGTTTTCAAAATAGTTTTAAGAATTGATTTATATGGACATGAATGTTTTAAAATTTTAATTTCTTTCAAAAGTTTCAATGTGGTATGGGAAACTTTGATTCAAAAAGTCCTTTTTAATTTCATCCTTTCTAAATTGTGTGACTTTTAAATGATTTCATGAAAAAGGTGTATTTCTATCAATGATTGTTACTTGTCATTTTCAACTATGTCGACATCATTTACTAGATATTATTCTTGATTGAGGTTGATTTGTTATAATACAATCTTCCATGTTGTATTGAATGAGTTTTTCTATGTTTGACTGTGTCTGTGCTATTTTTATACCATTCATGGTTTATGGTTAAATTATTGACATTTATTATTCTAGTTTCAAAACGAATGTTTATGTTATGTTTCAACATTTTCATATGAGGAATGCATTGGACTTTTTAAGTGGTGGGTGGAGCCCATTATAGCTCCTAGATACATCGGTAAGTCTCATGAGACAAACTATTGTCTTGGCATAAGGCCTTGGTAAAAAAGATTATTTGTATTCTTGTCTAGAGGCCTTGACTATGTGGTAATTAAGTCCGGCATTATGTCTTCCATAATTATGAAATTAGTTATTACTTTTGATTATTCGACTAGTATAATATCCATGTGAAAGTTTATATTGTAATGATTTATTTATTTTTGCCATATTATGTTCATGTTTATTTTTAAAAAGGATGTTATTTTTATAAGACATGTTGCCTAAAAAGTTTATAGCTTCTACTAAATTATTTACCCTTACTGATCATATGATATCACCCATTTCTTATTATTTATTTTCCCAGGATCCCAAAAAGTGCTTTATGAATGATATACAGGGTTATGCTAAGGGAAAAATGGAATTATCAAAGGATTATTTATTCTGTGTTTTATGTTAGAAATTGTAATTTAATGTTAATTTATGTAATATATTTTCCAAGACTACTAAATTGATCAGTCCTTTAGGACTTGATTCCTTGTAATCATGCCAGTGTATTAAAATTATTCACCGACTCTGGGTAACTGGATCGGAGCGTTATAGTTGGTATCAGAGGAAGTTTAGTAGAAAACATGGAAATTAGATTTAGAAAAAATATTATTAGATAACTTTACCCAAAGATAAACTTTGAGGATTAGTGTAGAATAACTACTTTAAATTTTTCTAATGTAGAGATTTTTTGAGATTTCTAAACCATACATCCCTATCTGGATATGTACAGGTAGAGGGGGCTCTGGCACAGATGTACCTTGGAGTGAAAACTCTGAAATGGAGTTTCGATCATGACTCGTGGTGTCCTGGTACATGGCAATGGGCCTTGCTGAGCTCTTGGTTATGACACTCCCGGGGGATATGCTTAGGAAAATACACATTTTCTTCCAAACCATTATGAAGGATTTATGATTAAATATGTTAGAAAGAAACCATTTTTATGATTTTGAGACTAGATGTGTGAAAATATTCAATTAATGTTGAGGATTTTTCTTGTTTTTTGGAATATACATTATGATATGATCTAACCTAGTATATTTGATCATTTATTAATGGATCTCAGTAGAAGAAATGTGAACTCCAACAATACGTATGATACAATGAGTAAGAAGAATCATATCTTTCATGGTTTTAAGCTAAAATTTAGAAGGAAAATAGTCTCCCACATATTATCATCATATGAAGAAATAGTATCATGTGTTAATAAGATAAGTAAAGTATTCTCTAAATCATATGTTTTTAAAGGGAATCCATATAATAAGAGGATGGTAGAGAAAAACATGGATAAAGGGAAGAAGGGGGAGAATGATTTTCCCAAATTTGATAATTGTGTAACGAATCACCCCAAGAAGTGATTGAAAGGAATGGGAGTTTTTCATAAGTGTGGTGAAAAAGGACACCAAGTTCGTGATTTTAAGGGTAAGAAAAAGGTTTCAAATGTACAATGCATCATCTACAAGGAGTTCATACACTACGCAAATCAATGTCCCAATCATCCGAGTATACCCAAAATTATGTTGTTGGATAATAATCAGTGTATGATACTACCACAGATGAAGAGAAATGATTAGTGTTCTTAATTTGTTATTAAATAATTTTTTCAATTGAGTATTTTATTAAGGATGTACAAGTTATAAGAATTATAAATTATATAAGGATTGTAATGTAGTACGTTTCCATCAAGGATTTGGGATTTTATGGTACCAAGAAATTGACACAGTTTCAAGTTAAACATTTTTGGGAAATATATGGTTGTGAGAAATATAAACCTTAATATGGTCCTGATACTGAGGTACTGATTTTGGAATAAGAGATAACTGAGTTGGATAAAGTATATTGGGTATTATTGACATCCTTAGAACTGATTAATCGTTTTTTTATTCCATTATTGTTGGAGTATTAAAGAAATTTTTATTTAAGGAGTATATCCAGTATTCTATATTGTTTTATGGTAATTAAGGGTGTTACCATGTTTTAGGATAATATATGATGATGGTATTCACTTTTTATTAAGTGGAAAAAAGAGATCTTCATTATGTTTAGCTTCCGTATAAATTCTGAACTGTAAGTTTAGACAGAAGTATTTTGGATAAGCTTAAAGGTTGGAATGAATTATGTTGGACATAATATACTATTGTTTAAGGTTAAAACATTTATTAATTTTATTTTTGTATTTTTATAAAAATGACAACCTGGAGGTCAGGTGACCACCTGTCGCGTCCGGAAAGGCTGTGAGACTTGAACACGCAACCGAAGGGCGACAAGGGTGCATCACCTACCACTGGCCTACGTGATGTCCTGGTTTATATAATATAGTTTTTTTTAAAAATGGTCTTCCATATGAATTATAAATTCATTTTTTAAACCCTATATGATTAGGATATATAAACTATTTTTGTGTTTTATTATCTTCTGTAGTGAAAGATGAGTTTCTGGTAGAAATTATTTAATGGATGGAACTCTACATGTCAAGTATGTTTTTCTTATTTTATGAAGAAATTAATTCTTAAACATTAGGGAAAGGATATTAAAACAAAAAATATGTTATCCTAATAACTTATGTTTTGATGAACCAATGATATTTTAAGTCATTGTAGATTTATGACTTTGAGGCCCTCAATTTCTTATTTATGGATCACTTGTTTGTGATTGATGACCTTACATAATCCCTATAAATATTTATGTTTCTCGTCCAATTATGTGTCTCAAATTTTCACCAATGTTCTTCTATTTAAAATCCTAATTTTATGGTGAATTTTTCTTTTCCATTTCCCTCTTATTAAGACTCAATTCTATTAACCCGGTTTCGGATGTGGGTCTTCCACAAAGATATTTACTTTTTTTAACCTTTTATTTTTGATGAAAAATTTCAAACTACGAGGATGCAATTTATTGAAGGACGGGAGAATTTAACACCCAAATATTTCATAGTACTTTATATCTTTAAATAAATTCAACATCTTGCGCTACATGCAACACCGGATTCGAGCGTACGACGACTTATAAATTTGTCGTTCAAAAATTGGTTATGAATCGTATTAACTTCATTTTAATTTTACATACACTAGATAATTTTAACATCCAAATTATTTGTTTCTTAGACATAATATAAGAACAAATTCAATTTTTCATATAAAAGAAGTATTTTATAAAAAATGTAATTTTTCCATCTTTTACTGGAGAGCCACTTTTAAATCCAATATTTGACACTTTTATATATTAAATTTAATGAAATTAAATTATTATTTATAATAAAGACATAAAATTTTAGCTTGGATAAATTTTTGGTACTTTTCTGATAAATTTCAAATTTTGATGAATAATAAGAAAAATAAAAAAAATTAATTGAAAAATACTTTTTTAATCAATATAATTTAAAGTGATAAATTATTCATTAAAGTGGTTTTAAAGGAAAATTATATTATATTTTTATCATTTAATATTATTTAGGACATTTTAAATAATTTCACATTTAAAATTGGATATAAACACATGTCAATCTTTTGATATTTTTTACTTCAAAAAACATGTTTTCAAGTTTTGAAAAATGAAAATAATTTTAAATTAATTAATGAAACTTTTTATGTTTTTAATTTTGTAAAATAGAAATCATTTTTTGATTTGGAATATCAAAATTAGCTTAGGGTCAATTATTTTAATTTTTCTGAAAACTTTCAAATTTTGATGAAAAATGAAAAACACAGGGTTATATATAAAAACTAACTTTTTCAATTAAATAATTATTTTTAATTAAAAATCTATCTTAAAATAGATACATAATACATATATTTGTAAAATTTAAGTCATTGGAGTCATTTTATAATAATATTATATGTATGAATGTTTATTGAATCATTTTAACATCTTTTTACCCACCTTCTAGGAACATTTAACCACCTTCTAGGAACATTTACAAATTTGAATAAAACATAATTTCACCACTTTTTTTAATTGAATTTAGAAAATTCTAGAGACGTGGTTGACATCAGTAAGTAAAAATTGGTTCAATAGGATGAAAACAATTTTCGGTGAATAGTAACTTTTGAATTTTATTTACAGCATTAAAAATAAATAAGGTAATTAAAGGTACAAATAGTATTAAAATTACCCAAACACTTATTATAATTCTATTTCATAAGTATTTTTCGACCAAAATCATCCTTAGTACAAAAATATGATCTTTTTTGATTCACTTGGTTTAGATTAAGACATTTATCATATTTTATTTAGAAAATAGTTATAAGTATTAAATTCAAATTCTAAAAAGTAAAAAAAAATATAAAGTTATACATAAGATAAATTGGACTATAAATATTAATTATAAAGATACTAATATTTCCTACATCATGGTATTTTATTTATAATTATTAGACATTAAATAATTAAATTTATATATGACACAATGATTAAGTAGTAATTACCTTATTAATGAAAGATTAAAATAATTGATATTTTAAATATCAGAAAAAAGTAAATGGATACTTTTGTTTCCATCCAAGAATTTTATAGGTGCAGATGACATGTTAGAGTTTATTTAGTGAATTTTTTTCAAAGTAATCAGCTTGTTATGACTTTCAAAAAAACAAATACAAAATAGTTTCAAAATTGACATAAATGTGTTTTTAAAACAAATACTATGTTGTTAATTGATATAATATTTCTAAAAATATATAGTCGGGAAAAAAGACTTAAATAATTATATAGATATCATTAATGAATCACTTGGGGTTCTCTTGGCATTTTATATTAAGTTTATTAACCATTTAATATAAAAACTCAAAAAGACATTGTAAAAGTTAAACTAGTTAACTAATAGTTAAATCTAAAAGATAAGGTTAATATGGTGACCTAAACAAATCTAAAACCTATTGGTGGAGATTATTTTGACCCATCCTTACCATAGACTACAAATAAATCCATTTTGAGACATTATAAATCGAATATGATTTAATAATAAAATAATTTTTCATGCTTTTCCAAAAATGACCCTCACATCTTTTATAAAAGGGTACCTCCCCTTCTCTCAAAATCACACATCTAAATCCATTTTTCTTTGCTAACCCCTGATCAAATATCCTCAAAACTACCCTCAATTCAACCTAGGGGCATTAATTTTATCAGAAAGAAAACTTAAAGAGCCCTTTGATCAAATCAAAAGGAAGAACCTGAAGAAGAGGTAATTATTTCATCGCCTCTTTCAAAGTAATTTTATTCTTACCCTTTTTATTTCATTGTTTTTCCATGACAAAATAATAAATCTAATACCTTAAACATACTATGACTTTATTATAAATATTTTACAAACATATTCATTATTCTATCCATCCGATGAATGATAAAGTCACCATACTTGTGTACGTACGGATTACCATCTCCATGTCGTGTTGTAGTTTGTTATTCAACAATTCATTATTTGTATGCATATAATAGTGAGATTAATTGATTTAAATAATAAATTTAACATTTTAATGATTCTTTATATATAGTATACCATAAATTACATATGATTTCACCATCATTAGAATGATATCACTTCTTATTCATACGTATAGCTTACTGTCTCAACAACGAGATGAGATTCATTTACACGTTCACCATTCAACGATCAATATAAAAATATATATTTCTTTAATAAGTATGTAATATATGAGAAAATAAATCTAATGGATATATATATATATATATATGAGTGTTTTTGTTTACATATATCTCATTCACTTACTTCTGTTCAATACGACATGAAAACACAAACAGTGTTTATGCGTACGTACGACCTACCATCTCTATAAATAGTGTTTCCATTTCACAAACCTATATGTTATATCTATTTATATTCATAATATATATGATATATAAATCTTTTTTTGTACTCTGGAAGTGTGTAAATCATTATCTAAGTGATACAACCAAGAATTACAAGTTAAAACACGTAAGATAAAGAAGGTGATTATTACATGAAATGTTACGTTAAAATAGAAATTATTATTATATGTGTAGTATAAAGTTGTAAATGAATAATATATGATATCATAAATATTAACATGGTTGTGGTATAATTAAATAATATACTATGGTCATTATACATGAGTCTAAATGTACCCTCAACTAAAGGAAAGTACTAGGTAAAGGTTAATTCCTCGATCTCATTATTATCCGAGATTGTTTATGTGTAAGTTTTTACTGGGACATAACTATTATCAATATCCATGTTTCATAAAATATTTTTCAAAAGGATTATTTTTAAGTGACTCTTTAACTAAAAATACATTTTAAATGGTTTAAATATTTATTCTACTAAATCATTCTAATTAATGTCAATGTTTTCAAAATGGTTTTAGGGATTTATATATATGGACATGAATGTTTTAAAATGTTAATTCCTTTCAAAAGTTTCAATGTGGTATTGGATACTTGGATTAAAAAATTATTTTAAAATTTATTACTTTCTAAATTGTGTGACTTTTAAATGATTTCATAAAAAAGGGAAATTTCTCCTAAAGAGTTTTACTAATCATTTTCAACTATGTCTAAATTCTTTGCTGGATATTATTCTTGATTGAAGTTGATTTATTATAATACAATATTCCATATTGTATTGAATGAGTTATGCTATGTTTGACTATGGATGGTCTATTTTTATACCATTTATGGTTTATGGTTAAATTATTTACACATCATTCCTTAAAAGTTTATATCTTCCGTTAATTACTTGTCATTTCTGATCATATGAGCTCACCCCTTTCGTATGTTTTATTTTCCCAGGATCCCAAAAATTGTTTTATGATTGATATGATGGGTTTTCCTAAGGGAACAATAGATTTCTCAATGTATCATGTATGTTTTTTTCTATATTATAAAGTTTAATGTAAAGTTAATGTATATAATCTATTTTCAAAGACTGCTAAACTGATCGGTTCTTCCGGACTTTATTCCTTGTAATCATGTCAATTTATTAAAATAATGCACTGCCTCTGGGTAACTGAGGTTAGGGAATTAGAGTTGGTATCAGAGGAAGTTTAGTAAAAACCTTTGAAACTATATTTTGAAAAATTTTAATTAGATAACTTTACCCTAAGATAAACTTTAAGGATTAGTATTAAATAGCTTCCTATAATTTTTTTTATATAGACATTTTGTGATTTTTACAAGTAATACATACCTTTCTAGATACAAGAAGGTAGAGGATTCTCTAGTACAGACGTACCTAGGAGTGAATACTCTGAAAATGAGTTTTGGGCTTGACCCGGGGTATCATGGTACACGACAAGGGGCCAAATTGCACTCTTGGTTACGACACTCCCGCAGGATATGCTTAAGATAATTCACATTTTCTTTAAACCCCATTATAAAGGATTTATGAGTAAATATGTCAGAAAAGAAACCATTTTTATGATTATGAGACTAGATGTTTGAAAATATTCAAATAATGTTGAGGATTTTTAATGTTTTTGGATTATACATTATGATATGATCTAACCTGGCATATTTCATCATTTAAAAATAGAGCCTAGTGGAAGGAATGAGAACTCCAACAATAAGCATGATCCAAATAATAAGAAGGATCATATATTTCATGGTATTAAGCCAAAATTTATAAGAGAAATAGTCTCCCATGTATTACAGTCATATGAAGAAATCTTATCATATGTTAATAAAACAAGTAAAGAATTCTATGAATTGTATGGCTTTAAAGGGAAGCCATAGAAGAAGATGATGGTAGAGATAAAGAAAGATAAAATAAAAAAGAGAAAGAAGTATTTTCCCATATGTGATAACTATGGAAAGAATCATTCTAGGAAGTGATTTAAAGGAATGTGAGTTCGTTATATATATAGAGAAAAAGGACACCATGTTCTTGATTGCAAGGGTAAGAAAAAGTTTTCAAATGTACAACGATTCATCTGCAAGGAGTTTGTACACTAATCCAATCAATGTCACAATTATCAATGTGTACCCTAAATAAAACTATTGGATAATAATCAAGTTATGATACTATTGCAGATGAAGAGAAATAATTAGTGTTATTAAGCTTTAATTAAACAATTATGTCATTTGAGTATTATATTAAGAATTATAAAGTATATAAGGATTTTAGTGCATTATGTTTTCATCAAGGATTTGAGATTTTATTGTTCCAAGTAAAGTGACACAGTTTCAAGTTAAACAATTTTGAAAATATATGGTTGAGAGAACAATAAACATTAATATGGTCTTGATACTGAGGTAGTGATTTTGGAATAAGAGATAATTGATTTGGACAATGTATATTGGGTATTATTAACATCCTTGGAACTGATTAATGGTTTGTTTATTTCATAGTTGTTTGAGTATTCAAAATTTTTGGATTTAAGGAGTATATAAAGTTTTTTAAAAGAAACAAGGTAGAATTATTGTATTCAATAAGGTTTTTTGATAATTTAGGATGTTACCATGTTTTAAAATAATACACGATGAAGGTATTCACATGATACTATGTGGAAAAAAGAGATCTTAATTATGTAAACCTTCCTATAAATTTGGTACTGTGAGTTTTGACGGAAGTATTTTGGATATGTCTAAAGGTTGGAATGAATTAAGTTGGACATTGGATACTATTTTTTATGGTTAAAAATTTTCTTAAAATTATTTTTGGATAGTTATAAAAAGGATAACCCAGAGGTCGGGCGACAACCCTTCACATTTTGCAATGCCGTGAGACTTGAACCCACAACCGAAGGGCGACAAGGGTGCATTACCTACCACAGGCCAACATGATGTCCTGGTTTGTATAATGTAGTTTTTTTAAGTAGTCTGACAGATGAATTATAAATTCATTTTATTTTAAACCCTATATTATTATGATAAATAGAATATTTTTGAGTTCTATTATCTTTTGTAGTGATGGATGAGTTTGTGGTAGAAATTAGTTAAAGGATGGAACTCTACTTGTCAAGTATTTTTTTTTCTTATTCTATGAATAAATTAATTATTAAACATTAGGGAAAGGATCTTAAAACAAAAAATATGTTATCCTAATACCTTATGTTTTGATGAACCAATGATATTTTAAGTAATCATATATTTGTGGATTTGAGGCCCTCAATTTTCTATTTATTGCTTACTTGTTTGTGATTGATGACCTCAATCACTCCCTATAAATATTTAAATTTTTTCTCTAATTATGTGTTTCATATATCTTACAATGTTCTCTTATTTGAAATCCTAATTTTTTGGTGACTTCTTCATTTCCCTTTCCCTCGTATTAAGACTAAATTTTATTAACCCTATTTCTGATGTGGGTTTTCCCCAAAGGTATTTTCTATTTTTAACCATTTTTTAAAGAACAATTTCAAATTAAGAGGAAACAATTGATTGAAGTAGGGGAGAATTTAACACCCCAAGATTACATAGTAAGTTATATCTTTAAAGTAATTTAACAGCTTGCGCTACAAGCAACACAGAGTTCGAGCGAACCACGACTTACCAAACTAGCTGTTCAAAAAGAAGTTATGAATAGTATTAATTTCATTTTGAATTTTATATAATCCATATAATTTTAAAATGTATATTATGTGTTTTTTAGACATAATATAAGAACAAATTATATTTTTCAGAAAAAAAAAGTAGTATTTTTTAAAAAATGTTATTTTATCTCCCTTTAATGGAAAACCAATTTAAATCCAATATTTGACACTTTTATATATTAAATTTAATGAAATTAAATTATTACTTAGAATCAGGACATAAAAATTTATTTTAGATCAATTTTTTTTCATTTTTCAGAACTTTCATATTTTGATGAATAATAAAAAAAATACAAATTTTTTATTGAAAATAACTATTTCAATCGAAATAATTTATAGTGTTAAATTATTTAGTTGAGTGGTTTTAAAGTATAATTAGATTATATTTTTATCATTTAATATAATTTATCTCATTATAAATAATTTCACAATTAAATATGATATAAACACATGTCAATCTTTTGATAGTTTTTTCTTCTTTAAAAATACCTTTCTCATTTTGACGAGGGAAATTAATTTTTAATTAATTAATGCAACTTCTATTTTTCGAATTTGCTACAATAGATATAATTTTTCAATTTTTAATATCAAAATTATCTTAGGGTAAATTTTTGGTATTTTTCTGAAAACTTTCAATTTTTGATGAACAGTGAAAAACACTACGTTATAGATAAAAACCGGTTTTTTCATTTAAATAATTATTTTTAATTAAAACATTATATTCAAATAGATACATAATACCTATATTAGTGAAATTTAAGTCATTGAAGATATTTTATAACATGATTTTATATATATATATAATTTTATTGAACCATATTAACATCTTTTGACCCACCTTCTAGGCACATTTAACCACCTTCTAGGCACATTTTCAAATTTGCATAAAACATAATTTTACCACTTATGTGAATTGAATTTCAAAAATCATAGAGATATGTTTGAAATCAGTAAGTAAAATGTGGTTCAATATGATGAAAATAATTATTGTTGAATAGGAACTTTTGAATTTTATTTACCATGGTTAAAATAAAATAAGGTAATTGAAGGAAAAAATAATATTAAAATTACCCCAACACATCTTCTAATTCTATTTGATAAGTTTTGTTTAACCTAAATCAACCTTAGGACAAAAATATGATATTTTTTATTCACTTGGGTCAGATTAGGATATTTATCATATTTTATTTAAATAAGAGTTCAAAGTGTTAAATTCAAATTTTAAAAACTAAACCATTTTTAATATAGGGTTATAAATAAGAGAAGTTCAACTATAAAGATTCATTAGAAAATAAAACGATTTCCTAAATCATGGTAGATTATTTATAATATTTAGATGTTAAATTTTTAATTTTATTTATAGAACAATGAGGAAGTAGTAATTACCTTATTAATGAAAGATTAAAATAAGTGATATTATAAATATAAAAAAACTAAATTGAGACTTTTGATTCCATCCACGAATTTTATATGTGAAAATGACATTTTAGGGTTGATGTAATGTATTTTATTCTAAGTAAAAACCCCTTTATGACTTTAACAAAAACAAAATACTAGATAGTGTCAAAATCGACATAAATGATTTTTTAAAAAAAATACTAAATTATTAAATGATTTAATATTCCTAAATATCTATGTTTAGTAAAAACTACTTACATAGTGATATATATGTTTTCAGTGAACATATTGGGTTTCTCTTGGTGTTTTATAGTAAATTTATTAACAATGTAATATAAAAATACAAGAAGACATTGTAAAAGTTAAACTATTTAACAAAGAGTTAAATCTAAAAGATAATGTTAATATTGTTACATAACTTCCCTAAAACCTACTGGTTGAGAGGATTTCTACCCATCCTAACCTTATACTCTAAATAAAACTATTTGGAGCCATTATAAACCGAATATTATTTTCTAATAAAATAATATTTCAAACTTTTCCAAAAGTGACCCTCACCTCTCTTATAAAAGGGTACTTCCCATTCTCTCAAAATAACGCATCGAAATCCATTTGGATCAACCAAATCCTACTCAAATATCCTTCCAACTACCCTCAATTAAACCTTTAGGGCTTACTTTTGTCATAAAGTCAACCTATGGAGCCCTTTTGATCAAATCAGATGGAAGGACTCGAAGAAGAGGAAATTATTTCATCACCTATTTCAAAGTTCTTTTCTCCTTCCACTTCATATTTATTTTTTGTTTTCATAAAAAATAATAAATATATTACCTTATAAATATTATGATGTTATTGTAAATATTTTACAACCATATTCATTCATCTCTCAATCCTATGAATGACAATGTCACCATACGTGTGTACGTATGGCTTATCGTCTCTACGTTTAGCGGCAGTTTGTTATTCAATGGTTCATTATTTAGACGGGTATAATAGTGATTATAATTGATGTAAATAATAAATAAAACATTTTAATAATTATGTATATATAATATACCATTAAATTATGTAGAATTTTACCATCAATAGAATTATATCATCGCTCGTACATATGTATGGTTTACCGTCTCAACAATACGATAAGATTCATTTCCACGTTCACCATTCAGTGATGATTATAAATATATCTTTTTATTTCACAAGTATATAATATATTAAATAATAATTCTAATGAATATATATATATATATACATATTTATTTACATATATCTTATTCACTTACTTCTATTAAATACAATATGAAAACGGAAATGAAGTTTATGCATACGTATGGCCTACCATCTCCATAATCAGTATTTCTATTTCCTAAATCTATCTAATATAAATATTTTATTATCAGTATATATGATATATAAATCATGTTTTATTTTTTGTAAGTATGTAAATCATGATCTATGTGATACGATCTAGAATAACAAGTAAAACATGTATGATAAAGAAATCGATTATTACCTGAAATGTTACTTTAACCTGGAAATTATTATTAAATGGGTAATATAAAGTCTTAAAAGAATCATATATGATATCATAAATATTAATATGGATTTTTTATAATTTAATAACATACTATGTTCATTATATAAGAGGATAAATATACCCTCGACTAAAAAAATACAAGGTAATGGTTAATTCCTCAATCTCATTATTAACCGAGATTATTTATGTGTAAGTTTTTAATGGGAAATAATTATTATCCATTTCCATGTTTCATAAAAGAGTTTTCAAGAGGATTATTTTTACGGGATTCTTAAACTAAAACATCATTTTTAATGGTTTAAATATTTATTCTTCTAAATAATTCTCATTAATTTCCATGTTTTCAAAATGGTTTTAAGGATTTACTTATATGGAAATGAATGTTTTAAAAAGTTAATTCCTTTAAAAAGTTTCAAAGTGGTTTGGAATCATTAATTCATAAAGGTCTTTTAAATGTCTACTTTTTTAAATTGTGTGACTTTTAAATGATTTCATGAAAAAGGGATATTTCTATCAAAGAGTTTTACAGGTTATTTTCTACTATATCAACATCCTTTACTAGATATTATTTCTTATTGAGGTTGATTTCATATAATACTATCTTTGATATTATATTGAATGAGTTATGCTATGTTTGACAATGGATGTTCTATTTTTTTACCATTAATGGTTTATGGTTAAAGTATTTACATTTCATACGCTAGTTTTAATATGAATGTTTATATTATGTTTTATCATTTTTATATGAAGAATTAATTGGACTTAGTAAGTGATTGGTGGATCCCGCAATCGCTCCTCAATGCATCGGTATGTCTCATGAGACAAAATAGTGCCTTGGAATAAGTCCTTGGCCAAAACATTTATTTTTATTCTTGTGAATAAGCCTTGACTATGTGGTTATGATGTCTGACATTATGCATTCCCTCATTATGAAATTAGTTATTACATGTGATTATTCGACTAGTCGAATTTCCATGTTCTTGTTTATATGGTAATGATTGATTTATTTTTTCCATATTATGTTCATGTTTATGTTTAAGAAGGGTGTTATTTTTATTACACATCTTTCCTTAAATGTTTATAGCTTCTACTAAATTATTTACATATACTGAGCATATGAGCTCACCCCTTTCTTGTGTTTTATTTTCCCAGGATCCCAAGAAGTGTTTTATGATTTATATGCAGGCTTATTCTAAATGAAGAAATGTAATTATGAAAAGATTATTTATGTTGTGTTATATGTTAGAAAGTGTAATGTAACGTTCATGTATGTAATCTATTTTTCAATACTACTAAACTAATCGTTCCTTCGGGACTAGATTCTTTATAATCATTTAAATGTATTAAAATAATGCACTGACTATCGGTAACTGGGGTTGGGGTGTTATAGTTTGTATCAGATAAATATTATTATAAGCCAAGGAAACTAGATTTATGAAAACTTCAATTAGAGAACTTTAACCTAAGATAAACCATAAGGATTAGTATTGAATATATTCTTATAATTTTGTTAATATAGATATTTTTTGAGTTTTACAAGTAATAAATCTCTATCTAGAAACGAGCAGGTAGAGGCAGCTCTAACATAGGTGTACGTAGGAGTGAAGGCTCTGACAAGGACTTTTGGGCTTGACCGAGGGTATCCTGGTACATGACAACTGGCCTTGTTGCACTCTTGGTTATGACACTCTCGGGGGATATGCTTATGATAATTCACAATTTCATTACAAACCATTATGAAGGATTTATGAGTATATATGTCATCAAAGAAACCATTTTTATGATTATGAGACTAGATGTTTGAAAATATAAAATTAATGTTGAGGATTTTTTTAGTTTTTGGATTATACATTATGATATAATCTAACTTAGTATATTTCGTCATTTAGAAATGGAGCCAAGTATAAAAAAAGAGAACTCCAACAAAACACATGATCCAAAGAGTAAGAATAAGCATACCTATAATGTTCTTCATCCGAAATTTTGAAAGGAAATAGTCTCGCACGTTTTATCATCATACGAAGAAATAGTATCATGTGTTAATAAGATAAGTAAACAATACACATAATCCAATGAGTAAGAAGGATCATATATTTCATGGTCTTAAGCTAAAATTTAGAAGGGAAATAGTCTCCCACATATAATCATCATATGAAGAAATAATATCATGTGTTAATAAGATAAGTAAAGAATTATTTTAATTGTATGTATTTAAAGGGTAGACAGAGAAGAAGAGGACGGTAGGGAGAAATATGGATAAAGGGAAGAAGGTAAAGAAGGATTTTCCCATATGTTATAACTATAGAAAGAATCACACTAGGAAGTGATTAAAAGAAATGTGAGTTTGTTTTAAGTATGGAGAAAAAATGAAAACATATTTTTGATTTCAAGGGTAATAAAAAGGTTTCAAATTTACAATGCTTTATCAGCAAGGATTCAGGAAACTACGCAAATTAATGTCGCAATCATCATAGTATACCCTAAATGATGTTATTGGATAATAATCATGCTATGATACTACCGCAGATTAAGAGTAATGATTTTTGTTCTTATGTTATTATTAAATAATAGTGTAATTTGAGTATTTTATTGATGATGTACAAGTTATAGTAATTATAAAGTACATAAAGAATTTATTTTAGTACATTTTCATCAATGATTTGAGATTTTATAGTACCAAGTAAAGTGACACAGATCCAAGTTATAAATTTTGAAAAATATATCATTGAAAGAAAGATAAACCTTAATATGGTCCTAATACTTAGGTAGTGATTTTTTAATAATATATAATTTAGTTGGATAAAGTATATTGGGTATTATTGACATCCTTGGAACTGATTAATGGTCTGTTTATTCCATCATTGTTGGAGTATTCAATGTTTTAGTATTTAAAGAGTATATCAAGTATTCTATAAGGAACAAGGGAGCATGAATGTATTCAAAAAGGTTTTAGGTTAATTTAAGTTGTTATCATGTTTTAATAGAATACAAGATGAAGTTATTCATATATTATTATCTGTAAAAATGATATCTTCATTATGTTTACCTTTCTTATAAATTTTGGACAGTGAGTTTAGACAGAAGTATTTTGAATAATTCTAAAGGTTGCAATGAAATAAGTATGACATTGGATACTTTTGTTTAAGGTTACGACATTTCTAAGGATTGTTTTTTTATTTTTATAAAGAAGACAGCCTGAAGGTAGGGAGACAAACTGTCATGTTTGGCAAGGCCGCAAGACTTAAACCCGTAATAGAAGGGAGAAAATGATACATCACCAACCACTGGACAACGTGATATCTTGGTTTTTTTAATTTATTTTTTTTAAATCGTTAGAGAGATGAATTATAAATTCATTTTTTTAATACCCTATATGATTAGGATTAACAGAATATTTTTGAGTTCTATTATCTTTTGTACTGAAAGATGAGTTTGTTGTAGAAATTACTTAAAGAATTGAACACTACTTCTAAAGTATTTTTATATTATTACATGAAGAAATTGATTCTTAAACATTAGGTAAAATATATTAAACCCAAAAATATTTTCTCCTAATACCTTATGTTTTGATGAAACAATTTTATTTTAAGTCATCGTAGATTTATGTCTTTGAGGCCCTCAATTTTATATTTATTTATCACTTGTTTGTGATTGATGACCTCAATCACTCACGGTAAATATTTACAGTTTTCCTCAAATTATGTTTCACAAATTTCCACCAATGTTATCCTATTCGAAATCCTTATTTGGGGGTGACTTTTCCATTTCCTTTTCCCTCTTATTAAGACTAAATTTTGTTAACCCTATTTCTGATGTGGGTTTTCCAAAAAGTATATTCTATTTTTAACCTTTTATTTTCGATGAACAATTTCAAATTGTGAGGATTCAATATATTAAAGTACAGGAGAATGTAACACCCCATGATTTCACAGTAAGTTATATCTTTAAAGTAATTCAACAGCTTGCGCTATATGCAACACCAAGTTCGAGCGCACCAGGACTTACCAAACTAGCTGTTAAAAAGAGGTTATGAATGGTATTAACTTAATTTTGAATTTTATATACTCCATATAATCTTAACATCCATATTATGTGTTTCTTAGACAAAATATACCAACAAATATTATTTTTAAGGAAAACGAAGTATTTTTCCCAGAAATTCAATTTTACCACCTTCTAATGGAGAACCCTTTTTAAATCCAATATTTGACACTTTTATATATTCAATTTATTGAAATTCAATTATTTTTTAAAATTGGTACATAAAAATTTATTTTGGATAAATTTTTGGTACTTTTGTGATAACATTCATATTTTGATGAATGATAAAAAAATACTAAATTTTAATTAAAAACAACTATTTTAATCATAATAATTTAAAGTGTTAAATTATTCATTAAAGTGGTTTTAAAGTATAATTATTTTAAATTTTTACCATTTAATATAATTTAGGTCATTGTAAAAAAATTGACATATAAATTGGACAAAAACACATGTCAATATTTTGATAATTTTTACTTTATAAAAACCCACTTACTGGTTTTGACAACGGGGATTAATTTTAAATTAATAAATAAAACTTTTGTGTTTTTGAATTTGGTAAAATAGACATCATTTTTGGAATTGGAATATCAAAATTAGGTTAGAGTGATGTTTTGGTATTTTTCTGAAAACATTCAATTTTTTGATGGATAGTGAAAACAGTGTGCTATAGATAAAAAAGGACATTTTCATTTAAATAATTATTTTAAGTAAAACATTTATCTTAAAATAGACACATAATACACATATTAGTATAATATAAGTCATCAGAGTCATTTTATAATAATATTATATAAAAAAATTTATTGAACCATTTTAACATCTTTTTACCCACCTTATAGGCACATTTACCCACCTTCTAGGTGCATTTGAAAGTTTGCATAAAACGTAATTTTACTACTTCTGTAAATTGAATTTCAAAAATCGGAGAGACACGGTTGAAGAGTTTACCTCACCAGGTCGTGTTTCAAACTTCAGGTCATCTTTATTTTCTAGTGAACTATGGACAAAGATCTTTCACTTGTGGAGCATGTTCACATCTTTAGAGATAGTGCCTGATAGAATTTTGATCTAAGTATGGTAGAGGTGGGATGATTCAGTTCCTTCCTTAGTAGTAGTTTTCAACTAGAATATTTGAGCAGTAGAAACATCAGGATCTGCTCCACCAAGAAGAGATAGAGCTGGTGGAGGTCGACCTTAGGTTGTGCCTCAGGGACCTTGACCAAAGCTATGTCAGGGAGGCATTTTTCTCTATAGGGGTAGAGGAGCTGGGTGTGGTCAGTTTCACATCATAGAGAAAGCAGTACAAGTATGGATATAGATCATTAGAGTTACAATCTGTTTTTTCAGTACTCTGGCTTGGTATTTCTTTGATTCAGAAGCTTCACACTCCTTTGTTTCATTCGGTCTAGTTCATACCCTAGGATAGGACATATAAAGACTTTCTCGTACCCTTGTGTTGATAATTTCAGTCAGAGGTCAGACTATCTTGTTTGATGTGTGTCGGGTATGTAGACTTATGATGGCGCCGCATCTGTCCCATGGGGATCTCTTCTTGCTAAAGATGCAACCATAGGATATCATCCTTGGAATCGACTGGTTGTATTGTGTAAATTTTGTTATCGACTGCTTATAGATGAGAGTTGTTTTCTCATACATGGATCATCAACATGTGGTATTTTTTGGTGAGTAGAGTTATTTGGTGGGAAGTCGTTGTATGGATCCCGTTCTTAACATGTTGAAA
This sequence comes from Viscum album, assembly GCA_963277665.1. Classification (NCBI taxonomy): domain Eukaryota; kingdom Viridiplantae; phylum Streptophyta; class Magnoliopsida; order Santalales; family Viscaceae; genus Viscum; species Viscum album. The sequence continues at coordinate 1,608,182,023 of OY728123.1, forward strand.
AAAAATTTAGTGGAATCAATGGATGCTGAGATGGTGGAGGTTCCAAGGGTATTTTTAGAGTTCTTGGATGTTTTTATTGATGAGGTTATAACTCTACCCCCTCAACATGAAGTTAAATTTGGTATAGACTTACTACCTAGTGCAAGCCTGATCTTGATGGATCCTTATCAGATGAAACCTTCTATGTTGTGGGATCTGCAGATTCAGATTGATGACCTAATGAAGAATGTATTCATCCATCCCAGTGTGTCATCGTGGGGTGCTCCAATCTTGTTTGGGAATTGGGAAGATGGATATAGGATGTTTTTTATATTCTACTAAAGATTGAATTAGGTAATGGTCAAGAATTTGAACCCTCTTCCAAGGATATCCTATATTTTCATCCAACTGAGGGGATAAATTTGGTTTTCTAAGATCGATCTGTAGTCTAGGTATCACCTATTGAGGGTGAAGGAGGGTGATATCTTGAATACTGCTTTCAGGTGCATGAATGGAATTTCAAGTTTTTTGTATTGTTGTTCAGTGTTATGAATGTGCTATCCATGTTCATGGGGCTTATGAGCACCATCTTTTGTGAGTTTCTATATTGGTTTGTCATCATATTCATCAATGAAATCCTTATCGACTTGAGGTCAGAGGAGGAGCATGTCAAGAATCTCAGGACTATCATGCAGATCTTTCGATGCCACCAGTGCTATGGTATGTTTTCCAAGTGAAAGTTCTGGACATGGGAGGTGCACTTCCTTGGGAATGTGGTGTCCCAGTAGGTTTTGTAGTGGACCCATCAAAGGTCAAGGCTAGTTTTTCTTGGGAATCACCCAAGAATGTGGTAGAGGTTCATAGTTTCCTTGGTCTGGTGGGACATTATTGGAGATTTATACATGATTTATCTCAAGTTTCAGCTGCATTTATAGCCTTGACTAAGAAATACCAATCCTTTTTTGGAGTGAGAAGTTCTATTAATGGTTTGACTATCTGAAGGGGAAGTTGGTTAGTGCTCTAGTGCTCCGGTTTCCAAAGGAGGGGGTTAAGTTTGAGGTGATTGTGATGCTTCTCATCTAGGTTTGGGATGAATTTTTATGCAGCAGTGGGGAGTGATATCTTATGGGTCTAGAAATTTATTACCCCATTAAGGTAACTATTCCACCCATGATCTGGATCTAGAATCAGTTGTGTCTGTGCTGATGTTTTGGATACATTACCTCATTGGGGAGCATGTTATTGTCTTCACGGATCATAAGAGATTGAGGTACATCTTTTTCTAGTGAGATAAAATCATGTGAAAGTGGAGGTGGATGGAGTTTATCTAGGAATATGTCTTTAAGATCCCACACACCTTGGGAAAGGTGAATTTTTTTGCTGATTATTTGAGAATTAAGTCACAGAAGGATGTTGTTCGAGAATATACAGACACTTGGAAGAAAATGGTGGAGATTTCATCCTTTCACTTAGATGAAGGAATGGATGGAGGAAGAGGATATTTGTTTTAGATGATGACACAGTCTAATATGATGCAGCAGGTAGTGTAGTCTCCGGGGGAAGACTCGTAGGTAGAAGTGATTCATAATCGAGTTGACTATGGTGATACTCTAGAGGGATTGTAAAAGGATGGTCAGAATCAGATTTTGTTCGGTGGGAGGCTTTTTATTCCAATGGTGATACCTGAGGGATTAATTCATGACTTTCATATCTCTCCTTTAGCAGTGTACCTAGACGTTTCTATAATTTAAAAAGGATTCGAATAGAATTTTTGTGGCCAAGGATGAAATGATAGGTAGTAGAGTTTTTGGAAAATTTCATAGTGGAAAGTATGTGAAGGTCGAGCATCATGTCCCAATGGTTTGTTGTATCCCATATATGTCCTTGAGTGGAAGTGGGATAAAATCTTTATGGATTTCATCACAGGGTCACCTAGGTCATAGGGAGGTAGTGATGCAATCTGGGTAGTAATGGATCAGATGACAAAATCATCTCACTTCATAGCGATTAAGGAGTGGGGCACAGTGGATACCTTGGCCATAAGGTATGTGGACAAGATCATGTGGCTACATGGAGTTCAAAGATCTATTTTCTTAGATCAGGACTCATTCTTTACCTCACGAGTTTGGAGGGGATTACAGCATGTGTTTGGAACTCAGTTCTACCTCAGCAGTACTTTCTACCCATATATGGATGGACAGACATAGCAGACCATCAAAAATATTGAGGTTATGTTTTGGGAAATCATATTGGAATTCAGAAGATATTGGGTGTGGCTCTTTCCATTGGTTTAGTTTTCTTACAACAATATATATCACTCTTCCATTGTAATGGCCCCTTTTGATGCATGGAATTGAAGACTGTGTTGTTCACCTTTATGCTTGATAGTGGTTGGGGAGATATTTGTGCGAGGTCCTGAGGTTGTGTAGAGCACAACGGATAAGATTCATCTTGTCTATGATAATATGAAGATAGCACAGGACCAGAAGAATTCATATGTTGATCGCATGAGGATGCCCTTGGATATTTAGGTTGGAGACCACATGTTCTTGAGGTTTTCCTATCAACGTGGGTAGTGGAGGTTTGGTGCTAGCCATCTCTAAGGTTCATCAAACCCTTAGAGGTGTTTGTTCGATTTGGTGAGGTAGCATACCATTTGGTGCTTCCAATGTATCTGGATAGGATCCATTATGTCTTCTGAATCTCCCAACTTCGTCGGTAAATTCCTGATGGATCATGTTTCATTGAATGGATGGATTCGGATATCGAAGAAGGCGTGATGTTCATGGAGCAGTCATTAGTGATCCTGGATAATCAAGATAAGCTACTACATCGATGTAACAATCATTTGGTTTGCATGTTGTGGAAGCATGGTGTCCTAGAAGAGAATACATGGGAGTGGGAAGTGTAGATGTGTGCCCAATTCCCATAGTTTTTTTGAGTTTACCTTGTTATGTTTTTCTTATAAGGTGATTTTTGTACCTTTTTGCTATGAGATGATTTGTTCTCCCTACCTTGTGGTGTGTGTGGTGGAATTTACAATCCACTCCCCACATATGAAGAGGGGATTACATGATTTATAATCATGATTCATTAATGAATATATGATAAAACACATGCTGGTGAGTTAGTTCCACATAAAGAGGATGGTATCTTAACATAGAGGAATGACATCCATAATTTTTGTTTCTGTACAATGTGGATTTTGGTGCTTCTATGGTATGTCTTATAGTTGTTTGGGATAGTATATGTTGGAGGAGGTGTTCTTGGATGTTTAGTTTTCACTTCATCTTCCAAACATAACAGGGTGGTCTGTTATGGAACTTTTATGTGTTTAGTTTTCAGCGGTGTTTCAAGTGCAGTAGGATCCTTGAGAGGTATCTCTTGGGTGGTTGTTCTGGATCCTCTTTCCTCTCAGTTTTTTTTAATTCTCGAGGGAGACAATAGTTTGAGGGGAATCGTTTTTAATGGTATAGACCTCTCTAGTTCCCTTACATTATAAAAATCCAGTGTTTCGGGTGTTCTAGAGGAAACGGTGACTCATTTCAATAGTTTGTAAAAAATTCAGAATTTCTAACCATATCTCATATAGCGGTGATTCGGGAGTAGTAACTAGAAATGATGAGTTAGGAGTGGTGATTCACAACGGAGATTCATGAATGGTTACTCGCAATTGTGAGTTAGGAATGGTTGGTCATTGATGATGAGTTGGGACTGGTGACTTGCACTAGTGACTTGCAATGGTGACTCGTGATGGTGGGTCACTCTGCTGGGTCAACCAACAGTAGTTCAAGACTATTGAGTCAGGACCAGGGACTCCCACTAGATACTCGAAATGGTAACTCATTGATGGTAGGTCACAATGGTAACTAACCAAACTATGACTCACCGAACAGTGACTCACTAAACAGTAACTCGCCAGTGGTACCTCGTCACTGGTAGCTCGCACTGGTGACTCATCCAATGGTGAGTCACTCAATGGTTCCTCACTCACTAGTAGATCATGATGGTGAATCTCCCAAAAGTGAGTCATTTTTGACAATTTGTCAAATTTAAAATTTTCCCCAGTTTTCCCAATTTCACCACTTTAACATTTTATTTGATGTAAATTGAGTTTAAAACCATACGTAAGTGATTTAGAAGTCGTTTCAGAGGATATAAAATATATAATTAATTTCCTAACACCCAAGAGGTTCCTATATGTCCAAGCCATGTGGTCTTTGTCAAGATCTGACTTTAATAGATTTTGCAACTGTTTCTACCACTAATATAGGATATGTCGTTTCTAAAGCTGTGACCATTTATTCCTTATTGGTTTACCAATAATATTGATACTGGGAGTCCCAGAACATTTCTTCCACAAGGATCTATGCATATGTGTTGTACCCTAATATCTTTTTTCCCTGGATCCTTGTACACCCCCTTTTTGGGGTAGAGAGGGGGTGTTGATCATCGGTTTCACAAAGTAGGGATTCCTTAATCTCTCTTTTATTTCTGTATCATATGGGGTGGTAGTGCTCATGCATCCTTTTAATGTGGATGAATCCAAATTTAATGATGGAAATTGATCCTATTAATAAGTAATAAATGAGGTTCTTGGAATATTATGATGATGATGGTATTGTTTTATCAGTTTTTCTAACCATGTTGTAATTTTTATGGGATATATACCGACTAAAATCATGGTTGTTGGTGGTATTTGTTTGTGTATGGGTGATGGATCATGGATGCTTGAGGTTTGGTATTATTTTGAATGCCCATATATTCATAAAACTGATTAACCACTTATACTCAGTTAAATAAATAGATTCCCTATGATTATACACCTTTATTGATCACCCCTGAATTATTTAAATTGGATTAAAGACTAAGGGTTTTCTAAATCAAAATACAACTTTCTTGTTTTGGTGTGGTTGTGTGCTCTATGTGGTTTTTTTCTGTATTGTCCCTTGTGTGGTTGTGTGGTGATGGGGTTGAGAGTGCGATTATGTGTGGGGTGGTTAGGTTGGTGTAATAGAAACATAGGATGAGAGATTTTAATTTTTGGAATGGTTGAGCAGTGTTGTGTAGTGGGACCGCACCGGGTTGTGTCTTGTTGTGATGTTAGATGTGTGGGTGTGATAGAGTTATGCAGCGGGGCTACCGAGTTTGTTGTGATGAGATGTGTTGTCAGTTTTGGATTTTATTTCGGGGTCTACTCTGTTGAGGGGATTTTTTTGTGTGGATTCACTTTTAATAATGATGTTGGAAGTGGTTGGAATGGGTGTTAAGTGGAGAGGAATTGTGCAGTGGGTTGTTTTATTGTGGTTCTTCCTCATCTATGTGGTTTTTGTTGTATGGTTTGTATGGTGTTGTGTATGGTAGTTTTTTGAGTGGTGATGGAATTAATAAACATTTGTTTACTATATAAGGATATTTGGTTAAATGAATTTGATGGCGAAATGAATTGAATTGTGTCTTGTCGTATAGTTGTGCATTTAGATGTAGCAGCAAAGGTGGTTATGTGGACTACTTATTTTATTTTGGAAAAACCCATAGGTAAGGATGAGTGTTTGATACCAATATATGTACTTGTACTTTCAAATGATTTATATACAAACCCCACCATATTTGAGCACTATATGTTGATAACCTCTGTCATCATGGATGAGGGTGTCTTCCTAACATTCTGGTGGGAGGATGGATGGACGGTTATTGACTCTCCCCTTCTACCTCTTCTAGGAATAGGTACCCCAATACTCTTTGGGAAATTTGTGGTGTTATTTGTGAGTCCCAGGTGTTTTTTAGAGAGTTGTGATTTCCCAGGTGTCTTCAGGTTTACATGAGTTATGCTTTCCCAGGTGTCTTCTAAATCATCTAAGTTATAATTTCTCATGTGTATTTAGGATGAGGTTTTTGTTGTTTCCTAGGTGTTTGCGGGGCATGATGTGATATAGTTTTGCCTAGGTGTTTTGTGTGGGATGTGTTGAGCTTTGTTTCCTTGGTGATGAGACTATCTCTGTGTCCTAGGTGTGTGTTGGTGGGTTGTGATGTGGGACTTGTGGAAGAGTGTGGATGCGTCAGGACATTCTCTGTTAGGTTATGAGCAGTAAACCAGTGGGAAGTGGGAAGTGGTACCCAAAAACATTGATGTTATTACTAAATTACATTACATGACTTGTGTTATTTGGTAAGATTGTTTTGGTGAGGATAGGGTGGCTAGTATACCTTGTTTGGTGGTGTTTTTTTCTGTAGTTTTCCTAGAGGGTGAATAGTATGCTTCTCTACTTCTGCATGAGACAATTTGGCTTTTTCTACTAAGTATACTTGTATTATCACCCTACGTATATAAAACTATTTTCAATTTTCCAAGAGGATTGCCAGGATTGTGTTGGACCATACTAGCTTGGATGTTGGGATAGTTTTTGTCTCGCTATAGGGATTTTCTTTGGAGTTTATTTGTATTAGTAGTAGTTTTGTTTTAAACATTCATGTGGGGTGGTTTTTGATATCTTCTATATATATTTCTCGTAGTTGTTTTCAGGTTGATACATCTTATATCCTGATCATTTTTTCTAAAAAAAGGGTAATTCCTCCCATATTTTGAGATCTTTGTACCCTTTGTACTGGTAACCACCTCAGAGCCTACTGGAGGCGGGACTCAGGGGGTCATTATCTCTCATCCTTCATTGCAACCTCAGGAGGGGAATCTTTAGAGGGAGGGGTCAGGACAAGAACACTCTCCGTAGTGTGTTAGGGGGGTTACACTCTTTTTTCAATAAATTTCACACTATATGATAGGGCATTCCACTCTAAATGTAGAATACTCATGCCCAAGAAAATGGGGGTTCTACTCTAAAGGTCATGTACCCGCACTCTAGTACATTAGGGGGGTTCCACTCTAGTCATTAAGGACTCACTCCCAATCGGATAGGGGTTGTTCCACTCAATAAGTAATTATAGAGGAACCATGTCCAATCTGATGAGGGGTTCCACTCTATAGGAAGCCTATGGACATCATTCCTAATTACTTCCATCATCAGGTGTTTCCTCAATAAGAATTATTCCTTGAAAATTTCACAATGTACCTTCAAAGACAAAACAGAGTGAACAATCACATTTTATATAGAAAAATACTTTGGATTGGAAACAAACTATCCAAAATATGATTTCAAATGAAGGTGATACAGAAGATTGAAGTTTCCTATAAGGAAACAATGGGGTACATAAAGGTTGAGGGGAACCACACAGTGTGTGATCTCACTCCTTTTCCTAGCTGTGTCCCCAAAGGTACACGACTCCCCACACATGTATAATTACATGGTGTGTGTGGAATATACACAACATTACCATGACACTTGGGTTCCTACTCTTGTTCTTGGTCATTTTCATGTATCCAAACCATGTTTTTGTACTTTATCTCATGTTCTTCTACTTTAGTACATGACATTCCTGTCTACATAGTGTGTCACCCATGTTCTCTGGTTGTTCCTGTATAATCAGTCACATGGAGTAATCCTAGTCGTGTTCTCTATCACATGACTCATCCACAAGAGGAAGGAGGTACATGGTGTATAGGGAGTCAAAACATCATTTTATCCTTATAAAAAAACAAAACCCAAGTCGTCGCAACCAAGGGGATACATGCCATGTGTTCATCACAGTACATGGTATGTTGTCAGGTTATTCAATGATTTCCAAATCTATATTCAATGAATAAAATTATAACATTCTTAAATATATCTCAACTTGTTTCCACCTGATATTTGTCGATCTATGCATCGTTCATATTTCTAGCCATCCAGTGGAGGAAAATCAGCTTCATTGGCCCACTGGAGTTTTATAGTACGTACCGCATGCCCCGGTTTCAACTGGAGTTAATGATTTCATCCTCCTTTGTTAAACAAATCATTCATTCTTTTCAAACATCTCAGATACATCTTCATTTCATCAATAAATTCCTTGTTTGTCATTTCTTCATGATTTTACAGGGGTGATCGGGCTCAGTACTGCCCGAAAAACATCGAACCAGGACCACGGCGTGCTACTGATTAAGAAAGTGAAGCAATTGTGGGATAAAAGCACAAAAAAGGTTTACCATTTTTTTCCAAGCGTTCTTGTCCAATGATCAGGAATGGGGATATCCAGGTTATAAAATGATGAATTTACATTTAAATCGGTACAAAGAAGAATACCACAAATCCATAGTTGCTGTAAATCAGTAGAAGTGGATTGATCTTCTTAATAAATTTAATCAAAATGGGAATAATACACAAATTGATGTTTCCTACTTGGATATTGGATCTTTCATCACTGAATAATGTGCTCGCCAATAATTCAAGGAAGAAATTTCATTTGGTGTGTCATGATCTGCTCTGATCAAGAGTTTTGTCACCATATGAGGTGATAACCCAACATAATGAGGGGAAGAAGCTCTCGATACTCCCAAGGTTTATGCATCTAACCCTATAAAATTATCTGTGGATGTATTTTTATATTCATTTTTTAGGATAAAAATTAATTAATAAATTTAATTAATTAATTAATCCATTGAACTTACTGACAATGGGAGATATATCTAAACACCTCGTTCCGACCTATTTTAGGTCATTACTATGGTAAAAAATGTATTATGGACTTAGTTGTGGTCTCATATTTCTGATACAAGATTAATTTTAATATTTATACTATTTTATTTAAGAACTAAACGTGCATAATAAAAAATATCTTTTAATATTTTTATAAAATTAATTTCAGGCACATCTTACCTCATAATCACATGTCATCTCATATTCTTGATATATAAATATATATAGGAATATTTCATATTATTACAAGGGAAAAACTGGGTCTCTATATTTTATTTATTCCATTTGGGTTGTCGAGTGCACCTTTTATATTTACAGACCATATAAATAGTGTTTTCAATGAGTTCTTCGATATGTTTTGTGTTGTGATTATTGATGAAAAGTTTCTATATTCTAAAATTCATGATTATCATGAGAGGCACCTAAATATTTTTTTAAACCATAAAAGAAATGAAACTATACGATAAATATAGTAAATGTGAATTCTGGTCACGGAAAATTTCTTTCCTTGGGAACATTATTTCCAAAGATGTCATTAGTGTTGACCCTACTTTAAAAATATATTGAATAATGGACAATACCCATAAATATCACATAGATTCATAGTTCTCCTATTTTAACAGGCTACTACCATATGTTTTTTGAAAACCTTTCTCTGTTTCCCAACACATTGACTTTGTAAACTAAAAAATATTTTAAATTAATCTGGATAAAATAGTATGATGAATTTTTATCAGAACTAAAAATTAGATTAGTGAATGCCCATATTTTGGACCTTCCTTCTAGAAATGGTGATTTTTTCATCGACAGTGATGCTTATTTTAAAGGAATTAGATCTATCCTAATGTATAATTATTAGGTAATTACATGTGATTCATGTCAATTGAAACATCATGAGTGAAATTAACCAACACATGATCTGGAATCAGCTTATGTTTCTTTAGCTTTAAAAACATAAAGGAATTATTTGAACAGATTAAAGTGTCAAATATATATTTATCAAAACAAATTGAAGTACATATTCACTCGAAAAGAATTGAACACGAGATAGAAAATACGACTAGAACTAATCAAGAATTATAATGGCATGATTTATTTCAATCCTAGAAAATCAATCAAAGTGGTTAATGCATTGAGTCATAAGAATAATTCTTCATTAACCATGTTAAATTTGAAACATAACCCTTTGGTTAAGTTTTTTCTGAATTCTGGCCTATAATTTTTTAATATAGTGGTATCCTCTATTTTGATTCAAGTTTTAGTGTAGTCAACTCTATCAAAAAAAATTATTAAATCTTAAAATGAGGACCATACTTTATTTGAAAAGATATAACTCATAAATATGGGTAAGGTACCTGATTCTAAAGTTGATGAAGATGGTGATAATATATTTTGAAAAATATAATGTATTCCTTGTGATTCCTTGTTGAAGAGATTATGGGTGACTAAATCATATAGTTCTATGATTTTCATTATTTTTGGTAGCACTAAAATGTACATATAACATAAAGAGTATTACTTGTGGGATGACATAAAAAATATATTTCTGAATTTACAATAAAATTTTATAATTTTCATAAGGGTAAAGAAGAATGAAAATTGATGAAGGGAATTATTTAACATTTACATGTGTCGGAGTGGAAATGGGAAAAAATATCCATGGATTTCGTGGTGTTATTTCCAAATAAATCATGCGGTTATAATGTTATTTGGGTTATTTTTTATTTATTAACTAAATATATGAACTTCCTTCCCATTTCAGATATAATTTCCCTAGATTATATTTCTTGAATGTATCAAAAGGAGATAGTAAAGTTACATAGAGTTCCTCTCTCCATTTTATCAGATCGTTAAACAAACTTCACATCTAATTTTTTGAAAGGACTTCAGAAATCAATGGGTAAAGAATTAAATTTTAGTACAACGTTTAATCACTAATATAATGGACAGTCTGAGTGAAAAATTAATATATTGGTATATTCGGTTCATTATTGTTCAATGTATCCCTAGGGAATTTGGGGTCATCATATTAATTTTCCTGAGTTTTTTAAAAAAATGATTTTGATTTTAATATATATATGGAACCTTTTGATGAATTTTACGAAAAAAAAATTTAGACTCCATATTTTGTAATGAAACAAGAGAGGGTGGTTAATAGGACCAAAGATAGTAAAGGAAATGGATGAGAAGTTGTGATTTATTTAGAAATATAAGAGGATCACTTAGAACTAGCAGAAAATTTATTCAGATAACCAGAGAAAAAGATCTTTCTTTTGAGGTAGGTGATCATGTTTTTCTTAAAGTATCTACAAAGAAAAATTTATATGCATTTTAATAAATAAGGAAATATAATTCCATGGTTATTTGGACCATATGAAATCATAGAGATTATTGGATCTATTTCCTATTGAGTGGTCTTGAACCCAATTTTATCCAAAGTACATAATGTTTTTGATGATTCGATATTAAGGAAATACTTGGCAAATTCATCTAATATTCTTATCCCTGAAGTAGTTCCATTGGAAAAGAACCATTTTTATGAAGAAAACCCTATTTAGAATCTTGACCATATATGTTAAGTGTTTAAGAATAAGTTGATTCACCATGTTAAGGTTTTATGGAAAAACTATATTGTTGAAAAGGCAACACGGGAATAGGAAAATTATATGATGGAAATATATCCCAACTTGTTTGATAAGTGAATTAAATTAAAGAGATGAAATTTCTAAAACGGGGGAAGAATTTAACAACCCAATTAATAAGAGAATAAAATCATTTTCATGTTTATCAATATTAATGAGATAGATATATTCATTATAAAAATAATAAGTAATTTTTTTAAATCAAAAAGTAAATAGTTTTAATTTAAATGTTTTATTATAAAGATTTTATTAATAGTTAAATTTATAAATTGTTTAATTTTAATTTAAAAAAAATTATATTTTAAATCATCATATAAAAATTAACTTAGGGTTAAAGTTTTGGTATTTTTCAAAAAATCTTAATTTTGTATTGAATAGTAAAAATACTATTTTTTGTAAAAATGTAATTTTGTTTAAATAAGTTAAATAATTTAGAATTACTATTATGTTTTGAATATGTATTAAAGTAAAATAAGTATTATTCAGTTTTATTTAATTAACATAATTTATTTCTAATCATTAATATTTATTTTGTTATTTTAGTATAAGTTTGTCTTGGGTTTAAAAACGGGATTCTTCAGAAAATTATTTTAATGTGCATAATGTTTTTCGATTTTAATTAATTAAATAATATAAATAATAAGTAATTATTTAAATTAAAATATTATATGATATATCTACATATTAATTTAAATTCGTATCATAATTCTTACCAGTCATGGAGTTAATATAAATTCAACTTTTTCTTGAAAAATACACTTCTTGAAGAAATAAATTTTCATAGCATTTTTATGTTTAATTTAAAATTAAAATTTTGTACTTCTGTTAATTTAATTTGGTAATATGGAATAAATATATTTTATCAAAATAATTTATAATATATAATATGTTCAGAATAAATTTTGGTCATATTGAATACTGAAAATAGTAAAAATATTTTTCCGCGGTTATGGTTAAAAGGATTTATCGAGGGTTAAACTAAACAAATAAGGTTATGAATGAAAAAATGTTTTTATAGAATATATTTTATGGAAATATATCAACATTATAATGTCTAATTTTCAATAATGTTCTACTTTGGATTCTTTTTACTAATGAAAAATGTGGTTACACCATTTTATTTTCCAAAAATACAAGTGTGTCACCCACCTCACTTATAAAAACCCACTCCCTATCATCTCTTGTTCACAACATAAAACCCCTTTTGATCACCCATTTGTTTCATAGTTCCCTCCCCATGACCTATATCCCCTATTTTGATCATAAATTTATCTTAATAATTTTTATGGTGCTTACTTAAGGAGGTTGTCCAAAAAGAGGTAGCATGATTAACTGAGCACCTTTATTTTATTTATTCTTCCACTTACTAAAAACGTATTATATTATTATTATATAATAAATTATATACCATATAATGATATTTTATTATTATAATTTAATAACCTAAATCCATCTTCTATTTCATCAAATGGGAAAATAAATTATCATTCTTGTGTATGGAAGACTTCCACCTCGCAAACAGATGTCATTAATTTTCCATCATCGCCACTCATGGACATTTATGATGATGTATTTAAACTATATATATGATATTTTTAACAAAATTATAATTCTAGAGTTTTTATATCACATATATATTCTTACTTTCTATTCTATGGGGATACAATAATGTCACATGTGTGTACAGCAGACTACCTCCTCACAAAGCGACGTGATTCGTCTATCACTAACGCTTTACATAGAAGGTAAGAAAAATCAATTTAATGAATATATGTGATATAAATATATATATATATATATCTAAAATTATTATGACATTAACTACATATATATCACTATCAAAAGATAATATATCATTTTATTTCTTACCTTTCCACTCACTGAAAAATGATATTGGCATTCATGTGTACATGTGGACAAACGTCTCCACAAAGTGAGGTGATTCTTTTTTCATCACAAAAACACATGGGTGATATATATAGGTATATTTAATGAAAAAATATGGTATTTAGAATATAATTATCATTTTTTAATGATAAAATTACAGTTAGCTTTTTTCCATAATGAACTTCGAAAAATAAAAATGTTATTCATGTGTACGTATGGCCTATCATCTTCATGATAGTAATGTAATTAATTTTTCATAACCAATATTCATGATTAGTTTTAAATGAATAATTTATATATAAAAATAATAAATGTTTAATGTTTATTATTCTATATATTTTTAAATAAGGTCGTCACTGACAATAGTCAACTTACCAAAGTCATTTTTTGACATATAAGTTGAATACCATCAATACATATAAAGTAAACATAAATAATTATGTAACTTTATATTTAATAAATAAAAGGAATAATTAACATGAATAATTTTTTTAATAAATTAAATAATTAGAATCATTTTATTACTCCTTAAGATAAATAACATACATGATGAATCAAACTTAAGGTAAGGGAATTCTTCTCAACTTCCTTTAGCTCGGGCATTTTTTGATGTTATATACCTATATTCTTTTATAAGGTATACATACTATAATCATGAAATTTTATATCATTAATTTCTCTATTATCATGATATTTAATGATTTTTTTAGTTTTATTCTATATGGGTCTTATGATTCAAATGTTTCCAAAGTGGTAAGAGACTTTTCTAAAAAATCATCATTTAACTTTTTCCCTTCAACTCTGTTTTTCTTCCATGAACATGTGTTTAAAATTATTTTATGAATGTAATTATATATATATGATATTTTTATAGAGTAAATTTTGTTTATTTAATTCAATGTTTAAAAACAATCTTGGTACGGAATTTTTTTCATTCATTAAAATAAAAAAAATTAATGTTCTACTGTAACATATACAGTGATAATGACTTTTTACACCACTGTAATTGTTATTTTAAGTCTGTATTATTTTATAGGATTCTTAGTTTTATTCAAAGAAAACCCATAATTATTTTCTCATGATATTTGTGATTGAAAATCTATCTTAAAAAAATTATGAATTTTGATATCTGAAGGATTTTTTCAAACAATATTAAAAGTGTTTTTAAAGTTTTCATATTGAAAATGAAAGCTTCCAAAATTTATGATTATTTTATAGTTCTTGGGAATTTTTTATAATAATTGGTAGTTAAGTTATAGACCTATAATGGGTGATTGTGAGATTAACCAAGGATAGTTGGTTCTATTATAAAGCAAGGATAGGTAGGTCCATAATAACCCTACAGTGCATTATTTCTTCTAAAATATTATGAAAGTTAACTATATCCGTTATTCAATTTGTAAGAGTGATATAAATTATGATTTCCCATGTTACCTATATGATTTATATGTTATTTATAATGGTTTTAAATAATTACTTTTGGAAACAATTGTGTGTTATGTCATGTGAAAATTGTGTATTATGTTTACTTTAAGGACTTTGATATAAATGTAAACTACTCATTGGTTTTCATGTTTTTCACTAGAATAACAGTTTTCTCTCTTTTTAAAACCACTTACTCAGAAATTTGTTTCTCATCCATTGTTTTAAATTAATTTTTATAAGATTTAAGGATGTTTGAGGAAAAATAATATGTAAAGTTTAAAGTCATAAATATTTTTCCTAAAAATAAATCATGTTTTTTATTTAAATTTTTATATTGTGGGAAAATTGATTCTGATAATAAGTTTATACTTTTTACTATATGGTTTTTTATGTATGTGTTATAACATAATTATCTAAATCTATAAACCTGAAAATATCCTCAAGTTTAAATAAATTTAATTCTTGACTAATACTTAAAATTATGTTGTGTTTAAGGTAGGTTCCTTACAACCATTATGAACATTAATGAAATAAGAAAAATGTGTATCTAGTATCCAAATACACTAAACCATTATGGTCATCAAGTGAGTAATTTGGAAATGTGTTTAATATTCGTCTAAAATGAATTAGTATTTATTTATTAAAATCCTAGGTCGTTATAGCTACTAATTTGAAAGAACATCATGTACTCTTACAACTCCACTCCATCTCATGACCATTTCTACAAGATATAATATATGTTCCAGTAATGTTCTCGGCCACTAACGTTTTTTTATTTGATGAAATAATGTTATAAACTAAATCCCATATTTATTTTTTTTCAATTGATAAATTTATTTATAAAAGGTATATCTATGTTTTTTAAGATTTATTGTTTGTTTTATTTTTCCAATTGTGTTCCACATTGAGTCATTGAATTAAAAGAAATTTTTCTTGTTTATTTTTCTAATTGGGATTTCATATATTTGAAAACATTTTAGAGGTTAAAAATTTTAATTACACAATTTAATATTTTTAATAGAATTTATAAATTTATAATTGATTTAATTGATTTTATATTTTAATATATATATTATTTTTAATAAAATATTATATATATATTTATATATATATTACATAAATTATCAAAATAAAAACAACCCTTGATTTTTGAATTTTTTTAAAAAATATATTTATATAATGAATATATTAAATTTTGTATGGTCATTATATATTTATTTGAATTATTATTTTATTAATATTAATTATAACAAATGTAAATATTGTAATGTTTTTTGTGAAAATAACTAAATCATGTGAATAGGTTTTTTGTTTTTCGTTCACTATTGGTGTATCTTCTCACCCATTTTTTAAATGTCTATAGTAACGATGAAATCAATTCATGAGAATGTTGAAAAGGAGAACCCTTCAACTCAAAATGGTTATAAAGTTTTCTTCCTCTAGGTTAATCCATGGAAAGAATCCAAAACACCATGGAAGTAACGTTTTCATAAATATTAAAAATACCATGTTAGGTTATGTTCATTTTACCCCTTCTAGGAATCCTTCCTCACAATATTTTCTATTGGGTCTACTCCCAAATAACATTTTCTTCTTCTGACCTTTGAAATCAGCTTCTATTTCATTTTTCTACAAACTATCAACTTCCATTGTGTTTTATCTCATGATCTCATGTGTTACACTAGTGAACTTCATTTGGAACCCCTTTGTTTTTGAACCATTATATAATTATTGAATATGAATGTAAACATGTAATATTTATTTATATTTAGGTTCAATTATTTAGATATATGTCTCTTCTATTTTATAATTTGTTTTTATTTATTTTTATATATATTTTTGTATTATATTTTCTTTATTTTCACTCTTTCAATACGTATCTTTTGTTTTTCTTACATTATTTCAAATTGAACCATGATGAGAATACGATGTAGTCTATAGAATCGTTCCTTAACTTGTATTAGTTTAAAATAATATTTAATATTTTTTATAGTGAATGATCATTTTGGGAATTTTATTCATTTATTCACCATATTTTTCTTATTTATATATACATTATCTATCTATTTTATGCATTTTATTTACTAAGTTAAATTTCATTTTTTAAACTACTTATTTCATTTTATAACAATGTTATTGGCTTTAATAAAAAATTATTTCAACTTTACATGAATAAAACAAAGAGGAAAAAACATTATTAACACTCTTTTAGATACCATTCCCATTAAATTCCGAAACTGATTCAAGGGAAACAATTATGAATGAAGGTGACACCATTTAAGGAAATTTTTATATCTTATACTGTTATTATAAATATAGAAAAATATTATTTGATAGATTTTCCTAAAGGACTTATTTTTATTGATTTTTGATAACCCCCTCTCATGGGATGAGGGGGAACCCTTACAAGGCTCGTAGGCTTAGAGATTACATGACCTGTTGGTCTTAGGAAATATAGAAACAATACTTAGAACTACTCCTCCCCAGATTCCTCATAGTGATATCACCTCTCCACCTTCGCATGGCCTATTCGGCTAGGATTCTTATGATAGCATAGGCTTGTCCCAATGGCAAGGACATATCCTCTCTTTCAGACAATCCACTTAGAATTTTCTCTGGTGAATGTGCTAGCTCTGAATCCTCATCTAGAATCTACTCCTTGTAGAGTCTATCTGATCATTTCAGCACAATTTCAAGTGGCCCGAAGGCCTTAGAATATTATATGATTTACTTATTAATAAACATATATCAAGTTAATAAATATTAATTAATCTATATGGTTATTATTATCCATATTGTTTAAAATAGTTTCATGCTTACTATTTGTACAATTCTCCCAACATATCCTTTATCTTATGTGTTATTGCTATTAAGTACATAATTAACATTATGCTTTTATAATTTGAATAAATAGTAAAATATTCTTTTGGGATCATCAGTACCCATAGTTTTTTTATTATTGGTGATGCAAGTGTTGTTGCCCTCAATTTCATATAATAATTCATTTGTAGTTTGATTTGTTAGTATAAGACTATATCCATGATTACATAGAATAATGTGGGAAACATTCCATTTGTCTTGTCATTATTTTGTTTTTGGTTTTGATGTTTTTATAATTTTGTAGACAACAACTATTTACAATTACATGGATTTGCTTCATGTATTTGTTAGTGGAGGGGAATATTAATAAAATCTGTGTCGTGATAGCTTGAAAATTTCTGATTTTCTAAATGAAACGTAAGGTAAGCTCTTTGAATTTCTATAAATAGATATATTAATTCATATATATCTGATAAAATTGAAGAATATGTTACGTATAATATACTTGTTACATCATATTTTTTAATAAATTAAGGATAATAGTGTTAAAACAATCTACTAATTTATTATGTTGTGTTTGATGAGCATAAGTGTATAATTTATTACATTATAATTATCTTTAATAAATTTTTGAAGATTAGTGGATATCATTATTGAAAGTCAATTTATGGGTACAGATATCAAAAATGAATCCAATGTAACATTTTATAGAAATAAAATACATTATAAAAATATATTATGTCATTTTTTCCAAATATACTTTACACTAACACATCACATTAATTTCCATTAATTTTAAGTAGATAACTATTTGTTTATTCATTTTCTTGAGCATCATGTCTAGAAATTCAGATAATCATTACATGGGGGTCACAAATAAAAATGGATTTCTCCAACTTTTCTTCACTTTATATAAATATGTCTTCCAATTATAGTTTTTTTTCAAATGGATTGATGAATTGAATTTTTTTATTATTATGTTTCATTTTTAAATTATTTATACATTATTTGAAATTACATATAACTATACACATATAATATATTTTATAAAGTATAAAATTTCATTCTTTCATGCCTACCATAACTATTCTGGATTAATTCTATATGTCATTATCATATGAATATATTATATATTGTATTCCTATTATATTATTAAATTACAGTATGCATAAAACATCAATAGATTAAAAAATATATAAATTAATTATAGTGTCCATAGAGCTTTAGTTAATGAAATTATAGAATGTAATTACCCATTTATATATACACCCATTGGAATGTTTTGATGCCTATATAAATAATCATCAATTATTTCAATAAAACCCATAGGTATATTTTTACAACTTTATAGATAAACATCAATTAGTGAAATTAAAAAGTATACATGTTTTAGAAGTATAACATTATTGTATGAAGTTACACTATATACAATATGAAATTAAATTATGCATATTAATTCTGATTTCTATGAACTCATAGGATAACAATAGATTTACTTTTGAAATGTAGGAATCGATAGTGCTACAATCCATTTTTTGGTTTGGTCAGGATGACCATAGACACCTTTTTAGTATTTCAAAACACTAATGATTTTTTGTAATAGTCTAACTCATATGAAATTACCATGTATTTTTGTGAAATCATAATAAAAATATCTTTGAATTATTTTTAACATGTACACTAATATTATAGGTCAATAAAATGTATAGTGTAATCAAAATGATTGAATAATAATTTTTAAATGATTTGGAGATCTATAAAAACAAGCATTGAGTAAACAGACCTAGGAAAACAGACTCCAATTTCAATGAAATTATATGACAATAACCATAGATTTAATTTTTAAATGTATGAATTAACAATGCATTAATATGAGTTTTCATATTCTCGGTTTGATCGGGAACACCTTTTTAATGTTTTGAAACAATAAAAAATTATGTAATGGAAAAAATACATAAAACCACATTGTAATAATGTTAACTAAAAGTAAAAATATCACTAAATCTTTATTTTACTTGTATGAGTAACCAATAGGTTTTTCTGAAATTTTGTATGGTGAAACTGACAAAATGATCGGTTTTTATGATTTGATGGTCTTTAAAATGTATGGTAGGGGTTAAAACCAATAAAATGATTTATTATTTCCATGAATTCATAAATAAAACAATCATATATTTATTTTTGAATTATATAATCTAATATTGTGTAAATGTGAATTTTTTTCTCAAGATGATTTAAAACAATATTTAGTGTTTCAAAACACTTTAACATGTGTGTAATATTAAAAACAAAGTAAATGTCCACAGATTTTTATAAAATCATTTTAAAAATGGACTTAAAAATATTTTTTTGGTATGTGAATATACAACACATCAATACAACTTTTGTCTTCTCCAACTGACTAAATAGACATTTTAAAAAAAATTAGCAGCACTTAAAAACAAGTTATAGGGTTCCCAAACAAAGAAAATAACTTATTATTACCATGAAATCATAGGAAAATAACTATAGATTTATTTTTAAAATTTTTAAATTGAATAATGGTCAGTCTGAGTGGTATTTTTCTTGAAATGACATAAAATTAAATTTTCATGTTTTAAAAAACTATATTCATTTAATAGTGAAAACCATAGAAAAAAGAATTAAGATTGATATATATCATAGTAAAAAATATTTAAATTGATTGAGGAATATAAATAAATGAAACATCAATATGATTTTGTTTGTTCTTGGATTGACTGAATTAGAAGTTTCAAAAGATTTTACAGTCTTTTAAAACATGTTTTTGG
Organism: Viscum album; assembly: GCA_963277665.1. Lineage (NCBI taxonomy): Eukaryota > Viridiplantae > Streptophyta > Magnoliopsida > Santalales > Viscaceae > Viscum > Viscum album. Next base: position 1,608,202,132 of record OY728123.1, read on the forward strand.
TGGACCAAATCATGAAAATGTCCTCAATTCCATAGAATGGTTTTTCAAATATATGAATTTGTTATGTGTCAATCCAACATTTCATTTTATTAGGATGACTAAAAAATATTTTAGTTTTTTGAAACACCAAAATGTGCATGTAATTGTAAAAACCATAGAAAAATACATATATTGATGTAAAATCATTGGAAAATAAGTTTGGATTTTGTTTTGATATTTATAATTAAAAGGAAGGTCAATCATATGTGTGGTGTTATAATATTTAAAAAATAAGAAGTTTTTAAATATTTGATAGACATTAAAAACATGATCTAGGGATCAAAACCAATAAAATTGTCTCATATTCCCATGATGTCATGGGTAACAACTGTCATTTTTGAAATGTAAGAACCTTTTGTGAATTAAACTAGATTTTTATTTTCTTAGGGCGACTAAACCATATTTTTGGTATTTTAAAACATTAAAACATGAATTTTTTAGTAAAATTCATAACCAAAAACATCAAATTAACCTAAAATCAAAGTAAAACTGAATTTTAATTAATATTAATGTGTATAAAAATTAAAAATGTCAATCTGACATGTGGTGTACTCAGACTGACTAAAGAAGTAGTTTTAATAGATTTTTCAGTGTTTAGAAATGCATTCCAAGGGGTCAAAACCTAGAAAAAAACTTTTTGTTATTATGAAATCATAGGAAAAAACATAGAATTATTTTTAAAATTTTGGAACCAGAAACATTTCAATTTAAGTTATTGTTTACTCAAAATATTCTAAAAATAATATTTTGTATTTTAAACACTATAACATTGGTGTGATGATCAATACCCTATATAAAAACCTCATATTTACCTGAAATAATAGTAAAAATATCTTTAGAATAATTTTTACATGTATAAGTATATGATATGTCAATCTGATGTACAGTGTACATAGATAGAATAAAGTAGTTTTAAAAGATTTGACATTCTTTAAAAATAAGAGTATTGAGGTCAATATAAGAAAAAGACCTCTAGTTTTAATTAAATCATAGGATATAAATTTTCAAATTATTATTTAAATTTATTATTTGGAAATGCATCAATTAGAGTTATCATTTTCCAGGGATTACCAAACCATCCTTTTTAGTGTTCAGAAACACTAAAATGTGAATTGTAATTGTAAAAACAACAGAAAAAGAGCATGGATTGATATAAAATAAAAATAAAACAATATTTGAATTTTTTTATGTTTAAAAGTAGGGAAACACATCAATAATATGCTAGTTGTTATTGGATTGGAAGAATAACCATTTCTTAAAGAGTTTATCATCTTTAAAAGCATACATTAGGGAGTAAAAACCAAGAAAATGGCCACTGATTACCATCAAATCATAATAAAATATTAATATATTTGTTTTTTAAATGTATCCATTGAAATATCATTAATTAAAATTTTCATTTTCTCAATATTAATGAAAAATCATTTTTACTTTATTAAAACTCAAAAACATATGGGTAATGGTCAAAACCATTGAAAAAAAGCTCAAATTAACATGAAATCATTGGGAAACTATCTTGAAATTATTATTGATGTGTAAAAGTATATTAAATGTCAATCTGACATCTAACATACTTAAACTGGTAGAATAAACATTTTTTATAGAGATATAAGTCTTTAAAACATGTAAGAGGGCATCAAAACCATGATAATGAAATCTAGTTACGATGAAATCATAGAGCAACAACCGTAGATTGATTTTTGAAATTTTGTAATTTAAGGAACATCAATATGAGTTTTCTTCCCTAATATGACAAAAAACACAATTTTAAGGTTTTGAAATACTAAAAAATTCATATAATGGTCAAAACTAAATAAAATGACCCTGGGTTGATAGAAATCATATAAAAAATATCTTTGATTTATTTTTTATTTTTATGAGTAATACAATAATTTGACATGCGGTACACATAAAATAATAGATTAAATAGTTTAAAAGAATTATACTCTTCAAAAACATGATCCAAAGGCTCTATCCTAAAAGACCACCTCTGATTTCAATAAATCATAACAATATAGTAGAATTATTTTGGGAATTTTCAAACCGATGACATGTCAAACCAATTTTTAATTTACTTAAAATGGATGAAATTGATTTTTTAGTCTTTTAAAAAAAATGTTAATGTGATGATCAAAACCATATCAAACAAGCTCAGATTGAAATGACATCAAAGGAATAATTTCTTTGAATTATTTTTTATTTTAAGAACATGTGGAACATTAATATGACATGCAGTGTGCTTAAACATACAGGATAAGCATCTTAAAAATATTTCAATGTTTTTTAAAATCCAGTGACCATGGTAAAAAAAGACCTATGATTTCTATTAAATAATAAGACAACCATAGAAAGATTTTTGAAATGTAGGAAATGATGGTGTGTCAATCTAGGTTTCTATATTCCTAAGATAAATGAATATTCTTTTTAAGTGATTTCTAATACAAAATATTCTGTATAATAGTCAAAATCATATAAACCATCCTTGATTTTATATCAAATAATTGGAAAATAGTCATTAATTTTTTTAGGTCTATGAGTAGACAACGGGTCATTCTCATGTACGTTGTGTTCAGAATAACTGAATAAGAAATTTGAAAAGAATTTATGAAATTAAAAAATGTGTATTAGGGGGTTAACTACAAGAAAATGTCCTCTAATTACCATGAAATCATAGTAAAAAATATATTAACATGTGAAATGTATTCACTAACTTCATGTTAATATGATTTTTTTCTTGAGATGAGTATAAAATCCTTTTTAGTGTTTTAAAACTATGAAACTAGTATTTAACGGTCAAACCCATAAACAATGACCTCAGATTAACATGAAGTCAAAAGGAAAAAATCCTGGTAATATTTTTTATGTGTATGATTAGATAGAACAATAATCCTATGTGTGGTGCCATAAAATCATGGGATCTTAGAAGAAAGGCCATGTTCAATAACATACAACCTTTGAAATGCTGTGCTTAAATGAACCATGAAATATAATTGTATGACCATTATAATATACCTATTTTTCATCAGATTTTTCCGTTTCATTTTAAATTAAATTATTCCACTAATTGTTTATGAATTTTAAAAAATGTATTCCATATATTAAATCAGTATTTTCAAATTTGGTAAATTTTTCACTATATTTTTTGATATTATGAATAATAATCTTAAAATATTTATAGCACCTTAGTGAGGGAAAATCTGGTAATTTAGGTTAAAAATAATATGATAACAGCTAAAAAATGAACATAACACTTGATTTAATTATATATGATGATAATATCTCAACCATAACCATAAAAAGTGGAATATGTGACATTTTTCCATTTTTCCATGATTTTTACATTTTAATTATTTTATTTAAATAAAAGTAAACTTACATTCTCTTTGTTTTGTTAAATTTCAATTGCTTACATAGTGATAAAAATTAGTATATGGTCAATTATAAAGGGTAATTTGGAATATAAATGATTTTATTTTATAATGGTAATTTATTGATAATTATTTATTATATAATAGTTACATTAAATTCCTACACAGCATCGATAAAGTATTTATTCAATTAATAAAAAATAAAATAAATGGTTTTAAAACTGTTAAAAATAATATAATTTGAATGAATTATTGTGTTCTATGATTTTTTATGATAAAAATGAAATACTATAGAGTTTTTAATGCATTATATTTTAATTCCATATTTGTGTAGTAGTTCCAAATGTCAAATTGGATGAATAGTTCCTAAATTTTAAATAATGATATTTTATAATAAATTGTAATTTATTAAATAATTTAAACCTCCAAAAAACTATATTAAGCATTTTTTTCTGATAAAAATTAAAATTTCATCCTTGATCCATTTTGGGACATTTTTCTTTTATAGTAACTATATTTACCTCTAAAGAGTATAACACAATGTTATTACAATAATCACCAAAAGGGTTATTAAGGGTTAAAACAAAAATATAAGTATAAAAAAATAATATAAAATTTCCAAAAGAACAAGAATATAATATTTTTACCCATTCTCATCCAAGATTCTATATAAATAAATTTGTATCCATTTGTATATTAATATTAATTTATATTAATATATTATTTTCAGAAATTCTAAAAAATTGTCCCTCCCCACATTTATAATAGGGCACCTCACACTTAAATAACCCTTTGAATCTACAAATACCTATATAAATATCTTACTAACATCCTACACCTAGTTTTAGAATACTTGGTTTTATCAAAAAAAACCTACCTAGGGGAGATTTTGATGTAAACCTTTAGAGGCTATCCTAATAAGAGGTATATTTTTTAACTGAGTGTTTTTTGTTTTATTTCTTATTCCGCCTCATTAGAATATTTTTAAACCATATTGAACTAATAAAATAATTATATATCATGCACTGAGAAGTTATTTGGTTAATCGAATAAGCCATATTCATATTATCTTCCATTAAAAAGGAAACAAAACCACCCTTCATGTGTAAGGAAAACCACCGCCACAAGAACCATTGTAATTTGTTTTCATAAACTCCTCTTATTATTGGATGTCATGTTGGATTTAATTTATATATATGATATTAATTTTTTATTTATCGTTCTTAAAATATAATATATTTTATATTTTCTTACATTTCCATCCATTGAAGAATGATAACATTTTTCTTGTGTACATGTAGATTACCACCTCTATTAAGCGATGTGGTTCAGTTTTAATCACCACATCTCATGGATGGTATATAAAGTGTATTTAAATAAATAATATGACATAATTATCATTATTTAGATAAAATAATACCTAATTTCATTACAAAATTATTTTTGAAAAATGGAAATGATTCTCGTGCGTATGTACGACCTACCATCTCCATGATATTAACAAAATTAATTTTTCATAAATAACTTTCATAGTTGGTTATAAAAGTATAGTTCATATAAAAAATGATAATTATCTCATGATTATTATTCTTTAGATTCTAGAATAAAGACGTTTTTGACTAAAGTGAACCAACTAAATCCATTTTTGATATATGAGTTTTATATCTTCAAAATAACTAATATGAACATAATTGATTGAGTATTTTATTATATCATGGTAAAAAGGATTAATATAAATGAAAAAAACTTCTTATTAAAATAAATAATTAATATAAGTTTATTATTCATGAAGATAAAGAATATACAAGCTAATTCTGACTCAAGGTGAGGGACAGTTTACATCAAAGACTAGTTTTAAAATGTTTTAAAGATTTATTCTGAAAATATTTTTCTTATCTATCCATATTCTTGAAAATAATTTATATAAATATATATATTAATTAATTATAAAAGAAACATTATGTCATATTTTACTATCATTCAAATATATTCAAAATGAAACCTTTTATGGAATGATTTGACTTTCTTTACAAAATACGAAAAGAATGTTCTAGTTTAATTTATATGGAGATAATGATTTCTCCTACCACCAAAACCATTACGTGATATTTATATTCCATTATAATATTCCATGTTTTATTAAAATAAATATTTTTCCTTTCCAATATTATTGTTATTTTCAATCAGGGTTTTAAAATGCATCGGATATTTTAATATCCGAAATTTTTTTCTTATGGGTGAAAATAATATTTTTACGAGTATAATGTTTGAAATAGAAAGATTTTATGTTTTATTGTTATATTATGGGTATTTATAATTATTTTTATGATTTTTGGTTATTTAATAAACCATGTATTTGTGGATCTATTATAAACCAAGGCTGGGTGGGTCTATGAAATACCTCTAATGTATTGGGTATGAGAGTTGACAGTATTAGTTATTTAATTTGTAAGAGTGAAATGTAAAATGATGTAAATATTTACCTATATGATTTACATAGTATTTCAATATGTTTTTATGAAAATATAATGATTATATAAGGTAAGATAATGAGTATATGTTTAAAGGAAAGTATATGCTACTTCAGAAGGGTAAAAAGTATTACTTTTTAAAAATGTTTTTTATGTTTGTATTGATTTAAAAGGATCATTTATGATTTTATTTTAATTTTAGGATTTGTTAAAAAATATTATTATTATATTTGGGGAGAAAAATATATTTCTTGGTTAAGAAGATTGTTATTTTCAACCCAAAGATTATTTTTGAAAAAGTCTGATTTTTTAAAAATATTCATGAACTAAAGGGTTTCTTTATTTATTTTATGTTCCTTATTGAGATTTTTATTCCAATTGCAAATTTCTAATATGAATTTCATAGGATTTAAGTATTATTAAGAAAAAGGAAGAATTCATGTATAAATTCATGATGATATTTCAATAAAAGAAAACTTGTTTTGTCTTAAAAATTTTATATTGTTTGAAAATGTATACTGAGTAGAAGTTTCAACTTTGTAATTTATTGGTTTTTTGTGTAAGAGTGATGAAATAATTATATAATAATCTACACCTAAAATATCATTAGGAATACATGAATGTTAATTCATTCCTAAAGACTCCAAAAAAATGTATTGTTAAAAGGTTTTGTCGTTATAGTTGGTATCACAGAAACTTTTTAGACAATATTAGAGGTTAGGATGTAATTAGAAGTGTATGATTAAAATATTTAAAAAATTATGGGTTTATAAGTTGGTTTGGGATCATAATTTAGTATTCTCTTATAACTTTTGGGGTTATCATGTTATAAATAACTGTTGTTATTTTTTAATAATGTATTTACAAGGATAATCAACATATTATTAAAGTATTTGAAGGTTGAAAAAGTATATAACTTATATGGGTATAGTTTTTACTCATAAGGAAATTTTTTATTTTAATAATAAATACTTCATTTCATGTTTTAATGATGTTATTTTTAATAGATTAAATATTTTTTGTCAAGATATTAGTAAATCTATCTCACAAAAACGTTCTATCCATTACAGATGATTTAATCATCACTATCATGTCAAAATATTATTCGAATGGTTTTGGAACTTTTCTAAATATCAAAATCACCTATAAGAAACTATTTGATATATCCAATACCTTTTTATTTCTCTAAAATTTATATGGATTCAGGTTTATATTTATTATTATTTCAAAATCTCAACTCATCTATCTCATTTTTAAAGGGATATTTCACAAAGGACTTGATTATTTATTTTCTAAAGATACGGACTTCATGATAAAATAGGAAGGGGGTATCAATAGTGTAAAATATGATCCTGATATCTATATTTAAGGTAGGAATTAAATATATTATGTTTAATTTATAAAACCTAATTTGGTTGATGTTGATAAATAATAAAGATATAATTCATGTCTTTAATTTTTAGAAATAAAGTATTAAGGAATAAGGTGAAAAATCATGGTTAAATGTTTAAGAAGGAAGTTTAATGAATGATGTAATGATGTATCTAGTTTTATGATTTATGATGTAGCGGTGTATTATCAATGATATTATGATATATTCTAAATATTATGAGAATCATGAAATACCTAAGGATCATAATATAGTATGTTTTCAAAATTTAAAATATATTGTCTACCAAGAAAGTGATAATTTTTTTATTTTTGATAAACTGTTTAGGTATAAATGACCATTAAGTTAACATGAAAAACTGTAAATTGAAGAATAATTCGATTGAAATTTTTTTCTATATGTTTGAAGATATTGATAACCTTCAGGGTTAATATTATATTTAATATTGATGTAATTATGGGTTATTAAAATTTGGGGAATATATGTTTTATCGTGTTGATAACGTGGGATTGAAAAGTGATTTGGTGATTAAGTGATCAATGTTATTTAGAAAGAAGTTCATTATTTTTTGAACCTTATATGATTAAGGTAAATAGAAATATTTTTGGATAAGATGGAATTTTATTTGAGGAATAAATGATGAATTAGCTTTTGGAAACCATATCAGTTTTTTTTATGGATTTATGGTGACTTGAGTTATTTATGGAAATGATTATCAAATCTTGAAGATTATATGATTAAGGAACAAATATTTTGGTAAGATACCTTAAGAGTTATTAATATTATTTATAGATAAATGTTAAATTTATTTTAGATGAATATGTGATTAAATCATTCTAATATTTGGGTTTTAATCTTATTCTGGAATATTTTGAATAACAATAAGGTTAGTTATTTATTGAATTATTTATGTTGAATAGTGGGTTCTATTGTTGAGGTTTTAGAGACTAATGTTATATTTATTCATATAAAGGTGTATTAATTTTGGGAATTATCTTATCTTTTTTTGACCACTTTAGTTTTGGATAATTTATTAATATATGATGAATATATTTTTATCCTTTTGTGGTTTATGTGATCCAATGGAAGTGATTTTTAGTGATTTAGGAATGCAAAAATCATCTCAAATACACATTGTTTGAATAAATGATGACATTTGAGTGGAAATTTATTGAAGGATTAAATTTTACATGGAAATAAAATATAATTCCTTATTATTTAAGTCTAGGTTATAATGAAAATCCTCCAGACTAGAGAAAAAGATCTTGAAACAAAAATGTTATCTTGTTACCTTCATTTTTGATGAATCGTTGGTCTCTTCACCCATCACAAATTTGTGATTTTATTATCATTGAATTTACCTTGACCATGTTCTATATCAATTTCTATCAATCCTTGGGAGAGATTTTTCTCCTCCATGTGCAAATTACCACTTCCCAATAATGTTCCACAATATTGAAATCTCGTTATGTGTTATTCCAGATGACCTACATATTTCCATTCCTCTCATATCAATTGTATGTCTTATTAACAAATTTTATGATGTGGGTTTCTATAATAGAAGTTTCAAATTTCAAAAACTTTATCACTGAGAAAAATTTCAAAATTATAATTTCGTAATTTATTAAAGGGGAGAATTTAATATCCAGAAGTTTTAAAAAGATAGACAACATTTTATTGCATATAATATATGCAACACCGAGCTTAATCTAACCATGAAATATTATTATATTACCATTATAACCTAGATATTAAAATGGTTGGAATGAATGGTATTAAAAACTTTATTAAATAAATATAAATTCTCCACTGAATATAAATGTATTGACTAATTCTTAATAAATAAGCACTCTATTTTTATTAAATTCATTTTATGAAAAAAATGTGTGTTATTAAAAAATTATTTTTATTATTTTTATAATAAAAATTTAAAATTAATTTATGAATATTTTTTATTTTAATATGGCTTAAAAACGTTTTTATACTTAAAGAATCATTTTTAGAAAAAAACCTAATTTTTATCACATTTTTCATGTTTAATTTTAAATTAGATTCTTCACTTATGTGTTTTGAATATTGAAAGATGTTTTAAAAAATTTTAATTTCTATGTATAAATTTCATAAATAGATCCTTCTTATTTTTTGTCATTATAAATAGTAACCTTTTGTAAATTTTTGTCACCTCAGTAAGGGAAAATCAATATATTTAGGTAAGAAATAATAAGATAAGGGAACTAAAAATAAAACTAACAGTTTCCTTATAATCTTTTTATGATTATATCACATCCATAATCATAAAAGGTAGAATATATGATATTTTCTTCCCATTTTTTCCATGATTTTGACCTTTATATTTTTTTATATAAAGGAAAGTTCAAATGAAATTTTTTTCATTTTATTAACTTTACATTTTTGACATATTCATAAACAGAGGTTATGTTCGATTATAAATTTTAATTTCAAAGATACATTTTTTTATCATGTTAATTTTATTATATTTCTTAGTAATATAATAATAAGCTTAAATTCCTATGCAATGTTGATACATTATTTACTAAATTAACAGAAAATTATAATAAATTATATAAAAATTATAAATTTAATATGATTTGAATGAATTTTTACGATCCATGTTTTTTTAGGATGAAAATGAATTATTTTAGAGATTTAAATGCATTATATCTGAATTACATTACTATCTAGTAGTATTAATATTGAAATTATATGAATAGTTCTAAAATAGGCATCAATGTTATTTTATAATAATAAATATTTTATTAAATGATTTAAAAATAAAAAATTCATATATTAAAAAACTTTTTTATTATATGGTTTATAATATAAATCATAGTTCATTTATGGGTATTTTTTCTTTTATAGTAAATATATTGACCGTTAAATATTAAAAAACTTTTTTATAGTGGTAATCACCAAAAGGGTTATCAAGGGGTTAAAATAAAAGATCAGGGTAATAATATGATATAAACTTGTTAAAATTTAATTATATGATATTATTTTAAACCATAATCACCATATATTCTAAATAAACCATTTTGGATCCATTTAAATGTGAATATTAATTTCATATTATAATAAATTTCAAAAGTTCACCTCCCCACTCTTAAAAAGGGAAACTATTATTCTCTTTATTTCACAATGAAAAAACAATTTTATTCAAATAATAACTATAAAAATACTTTACTAAGATCCATACCCTTATCATATAATCATCATTTTGATTAGAAAACCAAACATCGGAAGATTTTTGTGGAAACGTTAAGATGTTGTTTGAAGAAGAGGTACAGTTATTAACCGATCATTTCTAATTAATTTCTTGATCCACCTCCTTCAAATTTTGTTCAAACATTCTGATATAATAACAAAAATATCTCTCATATAATTATTTTTGATAATTTTAATCGAATAACCGACATCCATCTCCTCTTCTATCAAATGGGAAACGAAACCATCATTTTTGTGTACGGAAGACTACCACCTCCAAAACCAATATAATTATTTTACATCACTGATCTTATGAATAGTTATAATGGTGGACTTAATGTATATATATTTAATTAATTTTTCATTTATCATTATAAAAATACAATACATCATATAATTTATTTTATTTCCATTAATTGAAAAATGATAATTTCGTTCATGCGTACATGTAGATTACCACCTCCACAAAGCATTGTGATTCATTTTTCATCACCAAGTCACATGGATGGTATAAAAAATGTATTTATGAAATAATAATATTTCTTTAAGGATAAATAATACACACCTTATTTTCATAATGATCATTGAAAAATGGAAACATTACTCATGTGTTCGTACAACCTACTATCTTTATGATTATAATATAGTTCATTTTGAATAACCATCTTTTAGGGTCGGTTTTAAAAATATAATTGATATATAAAAATTATTATTATTTAATTAATACTATTATAGATACGGTGTAATAATTACCTATTTGGAAATAGCAACATACTAAAAATATTATAGATATTTGAGATGAATATTATAAAAAACTAACATGAACATAATTGATTGAGTAATTAATTATATCATGGTAAAAATTTATAAAAACTTTAAAAAGGTTCTTAAGAAATAAAATAATTAACATAAGTTTATTATTTTAGAAGATAAAGAATGTACGAGATGAGTTGAACTAAAGATAAGGGATACTTTACTTCAAAACCTTGTTTTATAATGTTTTAATGATTTTGTAACTCCCCAATTTTTTATTATTTCTTTGAATAAATTAAATTTAATTGATATATTTATTTACATGATACACCATGTTTATCTTTCATTTCATGCAACACCAATTTTAGTCTTTGTTACATGTGACACTGGGATTTGACAAACCATGATATTTTGTAGATATTATCATTTCAAGGTGATCCTTATAACATAGACATTAAACATAATGATATTAATAATAATAAATAATTTTTAAATATTAATAATAATTTTTTTATAAATAAAACATATTGAAAAAAAAATCTATAATTTTTTATTGTCTTTATGTGTTTCAAAAATTCTATTTTCTCAAAAAATATATTCTATTTATTTTATTGAATAATAATAAAATTAATTTTTAAACATTATAGAAAATTAATTTGGTAAAATAAACTGAATTTTTGAAACTGTCATCTAAAAATTATCTTATGTTGATTTTTTTGGATTTTCCTAAAAATATTAATTTTTTGATCAATAGTAGAAAAACTGGTTATTGTTGAAAACTGAATTTTTATTTAATGAATTTTTAAGGGGTTTTTTTAAATGGTTTTATAATTATTATTAGTAAAATTATATATATTTTATTAAAATTTATTTCATTGGAATCATTTTTATTTTTATTTTGGATATAAAAACATAGTAAAACGTTTGAAAATTTTTCTCTTTGAACATAGCTTTCTTGTCACGCCTATGGGTTTAATTTTAAATTAAAATTTACAAATTATGTGGGTATAATTTTTAAAAATTGATTCCATATTTGGAATCCACATAATTTATATTATCTAATAATGTCAACTTAATTTTTCACCATAATTATTAGAAAAAACAATAAAAATTATTTACCATGGTTAAGGTAGAAATGGGTTTACTGGGGGTTAAACTAAAAATATAATAGTTAAAAAATACCCAAAAAATATCAAAAAACAATTTTATATATATAATTAAAATATTCTATCCCATATAATTAAAACATTTTATCCCATATAAAAATTATCTGTGTGCTACTCACCTCACTTATACAAAGCCACCCCTTCTCATATCCTATTCACACTTCCAAAAACCATTTTCCATCCAATAACCACCAAAATATATTCATTAAATATCTTCCAACATATTATAGGCTTTTTGAGATCATAAATCCAATCTACAAAGGATTTAGGTTAAACCTAATAATGTTGTTTGAAGAAGCGGTAAAGTCTTTAACTATGCATTTTTGTTTTACTTCTTATTCTAAATCCTTGAACTATTATTCAGTTATGATGACATAATTAAAATATTTTATCCCATATACTTATATTTTATTATTTTAACATAATAACATATATCTGTCTTCAATTCCATTAAATGGGATAAGAAATTATTTTTCATGTGTATGGCGGACAACCACCACACAAAATGATGTTATTCGTTTTCCATCACTACCTCTCACGGATGGATATAATGATGGATTAAATGTGTTTATATTATATTAATTATATCATTATACTTATTTAAATATTATATCATATATAAATTCTTAATTTTGTTCTGTGGGAATACAATAATGTTACTCGTGTGTTTGAAGGACTATTGCCTCGCGAAGCGATGTGATTCATTCACACCTTATATGGAAGGTAATAGGGATGGGTTTAATTTAAATATGTGATATATATGGAATATAAATTATTCTATAAAATTAATATATCATTTACCTTTATTTACTTCAATCCAACAAAAAAATTGAAACAAATTTCACACGTGTGTACGACCTACTGTCTCCATGAACGATGTATTTCATTTTCTATCTATAAATTTTATGGGTTAATATAAATAATTATATAATGAATATATATGATATTTATATCATGGTTAATATTATGTATATTATGGAAACATTATCAAATTAATAGTACCAAAAATAATAAATTGAAACATACACGAAAAAAAACTCTTTATTTCCTGAAATGTGACATTAACACAAAATGGTGAATAAATGGTTAAAAAAGGTCATAATTAAATCATATATGATATGAAATATATGGTTTATTAATAGTTTTATTATAATAATATATTTTTTATATAGAATGTCTTATTCTTTATTAAGAAAACTGATACTTAGACGTTGGATTTTTTCTCAAATTTCCTTCTTTGGGGAATAAGTTATGTTATACACATATCTTCTTCTATGAGGTGTATATACTGAAACTTTGACATGTTATATCGTGAAAATAAGTATTTAAATGAAAATAAAAATTTCATTTATTATTATTATTTAATGATTCCTATGATCCAAAACATACCAAAATAGTAAAGGTTTGATATTACAATCTTCTTATTTATCAGGATTGTTCAGGATTATAGTTTTGATGATGAAATATATTAAACTATTTCAAAAGAAACTCATGAATTTTCTTATCAGTTGGTTATTTTATGAGAATACATGTTTTAAATTCATTTACCTATCTTTATTTATTCATGATTTTAAAGCAATTGTTTTATAAAATATCCATCTTTATTTTTCACTTCGATTGAAAACCCTTATTCTTCTATTTCCATGTTTTCTAAAAATATTTTAATTTTTTATTATCATTCTCTACAATATTTTTTATAGAAACATTTACCCATTTTTGACTTTTAAAAAAATTTTAAAAGTATTATTCATATCATTTCCAAATAATCCAGGTTTGGATATTACTGAAAAAAATAAAGGTATCTTCGATTTAGAATGTGTTGCATATATAAAATTATCCACCATCATGACGAGACAACATTTTAATGATTTATTTATAAAATTTCATTTTTAATTTAAAATAAAAGTATTTTCAAAATATTTTATGAGTTTTTAGTTTTTAAAAGTAATTTTCAATGAATTTTTTCCTATAATAAATTTTCCAATGATATTTTAGAATCATTTCCCCTATAAGAAGAAATAATTCGATGTTACATATTATTTACTTGGGATATGATCTAAGGATACAATTCTTATAATTTCGTTAGATATTTTACAGTTATTTTGAAAATATTTTTATTAAACCTGTTTCTCTTCCATGAGTTATAAAGTGGTAAAGTTTTTATGAAATCTACTTATTTTTTCATGACTTATGAATTGATGAAACAATGAAATCATTATGAAAGATGTTTCTTTTCTACATGTTATATTATGATGAAATATTTATGAAACCAATTTATTTTCACAGGTTCTGATATGATGAATATTTTATGATCTTATGGAGCACGTATTTATGCTTTTCATTATGTGAATATTGGGACCTACATCTCCCTCCAATGAATCGCGTAATAATTGATACCTCATTAGATAAATAAGACTATAATAGCGAGTTAACCTTATCAAGTAAAGTAATTTGCCCACTATGATTGTATTTATAGTGACCCTTAACTACTAAAGTGTTTTGGGGGAGTTAACCCATTCCACTATGATAGTTTTTAAATGATCCTTATCTACTAAGGGAATAACTTTTTATACTTATTTGTATGCTAAAAATCTATGTCTTATGTCAATTTTTTATTCTCATGTTCCATTCTTTTTTATTCCATTAGGATTTATGTCTTACTAATTTCCATGATTTATTCCATGGATCAAATTTATTGTCTATGATATATAGGTTCTGGTTTTAAAATGTTATTCTCGATTTGGCATACCCTTATGCTCATGATATGTTGATATTTCCACTATTTACCATTAATTAGAATTTGTGCTCACAATTTCTTTTGTTTTATTTCCCTAGGTTATGATGAAAGGTATTGTGAATGATATTTCAAAGACATTTTATAGTTATGAAGGAAATTGTGGGAGATGACATAGATCACTTATTGATTAATTTTTTTGTGCCCAAGTTTCCAAAGGAACTTTACCTAAAAAATTATGTCATGGACCTTTATGTTATATAATGAATATTCTTCTTGTGAGATGTAATATTTGTGGATAAGAAGTTTGGGTCTATACATATTTTCTCTCTAAATATTTTTCTTCCATACCCATATTCTTCAAAATATTTATTATATATATAGACATGAATAAATTATAAATGACATTTTATATCAATTTTGAATTTCTTTCAAATATTTTAGAAAGAAAACTTTTTACACAATGTTTTGAATTTTATTACAAAAGATAAAAGGACTGATCTATTTTAATGTGTATAGATATGGTGAATTTTCCCACTATTGTAACCATTATTTGATATTTTTCTTCTTTTATAATATTCCATATTTTATTAAAAGAAAAACCCGCATCCCCTTTGTTCTTTTTTTAAAAAAATTAAAATGGATTAGATATTTCAATATCAAGAAATTTTTTATTTCGGGTGAAAAGAATATGATTATATGTTTAATGTTGGAAATTGTAAGGTTTTATATGTCATGATTATGTTATGTTAAATAGTAATTGACATGATAATATGTGGTTTTGTTATAATCCATGGATGAGTGGTTCCATTAAATACCAAATATGGGTGGTTCTATTATAAATAAATGATGGGTGGGCCTGTGAAATTCCTATTACACAATGGGTGTGAAATTCAACCATATTTGTTATTAAAATTGTATGAGTGAGATGGAAAATAATGTTCTGTATTACCTACATGATTTTTCTATGATTTCTATTGGTTTCATTGAAATATTAGGATTTTAGAAGGTAAGATAATGGACTAATGTTTAGAGTAGAGTATATATTACTTCATAAGGGTAAAAAGTATAACTTTGGTAATATTTTTCTTTTGTTTTTCATGATTTCAAAAAAAAATGAGTTTTATTTTTCCTTTAATATTTCTTATGAAATATTTTAGGATAATGTTTTGGAAAAAATATTTGTTTATTTTTTAAGAAAATTTTTATTTTAGGATTAACGGTTATTTTTTAAAAGGTAAAAAAATTATAAGTATTCATGAACTAATGGGATTCCTTATTTCCATTATATCCCTTAATGAGGTTTTTAAGATCACACAATTTTTTAAAAAATGACTGTTTTTTAGGATAGGTAATAAGAAAGAATAATTCAAGTTGAATGTCCGGAATATTGGTCATGAAAATAAAACTTGTTTCGTTTTAAAAGTTTTATATTGTTAGAATATTTATTACTACTTAAAAGCTTACACTTTATAGTTTATTGGTTTTTTATATAAGATTTATGACCTGTTTATTTAAAACTATAATACTAAAATATCATTGGGAATGCAAGAAATTGAATTCTTTCCTAAAGACAATATAATATATGTTGTTAAGTGTTTGGTCCATATAGGTTCACTCATATTAACTAAATAAGCAGTAATTTATGAATTGGTAATATTTAGAATCAAGATCTAAGGGTTGAATCACGGAAATTATTTCTAATTTCCTAGAAATCATATAAAAACAACATTAAATTTATTTTTGAAATATAGGAATTGACTATTTTTCAATCTGAGTGGTTGTTTTCCTAGGACGACTAAGACAACATTTTTAGTGTTTTAAAACACTAAAACTTGTGTGTAACTTTCAAAACCATGTAAAAACCTTATATTGAAATTAAATTATAGGTTAAGAATCTTTTAATTATTTAATGCTTGAACAAGAACACAACATATCAATCTAACATTTGGTGTGGTTGAACAGAATAAATATACAATTCATAAACAATATACGGTCTTTGAAAATTTGTGTAAAGGGTTCAAAACCATATAAAAAATCACTGACTTCTATTAAATCATAGAAAAAATAGTAATTTGATTTTTGAAATGTTGGAACAGGATGAGACTCAATCTGATTTTTCCTTTTCTCAGGGTGACTGAAAACATATTTTTAGTATTTCAAATCATTAGAACATGTGTGTAATAATAAAAATCTAAAAAAACGACAATATATTGATCTGAAATCATATTCAAAAATTCTTCAAATTATTTTTCATGTGTAAGAGTAAGTGAAACACTAATCTGACCTTCAGTTTACTCAGAGTGATAGAATTTTTTGTTCTTATTGAATTTAATGTAATTAAAAATGTTCCCATGAGGGTAAAAATAAAAAAAATCCCCTATATATAACAATGATTTAATAATTAAAGAAAATATATGATTATTTTTTACATTTAGGGACTAAAATCCCATTAATTCGAGTTTTATTTTTCCTAAGATAAACAAAACACATTTTCATTGCTTTAAAACACCAAAATATGTGTTTAGTTTTAAAAATCATAACAAACAACATTAAATTGATGTGAAATTATTTGAAAAAATATCATGTGATTGTATTTTATAAGTAATATTAGATAGAAAATATATTCATTATGTTCTATTTTTAAACTTACTTAATAAACAATTCAAAAATAATTTATTATCATTAAAAAACACAAAATGGATTCAAAACAAAGAAAATTATTTTAGATTACTGTGAAATCATAGGAAGACAGTATTAAATTTAATTTTTAAATGTATGTAATGAATCCATGTAAATATAAGTTTTTATTTTATCAGGATAACCAAAAGTAATTATTTTTTTGTTTTAAAACACTAAAATATGTGTGTGATGGACAAAACAAAAGAAAAATTTTCATATTGTTTATAAAATAACTGGAAAATTTTCTTAAAATTATTTTTTGATTTGTATGAGTAGACATCACATCAATCAAATTTATGGTGATATTGGACTAACTGAGTAAAATATTTTAAATAAAAAAATTGATTATAAATGAGTCATATATGGGAAATAAAATAATCATAGACTTTTTATTGTTAAAACATTTAATTTAAATAAACTATTGGGTTCTAATTGTTAATTTTTTTATTTTTTTCTAGACCTAATATTTATTTTAAATTTACTTATTTCTTATTTTTGGATATAATGGGTGTAGAGCTGGGATAATGATTGAAAATGGTTATTTATGAGCATATGAAGTTAAGTTTTATATATACATATGCATAATTTTATAAATTACGGTTGTTTTTTTATTTTTTCTAAAAATATCACTTTTGGAGTGTATTTGATAAATTTTTTGTAATACAAAAATCACCTTCATTGATCTCTATTTGGCACTCAATATTGGTCATGGATGTATGGCCTATAGCTACCACCAAATGGAAGCTACCGTAGGCCCCGGCCCACTAGCCTTAGGGTTTTCATGGAATTATAATTACTCTATAACATTAGTGAACCTGCATTAGAGGGTGAAGAATTATGTTGGGCGATCAGTTTAAGTAATATATGACAAGATTAATGAATTTACCAAATAATAATAATAGTGAGTAAAACTATTTACTATCAATTCAGTTATTATAAATTGATAGGAACTCTATACTTTTCTTTTTGAAATACATATAAGTTAAGTCACCAATTTTGTGTATTTTGTTAATAAAATTAAATTAAATACATGTAGTATATGAACCTAGAATATAAGAGGAAATTTTGATACTATATAAGCGAAACATAATAATAAAATTTAACTTAGTTTGGATGTAATTTAACATCAAAAGAAATTACCAAATTAAATTATACATATATATAACGAATAATTACATACAATTAATAGTATACCATCCCAACTAAACAATTTCACATTCTATGAAATCTTTGGAATTTTTTTACCACATTATGGATATTTCATAAAATAATTTTTAATATATCCAGTATGAAATGATATCATACGATTTTTTAAAAGCATTCATAAAGGTATAAGAAACCAACAGTCATTCTAGAATTGCTAACATGGATGGGTAACTATCGTACAACATTGATTTTCCAATAGTGTAGTGTGGAGTATTATTCTTTGCTATAAATTTCAGTAACATATAAAAATTTTATTAAATTTATCAAATAAGAGAGAAATTTTAGCACACCATTTACCTCCATTATTGTTAGTTGATTTGATAGGAACTCTATATGTTATATCCAGTGCAAGACATGTGTGTTATGTTATCGACAATAGTTATTTCATTAGTATAATTTAATGAGCTATAAATAGTATATTATCCTATAATATGAGAGGAAATTTTTTGAACTATATATTTGAAACCAAATATAACATTGAACTTATATTGGAAATAATTTAATGTCAAAATAAACATATAACCCTATAATAATGATGATTTTTTCACAATTATCTTCTAACTCAGCCAAGCTTCCTTACAACAAGTATTTTTTTATTCTATCAAGAGGTCTACATAATATATTTTATAAAATTTCTATTTCCATACCTTTTATGCATACAATATAGTAGGAAGTCATGAATTTATTTTATTTTAACTATTACCAATTAAATAAAAATAATTAATCATTATTACAGAGTAGTAATTCAATAAAATGGGAAAAAGGCTTTAGAAATTAAAAAGTGTGGAAAAATAATTTTTATAAAATTGAAAAAATGTATTTAATTTATAAGTTTAAATTGAGAGTCAAGAAAACCATTTACTATTCATTCTTATAATTGAAATAAATATTCACTTTGTATGTTATTTCCCATATAATACATAAGAGTTATTTTATTAAAATTCGGTATTTGGTTTATAGAATTTAATGAACTGTATACAATAGATAAACATATAATATGGTATTAAATCAACGTATAAGTAATTGATTTCAGTAAAATTAATTCCAATTTATATTAAGCATTTTTTTGAAATAAGATATATTCAGAAGAGGATGTTATTTTTAAAAAAGTTGATTATAATTTTCTAAAAATGGTTATTTAACATTACCAAATATATTAATGAATTTAAAAATAACATATATATATATATATAGATAGATAAAAAGAATTTTCCACTAACAGAGACTGTATAATGGTAACTGGAATAAGTAAAATTTAGAAAAAAAATAGTAGCATGAACTTTAAAAGGCATGTACTATAAGAGGCATATACTATAAGTGAAAATTGACAGAAATTCTATATTATATAATTTTTTAATTATATATTGTAATGTAATAAATAGTGTAAAGTGATCTCATTGAAAAAATTAAGGGATTCCTTGGACAGTAAAATAAATCAGGTTATATTTAATCGATTTCAAAAAGTTGAATTAAAAATTAAATGAATTTTTATATATGAAAAGAAATCTATTTATCAGACTTTTAAATTTTGTAAAACTAGTTATGTATTTCTAAAAATGGTTATTGAGCATTACCATAATGATTAAATAATTTTTAAATACCATATATATTTGGCTAAACCAAAATTAAATCTAATAGAAACTGAATAATTATAAATGGAATAAGAGAAAGGTAGATAATAAAATAGAAGCATGTAGAAAAAGTGGAATATATTGTAAAATGCATATATTGTAATAGAACTTTTTCATATGACTATTAATATATAATGTATGCATTATATACTATAATTCTTATAGACTGTATGCATACAAATTATAGTATGCATATCCCTATTTTATACATTATTCATAATGTATTTTGGATAAAGTCCTCTATATTTTAATTATTATTTTATAGATGTTTACGAACATTGAAGTTAATTGAAAAAGACAATAATAAAACCTTAGAGTTTGGGGTAATATTTATTATTCAGAGTTGATTAAATTATCATTAAAGGTATTTTAGTTACAAAGAGTATACACTATCGAGAAGATGAAATCATTGTTAAATGAGAAATACAATGAAGAAAACTATCAGAACTGTACATGGGAATGGAATTTGGAATGATGTTGAGGGTTCCATGATAATGAAGAACCTATATCACATTAACTAATGGTTTATTGAAATCCAAAAACCATGTTAAATTAAAAAATTATCCTTTTGTGGGGAATAGTAGTTATTTTTATAATATTGAGTTATGGTTTCAAATAATTTGATAACCAAGAGATGATGGTATTGCATAGAAAATATCATCGGTAAGTGTGTACAATGAAGAATACTCATACAAAAATAATTCATATAGCATTATAAAAATCACTAATTTCGATGGTAATGGAATTTAGAAATCGAGAAGTGGTTTCACTCGTAGGGTGAGTAGGAGGATATTTAAAGAAGAAATGAGCTGAGGGAATAGGGGGACATATAAAAATAGCGTAAAGCCCCATGGTAACATGTGTAGTCAGAGGGATATATTTTTATTTAAATATCTTTGTTCAAATATAAATATATATATATATATATATATAATTCACTAAGAAAGGAATCAATAAAAAAATATTGATGAATTAAAAAATATTTTAACTTTAGGAAAAAATGAATGAAAATATTATATATTTTTTATGATTATACCCTAATCATATATTTAGTTACATAAATTTCCAGAATATATATTAAAATAAGAAATATATTATAACTATAATTTTATAGTATAAAATATCTATATATTTTTTAAATATTTTAATAAATTATATAGTCGATGTAAATTTAAGAAATTATCTGAATTTGATCTCTAATTCTAATCATAATAATACTGTTAAAACTTAGACAATGGTAATTCATTAATTTATTGAGAATGGAATAATTAATAATCCATTTCAAGTCATTCAAAAAAAATTAAAACTATAAACCAACATATGCATCAATTTATTTGTTTAAATTCAAGATTAAAACAAAGTCTCTTAAACTTTCCAAATCAAATATGAGTCATAAAAAGTGATTTTAATAGTTTAAAAGACCGGAAATCCTAATTATAAAAAATTAATCAATTATGTTGAACTTCTCCTATGTTTCTCGTGTTTTAATGATCACAAATCCTTTACTTTCTGTGAAACCTGTTAATCTTATGAAATCTGTCTCAAATCATGTGTACAGATGATTAGTATCTTTATTCTTTAAATAAACCAATACAAGATCTTAATTTCTATACAGTAAGTGTAATTTTTGTACACTATGTTTAATTTAATTCATAATGATTTCTTTGACGAATGAATAAGTCTAAACTGTTTTTTGAATATCATTGTTTAAGTCTGTATAGAGATATTTGAATAAGTCTGAGAAACCATTAGTCAGCCACCGGTTGTGATTTTCTGGCGAAGGACCCAGACAATGTGACCATCTAGACACTATAACCATCTAAACACCGTAACCATCCAGACACCATAACCATCTATACACTGTGACCATCCAGACATTGTGACCATCCAGACACAGTCACCATCCAGACACTGTAACCATCCAGACATCGTAACATTCCAGACATTGTTACCATCCAGACACCATAACCATCCAAACACAGTGACCATCCAGACACCGTGATCATCTAGACACTGTTACCATCCATACACAGTGACCATCCAGACAGAGTGACCATCCAGACAATGTGACCATCCAGACACCGGGACCATCCAGACACTAGGACCGTCTAGACATCATTTCAAAGAGACATTGTTCCATGGAGACATTGTTTTTCAAATAGATTGTGACACCGTTTCTTAATCTGTTTTTTTCATTTTTCAATTTAATTTCTTATGGTCATATTTAAATATTTTAAATGTATTAATGTAATTATTGTTTCTTTATAGACACATCATCTGACAGTATGAGGTACGAGGTCCCGAATACATGCATCATGTCGGCTCCAACACATGTACTCCAGGAAAAAAAGAGCAGTGTGGCCTAGAAACAAATATGAAGCGTAATAAAAATGTACACACAAGATTTCATGAAATAAAGAACCAACATATTCAAATAAACATTCCTAAAGAACAAATGAACAATTCTTCAATCAATATGATGGACACCACAGATCCGAATCATCGAGAACACATTTTCATTGACAATACCGCAAATAACACGAGCCAGATCTAGCTAACTTACAATACTCTTTTTTCCACAAGAAGACTTGATTTTTTCATCTTCTTCATCCCAGAAGTATAGAGCTACAAATACTAACACTCAGAGAACATAAAACCTTATCTCATCATTTCTGCTCTGCTGTGTATTATTTTTCTTATCTTTCAAGTAGTGTTTGTTTCGGTATTAAACATCCATTATCTCATGCATCAAACTGAAGGATACAAGATATACATTCTATTACATATTTTTACAGTTGTGTATTCCAACTGATAAGTGTGGAAGAGGTTATTGTGTGACATATTAGTTCGTAACCACAAAGAGTTGTGGAAGAGGTCGTGTGACCTGGACAGTCTTGTGTACTGTTATAAAGCCCGATATAGGTTGTGTATCGAGTTTATTTATATAAACTACTTGGTGGCAGGTGATCACCAAGTGGAGAGGATTAGGTCTCATCTTGAGACTGAACCACATGTTTTATATCCGCTGTTTTGTTTATCTTATTCGTCTCAATTTTACTATTATTTCAGAATTCACTAAATTTAATTTAATATTTAATCTGGGAAAGAATCTATAATTGTATTGCCTTATTAGAATAGCTTCAAAAGTAATGTTAATAACCAATATAAAGATTACTTGGAATTAATCAATCTTATAATAAATTATTTAAACAGTCAAACTTCTATACTAGTATAACCTTGATTAACATGGATGTATTTGACTTTATTGGGGAACCCTTTTAAGAATAATTTTTAAACAGGAATTTTGAATAGATACTCAATTCACCTGCCTCTTGAGTACTCTAACTGACCAAAAAAACTAGTCAATGAAAAAAATGGATTTTATACCATGAGTTTTTTAAAAAACATCAAAAAACATCTTGGGAAATGTTCATAAGAAGACCTGTGGGTTAGCAGTGGGGGATGTTATCATTCACTAGTTGCAAGAATGTGTAGATAGAATTGGATAGCAGTACTGGACAAGACATGAATTGGGAGTTTGTTATGGTAAATGGGTTATTGGAGTCTTATATGAGAAAGGTGGTTAATAGGAGGGGAATAGGGTAGTATTTTTTGAATGGGAGGGTTGTGGGTGAGGTGTCTTATGATGATGGGGGTTGAGGGGATTTTTTGAGTGGGATGGTTTGTTTGATGGGAGATGGCATGGGGATTGGGGGCATGCAAGGGGGTTCAGTGGAATTTGGGGTAAAATTTAGCATCTATATTTAAAAAACTTTATGCTTCACATTACTAAAATTGACCATTTCTCTTGTAGAGATACAGGTTTTTCACTACACAAAACAACCAGATCCCCAAAATTGTATACAATAATGATAAGTATGACCACCGAATCTCAATCCAATATATCATGGGTTGATGACTAATTATAAGCATGTTATCCTAGAAATTTGAAGCATTTCCTTGTTAAATCCTAGAAAAATAAAGTCAAACCACCAATCAGATCCATATATAAATACTAAAATTATACTAATCACATTAACAAATCATATCATCTTTGTATGATAATGAATGCAATAAAATAACACTAATGCACGAAGACCTTCTAGAATCTACTCTAGCTACTCAAATAGTATCATCTAAAATATCTATTGGTTTATCCTACAAAACAACTAAAGAACGTTATAGAATAAATATCACTCTAGAGTGTTCATTATGATCATATTTCTAGTTAGTTTCATATCCATTTCAAATATAAGTTTGTAGAAAGGGATGTGTGAAACCCACTTAGAAAAAAATCATGAAGTATGTATTTGGATTAATCAAGTGAGTAGAAATAAAATATAGTACAATTGTTTACCATCACCTTAAAAGTTTTAAAAATAGAAAAGAACAAATATCAACCATTTCCAACCATCCTAACATTATCTCAAATGCCCAAATATTAACCTGTGACATCAATCCCAAAATCAAGGAGTATGTCGATCTCTTATGGTTCTTCAACCATCCCAATATCTACCATGTCACCAAATTATCAACCTTATCACACATCATTTAACCTCAAGACATCATTTACCAAAAAATTAAATAACCCTGATTTTTTGCTACCTAGAGGAAATCTATAACGACCTAGTATTAACATACATAGACATTAGAGAACTTTTTGGGAATACTTAAAACATTATACAAACAGACTCCCAAATACCATATTAGTGAAGTGCCTTTAGAAACATGGAAATGTAAACACTGGTACATGAGAAAACTAAATTATCTCCTAGTAGGTTCTCCTAGAATAGAACCCCTCTTAGAGATATAATATATGAAATATATTTTCATAACTTGGGGAAAAAACATAAAATGGGGTGATCTTAGAAGATTAGTGAGGGTAATCAAGGAAGACATGTAATCCAAAACATGATAATATGGGTATGAGGATGTGATCATAATAACATAAGATCACACTATTCCTATCAAAGATCATAAACATAAATCATGACCTAAATTATAGTAATTCATAATACATGAATAATAAGGAATTAAAGAACATAATCCCTGAAAGCATGTCATAGGAATAAGGCATGGAATTGTTGAATACACATAATCATATAAAAACCCTATATCAAGGATTTTTACCGAGACCTTTGTAACATGTAAGGCTTCAAATAATCACCTATGTACCCTATTCATGCTTGGGATTCCCTCTCATACAACCTCCAGTTTTCTGGATTGAAATTCCCTCCCATGTACACTCTTTTTTTAGGCATGGGAATCCCTCTTGTGTGCCCTCGTGTTGTAGTCTTGGGATGCCCTCTTGTTTACCCCTTGATTTCATAAAACAATTATAATTACCCAATTAATTAGAGTGAGATATAGGTCCCACCCATCACATAACAAAATACTACATATATGTTACACAAAACATTAATCATATCATGACCCATGAAAAGAGAAGGGTTTTATAAACATCAAATGAAAACCCATGAAATGAAATGGGTATCATTAACATTCCATCACATCACAACCTATGGGAAATAGATAGTTTTCATAAACATTTCATAAAATAATAACATATGAAAATAAATAGGTTTTAAAAGCATATAACCCATGAAGAAAAACTGGGTTTCATAAACATATAACCTGTGAAAAATAAATAAGTTTCATTAACATCATTCCATCAAAACATAAACCATTTAGATAATTAATAAGAATAGAACATTTGAATCATTTAATAGAATTGAATGAGTAACATCAATGGATGTCATCATAGATGGATAATAATTTTGAAACTTCTTTTAAATACATTCCTTGAGAAAGTTGTCCTTTCTTCTTTGAAAAGGGATCTTTAAAACATAAAACCTTTCAAACCCCATTTTCTTGAAAATAAACTTTAAAACTGATAAATAAATATATGATTACATTTTTGAAGCCTTTTTCCTTGAAGACATATAATGTAATCTTGAAAAAGTTTTGAAAACTATTTTCCTTGAAAACTTATAAAATAAACTTGAAAACGATTTCAAAACCATTTATTTTAAAATAATTTAAAAACGTATAAAGAAGGCTTGAAAAAATACAAAATACATTTTAAATCAAAAAAATTGAAAAACAATTTCATTGATTTTTTTAAAAAATAATGACTGTAAAAAAATATTATGAAAAAAATCAATAATAATAAACTTTTAAACATACAATGTAATCTTCAAGGAAATGATGTTCATTATGGTGGATATGTCTGTACAAGCTTAGTATATAATTTTTATATTAAAAGTTCAAAAAAATTTCTGGATTGGTAAAAGACAAGAATATTCCTTTTAAAGACATTTTTTAAAAGATAAAACATGGGTAAAAATTTCCTTTAACATCATAGGATAAAAGTAAAACATTTTGGAAATCATTTTTAGAAATCACAGTTTTAGATAACATAGATTTCTAACCAAAAGTAGAGATAAAGTTGTATTTTCATAAAAACATTTTCCTTAGTATTTTAATTACAAAGGAGTGGAAAATTAGTACCATTATAAGTATATAACATCTAAATCTAGATGGAGATATAATTCATGATAGTTCATTAGATATATATCATAATATTTCATCAATGGATTCATAATTGTCTACAATCCCAATAAACAATGATATTTAAACAATAAATTATTACCATTTCGAAAACCTTAATTCATGATGGAATGAATAAAAATACATGAAGCTTAAACTATCATGAAAATAAGGTGATTTGTGATATAAAATGTCAAAATTTTGTATGTAAACCTCATAGAAAAATACATGGTCATTAAATAGAATGTGTCTCAAAGAAGAAAAATTGAGGCAAATTTACTTTACTGATTTGGTAACTTTTGAAGCATAACCCCCATAAAATAAATTTCATCAAATGGATATGTAAATACCCATAGATTTAATTATAAAAATTATAGAATACATTCATGGTCAGTATATACACCACAAAAATTAAATTATTGGTGATTAAGGAATTTATCTCACGGAAAAGAAAATTGAGATGAAACCCCTTACCTTGTGTCTTGACTCCTATCGTACTTGTACAAACTTTCTATTCTTTCAGTAAATCTTTATCATTTTTGTTTAAGGGATTAATTTGATTTATTTCTACCAAAGGGAGGATTCAAAGAGGAATTAATTGATATTGTGGAGTGAATTGGGTAGATATTGTATGAACCTATTTGGTTTGAGGTGTGTGATGAAAGGGGGAGTGCTTTCCTTTTTATAGTGGAAGATGAGTGGAACTCTTGTAAATAAAAGATGGTATTAATTAATGAGAGGTCTCCATTACATAATGTGCCTCAAAAATTGACAAATAATGGTTTAAATGGGAAAAATAGTCAATATAAATCTCCACCACATTAAAATATATGCATTTTAAAAATTTGGTTCCTTGACTTCTAAGATTCCCATATTTTATCATTTTGGTTTCTATTAAAGCATCTAATTTTATAACCTCATTAATTTAACCATTTAGACTAAACTAAAGTGAGGTTTATTAGAAAATATATATCCATTAGATTATTCATATTATATATTATTTTTAAAGTAAAAAAATCCCAAGTTTTTCTGAAATTAATTTAAATACAAGTGTTAGTGACGTGCTAAAACACTAATTAAACCCAGACCAACTTAACAATATTTATTATAGTTTATGGGTCAATATGTTAGTTATAAAAGATAATTTTGTCAATTAATATGTCATATTTAATATTTATTAACACTAAAAAATAACATGGAAATATATTGTATTTTTTTAATATTAAATCATTTAATAAAATATCATTTTTTGTAAAATAAAATTAATGTAAATTTTGATATTATTTGTTTACTTTTAAATTTAAAATATCAAAACATTATTATAATTTAAATATATTCTGATTATATGTGTATCATGATATATTAATCTAAAAAAATAATTAAATACCATAATTAAATCAATTTACTTCACTTTTAATATTTATAGAATCTTTTATTTTATGTAATCATTAACAAAAAAATCACTACGTTAGAGTTTCTTAAGAATTATAAGTAACTAAATCATCTCAAAAAAATTAATGATAAATTATTATAATAATCATAACCCATTTATATTTCAAAATTATTTGTATATCTGATAATATAATGATTTGATCATATCTCAAAATTTTATAAATTTTAAAGGTAAGGAAAGTTCCCATTTTTATCTTTTTCATTACTTAACATTTTATATTGGTCACTTACATTTAATAAAATCCCAATAAACCATAAAATTGAAACTATGATGGGGTGTGGTCTCACTGTTGGAATACAATGGATTTTAGACATATTTCCAGGCCATGTTGGCCCTTAATTTTAAGGTTTAGTCCCTTAATAATCTTAATTTTACCTGAATCACCATAATTAATTTTAATCATGTTCTCTAATCATTTTGGTCAGAAATTATTTTGATATTATTAGAATAATAATATTATACTAATTTAAACATTTTATTTCTATTTTAAATAATTAAAATCATAGAATTGGTAAAATTATTTTTAATGTTAATTGTGCAGATGTGGTGAGAAAACAGATTTTTAAAGTAAAAAAATCGAAATTTCAATAAGTGTTTTTATCTAATTTAAACAAAAAAATGATTCTAATGACCTAAAATGTATTAATATATATATAGTTGATTTATTTTTAATTTATAAACAAATTTAAAAAATAATTTAACATTAATAACTATTTAAATTAAAAGGTGGGTTTTAAAAAAATATAGTATTTTTCACTATTCATCAAAAATGAAGTTTCTCGAAAAAATCCGAAAAATTCACCCTAATATTATTTCAACATTATGAATTAAAAAATTATTTTTATTTTTTAAAAAATCATAAAATTTTCAATATTTATTTTTAAAAAAAGGTTCCCCATTAAAAGGTTGTAAAACTCCGCCTTACAGATAACACAAGCTAACTATCCATTGCGTGCACCTCAAGATAATCTAAGTGTTTCATGTAGTGAAACGTCAACTTGGTTTTGCGTAAAATACAATCCAAAATTTTTTATATTGTATTAATATAAATAAAACACTATAAAAGTTTTTTTTAAATAAGATCAAAATTCTCTTGGTTATTACATTCTACCCCCTTCAAATGAATTTCGACCTCAAAATTATTCTGGTTTATCAAAGGTTTAATACATGAGATTTTTTTTTCATAGATACCCACATTGTAAAACTGAACACTAAAATTTCCTTTTAAAAAAGATAGAACCGTAATGGTTACCCAAAGTAACTCATAATAGGCTTCCCACATATAAGAACATAAGTTGTAAGTAAAAACATGGACAAGAAAGTGGAATCAAACTGTCATGTTTTGATAGATAGTGATAGATAACAAGGTCAATCGAATGTTAACAATCAAAAAGATGTAAATATATGATGACCTAAGGGACCATCAAATTCATCATAAATGGAGGTAGTAGGATAACAGTTTGGTCTCAAGATCCTTTTTCCTAAAGTTAATTAATTTTTATGAAAAAATATAGTTACATAATTTTTGGAATTCCTCACCCTTTATTGCTCCCTAATCAACTTCCACTTCATCTCTCATTCTATGAAATGTGGGTGAATTTTTAATTCCTAAAGCATTAATACTTCATGAGATCCATGATAAGTCATCCAATCTGTCTTCATCTACCATCAACACAAAGTGGTTAGAACAAGTTATCCAATACACATGAATACTCATGTGGTGAGATAATACTTTAATCTCACAAACTTCATATGAAGTTTAACTTAAACTTTCCATAAATGGTTAAGCTTATAGCCCTTTCAAAATATGAAAATCCAAATCTGTATAAAGAAGGGGTTGAAATCATATTAACATTGATTCCACAAAATATCAAATGGTATCTCTAGGTTTCCACATTCCAAACATGTGAATACCCTCATTGTGAATCCTCTTGAAACATGGTAATAACCAGAATTAATATATATCCTTTTGCAAGACATACATGCTTTCTTATTAAAAAGGTTACAATATATATTTATTGAATAAAATAAGTTGTAAACTTCATCCCTAATGTCAAAGACAAATTTTTCAACAAATTAATAATCAATTCCAGAGTAATTAGTGTTGTATAGTTTACTTTATCAAATAAATCATCTTTTTCTCCAAGATAAAGGCATTTTTCTCAACATCTTGATCACATTAAGGGTTAACTTCCCTAAATAAAAATACCACTTTTCTAATACATCATCACCATTTCAAAAATTCTTTTCAATCCTTAATTAAATATTATACGAAAGATATTTGTATATTTCATTATTCACATAACATAATGTTTGAATTCAAAATCATAAACAATTCATTCTTCCAACTTTATTCTTAAAACATTAATTACAATACATCAACAAATTCTTTAATACCACTTTCCTAGAATATTAAATATGAATCATGTCTTAAGGTTCCTCAACCTTAATCTAATCATTATTCCTACATATAATATATACAATACTGGAGGATCATTCCATACCTTTTACATGTCATTCGTAGTCTCATTATCTTCAATAGTATTACCGATAATCATACCGCCTTTACGATATTTCCACTTAAGAAATATATTTTCATAATTCCCATACTTTCCACATCTAAAAAAATTCAATGTTTACAGATTTATACTGAATAAGTTCAAAATTCATAGTTGGAGAAACATTTATCCTAATGGAAATCCACACAATCATGAAAAAAACACTTATAGGATGTTAAAATCATGGGTCATACCAATTTAATCTATGAACCATAAGGTGTATCATAGGTTATTCATAATAATTTTCAACATAAATCTTTAATGATCATTCATGAATATTTTTTTAATTACTAAAGAATATACCCCCTGAGTGTCAAACCAAGTGTGTAGTAAGGCCCAATGACGTGTTTGAGGTTACGTTGAGTCAGGATCAATACACCTTGTCAGAGTTGTTAACCCTAGGTATATATGTTCCAGAGCCACATCCCAAGGTATTACTTATATATGGATGTATTTATATGGATCCACCCACTTTATCCTTTACCATAATTCTAGGAAATTTTCTTAAATGTTAACTCATCTTTATACTTATCCTTAAAGTCATCCCTAAACATATCTTTAGAAATATACCCAAGGATATAACTAAAGGTTTATCATCCTAGTTTCAAAAAGTTGAATAAACCTCTACTATAATACAAAATATAAATACCTAGTCATAACATATATATAAATTACATAAGTTTTGTGGAATATATAAAACATTATACAAACGGACATCTAAAGACCGTATTAGTTTAGCGCATTTGAAACATGGAAACATAAACACTGGTACATGAGTGAGATAAAATATCTCCCAATAGGTTGTACAAGAATATAACCCCTCTTAGAAATATCATAGAATTAATATATCTTCATAAACTTGGTAAGGAAACATAAAAATTGGTGAGATCAGATGCCTAGTAACCGTAAACAAGGGAAGCATGTAAGCATAAACATAAGCAAAGAGTGGAAAAAGGGTTCTATTACTGGGATATAATATTAATATCTAGAGGGTGATAAATTTCATGGGATTTTATGAGAAATGTATCATAATATTTTATCAATGGATTCATAGTCATAAATAATCCAGATAAACGATGAGATTGTAGTAATAAATGGTTACCATTTTAGTAACATTAATTAGTGACGGAAAGAATAACATTACATGAAGCCTAAACTATTAATAAGAGAATTTTATTCATGATATAACATAAAAAAGTCAATATATACACTTAATTTAAAAATATATGTGCACATGTGTCTCAAATAAGGAATATTTAAAAAAAGTTACTTTAACTATTTGGTAACTTTTGAAACACATCCCCCATGAAATAAATGTCAAAAAATGGATATGTAAATACCCATAAATTTAAGTATAAAAATAATATAATAAATATATGGGAATTATACACACCAAACATATTAAATTATTTTTTATTAAGGAATGTACCTCAGGAAAGTAAAAAGTGACATGAAATCCCCTTACCATGTGTCTTGACTCTCATCGTACTCATTCAAACCTCCTCTTATTTGGGTAACTTCTTTATGTTTTCACCAAAGGGATTCTTTGAATTTATTTCATACCAAAGGTAGGATTTAATGAAGAAGGGAGGGATTTTGGGGAGTTAATTGGTCTAAGATTTTCCAAACATGTGTGGTTTGAGAGGTGTGAAGAAGGGGGAGAGTACTTTCATTTTTATATTAGAGGATGAGTGGAACTCTTGTAAAGAAAAAAAAGGTATTCATTAATGGGAGGTCTAAATTACCTAATGTTCCTCAAAAATAGAAAAAAAATGGATTAAATGGTAATCATGGTCGATATAAACTTCCACTACATGAAAATATGTGCATTTTAATAATTTGGTTCCTTAACTTCTACGATTCCCCAAGTTTATCATTTCGGTTTTTATTAATGCATCGAATTATCTAACCTATGTAATTTAACCATTAAAAATAAAATAAAGTGATATTTATTTTAAAATATAGAGACACTAAATTATAAATATTTTATTTTATTTTGAAAGAAAATTCCCTTAGTATTTGAAATCAATTTTAAAACAAGCACATGTGACGTAATAAAACACTACTTAAATCTGGACCATGCTAATAATTTTTTTTATAGTATATGGGTCAATATGTTAATTATAAAAGATAATTTGGTCCATTTATATACAATATTAAATATTTATTAACCCTTATGAATAAATTGAAAAAATATAGGGTTTTTATTAATTTTAAATCATTTAATAAAATATCATTTATTGTAAAATAACATTAACGTTAATTTTGACTTTATTGATTTAATTTTAATTTTAAAATATCAAAAAAAATGTTTTAATTCAAATATATTTTGTTTTCATCAGTTAAAAATGATATAATAATATCACAAAAATTTAAATACAATAATTCAATCAATTTACTTCACTTTTAATATTTATAGTATCTTTTATTTTAGTTAATTAACAACTAAATAATCACTACGTTGGCATTTCATAAACATTTTATGTAACCAAATAATCTCTGAAAATTAATGATAATTTGGTATAGTAAAAATAAACCATTTATATTTCAAAAATATATTTATAAATGAAAATATGATGTTTTTTACATATCTCAATGTTTTATAAATGTTAAAGGTATGGAAAGTTCCCCTTTTGGATTTTTCCTTACTTAACCTTTTATATAGGGAACCTCAATTTATTAATATCCCAATAAGCCTTAAACATGAAGAAAATAGGTGATTTGGTAGAAATATATTCATCTAATGGATTTTAGACATGTTTCCAGGTCATTTTGGCCCTTAATATTAAGGTTTATTATCTTATTAAGATTAATTTTACCTTAATCACTGTAATTAATTTTAATCACTTTCAATAATATTTTTCATCAAAAAATAAGTTGATATTATTAGACAAAAAATATTATACTAATTGAATCTTTGTATATATATTTTCAAAAATTCAGAACCACAGAAGTGGTAAAATTAAGTTTAATGAAAATTCCAAAACCGTAGTGAGAAAGAGGGTTTTTAATGTGAAAACATTAAAAAGATTAATATCTTTTTATATATATTTTAAAAATGAAAAATGATTATAATGATCTACATGGGATTAATATATACCCAATTTATAAATTATGACTTTAGAAACCAATTTAAAATATAATTTAACATGAATAAGTATTTATATGAAAATGAAGTTTATATCAAAAACGCAGCCTTTTTTCACCATTCATCAAACAAATGAAGTTTCACAAAATAATCCCAAAAAACCATAATCTAATTTATAAATTCTGAATTATAAAATTACATTTATTATTAATAATAAAATTTATTAAAGTGTAAAGGTTTAGTTTTAAAATAGGTTCTCCATTAAATGTCGGTAAAACTCAGTCTTTAATATAACACAAGCTAACTCAGAATTGTATGTACCACAAGCTAATCTAAGTGTTGCGTGTAGTACAAGATCAACATGATTTTTCATATCGAGCATGAAAAACTTGTTTTTATTTTATTTTATATAAATAAAATACTATATCAAGTGTTGTGTAAAATGAAATATATCAGAAATATTAATTTAATTCAATAAAAAAATTAAAAAAATATTGGGGTGTTACAAAATGTGTCCATGTTATAAACATAAGACAATATATCTTATCAATAGTTTCTTTTATAGTAACCTCGAGCCATTACATCATTTATTAATTGTATCCAACAATGAAAAACAGTAATGAAGATATATAAACAATCATACATGAAAATAAAATTCATAAAAACAAGCACATATATAAAAAGTAAATGAAGCATCAAAAGAAATAACTCAAGAAGGAAAATAAAGAAATATTTTTAATTAATAAAATATGATAAGAAATGACTAAATTAACATTGCTAAAAAATATTTTCTATATACCTTCAGGAGATACTAATGATCACTAGAAAAATAAGTCGTTAATTGTAGATAATACTACAAAAGTCATATTAATACCGAAATTATTTATCCAATTTACCACTTTTCTAATAAATAGTATTATTTTCATTATTTTAATTTTTTTACATTTTAAGATATCAATCTGTCAGGATGATATAATTTAGGAACGTACAATTCAATAAAAAATGATGTTATCATATCTTATTAATATTCCATTATTTTTATAATAGAATGAAATAATATTATTTATCTTATATAAATGAAAATTGAAGTATCATGTAATGAAAAAAAATAAATCATTTTACTATGAAAGACTAAAATAAAATAACAATATATAAATATAGGAACAAAATACCATAACTGAAGGATTATTTGGAATGTGTCGATAGTCAAGTGTTGGAGTGATATAAGGTATCCAAGAATAAGGATTTGTTGTTTTGAAGCCTTACCCTTTCAAGAATCGCACACAAAAATAGGTAAGCAAAACAAATATAGGAGCATAGAAAGATTTGCATGGTTTGGTCAGATTACCTATGTCCATGGTAAAGGAAGTCATAAAATCCTATTCAAATAGAAATACAGACATATTATAAACATCCGATTATTTTTTCTACACAACGACATCCAAATTTATTTCCAAATCAGTGGAGAAGGTTCAAAGGGTAGCTACAAATATTCTACAAATGAAACCAAACTCCTTTGACGAGTCTCCTCTAGCGGTAACCTATTAAGACCAAGTCTTCTTTGGTGACACCAACCCCTGTGATCATCTTCTATTAGCCATCCACCAATTTTGGTTGGGGGAGATTATTGAATATTTATAGAAAATACCACCATCCAAAATTGGTGGGTGGCTAATCAAGTACAAACAATATAGTAACTTGATCTTTGTAGCATCCTTCTTGTTCTTTGGAGCCGGAAAAAGATCCAATGTCATATTCTGATGCAGTGAATTCATTTATTTTTCCATAACATACATCCACTAGTTCAGTTTTTTTCTATCCAAAACATCATTATAGATATTTGGAATACCATATTCAACTATATAAAGGGAAAATACAACATATTTTTTCAAACATGGAAGGTATTCGTATGATCCTTCATGTTATACCATTGGTGATACACTTATGTAATAACAATGATCCTCCTATAACAATATCATCTTTCAAATAATACAAACTAACTTTCTGAATATATTTCGTTGCAAGGAGTTCACCATGGATAACATTTATGAATCCATATTCAATGGTTATCTGGTAACCAAGATTGTCCAAAACTCCAAGAAATTTGTGGTTCTTCACCAATTTTGTTACATATCTTTCATCTGTAAGGTGTTGAGTTGTACCATCATGCATCCTCAATAATATTGTTCCAATACCTCTCTTGTGGAAATGGTCATTATTTCCCATAATCATCACCCTTCATCTTAATCCATGATATTTGAAAACCAATCTTGATTCCTGCACAAATGGAATGAAAAGCCTAAATGGAGAATCTAACCTTTAGAATGGTTGATCGTTTAGGAAATGAGGACAGTATCTTCAACATCCTCAGTTATATATACAAAATTTTCCTTCGATTTCTCAATTTTGAAAAATATTTCTTCCAGTTCCCTTATTCATGATAGTAGGCACACTTAACTTTTGTTGTAATTATAAATGTAGACTTGAATTTTGACTTCGATCGTGATTCATCTCTTCTAAATATTCCTAATTTCATACCATATGTTCTTCCACTGGTTTCCATTGATGCCACTTATGTGGAATACCAATAGTCATACTTTTCCTTCTGCCTGTACTAATTGTAATCTATGGAATTTGAAACATCAAAAAAAAATTACCTCATCCTTACCATACAAAAACGTTGTAGTAAGGTGATCATAACTCCCCAGAAGAGAGTTCAACAAAAATATATCATTATCTTCCTCTCTAATTGTTACTTTTAAACTATTCAAATCTTCCAATATTTTATTAAAATAGTCAATGTGCTCGATCATAGACATACATTTCTTGTAATGAATTCTAAATAATTTATTTCTCATTTTCAAATGATTTTCAATTCTTTTTTCCATTTAATTATTCTCCAAAATATTCCACAAATGTTTTGTGGAGGTTTCTCACATCACACAGTATTTCTGGTCCTTATCCAAATAGTGTCATATTGTACCACATGCTTTATGGTTGACTCTCCTCCAATCCCCATTAGATATGTTGGTGGGATTTTCTTCTAAGGTGATTTCCAAATCTTCTTGTGTTTGAATTTCCAAAAATTCAAATTTCCACATGATAAAGTTTTTCATCCCATTGAATTTCACCAACAAAAAAATGGTATTAGACTCCATACTTCTATTTCTAGAAGTATTTTTAATACCAGTAAGTGTAGCTAGAATAGACTCCTTGGGCATTAAAATATAACTTTTGGTTTTGGGATTCTCTATCACAAAAAAAACATCATAAT
Source organism: Viscum album (assembly GCA_963277665.1). Lineage (NCBI taxonomy): Eukaryota > Viridiplantae > Streptophyta > Magnoliopsida > Santalales > Viscaceae > Viscum > Viscum album. The sequence goes on from OY728123.1 coordinate 1,608,239,716, forward strand.
TTTAAAAATCTGACCATAAAAATGTGTTTTGAATGGTTGAATTCTCTAGAATCGACTCCTATTTTACTAAAAATGGAATTTGATTATCCAATATATATCCAAAATAGTTTAAATTTATTAGATCACCTGATGATGTGGTGTTGACATGGCTCGTCAGAACAAAGGTTTGAAAACTATCCGGAATATTGTCACCAATGTGAACAGTGTCGTCTTCCCCAGCAATGGGGTACTGTATCACCCATGGCTTGACTGAAACTTTGATTAGAACTACTGGATTAATTTCATCTCCATTTTTTTATGTCTCTTGTACCATTGGAACCGTCTTGTCAATATATTCACAGATATGGCCTCAAAAAAATTAAACAAATTTAATTTTCCAGTCATTGGAAAATCTCTATACACCTTTATCATTCCAGACCCAAAATTTCCTTTGATACCAATTTTTTGTGTGGAAGCCTCACCCTATCAAGAATCACACACAAAAATAGGGAATCAAAATAAATATTGGAGAACATGAATATTTATGTGGTTTGGTCAGATGACCAAAATCCATGGGGAAGGGACCTGAAAATCCTATTCAAACTGGAATATATACAGATTACAAACCCTCCCCCCATGATTTTTCCGACACACCAGCATCAAAAAAAATTCCAAATTAGTGAATAAGGTTTAAATGGGGTAGCTCCAAATCTTCTTTGGAGGACACCAAACCCCTGTGGAGAGTATCCTCTGGTAGTCACCTATCTAGGCCAAGTCTTCTTTGGTAACTCCAACCCTTGTGATATTCATCCATTTTCCACCCACCTATTTTGGATGGTTGTATTTTTCATCAATATTCAACAATATTTAATAGAAGGGAACCAATGAATAATCATAATTCTATCATTCATTCTTAATGGGGTTAATAATAGAATGTGAATGGTGTAAGTCTAACCATTGGATTTGAGGTGCTAACAATCTATGTGTTTAAGGATTAATAAGTTGTTTAGTATGTTACACTACATAATAAGAAACAAATGATTCTAGAAGGTAAAATAAATTTTTATAAATCTCCTGCCTAATGATAAACTATGATGATTTGTTGTTTCCACCCAAGGAAATGCATTTGGGGGAATAAAAAATGGTCAGATGGTTGACAAGAATTCGTCTATTATTTTAGAGACTTCCATGTCACCATTTTTTCAACTCGATTCACGTCATTTTCCTTTAGTGGGAATTGGATTCACCCCGTAGAGACTAGGCAGTTTACCCATTTCCCATTACAAAAGAGCTTCCACTGTCGAATGGTATTAACAGGTGATTGGAGGGGGTTAATTATTTGTGAAATCAGCCCACTTAGGATATCATTTCCTCGTATGGTCTTCAACAGGTTTATTTGTGGAGCCAAAACACCTAAAGAACCTTCTATCCATGATTCTTTGGCCTAATTTCCAAATCCAGGTGCTCATTGGATGACGATTTTTCCAAGGACACTTCAAGACTCCATTGTATGAGAGCAGTTTGGGATCGTCACGCCATATTTTGGGGAATTATTTACTACTCTAGGACTCTCTTGTAGATTTAAATTGTGTTCATATGTTTTTGAATCCTTGGTTCATTCCTGAAGATTGTATCCATGGGATACCCCTAGGTTACAAAATCAATCATGAATAGGCATGGGTCAATAATTGTTGAGACAACACTGGTGTGAGCCATCTGATGAGGCACTCTAGAGTCTATCATCATCTAAGAGATATTGAAGGTGGTTTGATGTTGGGATCGAACCCATGAGATGGGATTCTAACATATCCTCATGAGAGGAATCTGAATCCACATATTTCTATGCCACTCACCTGGACACATCACCTTTTCATATCATGTTACAAGGACCCATCCATCCAGTTTAACGTGAAAAAGTGAGCACCCCTAGGAAAAAGGTGTCTGGCATTGATTTGGTGTGGGACTCATGTCGAGGTAGCTCGATGTTCCCAGGAGATGTGTGGTCTCTTTGGTGTATATGAACCTATTGAGTATATGGACTAAAACATTAGGATTGATTTCAAGGTCATATTTGAAACTTAGGGACGCTTCCCATGTATCCCAATAAAATGGGTAATCAAAATCTGTAGAGTTATAGAAGAACAAGGACTTTTTCTCTAAGGAATCCCTACACGAGGGTCTGGTTGCTCAGGGCTTGTGCAGGTCCATTCCTATTTAGGGGGAATTATTTGGGCTTACACCATAGAGGAGGCCTTAGTAAGGTAATTTCATTGGAATGAACTCAGGAGACTATATATTTGTTTGGGTCCTTCAAGAAGGCATCCTCCATATCCTCATGGAAGTAGGAATAAGAGTTCTCATAGTTTTTTATGGGTTTTGACTTTATTGGGGGTTATGCATTGGAGATGACTGTTAGAGAGAATCGAATCAGGACTTATTCCAAAAGATAACTCCCTTTTGGGGTCATGGTTGGGGTGACACTTTTTAAAGCGGGTCCCACTTTTAGCTCAGGCCTTCAAGAAGGCATCTTACATATCCTGTTTAGAGAAGGAATCAGAGTTCTCATAGTTCTTTTTTCTTGGGGATAACACCTGGGAGGGGGACCATTTGTGGGTTTTGAAGTGGGGGGTACTCCTAAGATGGATTCCCTTTTTTCATGAGTATAATTGGGTTAACCTTTTGAAAGATCACCCCTTTGAGCTCGGGAATTCAATAAGGAATCCTACATATCCTAATTTTGTTGGGAATCATAGTTCTCATAGTTCATGAAGTGGGGATTGCATGTGGAATCTACCCATTTTTCTGTAACCGTGAGGAGGATCTCAACTCATGACAATTTGAATGTTTTTTTGGATATTACACCTAGGAGGATGAATTTATTTTGGGGATATGTGGATTTCATGATCACCAACAACCTCTAATCCCACATGAGTCATTCTTGATGAGGGAAGTAATAGGATGCAACAAATCAGAGGATCACATGTCCTACATCATCTGCTAGTAGATGGTACTAGATCCGGGAGAGAGCGGGGCTCTACACAAGCAGCCCTCACCCGTGTTAATATCCATTATCGTAAAATCTTGGTGATCTATCTGGATACATCTCAAGATGAGGTGAAGAGGGTGAAGAGTGACACATCTTGAAAAAGGATGGGGTATTAAATAAAGAGGAGTGCCCTTACAGGGGTTCTAGTAAAGGGGAGGATAATCATCCCTAGTCAAAGGGGAAGTGAAGAATGAACTTCCCTCTTATCAGTGGCACTCAATGAAGGGAAAGGCCAGTGATTTCCCCTAAACCTAATAATGGATAGGTTCACATCGGTATCCCAAAGTTGGACATCATGTTTTCTTTGTGATGTAGACTTGAAGACATTTGGGGGGTCCAAACCATTGTGGGGATAGCCTTCGAGACTCCACATACATTGTGTATTAGTATTAAAAAATGTACATCGGTGCGCTCGATGATCTGATCATATGGGTCTGGTGGATTTGGAGGAGGCTTGTCCTAATGCCAGTTGATTGGTTCATGGAGGAGCTATAGAGGACTAGACGGTAATGGAGGGGAATGATTGGAGCTAGGGGAAGGACACTCAAAGACACCCCATTCCGCATATTGTTTTCTCATGTAGTATGGGAGCATCCCAACGTATCATACTACTATGTGGGTAGAGGGGTTGTCTACTTACCGATGTAGTATGAAAACCTGGGAATAGACCACCGTGTATAAAATAAGTATGTTGTTCTGGATGTGGTACGCTTGCTAGAATGATATGTAGAGCTAGATGTGGTTCTCCATGCCATCTTGGGTTCCATCCGTGTACTAATTTAGTATGCGTAACAGAGTTCAATCCTCATATAAATGCACTATATGGAGTTCCAAATTGAAGAAGGGTCCTCGAGCCTGTGGTCCGTAGGGAATTCATCTGTGATAGATTTATGGTTCGTGATTTCTCCAATTATGTTCTTGGTTCACCAATTATAATTAAGTTATTTATTTTTGTTGTCCACAGTGGGAGTCACCTATAGAAAAAGTGGATTGATGTTTTCACTATATCGATAACATGAAACTGAAGTTAAAATCATCCCCATATCTAAATTCTTTCTTCCATCCTCTAGGTTATCCTTCTTGATCACTTCCACTGGTCCCCATTTTCACTCATTTTATATAGAAATGGAAAAATCATATCTGTGGGATTGTGGAACCATTTGGAGAATCCCATGAAGATATATTTCATCCCATGGATGACTCGGTGAATCGAGGTTTTCATGGGCTATGGTTCGCAACTTGTGGCTTGAGGAACCTACCGACTTTCTTTACCCCCAAATTTCATAGTTATGTGGGGCGGTATATGGTATATTTTCTCCATTTTTTTCCTCAAATAAACATGGTTCTTAGTGTCCTTAGATTTCTATCCATCACCCCATGAACCATTCCTAGTTATGTCATGTGATCGGCTTAGTACCCTTTGAGAAATTTTATTTCTTCAGGTTTCTTCTCAAATTTGCAGTCTATTTTGCATCCATTTTCCTTGATGTACTTCTAGGAATGTTTTTTCCTTCTAATAAGTTATTTTGAGTTTATTTATTTCCCTTTTCATAGATTTCAAGACCCTACAAATTCCCCCCATCGGAATGGGGTGTGATTGAAATGGGCACCAATCAGAATGAAGAGGAGGTTATTCTAATGTAGAAGTGGTCCTGAACTGAAGTAGTTTATAGTAGAATGTGTAGGCTCAAAGGGGGGACCATGCCTATTTATAGGGGTCCCTTTAATTTTTATTTTACTATCTATCATGGTGAAAAGGTCTCTTGACCTTCCATAGATATCTTTTTCTTCGGTGCAATATCGTTTCTACGAAATATGTCGTCCGCGAACAATTCCATGTGTTCTGTGAACCAAATTCCTCACGGTTTCCTTTTCCCTCAAACCAAATTGGAGTTTATGAACTATGCTATGGATTTTAACAACTATGTTAGACCTTCCACATAGATATATGCTTATGTGGTTTTTTTATTCCGTAAACCAAACTTTAAACTAGCAAACTCGACATTAAACTTTTTTTAAAATTGAACTGAAATTTTCAATAGGAAAATTTGGAAAATCTGCATAGCGAGGTCTTAGTTTGATGTTTCTTCATTCCATGTACCACATATTTTAGTGTGTAATTCTATGTGGGCCAGAACCTCATGGGCTTTACATATACCGAGGCCTTACACAGGATATGTGTCCTACATACTATTTCTGTATAGAGGAAATCGCTCCCACGTACCATTGTTGAGAGTACTATGAAGAACCCCATGAGGACCTCCCTTTTAATTAATTTGGAAATTTCTGGGATTTCCAAAAAAATTATCATTGTACTATCTTTTTTATGGCCTTTTTCATTTTTCCACAGACTGCAAGGGCTCTTCCCCAAGCTACTACCGATGTTTTTGTTCCTACTGAGATTTTCGCTACGGCCCCTTTTTCTACTACTGATGAAAATTGAATAACAAGGAATACTTAGTGGTTGACAAGACTCAAGTTTCCCCCACTGCATCAGCCTCTAGAAAATATTCTTACTATGAGTCAAAGGGAGTGTCTCGCTTCAGACAGGCTTCCTACTTATGGATTCAGCCTGCTGTCTGACACGTCGATTCCAGCCCCAAATCAGACTGATCAACCCTCTTAATGGATAACTAGAACCTATGCTCCAAATGCCATGATCTCTTCCAGAGGACGATACCTTCAAAGAGATATCATCATTGGTTCCCTTCTAAGATACACACCTCATACATTAGGGGTGGTGCAATGGAGGCTAGAAAAGACGGCCTACTGTTATCAAATCATAGTGTAGAAGGCCACGGCGAGTGAACAACACAGTTGGTAATCCAAGCTGAAGATTCATTCTAAATGTTCATTTATCTTAGAATGGAGGTGACCTTTTTGGTTCCACCAGAGATGTAAATAATTTTGGGCTGATTATTAGGCCTTAGGATTACATGAGACTGGTTGGAAGTCTTATAAATACACTCATTGTCCTAGTTCCCTCATTTCACAGCTCTTGAGCCGGTGGATCCCAAAAACTAATACATTTCATTTGACCCATGGCGAGGTCAGAATTAGACTTTGTAACATCCCGGTAATTTCCAAAGACCCTATTATTAGGGAAATTTGTGGTGTGTCCCTACCTCCTTCTTCTGCTTGGGACGACGAAGAGAGGACTCCTCCCTTGGACAAGAATCTCATTGATCATGAAAATGCACTTTTGAAGGAAGTTGATCCCTGTTTGAAGTAGTACATTCCATTAATTAATTAATATGGTACCTTTTTCAAGAGAAATGGTCTATATCTCCATCCACATAGACCTAGTTCCTTCCCTATCAAGAAAACTCAAAGATGAGCAGGTACCTATTGGCCCACTTTGGAAGAGGGGAAATTTCATAAATGGGGATGGGGGCTCGTTCCTGATGTTGATAGATTATTTCTACTGGTGGCCATCATGGCCAGGATTTGTATTATATTCCTCTTACCAGTATAGGAATCTGGTGGTGTGGGAGTCTAAACATTCATCATATCTGCTAAGTTGGCCACTGGTAGATTCATCAATCTTGTTATTCCAGTGTTGGAAAAGATTCATCACTTTTTTGGACATATCATCGAAGGGGTGCCACCATACTAGATGACTGGGGCATTCAAAATCCTTTGGGTCTAGATAGGACCTCACATAGGAGGTTATTCCTATATCAATTCCTTATTGATTCCACATTCCATCCTCCGACCATATCATCAGAGTATCAGTTGGGTTATGTTGATGGATTGGACCTCTTGGATAATAAAGATGATCATAACAAAAAAAGAGAAATACTTAACGGATCATCTCTACAACTATGTATGTTCTTCTTATCATCCTTACAATTCCCCTAATAGTACAATTGTGAATAATGAATCTGAAGACTTTGTCAACTGGGGCTACTTTTTTTCTTTGAGAGAAGGCTTCTTGGTTGCCCGCATGGGAGGGGAGATCGTCTATGAGGGGTATTCACCTTGCAGATTCATTCATCGATTTAATTGTGTCCATAATTTTTGTTCTCTCACTATCAATAGTTCACAACAAGATAAACATCTTATCATATCATTTCAACTGTGGTTGAAGTTTACTCAGGAAGACGAGTAGTGCCAGGTTAGACTTTCAGATCTCGGGGATTTTGTACCCTTCCTCACCAAAATCTATGTTATGTCCTAGGTTAAATCATATCCATATGTCCAATTATCTAATCAAGTTACTATTGCAACAACCTCTAATATATCTGTGAAAAAGGGGAAGGAGATGCAAAAGGATGTTTTCGGGCACTCTCATTCAGGAAAAGTCCTTTGAAAACCCATTGGTTCTTCCCCAATGAAGATCATGAAAACGGGTTTGTGACTTGATAGGCGGCTGAATGATCTTCCAAAGCTTGTGTTGGGATTCAACGACCTATCCCACTTGAGGCTAATTTTCCAGCAGCCTTGAGGTAATGGGATCTTTTGAGAAATAACCAATCCTTTCATGATCAGTCCCTCAAACTTTATGGCAGTTCCTGTAGACTGAGTAGGTTTCCCTCACCGATATTGGTTATTTTTCATCACCTACTAACATATCATTAAATGAGGATCCTGATAGGTTAGGTCTTTACCTGGAGTACATCGAGACCCTAATCTATTCTTGGAGTGGTCGTTGGAAATACTCTCATCAGGTACTTGCCATGTTGTGACTGGAAACTGATGAGGAAGATGATGGTGTTTTTGTCTCACCTATTATGGCTATAATGGGAGAATATTATCACCTATTCCAAAATTCCAATAAACATTCGACTCTTGGGGGTCCTTCGACTGAAAAATCACCCAGGAATCATTTGGGGATGATGAGACCCACTCCACTTCCCCAGGCTAATCCTCCGGCACAGGCCATCCTAGTTATAGATTCATTCCCAAACACTTGGATGGTTTGGGATAAACTGAGGGGAAATTCTTTTCATGAAGATATTTTAATACTACTTGATAGAGGATTCTTTGACATTTCATGTTTTTTAGGAGCTTTTACCCCCACCTATATTAATATTGAAGCAGATCGAGATGAGGTGGCTACTTATTTGAACAAAATGGAAAAATTCCTTCATGCCTCCAAAGATAGGAATTACTGGTCTAACCGAGTATCTTTGATTGTTATACTCTAGTGGTAGATTACCATTGAAGGAGCGATTTTTCTATAAACGAACCCCAAAATTAATTTTTTTTGTTGTGGAGATTATAAAGGCCCCCCTTTTTTAATTCGCAGGATCATGTAGGGTCTTAGGAAACAATTCTTTCCCTAATTTATCCCCATGGGGGCACTGAAGTTGGGGAGTATACCCCTATAATTTTGGGGGGTAATATGAATGGATCTTCGGGAGACCAAGATAATATGGAAGTTGTCATCGCAGACTCTTCTAGGGAATTTCCTCCTCTAGCTCTCCTGGGGGATTTTATTTAGGAATCATCACCCCCACAAACCATGAAACGTAGAGAGGTATCCCAACTGTCAAGACACATCAGAAGGGGAATCACATGTAATTTTCAATTCACATAGTTATTGAACTGAATTCCCTTATCTTGTTGATTCACTATTATGTGGGTATTTTGATGAAAATCTCGTAAGTAACTAGGTGGCAGTTACCTAAGCATTTGTGGATCGTGTTCCATTTACAGAAGAGGAAAGCCACTAGAAATTATGATCGACCAAAGCATAAGAACATGATTAACCATGGAGACAGGGGGTGTTGTTGACCCTTTAGACATTCCAAATCATTCTCAAAAAAACTTTTCCTTGATTATAGAGGAACCAACATAAATTGATGCTTCAATTGAACACATTGAACGTATTACTATAATGAAATATAGTACAATCATTATGGTATGGGATGAATCTAGTGAGGAGGCCCAAGCATCGAAAGTTATTGGAGGGACTTCAAGTATTGTAGAACCCATTGTTCTCAATCAAATGGACTTTACCCCTATAGAGGGAGTCCCATGAGAGATTGATTCTCTACTTTCACATGTAGACTCTGCCTCTATAGAAGTCCCAACCATAAGGGGGGAATATTGTCCCAACTCCCAATAACATAGAGTGGGCTATTTTTCCTTTTCTCCATTTACGAGAGAAGTTGTGGTCTCAGCCTCTAGAATCTCAAGACTAGTACCCTTTTCTGGACTAATCATCCATGTAGACTAGATATCTGTGAGTAACCTTTCGGGGGTTGTCCTAGAGGTTTTTTTCTGGTCGGGCATGGTCCCAATCAATTGATTCCATTAAGTGAACATGGGGCCCAACTACTGATTGATGATGTGGTTACACCCTCGGCAAGTAGTGATTTTTTTGGGGAGGTGGGAGGTTTTGAATCTTCAGTAGTTGGAGGTTAGTTCTCTAGTATCTCGATCACACTTTTTTTGTTTCATGAGACAATGATATTTACCCATTTTTACTCTACTTTTCGGACTTCAATTAGAAGAATTAAAAAATTTGGTGGATTCTTCCACTCTATCCCCCCATTGTAATCATCAAAGGTGAGGCTGTTGACCTGTCGAGTCATTTTTTATCAATTGAATCAATTTGATCTCTCTTGAAATTCATCCCTGAGTATATTTCATCATCAGGGAGTGACTCTGAGAAAAACCAATATGCCTGGGTTGACCTTGTCCCATCTAGAAAAATACAAGGAATAATGTTTGGAGGTTAATCTCTCAGACCCCTTTAGCTGAGATGTCAAAGAAGGTACCAAAATTACACCACCAGTTTGTGGTCTTGGATGCAGCGGATTTGACTATCACGGTATATATGATGTAGTGAGACAAGTGGTTGCTACTAGGCAAGTGGTTGGCACACTTGAATCTCAAATTTCCTCTCCAGAGATGATGGTCCATCTTGCTGCTATGAAGAAAATACTTATTTATGAAGCTGCCAATCAAGATAGAGAGGTTTATAGGCAGCAAAACAAGCTCACAAGGAAAAAGTTCCCCATGGCACAACCTGACCAAGAAGTGGAGCTGCAGATCCAAAAGCTAGGGATAGTTAAGCAGTATAGCTATTATGATATGGTCATCATTGAGGAAGTGATATGGTAGGTGGAAGAAGTATAAATGGATGTTCTTGAAGTCATGAGGGATGTAGAGGCATTGTGGGAAGGTGTGGAGGCCAAGACCACGAATTTGTTAAAACTTCATCAGGCATTGACTAGTCGAATCAATTGTTGATACAACTTTTCAAGCCTATTGAATGTCTCTTGTACTAATCATATCTCACCCAAAAGGAGAGTCTCTAGATTGTGTACACACTTTATATCTCTTTGGAATAAAATGTAAATATTCATTTCTTCTTGATGCTTCTCCTTCCACTTTTTCTTATATTGTCAATCCATCACAATTGACCATACAATAATTATTTCAATTTCATATAACGTAAATCATGATCTTCAATAAGTAATTATGACATAAAAAAATCATGTTCTGATTTTTTCATGATTTGAGGGACTCGGTGAGTATAGTTTGGCAATTGCTGGAGTTACATGAAAGACCTCATGAACATTGTGTGTTTTTTATTATCTCACTAATTTTTTTCCTAAGCCTATTTGGGATGGGATTAGCGGGTATAACTTGAATTTTTATTAGTCCATCCTTTTTAGGTTTTTGACCTAATGAGATTTATGCCACTTTTGAATATTTTATTGCTCGAAATTTATGCCTAAACCATACATAATATAAGTTTAGAGAGTTGATACTTGAGTTTTATCTGGGGGAGCCTTTTGTGGGATTTCACTCTGGAAAGTATTATATCTTTTTCATTGGTGTTGGTAGTTTAAATTAGTTCCAATTAGACTTATTATTTATGTTCTAGGTTGAAAATATTTGACCAAAATTTATTATGCAAGGGCCCCAATTACAGATTCCTTAATTGAGGATGTCTTAGAAACTTTCAGACATGGATGTGGAGTATTTATTCACCCTAACTTTGGGATTTCAGGATGTATATGGGGCATGGGAGCCATTTTAGGTGTATGGAGTTAGGAAACTACTCTCCTGAGGACAAATTTTCTTTTGGTTGATGGACTTTTTGTATACAACATATTCAAAGCCACTAGGGCCTGATGTTCAGTCAAACAAAGGTGTTCATAGGATGCTAGCCATCCATTATAGATGGCCTCGCTGATTTATAAGAATTATGGATTCATTTTGTGTCTTGAAGACCATAGTGGTGGATGATTAAGGGAGAGATATATGAAAGTGACAAAAGAATTTATATAGGTTTTGAATGAGAAACCTCTCTCACATGAATCTAGATTTATTAAAGGAGGGTCATTGAATGTTATAATTTGATTTCATATAATGGGGACACTTGAAACTTATTATGGGGAATCATTTTATGCTAACCAATAGAGAGTAAATGATTCACTAGTTCAACAAGAAATTCATTTCATCTTATATCATTTGAAAGGGGAAATATGTAAACTGTAATCCGGGGGAGTTTTGAATATGGGGAGTGATATGGGACATAAATTTCATACAGGCATATAGAAATAGGAAACGACTCTCCTGAGGAAGAATTTTCCTTTGGTTGACATCTGTTTTTGTAGGAAACATATGCAAATCCATCGGGTTATGATGTGGATAGTCAAAAAATGGTGTCCACAGGACATTGGACTACCACCTCTAATATCCATTAAGGATTATGGGGATTAAGACCTTTCCAGTCACATAGTATGACATGCAAATGGGGGTGTTCCTAAATATGAAATTGTACATTTCTTTGGGTGAACTTTACTAGGAAAACTGGAAATAAGTTGGGAAATTTTCATTGTTCGTATATGGATCAAATTCATGCATATGGACGGGGCCACTTCATTTCACAGAATCCTTGAGTAACTAGAGGTAAATCAGTCTAGGATGTTCTGACATATACAAGACATGGGTAGGAAGGATAATTTAAACCATGACTCTGAGGGTTCTTGAACCAGGAGGGATGTCATGGGGCTTAAGAGTTGTTAGGTGTTATGAGGTAGTAAAGGACTCTCCTGAGGATGAACTTTCCTTTGGTTGATGGTTGTTTTGTTGGAAACATATGCAGATCCACTGAGGCATGATGTGTATAGTCAAATGGGTACGTAGGATGATGGCCTTCCATCTCCTCTAGTCATGAAGGATTATAGGGATCCAAGATCACTCAAATCATGGAGTTTGATTTGTGGAAGGAGTGTATCTAGACATTAGAAATGTTTGGGTTGTGATTCACCCATGGGACCAAATAATCCATTACATAGATCTGGCTCATACTTAGGGTGCAGAATCTGTTTCTTCTTTGGAGTACCCTAAATTTTAATTTCATATAGTCAGGACCTAGGGTTCCTTATAATGAGTGGGAACCACAAAATTCCATTTTGGGTCGTGCTGCTAGGAAACAAACTGGACTGATTTACCATGATTCCATGGTGGATTTCCTACTGAGTACCCTAATCTCACGTGATATATGCTCGGTGTAAGAAATAAGGAATTACAAGGAATCCAGGTCACCACATAAGAATGTAATAAATAGTGGAACATAACATTTTATGCTTAGAACAATGTCGTGTAGTTTAACATCATGTAGTAAGGATGAATTCCACAAAATTTATTACCATATAGGCTAGACGTAGAGTAATTATGATGTGAAGGAAGGGAAATATAATAACCCCTGAGCATTCCTATAAATAGGACTTATCTAGGGATTCTCTACTTTGACTTAATTTATGTATAAAGAAGGGGTCATTTTAATATTTTCTAGGGCTAAGTCTAGATCATAGGATTCAAGTATCACTATGCATCTCATTAGGGTAGAACCAAGTCATGAAGGATTATCAATGAACATTCCTAGCAGAGTTCTAGCCCAAATGTAGGAAGGAAAGGTATTTTTTCCATTGAGTCCAATCCAAGATAAGAATCTAATCATTGCCATTGTGCGGTGCAGTTTAATGTCATGTCGTTGGGACACTTTTCACCTTGTAGTTTAATGTCATGCGGTAAGGACATTGGTAGAACATTTTACCATCATTTTGTGGGGAAAACTTGTCACAAAGACCATAAATAACTATGGTTTGATCATGTCTGGCATATTTAGATATTCCTTAGACATTAGTGATGATAGAAGCTGTAAATCATAGTCATAGGGGGGGCCTTGGATCAGAAGAATTGACATGAGACTTGGAAGTTTTTGGGTGTATGGAAGTAGGAAAATCCTCTCCCAAGGATGAATTTCCCTTTGATTGAGAGTTTTTTTAGGAAACATATGCAAATCTAGTAGGGCATAATGTGCATAGTCAAAAAAAGGTGTCCTTTGGAAACTTTCCTTCCATTTCTGATGGTCGTTAATGTTTATGGTAACCAAAGATTCCATGGAGTATGGAGTTTTTTGAATGGGAAAGACATGTCTCGGAATGTGAGAAATATCTAGACTGTGATTAGCCATGAAATATAGAATATTCTACATAGATCTGACTCATATATATAGGAAATCATAATCTTTTGACTACTTTTGGGTGTCAGAATTCAAGCTTGGAATATGTGTCATATCTTGGCATTTTATTGTGCAGGAAATTTAGGGCATGTTTGGGATTTCATAACACTAAGAATTAGGCCACACATGATTCTAGATAAACCTTTCAGTTTAATGTCTTATGGTTAGGACCTTTCATGGATTCCCCTATGCAATTCGGACCTATACATAGAGGAATGGGTGTTTTTTGAGTTTTTTTACGAATGGTAGCTAGACCAGGATGGAGGATCTGGATGTCACTATATATCCTGTAAGGGAAAGAATCAATCCCCATATAGTTATAGGAGGAATTCCCCACATAGTTCTAGCCCATATGTAGGGAAAAGTGTAATTTTTATTTCTTGGTGGTAAGACCAATATTTGGGGTCAAGGTTTAGCTATGTATCCTTCAAGGGAAGGAATCAATCGGCATGTATTCTTAGACATATCGTCCATGTAAAAGTCTCTTTTCTGCATAGGGAGGGGGAAGGAATTTCAAATGATGGCTGAACTGGGATATGAAATCTGTTCATCACTACATATCCCACTAAGATAGGAATCATGCCATATGTAGTTCTAAAAGATTCCATGAATTTTATTGTTATGTAGTAAGGACTAAGGTAAACCAACGTGAATTGTAAACATATTGTGCTTGGTCCTGAAACCTAGGATTCGGGTGTCACGGCATATCCCACTAAGATGGGGATCAAGTCATACATGGTTTTTCAAATTCACTCCCTATATAAGTCCATTCCATTCATAGGGAGGGGATCATTTTGTTCTGGTGTTGATGGTTGGGCCAGGATAGATGATCCTAGTGTCATATGTATCCTACGAAAGCAAGAATCATGCCATGAATATTTTTGTAAGTTCCCTTTAGGGGTTTTTCCATGTGCAGGGAAATGAGAGTACATTTTTCTTTGATTGGTGGTTGGGATAGGATGTTAAATCTAGGAATCACTACGTATCCAGCAAGGGCAATAATCAGTCCATATATAGTTCTGTACATGATATGCTCCCTATACTGATCTGACTCAGGTGTAGGAGTAGGGGAATTCTGGTTTCATCCTCTACGGGTGTCGGGTCTATCATATTTCTCTATAATTTGATTACACATGGGGACCATTACCACCAATCCTAAGCTCATGTGATTTATACTCGATGTGAGAAAAAAAGAGCAACAAGGATTTCCCTCTTAGTACGTAGTGATAGAGGATACAATAGGGGAATTCTGTTTCAAGTGATGGCTATGCCAAGATTGAAGGTCGAGGCAAATCTATTTATCCCACTTTGGAATGGGAATCAAGCCACATGTAGTTCTAAAATTCTCTTCCTATGTCGGTATGACCCATGAACTGAAATGAGGAGGGTGGTTATATCTTTTCCTCCCATGAATTTGACTTATATGCGATAGATTTATCAATAGAACACAATACCTATCATGTAGTTTATTGTCTAGTGGTAAGGATGAAGATACTATGCAGTTTAGTGTCATGCGGCATGGACGATTTGGGCCTTGAAGTTTAACGTCACGCAGGGAGGATGATTGATCATGCCTTTTCACGTCATGTGATGAGCACAATTTATGTTGATGTGAAGTTTTAATTTCTGCAGCTAGGAAGGATTCATCATTCTATATAAAATATTTCTTCAAGAACCATGCTTTGTTAGGGGCTATGGTGAGCCTCCCATCCATTGAAATCAAGGTGTATGCTCTATTGGAGTATACCTTGTGTAGGACATATGGTCTCATCCATTTTGGCTCTAATTTTGGGGGATTCTTCCCAAATATCATTGGGGTTATGAAGACCAACACCATCTCTCCATTGATTAAAGACGGAAGGAAACCCTTTTTATTGAAGTCTCATGGGATCCGATTCTGATAGATTTCCAAATGGGGAATGGTATAAAAGCTTTTCTCATCTAGATGCACCTACTCATCAGACCATTTCTGATATTTATCATCTGTGTACAATTGATCCATAAAGTAAATTCGGAGCGATGGCACTTTATATTCGATGGAAAAAATTTCCTATGTCATGTATACCAATGAGTATGGGGTCTCTTGGGTGGTAGTGTGTGTCATGGTCTGGTAAGCCCATAAATCATGGGGGAGCTTGTGCGGCCCTAATTTCGTGTCTTTTTTCTACCATCTTCTAGTGTATGTTGGAAAGAGTCTTGTTGAAATCCTTTATCTGTCCATTGGATATTACATGGTAGTGGGATGAACGATTGTCTTAGATTCCATATTTCAGGTATAGCTTGTCCAACTCAACGGAGTATATGTTGGTGCCATTTTCCATTAGTATTGTATGAGGGACACCAAATATGGTAATGATGTTGGCTTTCACAAAAAAAATAATGCTTCTTTCCCTGACCTCTTTAAGGGGTGCGGCTTCAGCCCATTTGGAGAAGAAGTCGGTTACTGTGAGAATGAACTTGGATTGTATGGATGTGGTAGGAGGATATGGTCCCATGACATCCATACCCCATACAGTGAATAGAAAGGAGTACATAGTTGTGTGAACTAGCTCTGGTGGTTGGTGGATGAAATTATCATGAACTTGTTAGGAGTGTCACTTCATGGAGAATTTGGAACAATCCTATATCATTATGGGAAAATAGGATCCAGGACATTGAATTTTATGGGAGATCTTGGATTCTGATTGGTGTGCTCTAAAAAGATTCTATGTGCACTACTTTCATGCTGGAAGTGGTCACTTCTCCATCAACACACCTTGGTTGGACTCTGTCAGGGCCTCACTTGTAGAAAACCTTTTCATGGTTTGTTCCATCATACATTAAAAAATTGACTACCCACCTCGGAATCTATCCTCTTATAGCCCAATATGGTGGGAGTTCCCCCCTCTGGAGGTAATTTTCATGAGGATTCATCCAACGAATGGTGTGACTATATGGCTTTGTAATGGGTCTAATCTTGTTGATCTCTTCCGTGTTTCTTTTAATGAACAACAACACCATATGATGGTGGGAAATATTGATGACTATTTCATCCTAGTCTAGATTAACCAGGGTTGTGGATGCAATTTCTAACGCATCGACTCAAGAATGTTTTTACCATAGTACATAAGTGTTGTTTCTGATGGTAATTCTTCCATCAGTACTCAAACATGGTTCATCAAATGAACCAGTACCTCCTTTTTGATTTCATAGTCACTATTAACATGTTTGATTACTTTACTTGAACTACCTTTTATCTTTATGTACTCATCTTATGCTCGAAGTTCCAACTCCTAGCCTATAATGACGGGCTGGTATTTTGCCTCATTATTTTTTCACCCCTCTAAAAGTAAGAAGGAGTAAGGAAATAAATCCTTTTCTAGAGAAATGAGTATAACCCCCAACCCCACTTTCTTGAGCTAGGGATCTTCCATCCTTTTCCCTATCAAGATTTTGCAGGCAAGGTCGAGGTACATTTCCCATGTGTTGGGTCCTTCTTGGATGGAAAATATTTCTTCATTATGAGGTTCAGTATCCAATGGTCTCATTTCCTCCAAGGGCTTCTCTTCTAGTAAATATACTAATTCCTAGACTTTGATGGATATTTGGGGCCCATACCATATGCCAAACTATTTTAGGATGACTCCCCACCATGATACGCATCCAGTAAACATAGGACAGTTGTGGATATACTTGATCGGGTTTCATCGAGAGACCATATGGACCTCGTGGTGCTGCAGGTAATGCTTGAGTTTCTGAACCAAAAATATTATGGCTTGGAAACTTTTTTTTATATTTTAATATCAAGTCTAATCATTGATAATTGATCAGATGATATAATAGAGACAATTCTCACTGCCTACATCATTCTTTTGTGTGAGGAAAGCACCCAGTGACCATTCCAAAGTGGTCACATACAAAATGAGTGTCATTCCATTGATTAGTGGAAATATCACTACTGAACATAGGATATATCTTTTAAGATTTTCAAATGTTTCTTCATAATCATTATCCCACTGAAATGTGATCCCTTTCTTCATTAACCTAGTGAGAGTAAAACACTTACAAACAAAGTTGGATATGAAGCATCGATTGTAGGCCTGGTTCCCCTAGAGACCCCTCAACTCAGTGAGGTTGTGATATGGTGGCATTCCAATGAAGGATTTTTTCTTCTCACGGTAAAATTCGATGTCACAATGGTGTACAACGAAGGTGAGGAATTTCCCTATGGTAATCCCGAAAGAAAATTTCATGGGATTCATCATTAAACTTTGTTTTCACAATTTATTGAAGATAATTTTGAGATATTTCATGTTGTTCAAGAAATATTATAATTTAACGACCAGGTCATCGATGTAGCACTCAATGAATTTTCATAGGAAGCACTTGAAAATGAGATGCATGGTGCACTGATATGTGGAACAGGAATTTCTCAGACCGACGGGCATCGCCTTATAGCGGAATACTTTTTGGGGTATCTGAAGGAACTTGGATTCTTCATCTTCTTAGGCTATTTATATCTAGTTGTATCTAGACTATCCATCCATGGAAGTGAGGGCCTCATATTTGGTGGTCACATCGATCATCAATTCTGTGATCAAGACCAGGAAATCAACTTTCAGATAGTGCGTATTGAGATCTCTAAATTCAATGCATACTCTAATTTCTCTCTTCTTACTTTGAAAGGGACTGTGTTTTCCAACCAGATCTGATATTAGACTTCCCAAATGAAGTTTTCATTGACTAGAGTTTCAAATTCATCCACTATTTTTCCACCATATGTCGAGCAGGTCCTTCTGGCCACACGCTTGTAACCACAATGGTCTTCTGGCAGACCTAGGTGATGAGTGACGACCTATGGATCAAGGCCTATAATTTCTATGTAGTTCTAGGAAAAAATATTCTTCTTTATGTTTTATTTTTATGCATCTTTTCCTTGAAATTTATATCCACACTAATGAGGGTGGGTTGCGGGTCATCTTTTGTGCCCAGGTTTATCTCCCTATGTTCATTGATTGTGGTGGAGATGCCTTCTTTGAATGAGATAACGGAATATTTGAGATCTTTTAATTGTTATTATTATTGTTATTATTCATCCTCTTAATGATCCTCATGTCATATTCTTTCTCTTTTGATAGAGAGGCGATTCTTGAGATGAACACTCCAGCGTTGGGAGAGGAATCACAACTCGGATTTCTAGAAACTAAGGGAGTTCCTTTTTCCCAGGAAAATTATGGGGAATTTTCTAAAGAGTATTTAATGGGGGTGGAGGTGTGTTATCACTTTATTTTAGTGATATGACATCTTCTTCTTCCATAGTAAGTACGAAAGGAATGGCTTGGAGACCTAAGGATGGACTGGAAGAATTTTTGTTTGAGCACTCACCTTCATCAAGGGGTTGTTGTGCTTTTTAGCATCGTTGGATCTTGTGGCCACAACAGAGATCATGCAGATGGCTGATTCCATGTATAATCTTTAACTTATGCATCCAACCTGATTTATGGGTAATACATACTTATCCCCAAGTTATTTTAGGGGGGTCAGTGGGATCTATTCCCAATCCATTTTGGGGAGTGATCCAATCAATGTCATTATCCAAACACTGCTTCTCTTTATTTTCATAGAATCATGAATCAATATAATGTGACTCAAAGGATTCGAATAGGTATTTATCATCATGCAATGTAACATTTTTTACATGAACGTAATATTTGACGCACTTATGGTATGATGAGGGGATTGCAGCATGCTGATGCAGCCGGAGCCTACCCAACAGGATGTTCAAGGATGTATTTTTTCACCCAACTAGAAACTCAGAATGAGACACTCGGTCACCAAGGCATGTTTTAAGATTGATTTTCTCCAATGTTTTATTCTCAATTTTTACATATCCCATCAAAGTTGTTGTATAGGGTGTTGGACAGTCCTCATCCTAGCTCAACCGATGAACAATTTGGAGTGGGAGGAGGTTGACTTGAGATCCATTTTCGATGAAACTTTTTCGGACATCAAAGCCATTTATTTTTTCTGGAATAATATAATGTTATTATATGTCCCTCAATTATATAATATTAATCTTGATCTATGAATGAGATGATATAATAGAATTATATAGGTTTGGTATCTGTACGATAGAATTCGACAGGTAATACTTCGGTTTCGAAATCCTAGTGACTTATTTAATCTTATATGAGTGCCTCTTTAAGGTATATTGACAGATTCAATGAATCCTGGATCGATAGATTTTCCAGTATAGACATTAGCTACTTTAGAATATCATATTTATTCTCTAAAGGATGGAACTTCTCGGCTTGGGGATGCTCTTTCATAGTCTCTTTAGGGACTTGATCTCTAGAGGTGGATGGGCTGACCTCTAGGAAATTAACTAATGGTGCTCCTGTGTTCTTGGGATTCGGCCGAACTTGTCATCCATCATGCTTTGGGTGACTAGACATATATTCTTCCTATGAAAAATACTACAAGATGATTGGTCTAGGATTTCTTCCATCAAGGGTAGTGAAACACTCTGGTTCCTATTGTGTCTACTAGAGGGTATTTCTTTGAGTTTCCACACTTTTAATGGTTTGAGTTAAGGTGTGGCTGGAAATTTGACTTGTGTCATAAACATACCTTCAAGGAAGACTGCATCCTCTACATCGTCTTCCTTTAGCACTCTGGTTGGACATGGGGAATTTGGGTTTGTAGCCATAGTCTCCATCAGATAAGGGGTCCATTACATGAATGAAATTAATAGATCCTAAGATTAGTTCTTGATCTGACTAATATTCTTTTTGACTATCTTCTTCTGATGGTGTCGTTCGTAGGGGTGGTGTCTATGGTGGAATTCGGCAGTGCGGTGCCCATGCTTTCAATTATGTTGGTTTGAAGTTAGGAAGTGTCGAGGTTTACTTTGGTCTCGGTGTAGTTTCATCATCTTTATCCTACTTTATGACATTCTGATTATACTGTCTCCTAAACGGCTAACCCTTGGAGGGTTGTGGGGCTAATGACGATGGTTGTGTTGCATTAGAATATATTGGGGGAATGGTTGGTTTCTGAAACTATTCTTAGAGGATACCATGAGCTCGTATGACTATTTTCCACATCATACGACTATTAAATTTTTTCTCCTTTTTGATAGTGACTGTTTCCACTCCATTTCCTCACTTGTGTATGGGGTAGAAACATATGCCACTTGTGCTAGTGGCCATCCTAACATGACTTGTCTATAATCTATCATCTTTTTCAGGAGATTATTGACGATGAATCACTCTTGGATGGTGTGTCTCAGTATCCATTGGTATGGAAACTAATTCGAATTTTCATCAAGACCCACTTCATTGGCTCTCTTTGAATCGGGTAGCTAGAGCAAGTTTCATTTTATGGTGGCTATGAAGTAGCCATGGAATATGTCATATTAGAATGAGTAGAATTTATTTCTTTTCTCCTATAACTACTTTCTTTTGGAACCCCTTTGCTCATCTTTCCATGGTGGTGGTGGTTGTTGGAATCTAGTGGATCTTGCACAGTTTGGAGGAGGCCTCACAACTGGAGTTGGTGATGGGGGTGGTTTAAGTGTCACAGAAACCACTTCAGTTTTTCAAATTATTTTTCTTGGGGATGATGGGGCCACTAGATACTTGAGATTGGTCTGCTTCAAGGAGTCTTCAATCCTTTTGAAAATGGAGGAAACATATTGGAACCCACTTATGTACTTCACTAGGATGAGTGGCATCCATAATTCATCATAGATATTATTGATGCACATAGAGAGTATTTCATCATAGGGAAGTGGTCGGTTTATAGATTAAGTCTGGAATTTCACTCTAAAAATGAAGCATGAAACTCTTTTATTCTCTAACTGATTTCAGTTCATGGGATTGTTGGCTATTATTTTAGGAAATGTCAAACTGAAATGGAAGAGAAACTGTCGTGAGAGATCCTCCAAACCTGTGATTGAGTTATCTAGCAAACAAGTGTACCACACAAAAGGTGAACCTTGAAGAGTTTGAAAAAAGAACCTAATTTTCACAACATCTTGTTTCTATAGTGCTCACATAATGGGATCAAAATAGTAATTTTAGTACATTATATACTTTTTTGGGCCTCCTAATCCATTGAACACTAAACATATGGGATTCCAAAAATTTGCGGGAGGCGGGACGTTTCTCACTCATTCGGAGTAAGGCCTCTGTTCTAGTTTTAATACAGGATTCCATCATTCCAAGACTTTCAGTTGAGATATCAATTAATCAATGGTATTCAAGATCCCTTAATGCATATCTAGATTGAATGTAGCATGAATTGTAATGCCCCGACCCCAGTTACCAAGATTTGGTGCATTTTTACAAAACATTGGCATGATCACAAAAGAACAAGTCTCAAAAGACCGATTGGTTTAGTAGCCTTAGAATCACTAGATACATTCATAAGGTTTATATTACATCATAAAGTGAAAAACTACAATAATATAGTCTCTATAGTCTACACTCATATCCCCTTCATACTATCCCTACAGGTCAGTCATAAAATATTTCTTCACATCCTGGGAAAAATAAAACATAGAAAGGGGTGATCTCAAATTCTCAGTAAGGATAACAATATAGCGGAAGCTTTCATAAATAAGCATAAACATTTGAGGCAATGTATAACTAAAACAAAAGCCTTTAAAACTTGAACTTCAGAATATTATGTCAAAGATAAAATAAAATAATGTCATTTACTTATTCACATGGATATTCTACTAGTCGAATAATCACATGCAATATCAATAACCACTTTCATAATGATGTAATGCATAATGTCAGACTATCATAACCATGTAGCCAAGGCCTTGTTCCAAGACTAAAAATAAGATTTTTTCAAGGCCTCGTGCAGGACACTAGTTTGTCTCATGAGACCTACCGATACATCGAGGAGCTGTAGCGGGCTCCACCCGTCACTTACTAATTTCAATGCATTCCTCATATGAATAGGTTTAAACATAACATAAACATTCGTATTAAAACTAGCATACGAGATGTAAATACTTTCTCCATAAACCATGAATGGTATAAAAATAACACATCCACAGTCAAACATATCACAAAACCTTCAATACAATATTGAAGTTTTGTATCATAATAAATCAACTTCAAATAATCTTAAAATCTATCAAAGGATGTTTTCATAGATGAAATCAACACTATTTGAGAGAAATATCTCTTTTTTTGAAATCATTGAAAAGTCACACATTTACAAAGGAAGTAATTTAAAAGAGATTTTTGAATCAAAGTGTCTCATACCACTTTGAAACTTTTGAAAAATAAATATCATTTCAAAACATTCATGTCCATATAAATAAATCCTTAAAAACATTTTGAAAACATGGACATTAATTAAAAAGATTTGGAAAGATAAATCTTTAAAACATTTAAAAGTCACATAATTGTAAAAGAAAAAATTTACTATGAAAATATTCTTATAATCTTGTAAGGGAAGCTTCGAAGATTTTATAATGGCAGAAAATAGCTACACCCGCTGTATAAGTTAAAAAAAGACATTCTTACCTTAATTCTGTCAAAAAGGTTAAAAAGGACCTTGTTAGGAAAATGGCAGAAAGATCCCTTTAAAAACATTTTATAAAAGTCAAAAAAGGGTATAAATTACTTTAACCCATATTCTGTAAAATAGTAAGAATGTTTTGAAATACATTTTTAAGAAACATGGATGTGGATGATAAAGAGGTCCCAGTAGATAATTACGTATAAACAACCTCGGATAATGAAGAGATTGTGAAATAAACCCTTACCTTGTACTTTTCCTTGGTTGAGGGTAGGTTGAACTCCTGTATAATGGTGAAATAACGGTTATTAAATTATACAATAATCATATACATTAATATTATATCATATATGATCTTTTAACATTGTTTTGTTAATAATATCTTAGTATTATCGTCGTTTCAGGTGTTAACTTACTCGTTTTATTTTATTTGTTTTGTTACATAAGATATGTTTGTTATGGATGGGTTGTATATTATTCATATATATAATGATATCAAGTCCTTAAACATTATTTTTAATCATCAAATAAGAATTAGACTTGAATGGATATGAGGGGGAATGAACCTCATCGCATTCGTGGAGACGGTAGTCTGTACGTACGCACGAGCGATAATATCATTCTTTTGATATTAAAATAATATATAATTGGATGGTATATCATATATACAGAATCATTATCATGTTATATTTATTATTTATATGAATTACACATCATTATTAAACCTATCCAAATAATAATATATTGAATAACAATTACACAACGACGTGGAGACAGTAAGCCGTACGTACGCACGTATGGTGACATGTCATTCAAAGGATGGATAGAATACTAAATCTGGTTATAACATATTTATAATAACATCACATTATATATAAGATACTGGATTTATTATTTTATAATGGAAAAAAACAAGAAGTTGAAGAAGAAAGGAACTTTAAAGAGGGTGGTGAAAACATTACCTCTTCTTTGGGTTCTTCCTTTTGATTTGATCAAAATGGCTCCTTAAGTTGGATTTATGATCAAAGTAAGGCCTCTTGGTCTAATTGAGGGAAGTTGAGAGAATATTTGGGCAGGGGTTGGCCGAGCCAAAAGGCTTTTAAGGTGTGAAGTTGAGATAAGGGTGGGTTCCCTTTTATAAGAGGGGTGAGGGGCACCTTTGGAAAAGCTAGATATATTATTTTATAATAAATTTATATTCGGTTTATAATGGCTCAAAAGTGGATTATTAAAATTATAAGGTGGGGGTGGATAGAAATACATTCAACCAATATATTTTATACAGTTTTGGGTCATTATATTAACCTTATCTTTTAGTTTTAACTCTTAGTTAATTAGATTGACATTTACAATGTCACTTTATATTTTTATATTTTATAGTTAATAAACTTACTATATACATACAAGAGACCCCCAAGTGGTCCATTAATGATACACCTATCATGATATAAGTCCTTTGGCCGAACCTAATATTTTAATAAATTTAATATCAATTAATAATATAATATTTGTTTTAAAAACTCTTTTATGTCAATTTTGACACTATTTGGTATTTAATTTTTTTGAAAATCATAACAGCATGATTACTTAGAAATAACATAATTAAATTAATACTAAAATGTAATATTAATCTATAAAATTCGTGTAATTCCTTAAAATCCTCAAATTATATTTATTTGGGTATTTATAATATCAATTATTTTAATATTTCACTAATTAAGTAATTACTGCATCACCATTGTGTCATAAATAAATTAAATTATTTAATATCTAGAAATTATAAATAAAATTCCATTATGTAGGAAATCTCTTTATCATTACAATTAATATTTACAATCGAATTTATCTTATGTATAACCCTATATTAAAAATGTTTTAGTAATTAAACTTTGATTTTAACTCTTTTAACTCTTCTTTGAATTAAATAATAATTAATGTCCTAATCATATCCAAGTGGACCTAAATGATAATATTTTATTCCTAAGGTTTTTTTTTTGGTCGAGATACACTTGTAAAAAAGAATTACGACATGTGTTAGGGTAATATTAATATCATTTTTACCCTTAATTACCCAATTTACTTTTAACCGTGGTAAATAAAAGTAAAAAGTTACTATTCACCAAAAATTATTTTCATCTCGTTGAACCACATTTTACTCCTTTATATTAACCATGTCTCTCAGATTTTTGAAATTCCACTCACAGAAGTGGTAAAATTAAGTTTTATGTGAATTGCCAAATTCTCCTAGGATGCGGGTAAAAGACGGTGAAAAGGTCCATAAAATTTTTATATATCTAAAATGATTCTAAACTAACTCCAATTAATTACATTGAACTTATATAGGTATTATGTATCCATTTTTACCTTAATTAAATTTAAATAAAATAAATAATTATTTAAATAAAAATTTGGTTTTAAACCATGACTTAGTGTTTTTCACTATTCATCACAAATTGAAAGTTTTCAGAAAAACACCAAAATTTCACCTTAGGCTAATTTTGATATTCTTAATCCAAAAATGAAGTCCATTTTGAAAGATAAAATATGTAAAATTTCAAAATGTGGGTATTACTATTCATAACGGCTAGTTTGATTGGTTGTGGTGTGTGTTAGAACTCGAAGTTGTGTACAATACACGCTACTGTATTATTCAAAGAGAAGTGTACCGTGGAATCTTGGGGTGTTACATGAATAGGTGTGGTAGGGGGAAAGTTTGGATGTGTTGACGTTACTGGGCCTTGATTAAGATACCCCGTCGGGTGAATCCTTTGTGGATTCACCTGAATCTATTTCAGTTTCATCCCTAATAGAGGGAAGCCTTGATATACTATTGGGATTGGTTTTAGGTTTAATAATGGTCCTGAAATTTCCCACGATGATCCCTCTAGCCTTTATTCATTTGTTAGTATGATCCCTTGAGGTAGAGGGATGTATGGCGGAAGTGTGTTATGATGCTCTACCTAAGGAACATAGCCAATAGGATGGTTTTCTCATTACAACTCAGCATTGAGTCACTTCAACTCTTTCATTTCTTCCTCATTTAGAGAAAATATCTCCTCAAGCATATGGGAATCATCTTCGTGGGGAGGAGGTGGTGGGTCACATTCCTTTCTCTTATTCTTCTCCTTGTTAAGGATTCACATGGGAGGTAATAGTGGATTGAATGAGGGGGCACCCAGATTTCAGGAAACTCTCTGGTTCTGGGTATGCACACCCACAGGCTTGGTGCAGACCACCTCTAGGATGGAACTACATTATCTTGCATCATCTTTATTTGTATCATTTCCTTTGAGGTCAATGGGACTTAATTCCACAACGTTTACTAATGTATACTACCTTGGAGGTGGTGTACCGAGTGCTGAATGGTATGAGTGATTTTTTTATCTTTTGTTGTACTTTCTTCTTCCATTATATGGTATTATTTGTATTTATTGGTTAAGAGAGGCCCAAAGAGATCCTTGATCTGACCTCATAGTATTCCTTCATCTCGGGTGTTATGAACTATGATACGAGACTAAACAGGTAACCTCTATGATCATTGTTCTTCCAAGACGGGAGAAAACAGATGTCTTTTGTGTAGGAATTTGAGGTATAAATGGCCCCGGACATGTGGGATATGGTTAATCACATTCATCCGTTGATGTGTTATGTCTTGGATTCATTAGTCTTATGGGGGAATTTTTCAGTTAAAAAATCCCCCAACCCTGTAGGTTGGGGATGTTCCCATATCATGGTAGTAGCTGCTACTGTTATTGCCTTCTTGATTTCACACACTCCTACGCAGGTATGAGCTAAGTATGGTGCTGGATTTGTGTGGAATTTATTTTATTCTTGAGTACACGAGCATTGCTCATTTCTTGACTTCCCTTAGGCAGGAAGCCTTTTGGATGTTCCCGGTCACCTGGATCAGGTGCTTCTCGATGGTTTTCTCTCATCGGGATAGATGCTTTTGTGCCTTACTCAAGGTTGGTTCTTTTTTAGTGTTCCACCTTTCCTAAGTAAATATTTTAGTTTATTTCATACATTGGGTAATAACATTGCAATATTTAATTTTTTTTATGAGGTATACTAGATGGGATGTGGGGTGAAGTGTAGAGCACCATGTTCTCCCAATCCATGAATGTGAACTCCAGTCAGATTGTTACTGATGAGGCAACAAAACATATGCAATGCATGGAGGCAGGATAATTCAAGGTCTTTCTTTCACCTTTATAATAATGGTATTCATGCAGATGGGATGGATTCTAGGTCGATCAGATAGAAATTCTCTCCTAATATGTTGACATGGCCTACATACCCTTCATAGAGCAAGAACTTTTCTTTTAAAAAGCATAGAGTTGTCCAAATATGGAGGTGAATGTTGGGCAGAAATTCCTCATGAAACTCCCTTGGTATATTGAAGTGAGAAGTGCTCATGGGACAATATATCACTATTATATCATCCCAAGCTAGTTTTCTTCTCACGAGTAACATATCAGGTTGTTGTTTTGTCAGGGACTCCACTAATTGATATGTCCATCGTGAATACTTCTGGAAGACTTCATTCCAAGAAGTAGGGATGGTATGATCCTAATTGATATATGATAGGTGTGGGGTAGCTCAGAACATGATCATGGGCCAAGGCCATCTTCTGGTTGAGAAAGAATTTCACCTTCCATAGACAGAGTATCTGGTATATCTGACTTCGTCTTATTGAGCACCTTAATATATGATGGATTTCTCGCATTTGATTTGGAGAGGGGAGGTCCTCCTTGCTAATTCTGAGTTTGACTGTGAGGAGGACCTTCATAGTTGGTGCTACAATTGAAAGGGATACCATCACAACTTGATGTCTAGTCGTAGAGAAAATACCTAGAGAATATACCCTAGGGAGGACCTATTGGGTGGACTGTAGTGAGGGGAGGACCTTATTGCTGCCTGATGTAATTGATGGGAGCAACTTCAAAATTATTGCTATCATGGAAAGGAATTCCTTCATAAATATGAATGTAGGGATAATATCTGCACTACGCATGCTATGGAGGGGCTTCAGGATGAGAATAAATGAGGGGTGTACATTCTCACTACTTGATGTCACTACGGGGAGGGCCTTTGCAGTGGCTGTGATCATGGAGAGGGATTCCATCATGACTTGACAGCTAAATGTAGAGAGAAGCATATATGTAGTGTATATACTAGGGAGGACTACCAGGGCGGACGATAGAAAGGGGAGTACCTTATTTCTATTTGATATTCTAGTTAATGGAGCGCTACCCTAATAGGCATTAGAAGATAGGATCTTGTGATCAATCGTTCCTGGTCCACAGTGTAAGACCTCGTGGGTGCTCTAGGGATGACCTTTAGAGCTGTTGGTAGAAACATTGAAGGGAGGGTCTTCACAATATTTACTTCCACTTCTATAATTTTGTAATAAAATGAATGGATCCTAGGCCTATATTAATATATTCTTGAGGGTGTCAAGGACTCTAGCTTCTAGTAGATCATAACCATGAATATGCTCTCCATTTTTGAGTGGCCTTTGGCACATTTCGTCTTTGAGCGATCTCTTATTGGAAACTAGGGTCATATGCTTTTTGTAAAAACATTCATGTATAGGTTCCTATTGTATTGGTTCTGATGATGTTGTTACGACACACTGATAGACAACTTGAGTTTTGGAAGCGATATATGCCTTCCTTGGAGTGTCCACCACATTGGACCAGCATCCCCCAATTGGAATGGGTATTTGTTCCCAATCTGGTTTTTTTGTGTATCAGGGGATATTGCCTCCAACCCTCCTGGACTATATCAGGGATGCCTAACTGCTCCGGAGTGAAAACCCATTTTTCGGATGATTCATTCCATTTGAGGAAATCGGGTTGTGGTCCTGGTTCCTCGCCTTTGCCGATGATACAATGAGGTCTTGACATTTCTTTAGGATATGGTCGGGAATCGACATTTGATCTTCCATAATTTCTAGGATGTGTTGAGAAAAATCTTTGGTTTGATCAAGTATTAAGGCCCATTTTGATACTAGAGCAGGAGTTTGTGCCTTCTTCGTTCATCCATAGGTTTTTAGTTGATACTGGCAGTTCTCCTATGCCGAGACAGGGGAACAAGTCTGTTGCTGATTGTATTTTCTGTTTGCCACCATATTTGACTAGTGGGATTCATATTTATGAGTAGGAATTTCTATATGCTCACATGTATCTACATTTTTCTCTCAAGAATTGTATGCACCTGCTGGAATGTGACTCTATTCATATTTTTTAATCGACCTATTTGGAAGGCAGGATTGGAAAGCATCAGTAGGTGTTTGTGCCTACTCGTAGCTAGTTTTTATCCTATTTGGATGAAGGGCTTCTTGCTCATCAGTAGATATTTGCATCTTCTTGTAATTTTCTACTCTGTCTACATGGTGGGACTAATGAGTATAATACGTAATGTGCATGTGCTAATTTTATGCCACCCTATTTTAATGGTGGGCTTGAGTGGAGGGGGGAAGAGTTGTATGTATACTTGTGGAATTTTACTATGCTTTTATGGAGGGTTTACTCTATAAGAATCAGGGTGATTACCTATTACTTATTGTATGTTCTCTACTCTCGGCGAGCAACCTGAGGATCCTGTGTCCACTAGACATTAGCAGGTTCCCTCAAAATAAGATCCACTTCAGAGTGTGAATGTTGAATCATACATTGTTGATAGAAACGTCTTCTGGTAGGATTCCTAAGGTAGGGATCCTAAAAATAGAGATAAATTTTTTGATTTCATCCTTATATGACTCCCTAAGATTAGGGAGGTACATGTTGTCACGATCTGGGGATAGTCACCAAAAATGGTTTGAGATGACTAATGGGGCCACCTTTTGTGGGTGTGCCAGCCTCAGCTGAGGAGGTGGCTAGAAAGATTTTGCAGATTGGAGGGCTTGTATTGCAGCCTCTCGGACTATATTGTGGCCTCCACTATGGGGAGAGTACCATTTTGTTGGTACTCTCTAATCAGCGCATTGGATACCCATTGTCGAAGGCACTGGGTCGACGAGGGGTTCATGCTCTTCATCTAGGTCCCCGCCGCCAGTGGGATAACTAAGGTGTGTGTCTAATATAGTATTTTATATTTCATTTGGATTGAAGGTTTCTCTGGAAACCTAATATATATATATATATATATATCTGTGTGACACATATTGAAAACAACACCATTTCAAAGTATCATTTCTAGACCACATGAATAATTGACGATTCGGATTAGCCCATTTTCTTTTTACGAGGAGAAGGGGCTTGAGTGGGGTAAAACTGCCACCTTGGTTGAGGATTCACATTGGGTTCACCATTTTGATTCAAACTGAGGTAACTCATTTTGGGGAATGTGAAATGGTCTGATGGGTGACAAGCATTAATCTATTATTATAGAGACTTTCACATTTCTATTTATGTTACAACCTAATTTGCGTCATTATCCATTAGGTGGAATTGAATTGACCCCTTAAGGACTGGGTAGTTTACCCTATTTTTTATTTTTAAGGAGGTTCCACTATCAAATGGTCCCAACATGTGATTGCATGGGGTTAAGTATTTTTGCAATCATTCCACTTAGGATAATATTTCCTCAGATGGTCTCTAATGGGTTTATTCGTGGATCCAGAAACAACCCACAGCCCTTCAATCCAGGATTCATGGACCTTCTTTCCAAAGGTAGGTGATCATTTGATTATGATTTGTCCAATGACACTTAAGGACTCAATTGGTCAAGAGGATGGGAGGTTGGTCTCATCACACACTTTTGGGGGGAATTATTTCCTACTCCAAGACTCTATTATAGAATTAATTTATGTTCATATGTTCATTAAAACTTGGTTCATTCTCGAAGAGTGTATCCACAGGATACCCCTATGTTGAAAAATAAATCATGGATATGCATGGGTTTATAATTGATAAGACAATGCTGGTGTGAGCCATGTGATGAGTCACTCTGGAGTTTATCATTATCTAGGAGAGATAGATGATGATTTGACGTTGGGATAAAACCCATGATATGGGATTTTACGTATCCTCATGAGAGGAATCATATTCCATGCTGTTTGGTGCCCCTAAATTAGATACATAACCTTTTAAGGTTGTGTGAGAAAGACCTATATATCCAATTTAACATCATGCGATGAGGACACCTAGGTAAAAAATTTCTATCTAAGATTTGGTGTTAGACTCGTGCCGAGGTAACCCGAAGTGCCTCGGATTTTTGTTGTCTCCTTGGTGGACATGACCCTACCGATCATATGGTTTGAATAACATTAGGTTTGATTTGAGGGTTGGATTTGGAACTCTGGGAGGCTTCCCATGTATCACGGTAAAATAGGGATTCCATGTCTAGGGAGTTCTAGAATAATGGGGACATATTATTCGGTGAATACCAGCTTGAGGGCATGGTTTCTCTAGTCTTACATAGAGGTGCTTCC
Source organism: Viscum album (assembly GCA_963277665.1). Lineage (NCBI taxonomy): Eukaryota > Viridiplantae > Streptophyta > Magnoliopsida > Santalales > Viscaceae > Viscum > Viscum album. Next base: position 1,608,271,192 of record OY728123.1, read on the forward strand.
CATTTTGGGGGACATGATTGTGTATTTTACCATATAGATGGACATAGTAGGGTAATTTCATTAGGACTGACTCAAGAGATCTTTCCTTGAGCTCGGGCCTTCACGAAGGCATCCTGCATATCCTGGTTACAGTAGAGATCAGAGTTCTCTTAGATCATATATGGGTTGTGACTTGACTAGGGCTTATGCGTGGAAGCTACCTGTCAGAGAGAATTGAATTGGAAAATTTTAAAAAAGAGGACACTATTTTGGGGACATGGTTGGGGTGAACCTATTGAAAAAGGGTACCTCTTTGATCTCATCCCTTCAAGAAGGTTTCCAACATATCCAATTTGGAGTAGAATTTAGATTTATCATAGTTCGTTTATCTCAAGTATTACACCTGTGAGGAGGCCCAATTGTGAGTTTTGAATCATGACATACTCCTAAGGATGACCCCCTTTTTTCGGGGGTATATTGGGTTAACCTCTGAAAAGGGAACCACTTTGTGCTCGGTCCTTCATGTAGGTGTCACACGTATCCGAGTTGTGTTGGGAATCAATGTTCTTATAGTTCATGAGGTGGTTATTACGTGTAAAAGCTACCCATTTTTATGGAACCATGAGGAGTATCTAGAATCATGATGATTTCAAGGTTTTGTTGGTGCTTACACCTAGGAGGATTCTAATGTTTTGGGAGTATGTGGATTTCATAATCACCACCAACCTCTACACCCATGAGAGTCATGGTCAATGTGAGAAACAAGAGGAGGTAGTGGATCTGAAGATCATATTCACTACATCATCTACTAGTAGATGGTACTAGAGCCGAGAGATGGGGGGACATTGAACAAGAATCCCCCACATAAGTTGATATCCAGTATAGTCAAATCCTGGATATTTATCCAGACACATCTTGATATGAGGTGAAGAGGGTGAAGAGTAAAACCTCTCACAAAAGGCTAGGGTCTTACCATTGGAGGATTTCCCTTACCTGGTTTTTGGTAAAATGGAAGAGCATCATCCATGGTCAAAGGGGAAGGAAAGAGTGACTTTATCTCTTGTCACTGGCACTCATGAAATAGAATATCCAGTGATTAACCCTAAACCTGAGAATGGGGAGGTTTACATTGGCATCCCAATGTTGGTCCCTGGGTTTCCTTGGGGTTGTATACATGAAGACATTTTGGGGGTCTAAACCGCTATGGGGATAGCCTTCGGGACTCTACTTACCATGGGTATGTGAATTCAAAAAGGCTTGCTGGTGCACCCAATGATCTGATCATACGTTCTTGGTGGCTTTGGAGGAGTCTTTGGCCTGATTCTAGTTGATTGGTTCACAAAGGATCTATGGAGGACTAGACGATAATAGAGTGACATGATTGGAGTTGCGGGGAAAGGGCACCTAAAGACACCCTATTCCATATAATGTTTTATCATGTGGGATGGGAGTAGCCCTGTGTATCGTACTTCTATGCAGGTAGAGGTTTCGTCTTTGTACAAAAGTCGTATGTGGACCTCAGTATGGAACACTGCGTATCAAAGCGGTACGTGGTCCTACATATGGTATCTATACTATAATGTTATGTGGTGCTCGATGTGGTTCTCCACGGCATCTCAGCTTCCACCCGCATACTGATGCAGTATGGGGCATAGAGTTCAATCTGCATAGTGATGTACTATATGGAGTGTCGAGTTAAAGAAGGGTCCTAGAGACTATTGTGTGTGTGGAATTCATCCATGAGGGATTTATGGTTCAAAATGTCTCCAATTAAGTTCGCAGTTCACCAATTATTATTAAGTTCCCTATTTTTGTTTTTCACAGTGGGCTATACTTGTGGAAAAATTGGTTTGTGGTTCACAATTCTTCGATAATTTGAAAATAAAGTTAAAATATTCTATGTATCTGAATTCATACTTACAGCCTCTAGGGTCTCCTTCATGATCTCTTCCACCGGTCCCCTTTCAGTTTGTCCTTCACTCCTTTTTAGAGCACTATGGAAATCATATCTGTTGTAATTCCCCAACCCCAGAATCCTAGAGCCATTGCATTATTTTAATACATTGGTATGATACAAGGAATCATGTCCTAAAGAACCGACCAGTTTAGTCATCTTAGAATATAGATTACATACATGAACTTTATATTAATATTTATAACATAAAACAAATCATAGATAATTCTTATAGAACACCATTATTCCCAAAGCTTAACAATGCATATCAATCATAAAATACTTCTTGTAATCCTAGTAAAATAAAACATAATAAAGGGGTGAGATCAGATGCTTAGAAAGGATAAACAATATATCATAAGCTATCATAAATAATCATAAATGTTTAAGGAATGGTACAAAATTAAAACACAAACCATTTAAAACATTATCTTCAACATAACATGGCCAAAATAAATGAAACATTACCATATAAACCTACACATATATATTCTACTAGTCGAATAATCACATGAAAAATCAATAACTAATCTCATAATGATGTAATTCATAATGCCAAACGTCTTAAAAACTAATTCAAGGCCTTGTTCCAAGACCATACACAAATATTATGTCAGGGCCTTGTACCAAAACACTAGTTTGACTCCTTAGACCTATTGATGAATCGAGAAGCTATAGTGGGCCCTTCCCTTCAGTTACTAAGTCCAATGCATTCTTCATACAAAAAATGTGAAACATAACACAAACATTCATATTAAAACTAACATTCAAATTTACAACACTTTAACAATAAACCATTAATGGTATAAAAATATCACTTCCATATTCAAACATATCATTACTCATTCAATATAAAATGGAAGATTGTATTTATAATAAATCAACCTCAATCAATAACAATACCCAATAAAGGATGTTGACATAGTTCAAAATAATCGGTAAAACTTTATGAGAAAAATATCCCTTTTTCATGAAATAATTTAGAAGTCTCACAATTAATAAAGCAAGTCATTTAAAAAATATTTTTGAATAAAATTTTCCCATAACAATTTGAAATATTTTAAAGTAATTAACATTTTAAAATAATCATGTCCATAAAAATAAATCCTTAGTTTTTTTAAAAAAAATTGACATTAAGTAAATTGATTTAGAATAATAAATCATTAAAACATTTAAAATGATGACCGAGTTAAAGTTTCCCTTCCCTAAAACCATAAAAAAAATTGAAAATATTTTTCTGAAACATTGACGTGGATGATAAATATTTCCCAGAAAATTCTTACACATAAACAATCTCAAATTATAATGAGACTGATGAATTAACCCTTACCTTAGATATGATACCCTCCGTACGTATCTAAAACTCCTGTATAATTTTTTAAAACATATTATTAACTTATATAAGATACATAATAATATTTATGATATCATATATGCTTTTTTTTATTACTTTATATCACCCATTTATTATCAATTCGAAGTTAATACAATATTTCTGGTAATATCGCTTTGTTTATCGTACGTGTTCTGACTTTTTATTCTTCATCATATTACATAGATCATGATTTAATTAATTATAAAATGAATAATATGATTTATAAACCATATATATTCATAATATAAATATATATAATGGTGATATATTAAAAATAGAATATATCGTTCAGGGAGACGGTAGGTCATACGTACGCACGAACATTATTTCTGTTTTCTTATCGTATTGAATGGATGTAAGTGAATGACATATATGTACATACATATATATATATAATTAAATTAGACTTTTTATTTTATATATTTCATAATTAGTAATAATATATAGTTTTTAGAATCATTCTTGGATGGTTAAAGTGGAGAATGAATCTCATCATGTCGGGGAGACGGTAGGTTGTACGTAAGCACGATCGATGATATCATTCTTTTATTATTAAATGATATGGAATTGGAAGGTATATTGACTATATATAATCATAATCATGTAATATTAATTATTTATTTCTATTATACTCATCATTATATCCATCCAAATAAATTAATGTGGAATAACAAAGTACACCACAGCGTGGAGACGGTAAGTCATTCGTACGCACGCATGGTGATATTATTATTCATAGGATGGATAAAAAGATAAATATTGTTGTCCAATGATTATATAAACATATTAGTATATATATGATACTGGATTTATTACATTGTTATGGAATAAATATAGAAATAATAAGTAGATGAAGAAAAGAACTTTGAAAGAAGGGATAAAATGATTACCTCTTTTCGGGTGTTTACTTTTGATTTGAACAAAAGGGTTCCTTAAAATGGATTTTTACCCAATTTTAGTCCTCCAGGATTAAGTGAGGTAGGTTGGGAGAGTAAATTGGTAGGTTTTCGACGAACCAAAAGGCTTTATAGGTGTTAGTTAAAGAGAAAGGGAGGTTCCCTTTCATAAGAGAGGTGAGGGGCACTTTAAGAAAAATCTTGAAATATTAATTTATTATAAAAATAATTTCGGTTTATAATATCTCAAAATTGGTTTATTTAGATTATAAGATGAGTATGTGTAGAAATACCCTCAACCAATAGGTTTTAGAAATTTTTAGTTCATAAAATTAACCTTATCTTTTAGATTTAACCCTTTGTAAAATAAGTTAAATCTTACCATGTCCTCTTGTATTTTTATACTATATGGTTAATATATTTACTATAAAATTCAAAGAGAACATAAAGTGGATAATTTATGAAATTTTTCTCACTATAAAATTTATTTGGCCAAAATTTATATTTTTAAATTTTTATATCATTTAATAAAATAGTATTTATTTTAAAATTTCATTTATGTCAATTTTTTCACTATTTAGTAATTGATTTATGTTAAAGTCATAAAAACTTTATTCCATCAAAAAAATGCATTAAATCATACCAAATATGTCAATTTCATCTATAAAATTAGTTTATAGTATCAAAATTTTCAAATTAAATTTATTTTAATATTTATAAATTCATTTATTTGAATGATTCGTTAATAAGTTTATAACTGCATCATCATTGTGTCATAAATAAATATATTTATCTAATATATAAAAATAATAAATAAAATACCATGATATAGGAAATATTTTTATATTTATAATGAATATTTATAAACATAGATATCAGTTATATAACCCTATATTAAAATCTATTTATTTAAAGATATATGTTTATGTTATAATTATCATTACTTTAAATTATTTCTTATGACATGTCATTATCACACCCAAGTGGTCCCATGGGGACCTAAAATCGTCCTAAGGATGATCATGGTCAGACATATCTCATAAAATAGGATTAGGACATATGTTATGGTAGTTTAATATAATTATAATATGTTTTCTATCCTTATTTACCGTATTTACCGTTTAACCATGGTAAATAAAAAAAATTATTGAAGTTAATATTTATCATGTCAAAAAATAAAAGGTACCTATTTAAAAAATATAGAATTTATAATTCCAAAAATATAATCTATTTTTTCTAATTCAGAACATAGAATTTGTAGTAATTAATTGAAAATCAATTCCCATTGTCAAACTAAAAAAAAATGTTTTTAAGAAATAAAAACTATCAAAAGATTGACATGTTTTTATGTACAATTTAAATGTTAAATTACTTACAATGACCTAAATTAAATTAAATGATAAAAATATAATCTAATTATCCTTTAAAACCACACAAAATTTATAACTCAACATTAGAAATTATTTTGATTAAAAAAGTTGTTTTCAATTAAAATTTAGTATATGTCACTATTCATAAAAATATGAAAGTTATCAAAAAAGTACCAACAAATTATCCAAACTATATTTTTATGTCCTGATTCTAAAGAAAAATTTCATTTGCAAAAATTTAATATATAAAAGTCTCAAATATTGGATTTAAAATGGGTTTTCCATTAAATGTATTAGAAACAACTTTTTTGAAAAATACTTCTTTTATATGAAATACTGTATTTTTCCTTATATTAAGACTAAGAATCACATAATATGGATGTTAAAATTTTATGTGTAATATAAAATTAAAAATTTCGTTAATACTACGAATAACCACTTTTAAAATGGCTACTTTGATAGATCGTGGTGCGCTTGAACTCGGTGTTGCATATATCTCATGTTATTGAATTATTTAATAAATGAAGCTTATCGTGGTAGCTTTGTGTGTTACATATGTGAGAATGTGGCACCATTTCTGAAATCCCATGAGGATATATGTCAACACATGGAAGACTCTGTAAACCAGGGTTTGAGAAGGCTATAGTTCACGATACATGGTTCACAGAACCCACCGGCTTGCTTCACCTGCAAATTCCTTCGTTATGCGGGGTGGTATGTAGTTACATTTCTCCATTTGTTTCCCCCAATCGATATGGTTCACAAAGTACAGGGCTTGTTGGCCAGAGCCTCATGAACCTTTCCTGATGATGGTATGTAGTCCACCTAAAACCCTTTGCATAATTTTATTTCTTCAAGTTCATTCTCAAATTTGAAATCCAATTTGCATCCATTTGCCTTGTTGGACTTGTAGAAATTTTTCTTCCTTCTGCAAAGTTCTTGTGGGATTATTTACTTCCCTTTGCATAGTTTTTATGAACCCACATTCATTTCACAAAATCATAATTAGAAGAGAGTTCACACAACTTTTAACATGAAAGGAAACTTATCTTGGGTTCATTGTAGATGAACTTCCTTAAAGTTGATGGCTAGAAATAAATTAAAGACACTAACTATAGTTGAAGTATAACACTCCAATCATCCAATAACATGAGATAAGAACTCAAAAATGGAATAAATATTCTAATTTATAATATAACATAACCCTAACTCGATTATGTAAATGCATTTTATTTAAAACAACTTCAATAACGTTTAAAATCTTATGTTATTATTAAAGCATTTAAATCGCAAAATTAATTCTACAAATAACATGTTATAAATTATAATACCTAAAAATTCATTTAATATATATGTTTATTTTTTATCCACATATTTTTTTATATACATCTTATGTATCATGCCTCACCTCGCATTAGAACATGAAAATAGTTTTACTATAAAATGATTTAATAAAAAACATTTTAGTATAATGGTTTTTTAAATGTTTTCGCTCATTTTATTTATTTTACATTTTAAATTCTAAATAATTACATTATTTATTTTAAATAAATTAAATGAGAACACACAAAAATGTTTAGTATTGAAAAATATACTCTCACATTCCCATTTACATAACTAATTACTTTAAAATACTTCATTTATTTAAACTTTTAATTTTATTGTATTTATTTAATTTTTTTGAATTCCAAAACATTTTATTTTTATGATATCACCATTCACCAGGAATGATATCCATAAATGTCATTCCTTAATTTCAATAATTCTATTCCATTAAATATTAATAAATTTTATATTTAAAAATATGTAACTTTTTCAATAAAACCAATTGTATCCAAAATATATACAAATATAAAAAATTTAAAATTACACCCTAGTACTGTAATAAATTAATTCTTCAAAAACATTCCACAACTAAAATAATTAACCAACTTATAATTTAATTAAATAACTAAATAATTCTTAAATTTTTATAAACACCATAATGATTTATTTTAATTCCAAATAGAAACATATAACAAATAATTTCAAATTAACTTTGTCAAAATATGAGACCACTAGAAATATGTTTTTTTAATATGTAATATAATTTTGACAATAATTAAAATACCTAATATTTTTCACAAAAAATTACTATGTAATATAATTTCAAACTCTTTAATAATACATAATATTTAAGACACCCAAATTTTTGTAAATCAACTTTAAAACCCAAAAATTGGACACCAACAACACCCAAAAATGGTAAGAGTTCATAAATTTTTTGGACTATTACCTGAGATCCCTCTTAAAAAAATATCATATTAGATAATTAAAATAAAAACCAACTAAAAAAATAATAAAATAATAATAATAATAATAATAAGATAGACCCAAATCATAATGTTCATGTAGAGATACCTCACAAAAATAAACTTACCCATCATGGAAAACCCAAAAAATAAGAAATATAGATTCTATTTAGTTCGAATAATTCACAAACCATTAAAACCCCCATTTTGTTTTCGTGAAAACCAAAACTCTTTGAATAATTTTTAAAAATAAGTCTTCTAATATCAATTCATTTATTTCAAGAAGTTAACATTTATCCAATTTCATTGAAAAACATATTTAGAATTATCTTTGAAATTACAATAATGTTATTCAACCAACCCAAATTTGAGTATCAATTTTAAATTGCAACAAATAGAATATATATCTGAATTTTGAAATCATCAGCAAAAAAAAATATTAAATAGAAATACTTATTTTATTATATTCAGAATTTAGTTAAATATGTATTAAACACTGTCTTTCACTGTTGTTGATTTTAGTAACATCATTATTTCATTACTACTTTAATTCATTAAATATATTATGAGCAAGTCTTCCCCCAACACAAAATTCATTTACCACATCAGAAATTAACCAATTTAAAAATTAGAGACAATTTAATAATAAATAAATTCTATTGAATATCAAAAAATGGTTACAAATATGGAAAACAAATTAAATAATAAACAAAATCTAGAAAACAAGCAAATAATAAGTAGTAAATAATTAAATAACAGGTGGAAAATTAACCACTAGTAATTTTTAAACTCTCCATCCTAACCATATTGAAATTTCAATCATTCTCTTTCACCATTAATCATAAAATATCATATTAATCACTATAAAAATTGTTTATTAATAACATATATTTAGAGGGGTTATACACAATTGCCTCAAAGTTAACTTTCTATATAAATCAGCAGTGGATGTACTATAACCACATCTAAATTAATATTTAACAACCATTACATGAGAACCACTAAAAAATATTCATAATTTAAAAAAACAGCAAAAAATTATGGTTTTAACCGAAACTAATCAGAGTGATTAACAGTGTTTTATAAACCCCTTTATTTTTTTATCTTTTTCATTAAATTGTGTATATTTTAGTGAATTTTCTCCTATAACGACCACTAAATAATTATTTATCAGTCGTTTTTAGAGAACTACCAAGAAAATATACAATATTTAATTTTAAAAAAGTTAGAATTAGTTATTAACTATCCTTAGTTGTGATGACTAATGGGGGTTTTTAACCCCTCTACCTTTTTAAAAAAATTAAATAATATATTTTATATTATTTGTACAAATATATATATATATCATATAGTCTCATTATATAAATACATTTGGTTACATTATATAAGAATCTTATTATATATATTTATATAAAAACATTAAATAGATATTTTTATATATATTATAAAAATAAACATGTATGTATATATATGTATGTATTTAAATATATAAAAACATTAAATAAATTTATTTGTGAATATAAAAATATATGTATATTTATATACAAAATATAAATTTGATTATAAATATTTTATTCAAATATATTAAAATATAATTAATAGAGTGAGTATAAAATATATATACATATATTATAAATATAAATGGTAATCACCCCGACCCTAGTGGATCGGAGTCGGTGCGTTACTTAATTACACAAGCATAGATAGAAAATTCAATCCTAAAGGACTGAATATTTTATCATCTTTGGAAAACTAGATTACATGCATGATATTCATCTTACATTTGAAAAACAAAATAAAACACAAAAAAAAATTAAAAGCTCTGTTTCCATGAAACCCATTCCATGAATTCATCTTAATATCCTAGGGAAACTAAAAAAATAAGGGTGTGTTCCAATTCCAAGTAAGTGTTTAATATAGTATAATATATCATGATTCAATAATGAATAATCTATATGGTAAGGTAAATATCTAATCATACATGCCATTTAAATAATTGGATAAGGAATAATCAATATGGAAAGGTAACTTACTGAACACAGATGTCAATAAATCAATAACTGAGAACGGAAGGCATCCATAGATTTTTTGATAGTGAAAATATCATGGAGAATAATAAGTGAATAGTGAATGAAGGAAAGTCTTAATTATCAGACATAATTTTCCTAGTCATGTGTTACCTTTAACATCAATATCTATCACCAATACAGTTTAAAACATACTATGTAAAAACCCATCTCATTGTTAAACTGATTTGTCTCATGAGACTACTGATGCATTAAGGGGATATCATTTTTTGATCCCCACTCATGAATCTAGGTCCAAAAAATTTCTTATATATCAAATAATTGATTAAATAATGTCCCTTGTCATTAAATATCTGTTTTGAGTGATGAATATGGATTTTTCAATATTTCCCCAGTAAGACAAATAATTTTCAAAGTAAACACCATATACAAAAATGGTTTACAGTTTAAAAAATAATCATATCCATCACAAAAAAATATGTATATTTTATAGAAAATTAATTTCCAATAAAACTTAAATACAATAAATTGCTTGTTTTAAGATAAAGTTTTCAATCATAAAAGAATGTGAAATTTCACAAATATTTATATCAATTGGTAGTTTTCAAATTTAATCCTCCTGGGATAAATATTTCAAAATGAAACATAAAATTAAATGAATAATTAATTATTCATGATATTATATATAAAATGGGCAGTATATACACCACAAAAAAAGTTAATTGGTGCATAAGGACAAATAATTCTCAATGGAATGTAAATTAAGATGAAATCCATTACCTTATTCCTTCTTTTGGTTGAATGCTACTTAAACTCATGTATAATGAATTTAATAATGTAATTAACTTTTACCATAACCATATTAATATTTATAATATCATATGTTATCCTTTTATAACATATTATCACTTGTGTGTTAATAATATTTATTTGTTTTCATTGTTTTTGGGTGTTAATTAACTTGTTTTTCCAGTGTGTTTTTTACTGTCATTTTTTTGTTCCTCAAACATAGGTTATGATGTAATAATATAAAGAATGTAAAACATGATGTAAATATAATATATATTTAGTATATATATTTATTTTAATCAAAAAAAATTGATGAAAAAAATCATTGTTCATTGATATTGTAGGCCACACGTACACAATAACATCGTTTCCATTTTATTGTCATATTGAGAGAAAGAAAGAAAAATTATCTCTATCTATATATTTATCATTATAGTATAATTATTATTTCATATATACCATGTATGATTTGAAATTCCATACTAAATTCATTCCATGTAAATCATGGATGAATCACATCACTACGCAAGGAAGTAGTTTTTTGTACACACAAACAACATTATCATATTCCAAAAAAATGAAATACATCAGTTCGCGGGGCTATAGTCCTCTGTACACATAAATGTTGATTTTTTAACCCATTTAATGGAATTGTGTGAAGTTTTAGATCATAAACATAACAAAAAAACATCTCAGTATATTTATGATACAAAGGTTATTATATAAGGATGATATAAAATTATTGAATGGGTTTGAGAAGGAAATAAAATAAAAATGATATTTGAAAAACATTACCAATTCTTCTGGTATACTCATTATGTTTTCACTAATGTCTTCTTATATTAGATTTATGCTCATTATAATGATTTTAGGATGAGGGTATAGACGTTTTAGAGTGATTTTGAAAGTTCTTGGTTGAACCAATGCGGTTTAAGAGGTGTGAAGAAGGGGGATATTTAGTGCCTTTTTATAGTTGAGGAGGAGTGACATTATTGTAAATACTCCAAAGAATTTACTATTTGGAGGTCATAATTACCTAAAGTGGATCCATGATTGATAATAAATGTGGTTTAGGGATTATCTGTTTGATACAAACTTCGACCAAACAATAGAACAAAGTTTTTAATCATTTTTTCCCTTAACTCCTAAGTTTTGTTATTTTATCATTTAGTTTTTTCATTATGGTAACTAGTTTTATAGCCAAATTATTTTATCTATTAGGACTAAAATAAAATGATCCTTACCATATAAATTGAACCCAATGATTCTGAATATGATTTATAATTTATAAAATAAAAATCCAATGTGTTTTAGAAATTAATTTTAACGTAAGCACAAGTAAATTGTAAAAACATTGATTCATGATGGCAGTGATGGGCGATGGGGGGTCGACATCAGGCTATGTGCCACTGCGTCCTGTTGGATATGATGGTACCGTAGAAGGGTTTAATAGTGTAGGACTCCATTAAATGGTCAACAATAGAGGTATAGGAGGAGATTTTTGGGTGACCACGAACCTCATATGTGGTTGGAGTGGGATCTATAGGGTTCTACTTTGATCATCGGGCATGTTGTTCTTGGCCTTTCCAATGGGTTTTTTAGCCACATTCATGGTTTTTTTTCACCCAACTTCAGGCCATGGATGGGGATTTGAGGTCATTGGGCCTTTAGTTCACTCAAAATAGCATATGATTCATAGATACCAGTCAATTACTGTAGTGTATTATGTTGGCAATGCATCTCATCTCCATACAGCATTGTTAGACAAGAAACTCAAAAGAGTAATAGGTGTGTTGACACCTATCAACTATACCTATAACTTTTTGAGATAGAGGATTTATCTTCCTAGTAGGTACAAAGGATAGTATATAGTGACCGTCCTTGGTAAAGGGGTGACACATTATGTGGATGGTGATGACCTGACTGGAGAAACAACGCATCTTGGATGCAGTGTACTGTTGAAACATGTAGATCTTATTGTGTGGGAAGATGGAAAGATTGATGTGTGCACTAACAAATATCACCTAGAGATCTTACCAAATGTGGTTTAAAGATGGGTTATCATCCATGACTTCACGATGGGTTTTTTCAATGCAATGGTTGCTAGTGGTGGTAATGAGAATATTGATATTATGGTGTGAAACTTGACTATTCAATTTGGACTTTCTGGTCATCTTCTTTGGATTTCATATCATAGGGTCAGTGGGCCACAGTTTTGTAATGGGATTTCAAGCCAGTAGTCATTATATTTAGGTTTAGAGTTACCTACCAATCCCAATTTAAAATAGGTTTATAAAATCCTAATAAAAAATAGTCATTGTCCCTACCTACTAAAAAATATTTTTAGTTTCACCTATTTTATTTCATAGTTAACTAAATAATTAATGTGTTGAGGCTTCATAATCATTTTATTTAACTAATTCATATCTAAAAATTAAATATAAATTATTAGGATGGAAAACAATTATTTATATTTAAAAAATTTTATAACCAAACATATATAGTTTTTCTCCCTTTCCCAAAGGATTATATATATTAAAATGAGGAAAAGTGCCTTTTTTCCTTTTTCCTTAATTAGGTTTTTATATAGGGTTAATTCATGGAAAATTATCCAAGAAACAAGTAAAATTCAATCCTAAGGTCATAAAGTTCAAAATATGACAATTCAATGGGTTTTGGGAAAACTAGAATGTCATTTTACACCTTATATTCTAAGTTAAACCACTAAGTAAACTTGTTTTAATCTTATTCACTATAATTAATTTTAACTGCTTTCACAAATTATTATAGTAAAAACATAAGTTTACTACATTATATATTCTAAATTTTTATGATCCCAAATATGGAATCAATTATTTCAAATTAAATTCAAACATGTGTAAAAAATTAATTTAAAATTATTCTCGTTGACAGGATGAGGAAGATGGTTTTTGAAGTGAAAATGTTCAAATTTTTGCTAATTTTTTTATTCTAAATTCAATATAAAAATAATTCCAATAACCTAAATTGTATTAATATATTCATAATTGATATAATTATACTTTAAAACAAATTTAAAATATAATTTATCACTATAAATTACATAGAATAAAAGTTAGTTTTTAATTTAAATTTGGTATTTTATAGTATTCTTCAAAAAAAAACTTCTTATAAAAATTCCCAAATTTCACTAGAAATTAATTTTAACATTAATATTTCAAAAATCAAGTTCTTTTTTTCAAATAGAAATTATAAAATTTTAAAAATTTAATTTTAAAATAAATGGGTCATTGAAAGGTGGTAAAAGAGCCTTTAGAACTAATACATCTTTTTATGTGTAAAATTGGATTTGTCATTATATTGTGGTAATAAAATATATTTCTTTAATTTAAAAAATGTTGAATATATTTTATATAAATTTATTTAAGACCATCCCCTAATATTAATTAATTTATTTTATAAAGATAAGACCCTTCGGTGCATTAAAATAGTTTCTATAAAAAATATTATATATTCAATTGATTTTTATATTAATTTACAATTAATTGGTAACCAATGAATTCACACATATATTTTCATAAGTTATTAAATCCTATTCATAATATCGAATTTAATTTCTAGGAGATAATTTCTATTTTAAATAATAATATAAATAGTATTCAATAAAACTCAGTCTTATGGATAATGCAAGCTATTAAAGATACTAAGTGTTGTGTGTAGTGCAAGATAACTCACTATTGTGTGTAACATACTCTATCTAATAAAATGATATTATTTTATAATTTTTAGGGTTTTATATTCTCCCCGCTTTGAATAAATTAAATCCTCATAATTTAAACAAGATTTTCGCAACTAAGGGTACGACATTTCAAAATACCTTCATTGAAATCCCACATCATGATAAGGGTCGGGAAAAAGTCCTCTTAATAAGATAGAATGTGAAGTACAAAAGGTCATCTAGAATAATCACATAACAAGGTTTCCATATAGTATAATATAGGTGAGAAATAAAAACATGGACAAGGAATAGAAAACTAACACTCAAATACTAAGGGAGAGTGTTTGAGGTCATTGATCATAAGAATGTGGGTGATTAATGTAAATTTAAGGGGCTCAATGCTATAAATATATGATGATCTATAAGAACATTGGTTCATCTAATTTTAATGTACTCGGATAAAATTTTTGTTTCAAGATCCATTTTCATAAATATGATTAACATTTTTGAGAAAATATATTTACACGATTTTATCGCATTTTATAAGAATAATCTCATCATTTGGTTGTTCCTTAAACTATTTTTACCTCATATCTTAGAACATGTTTAATTTTACGGTGAAGTATTATAATAATTTCTAAAACCTCATCCAAAGTTTAACTTAAACCATTTTATAAATGGTTAACCCTATGAACCTTCTAAAATATTAAGATTCTAAACATTAGAGTCATTTACAAGGTGGGTAATAGTATGTAAATTACTTTATAAATATAAATAAAATATTTATCCAAAAATCATTATCTCATCATCAGGAACATATTAAGGCTTATTGTTTCCTCAACTATGTGTTTTCCAAAGATTTCAACTTGCTACTAAATCACGTTTCTTTGTTCCACTCAATATATGCTCTCAAATCCCTAATGAAATAGTATTTTAGTAAAATACTTATGCATATAATATTTATTATAATGATAATATAATTAGTAAAATAATTTTACAAAGTATTTCATGGATCCAAATACACAAGAACATTAATAATTCTTCTTCAGTGGTATCAATAACATACGCTTGACATTGATCCCTTAACTTATTCTGAGGTATATTCCCTTCATGATGAGGAAATTAATTTTATTAGTGTCCCATTTATTTATCATATTAACACTTAATAGATTTGTTTTATCTATTCTATTTTCATTTTTTTCTTGGTGACCCTTTTCTCTGAGTTATAAAAAACTCCCAATCTATTCCAGTATTTCTTAGGATGATTCTTTCCACATTAATCACATGTGGGAAAATCCTTTTTCCCTTATTACCTTTATTTGTTACTTATTATTCCATTATCTAATTATCTTTATTCACTTTTAATCCATAATAGTTTTATAATTATTTCTCTGTCTTTATAGCACATAAATATATTTCATCCTATAATGAAAAAGGTTCAAACACAAGTACCCTATGGAGACGTTGCTTAAGCCATTCAAAGAAATGGTCAATCATTCATTTCATGTTGTATATAAAATCCATAGCATAAATTTATAACCTTTTAAAGGTATCTTCATACTCTATAACACATTATTCATACTTTTCATTTAAACTAATTAACTTTCTCTTAAGCTCAATTTTTTGATCATGAAAGAAATATTTTTCAAATAATGTGTAATTAAAAGCACTCTATTCCATGAGTTCTATTTCACTTCCTCTATAGTATTATATATCAACAAACACCATTTATCATCATCATCATTGATAAAATATACTATAATGGTAACCTTTTTCATTTCACCACATCCCAATGCAAGAAATATTTTCCCCGACGAATTGATCCATTTATCATCTACCATTGGGTTAGTAGTCCTACTAAAGGAGGGGGACCTCTGTCAGATAAAGTGATATAACATATAATAATCTAGTTTTGGAATAGTTTACTCCATCTATGAAAGGTTATTTTTCATAACTTGATTAAGGTTCTCTAATATATCAATAACTTTCTCAGTTCTAATACCAACTATATCAACTTTCTCAGCAGAGAAACCTCTATATTGGTCATGAATAATGATACTTTTCTTACATCCTATTGTCATATCTATACAATGGAATATACTGAATTAGCTTATACAATTATACACTATTAATAATTCTAAATATGGAATAACACTTAATACAAATTAAAATTTTATGCATATCTAATCTCATAATCATGGTTTCTTTAGGGATATCAATACTTTCAAGTCATTCATAGTGGATTGTAAAGGAAATGTGAATTATCCAAAGATTATCCCACTATAGTTTCCAACAAATTCCATAGTAAGTCTCATTCTTGTGTACCGTAATATGCTTGAGTTAATCCTAATATGCCCATTTTGAAGTTATTACCCCTAGGTACATCTATGTGAGAACAATTCCCACTTAGACTATCTAGAGAGGGAAGTATTTCTTGGAAGACCAACATAATATCTACCTTACCAAAAATCTAGGATGTTATTCTATAATTATTCACAAATTCTACCATAGGGTTATGTTCCTTGATCTATGTTTTACTAAATCTAGTTCCCAAGGTTTTGACTAAACTTCTACTAAGACCAACAATAATGACCCCAACCCCAATAGTCTGAAGCTGGTGCCAAACTTTATTACATTGGCATAAAAAAAAGATTCAAATAAAAATGGACCAAATAGATTAGAATATTTTCAAAACTATATTACATACATGAAACCCATATTACATTGGGAAAATAAAATAAAGCATAAAAAAGTAAAATCCCATCATCCTTGAAACTTGTTCCAAGAATTCATCTTCATGTCCTTGGGAAAGGGAAAAAATAAGGGTGAGCTCAAAAGATAAGTAAGGATAAATATAGTGGAATATATCATGATTCAAAAATGAATCATCAATATGATAAGGTAAATAATTAAACACACACTCCATTTAAATAACTATATAAGTCATAATCAATGTGTAAAGGTAAATAATAAAACTCACATTCCATTTAATCAAAAACTAAAAATTAAATTCATCCATGTTTTTTTCATAGTGAAAGTATAATGTATAATAATTATTGAATACTAAATTAAGAAAATTATTAATTATCATATGTCATGTTTTCCCTGAAAATGATACATTTACCATCATGATCTATCCTCATCATAGTTTAAAACATATTGGGTAAAAACTCAACTGATTTGGCCAAATGATTCATCTTATAAGACAACTGGTGCATTGAGAGGATTGACCCACCCATTTATGTAGGTAAACATAATTCTACATATATCAAATAATCAATTTAAAAAATTTTATTTGTCATCAAATATCTCTTTTGTGTAATGAATACAGATTTATCAATATTTCCCCGGTTAATCAAATAACTTTCAAAGTAAAAACTGAATGTAAAAAATGATATAAGGTTTAGTAAATGATCATATCCCTCACACAAGAATATTTATATTTAATATAAATGTAATATCCAATGAAAATTTATTAAAATAAAGTTATTTATTGTAGAGAAATATGACAATCATAAAACCGTGAAATTTCACAATGACAAATATCACTTAGTAATTCTCAAATCAAATCCTCTTAGATGAAATAATTAAAATTGAAACATAAATACCATAAATATTTAAGTAATAAAGATATTATGTTTAAAATTTGACTTTTATAAACTACATAAAAGTTAACTGGTGTATAATAAAAAATAAGTCTCAATGGAATGTAAATTCAGATGAAATTTATTACTTTACGCTTCCTTTTGGTTGAACTCTATATAACCACATGTATAATGGTTTTAATCATGTTATTAATTTATTATATAACCATATTATTATTTATAATATATTATATGATCTTTTTATAACATATTATCACCATTTTGTTAATAATCTTTCATTTTTTCATTTTTTTGGTTTTTAATTGCCTTATTTTTCAATTATGTTTTTTCTAGTTATTTTTTTGGTCAAATTAATAAGATAATAATATAATAATATCTATAATTTTAAAAATGATGTTAATATAATATATATTAATTATATTTCTAATTATATTGATCAATAAAATTTGGTGATTGGAAATGAAATACATCATTCATGGAGATGGTAGGTCATACCAACGCATGAAAGTTGTTTCCATTTTCTTATCATATTAAAAGAATGAAAATTAAATGATTTATATATATATATATATATTATCATTACTATATCATTATTATGTCATATATATCACCTATTTTTATTAAAACAATCCTTAATTCATTCCATGTAAATTGTGAACGAATCACATCACTTCATGAGGGGGTAGTCCTCCATACACATGGATGACATTATCATATTCCAAAAAATCAGAATCATTATGGTATATGTTATATAATAACTCCAAAAGAATAAATACAGTATTTATATCATAGTTTTAATATATAAACATTATTTCCACCATTATTCATAGCCTTTAAAGGTGGTAATGGATAGAATAATGACATTGGTTCGCGAGGCGGTAGTCTGTCGTATAAGAATGATGAGTCCATAACTCATTTGATGGATGTGTGTAAATCTATAGGTAATAACCCTAATATAAAAAAATATCATTATATTTAATATAATAATGTTATTATATAGTTATTATATAAAAATAATTTTAGGGGTTTGAGAAGGAAATAAAATAAAAATGCTTTTAGAACAAAAAACATTAACTCTTCTTCGTGTATCCTTCTTAGATTTTTACTAATTCCGTACTAAGTTGGATTTGTGAAGAAAATAAGTCTTCTAGTATGAGTTTAGATAATTTTTAGAGTTATTTGGGTAGGTATTTTCTAACCCAAAGTGGTTTTAGGGGTGTGTAGATGGGGGAGAGTGGGTGCCTTTTTATAGTTGAGGAGGAGTGGAATTCTTGTAAATACTCAAAAGTATTCACTATTGGGAGGTCAATATTACCTCAAGTGGATCCAATATTGATAGTTAATTTATTTTAGGGATTTTGTGGTCTATCCACACCTTAACCACACAATATAATACATTTTTAAATATTTTTTTCCTCAACTCCTAAGTTTCAATATTTTATCATTTTGGTTTTTCATTGTGGTAATTAGTTTTCGAACCTAGGTATTTTATCCATTGAGAATAAAATAAAATTATAATAAAAATATAATTTGAACCCAATTATTATAAATATTATATATAATTCATAAAATAAAAATTCATTGTTTTTTGGGAATTAATTTTTACACAAGCACAACTAACGTGCAAAAACAACGCTTAAAATTTAAATGTGCTAAGAGAATTTTCAACTATTTAACATTAAATATAGTCATTATAATAAAAACAATTGGTCCATGTATGGAACATATTTTACATTTATCAATATTTAAAAATAACTTTACATAATATACAATTTTTAGTGATTTTAAATCGATTAAAAAATATAATTTATTATAAAGTAACATTAGTGTTAGTTTTGACATTATTAATTTAATTTGAATTTAAAAATATATTGAAAATTACGAGATCAAAATATAAAAATTTAAGATATATTTAAAATGATATATTCATATAAAAAATAATTCAAAATAATAATTCATTCCATTTACTTCACTTTTGATATATTTAAAATAATTTATTTTATTTTATTATCAACTAAATAATTACTATGTTGGCATTTCATAAGCATTTTAAGAAACTAATTCATATATGAAAATTAAATATAAATTATTATGATTTAAATAAAATATTTATATTTAAAATTAATGGTTATAACTGAATTTATTTAGGTTTTTTCCCTTTACCAAATCATTACAGATATTAAAAGGAAGAAAAATAATTTTTTTGTCTTTTTCATTACTTAAAATTTTTATATGGGTCAAATCCTTCAAAAAGTTTCCAAAAATACATAATATTAAATTTTAATGTTATAAGGGTTGAAATATGTCTATTAAATGGGTAGTGTAAAAATTAGTAGGTCATTTTACACCATATATTCTAATTTTACCACTAAGTAAACTCATTTTTACCTTAATCACTATAATTAATTTTAACATTTTTCACTCATTTTGATGGTAATAAATTAATTTGAACTTATTAGATAATATAAATTATTCATATTCAAAATAATGAATCCATTTTTAAAAATTCAGTTCACCTAATTGGAAAAAAATAATCTAAAATTAATCTTGTAGACAGGACAAGAAAATAGACTTTTAAGTTTAAATATTCAAACGTTTACAATGTTTTTATATGTAAATTAAATATAAAAATGAATATAATGACATAAATTGAATTAATAGATGTATAATTTTTATAATTTACTTTAAAACCAATTTAAATTAAAATTTAACATCATAAATTATTTAGATTAAATGTTAGTTCTCAATTACTATTTGGTATTTTTCACTATTCATCAAAAAATGAAACTTCTCAAAAAAATAACAAATATTATCTTTAAGATAATATTTATATTCATATTTTAAACTAATTTTATTTTTTAATATAAAATTTATAAAAATTTCAAAATTTAGTTTTAAAACAAGTGCACCGTTAAAAGGCTATAAAACTACATATTGAACAAATATAGCTTTTTATGCGTAAAATTGGATTTATTATTATCATATTCCTATAAAATATATTGGATTAATTTAAAAAAAATATTGAATATATAATATATAAATTTCATTATGATCATCCACTAATAGTAATTAATTAATATTATTATGATAAAACTCTTTTGATGCATAAAAAAAATTTTGTATAAAAATATTTCTTCTGTATTCAATTGGTTTCTATATTAATTTCCAAATAATTGGTAACTGGTGAATTCAATCATAAATTTTTGTAAGTTATTAAATCCTATACATAACCATAAATTTAATGACTTTGATATATTTTTCATTTTAAAAATTAATATTAATAGTATTAGGTAAAATCAGTTTTTGCACGTAATGTAGGATATAAAAAAACGGTGTTCTATGTAATGCAAGATAACTCATTGTTGTGCATAATATACACTATTGAATAAACTGTTTTTCTTTTAGAATTTTTAGGTTGTTATATTCTCACCACCTTAAATAAGTTTCATTTTCACAATTTACAATTGATCTTGGAAACCATGAGTGTGAAATTTGAAAATTCATTAATTGAAATCCCACACTATGAGAAGGGTTGGTAAAACTTCCTATTAATAAGAGAGCATGGGAAGTACAAAAAAGTCATCTATATTTATCCCATAACTATGTTTTCATATAGGATAACATAGGTGGTAAATGAAAACATGTACATGGTAGATAAAACAAACACTTAAATACTAAGGGAGAGTGATTGAGGTCATAGATAACAACAAAATGACTGACCAATGGAAATTTAAGGGGCTCGGAGCTATAAATATATGATGATATACAAGACCATTAGTTCATCGGATGTGAATGTAATAGGATAAATTTTTTTCAAGATATTATTTTATAAAGTTGATGAACTTTCATGAGAGGATATACTTACTTGAATTCATCCCATTTCATTTGAACAATATCATCCATTGGTTGAGAATTGAACAATTTATACCTCATAAATTAGATGAGGTTGCATCATATGGTGAAGTAATATAATAATCTCTACAACCACATAAAATTTTTAAATTAAACCATTTCTTAAATGATTAACCTTATAACCCTTTCAAAATATTATGATCCTAAACATTAGAGTCAATTCCAAGGTGGTTAATAGTATCCAATTTACTTTATCTATATCAATTGTCTCTTTATCCAAACATAATTATATCATCATCAAAACATATTAAGGCTTTTCTTTCCCTAAACCATGTTTTTTCAAAAAAAATGAACTAGCTAATGAATCACTTTTCTTATTTCTATTCAACGTATACTCTCAAATCCTTAATTAAATATTATTATAAAACAATCCTTATATATTTCATAATTCATATGATGATAATATCATCATTGAAATAATTCATCAACATATTTCATGGATCAAAATATATAATAACATTAATCATTCCACTTTGGTTATATCAATAACATACGATTGACCTTGATCCCTTATCTTATTCTTATTTATATTCCCTTAAAGCTTTGGGAATTAATTTTAGTAGTGCCCCATCTCCTTACCATTGAAAAACATAATATCAATTTTTTATTTCTTCCCTATACATTCATTTTCCCAGTGAACCTTTTCCCCACACTTACAAAAACTTTCATTCCCTTCATGAATTTTCCAAGGTGATTATTTACACAGTTATCAAATGTGGTAAAACCCTTATTTCACTTCTTCCCTTTTTCCATTTTGTGTTATAACGTCCTCTTCTTCTCTTTTCTTCCCTTTTAATCCATAAGTATTAGAGATTTATTTCTCTATATTGATAGCACATAAAATTATTTCATCATATGAATAGAAATTTTGATACACTACGGCCCTTCAGAGACTTTTCTTAACACCTTCCTTAAAATGGTCGATCTTGTATTTTGTGTCACATATGAAATCCATAACATACCTTGATAACCTTGTAAGTATATCTCCATACTCTGCAACACTTTATTTTTATTTAATCTAAGGAATGTCATCTCCATCTTAGTTTTGCTCAGGAGGGAAATATTTTTCAAATAATGTGTCTTTAAAAGATATTTATTCCATGAGTTCTATTTCATATTCCTCCCCTGTATTCTATATTAACTAACACCATTGACCATCACAACCATTTAGACAATACAATGCAAGTATAACTTTTTCCTTTTCACCACATTATAACTCAAAAATATTTTCTCAAAATAATTAATCCATTTCTCAACTTCAATTGGATTAGTAGTCCCACTAAATGATGGAGGCCTCTATCACATACAGTGTTCCATCATCGAATAATGACATTTTTGAATAGGTTTCACCATCTAGGAAAGGTTATTTATCATAACTTGATTATGCTTCACTAATAAATTAATAACATGTTCAATTCCAATACCATATATATCATATTTATTAGTAGGGAAACCTCTAAATTGGTCATGAGTATTGATACATTTCTTCCTTGTAATTTACATATCTAAATAATGGAATATACTATATTATATTATAGAATTATAAACTTTTTATAATTTTAAATATGGTGTAACCCTTAACCTAAATTAAAAAAAATATCCATAGCTAATATCACAATTATAATCATGGTTTCTTTGGAGATATATTTACTTTAAAATCATTCATAATGGTTTGTAAATGAAATTTAAAATATCATAATAATATCTCTTTGGAGTGTCAAACCAGGTGTGTAGTAAGGCTTGTTGTTGTGTACCATTTTATACTTGAGTTAATCTTGATGTTACCTTTCTAGAGTTATTGACCCTAGGTACATCTATGGCAGAACAACATCCAATTTTTGTATCCAGATAGAGGAATGTTTCGAGGAAGACCCACATAATCTCTACCTTAACAAAACTCTAGGATGTTATTCTATAATTATTCTCAAATTCGGTCATAGTGTTATGATTTCTAATCTATGTTTTCTTAAATCTAGTTCCTAAGGAATCAACTAAACATTCTATTATATCAAATGTAATGACCCTGACCCTACTAGCCTGGATTTGGTGCCTTAATTAATTACATTATAATAGATAAAATATTCAAATCCCAAAATACCAAATAGTTTAAGAATTTTGGAAAACTTGATTCATAACATGATATCAATATTATAATAGGAAAAGAAAATAAATCATAAAAAAGTGAAATCTTAGCATCCTTGAAACTCATTCCAAGAATACATCTTCATATCATTGAAATAGAAAAATAAATAAGGGTGTTCTCAAATTTCAATTTATGGTTAAATACAATTGAAGATATTATTAGTAAACAATGAAAAATCAATACAAAATGGTAACTAACTGAACACACAAGCCACTTAAACAACTAGATAAGGAATAATCAATATGATAAGGTAAATAACTAAACACACATGCCATTTAATCAATAACTAAGAATGAAATTCATCCATATATTTTTTCATAGTGATAATATCATGTATAATAATAATTGAATATTGAATGTAGGTAATTCTTTATTATAAAACATCATGTTTCCAAGGCACATTATACATTTAATGTTAAGACCTATCCTCAACAAAGTTTAAAACATTCTGGGTAAAAACCCCATATGATTTGGCAAAATGATTCATCTCATGAGACTATATATATAAAGGGGATATCATTAACTAGGCCTCACCCATGTCTACTATTACAAAGCCTTACTCATATATGGAATAATTTATTTAATAATGTACCTTGTCACCGAAAATCTATTTTTTTTAAAGAATACGAATTTATCAATATTTAATCAATTAATAAAATAACATTCATAGTAAACATAATATATAAAAATGTTATATGGTTTAGGAAATAATCCAATAAATAACACAAGAATATGTATACTTAATAAAATGTAATATCCAATGAAAAATTATTACAATAATGTGATTTTTTGAAGATAAAGTTGATGGTAACAAAAGAAAGTGAGATTTCGAAATAACTTATATCACTCGGTAATTTCCAAAAAAAATCCTATTAAATGAAATAATTAAAATTGAGACATAAAATAAAATAAATAATTAATAATTCATGACATTAAATTCCCAAGGGGAAGTATATATTCCACATAAAAGTGAATTGGTTTATAATAACTAATAAGTCTCAATGGAATGTAAATTGAGACGAAATCACTTAACTTATGCTTTATTTTGGTTGAACACTCCCTAACCTCATTTATATTGGTTTTAATAATTTTATTTACTTATAATAGAACCATATTTATATTTATAATATCATATATGATCCTTTTATAACATCTTATCACTTTTATGTTCATAATCTTTCATTCTTTTCATTGTTTTTTTTTTGTTTTTAATTGCCTTGTTTTTCAAGTATGTTTTGACTTATTATTTTTTTCCCAATTACTTAGATCTTGATTTATTCATATCCAAAATTTAAGACATTATTTAAATATCATATATATTCAGTATATATTATTTAGAGTAATCAATAAAATTTGGTTATAGGAAATGAAATGCACTATTTCTGTAGATGGTAGGTCACACGTACGCATGAATGATATTTCCATTTTCTTATTGTATTGAAAGAAATAAAATTAAATTATATATATTTATATATATTATATAATTCCTGTATCATTATTATTTCATATATATCACATATTATTTTGAAACCATCCTTAATAAATTC
This sequence comes from Viscum album, assembly GCA_963277665.1. Classification (NCBI taxonomy): domain Eukaryota; kingdom Viridiplantae; phylum Streptophyta; class Magnoliopsida; order Santalales; family Viscaceae; genus Viscum; species Viscum album. The sequence continues at coordinate 1,608,296,777 of OY728123.1, forward strand.
TGTGGAATGTGTAAACGAATCACATCACTTCTCAAGATGAATGTCCTTTGTACAAACGAACGACAATATCAAAATTCCCACAAAATGGATGGTATGAAGTTATGTGTTATATAATCACTAAATAAGCATAAATAAGTCATAAATATCATATATATATTATATAAATAGTATTTCCATCATTATTACCAAACTATAAAGGTGGTAATGGAAAAATGAATGACATCATTTCATGACGCGGTAGTCCGTTGTACTCACGAACGATGATTCCATAACCCATTTTAGGGAGGTGTGAAAAGTTATATGTAGTAAAAATAAAATAAAAAAGTTTAATCACATTTATGACACTGATGTTATTATATAGGGATGATATAAAAATAATTTAATGGTTTTGATAAGAAACAAAAAAACACTTTTAGAAACACATTGCCTCTTCCTTGGGTATCCTCTATAGTTTTCACAAATACCTGAATAAGATTTATTTTTTCAATATAAGGATTCTAGTTAGGTGAGGTAATTGGATAGTGATTTGGGTAGGTCTTGTCCGATACAAATTGTGATGAGTGATATTAAAAGGGGGAGAGTGAGTTCCTTTTTATAGTTTAATAGAAGTGGAATTCTTGTAAATACACAGAATCGTTCACTATTGGGAGGTCAATATTACCTAAAGTAGCTCAAATATTGATAATTAATGGGTTTGAGGGATGATTTGGTATATAGAAACCTCAACCACACAAAAGAATTCATTTTTGTTAAAAAAATCTTTAACTCCTAAATTTCTTATATTATCATTTTGGTTTTTCATTATGCATAGTAGTTTAATAACTTAAGTACTTTATCCACTAAGTCTAAAATAAAATAATCCTTAATATATAATTTTTAAAAGATGATTCTAAATAGGAAAAATAATTTATAAAATAAAAATCATATGTTTGTTGTAAATTAATTTTAACAAAAGTGAAAGTAATGTGCAAAAACATTGCTTAACCTATAACTGGGCTAAATGAGTTTTTTACTACGGGAAATATATTCATTATAATAGAAAAATTAGTCCATTAATAAACCAAATTTGATATTTATATTTAAAAAATATCATGAAAAATATGGAATTAAAATATATTAAGTCAAAATCAATGTAAATGATATATTAATCTTCAGAAATAATTTATCACAATAATTCATTCAATTTACTTCACATTTAATATTTTTAATATCATTAATTTTATTTTATTATTAACAAAATAATTATTTTGTTGGTGATTCATAAGAATTTTGAGTAACCAATTCATATCTAAAAATTAAAAATAAATTAATAATATGGATACAATTTTTTTCTATAAAAATAATGTTTATAACCAAACCTATGTAGTTTTTCTCCCTTTCCAAAAACATTATAGATATTAAAAGGAATTAAATTATCTTTTCTTCTTTTTCTTTATTTAACATATAATATGTGTCACCACTATGTACCTTTGTCCCAAAACTCATAAAAGTAGATACTAAGGTTCAAAAAATGTCAATTAAATGGGTGTTGTAAAAAAAGTAGGTCTTTTTACACCATATATTCTATGTTTAACCACTAAGTAAACTCATTTTTACAATAATAATTGTATTTAATTTTAGGTGTCTTCACAAATCATTATGGTACAAAATTAATTTCACCTTATTAGATATTATAAATTATGATGATTAAAATTATAGAATCCATTTTTCTAAATTCAAATCACATGAGTGGAAAAAATCAATTTAAAATTAATCTAGTATATAAGATGAGAAAGGGGGGTTTTCAAGTAAAAATGTTCATAATTTTACTCAGGTTTTATATCTACATTAAATATTAAAAATATTCCAATAACATAAATTCAATTAATAGATTTACAATTTAAGTAATTTTACTTTGAAAATAATTAAAAAATAATTTTGCATAATAAATTATCTAGACTAAAAGTAAGTTTTTAATTAAAATTCATTATTTTTCTCCATTCATCAAGATAGTGAAACTTATTCTAAAAATATAAAAAATACACCCTAATATATTTTTTACATTAGTATTCCAAAAATGAGGTTTATTTTTTCAAATTAAATTTATAAAATTTTAAAAAATTAGTTTTAAAACAATATATCCCTTAAAATGTGGAAAACTACCTTTAGAGCAAATACATATTTTTATGAGTAAAATTGGATATGTTATTATCTTATGCCTATAAAATATATTGGATTACTGTAAAAAAATATTTAATATAAAATATATAAATTTCTTTATTATTATCTACTAATAGTAATTAATTTAATTTATTAAGATAAAATAACTTTGGTGCATAAAAATAGATTTTTTATAATAAAAAATATTTCATATTCAATTGGTTTTTATATTAATTTACATTTAATTAGTAACTAGTTAATTTATCCATATATTTTCATAAGTTAGTAAATCTTATCCATAACTATCAATTTAATGTCTATGAGGTAATTTCATTTTAAATAATAACATTAATAGTATTCTATAAAACTCATTCTTGAGTGTAACTTAAGTTATCAAAGAAACTTAGTGTTTCATGTAATGCAAAATAATTTGGTATTGTGTGTAATATACACTATCAAAAAAATTATTCTTTTATATTTTTTGGGGTTCTACATAAATTATATAAATGTATTTAATTTTATCTATATTATATAAATTTGGATAAATAAAATATAATATAATGGTATTCAATTGTATACACAAATGTATAATATGTTATATACATGTATATTTAATATAAATGCATTTATTATTATTATTATTATTATTTTTAGACAAATCATGTTAAATAGATGTGGGGAAGAAGAGTTATCTGCCTTCTTGGTAGGGGTATTAATTTCCATATGGGTGATACGGTGTGATTATTACAAGAAGTAGGGGCGGCATAATGGAAGAACGGTGTCATGGCATGATGTAGGGTCCTCTTTTGGGATTTCAGACCGTAATCAACTGGGTTTTTGGGCAATCGTGATCTTGGGCCTTTAGGTTAAATATTTTTAATAAAATTGTCCAGTTAGTGCTTGTTGATCTTTATGAAGAGGGATTAGACTTGACCCATTGATATGTCTTGGTGATTGTGCTCTTTGCGGTTAGTAATCCCCTCTATCTAATCTATAAACATAATATAACATTTTTATCATATAAATATATAAATAAATAAATTTAAATTAATATATTAAATATATAGAAACATTTTATATATAAGTACATAAAAAAATTATAAATTTTTATATATTATATAATTATTTTTTTTAAATGTATGATTTAGTTACTTCATATAAATATATAAAAAATTATATAATATTAATTATATAAATATATTATATTATATTATATATAATTCTAGATATAATATAAATATATATATTATCATATTATATCATATTATAAATTAATATAATAAATATTTATTTTAATTACATTATATATATCATATATTACATATATATACATGTATTAAAAACAGTTTTATAGGATAATAACTAGATTTTCACCTAAAATAGTTGGCTCTGTGATTGGTTTGTTTTCATATAGTGGGGGATCAATTCCTAGTGACCAAAAAAAATTATGCCTCAAAGTGGGGGATGTTTTTCACATTCCATAGGTGTGGGGCTTCGGGCATGCCGAATTGTGTAGTAGGTGTGCATGACAGTAGGTATGGGGGATCACCATGCAAGGGGGTTGGTCCTATGGGGGTTGGTACAAGGGAGTAGGCACACAGGGGGTAGGTATGGGGACTTTTCGGTGTGTCATGATATGTAGTAGACATGCAACGTGGTTTTTATGAGGGTTGGGTGGGTCACTATAGGGGTAGGGTGGGGTGCAAAAGAAACAATAGTAGGGAATGTATTTTTTGAAAATAGAAAAACTTTAGGGGTAGTTTGCGACCACTCCGAAAAATATTTTTTGAAAATATTAGAGCTAGTAGAAACCACCACTAATATTTCTATATATTTTCTTACATACAGATAGTATTTAAAAATTTTATTCCTTTTCCAAAAAAATTTATAGAGGCTAATACCCCCTCTAAAATAACCATCAATTGATTTTTTTAAATACCAATGCTTTCAAAAAAACTCTACTAACAACAGTTTGTGACAACTTTAGTGATCATTTCCCTTGACCAATAATATCAATTATAACTACTTCCAATGCTAAAATAACTATAGATGTCTTAATTTTTTCAGATGTATTATGTGAAAATTTTAGCCTTTATTCATGATGTTTTGATCTACAAATTTCATGGGATGATTTTTGGGGGTTTCTTGTTGGTTTTAGAGAGTTTTAGAGGCCTTTTTAAGGGTGTATGGTTAGAGTATGGTTTTTCAAAACCATGATAATTCTCCAAGAAGTTGTGTGGGTAATTATAAATATACATTTGGGTGGATCACATATATAGAACATGGTTTGATGATACTAGTTAGCCTCTCCTTATAAACCATGCAACTCATCCTAATGGAACATGCATAATTGGTGCACGGTTTGACAAAATATGTGACCCAAATATGCAAGTGTCCCTAGAAGGCAGTACTCCTCACATGGATGGTGCATTATTTCTCAAACCAAGTAACCAAACCATGTGTGTTTGGATTAATGATATGAAATTCAATCTTAATGACCATAAACCCCCCAATTTCACCCATTATTACTAATTGTATCTCCATCATATCAATAGATTGTAGAGTCTCTCTAGGATTTCTTCCCCTTCAGATCCAGATCATAATGGATCTCAAAATGTTGATGATGAAATAATTATGGTATGTGATCCACAAAGCTCTATTCATTGGGTTTCTTCCTGATCAATACTTATTCCATTAAGATGAATCTTATATCTATCATGGTGTGGCTAGATATATGGATTCTAATGTCATATAACATTACATTCTTAGATCTTTGATAGCACTGTGATGGATCTACTACACTGGAAAATCTTTTTTTGATCAATCTCAGATATAGAATCATTGTACGACCCCAAAAGGTATATTGGTGTAGACCCTTTTCTATTGAATATTAATATTATTGAATCTCATGTAAGATAATTGATGTTTTTGAGTTGGAATTAGTTCTAGGGGGTTCTAAGTGTTCAGGATCGATCTAGTTAAAACTCGACTATAACTTGGGTATTCCTCCTTGATGGGTTTCAGATATTATCTTCATTTAGCTTATGGTTGGAGGTTCCTAATAATTTATGGACTTGTACAACCTTGTTATCCTGAAATGATATGTGTTCTAGAATTTCTTGAATGACCATGACTTATAGTAATCACATGTCTGTGTGTAACCCATGAGACCCATTTATGATTCATGATTCCCTGAGTATTATTATATATCTTGTTAGACCATGTTTTATATTGATCACATTTAATTATAGGTTGCTACTGATTCTCACGATGATATGTTATGTTCTTCTAATATATACTCTACCATCTTATATGTGATTTTCATACCTTTATAGGTATAGTAATAATACTCAAAATAGGTTGACCATCATGATATGATTATCCCTTAGAGAGAGAGTATGTTTGGAATGTGATGATGGTGATAAAAAACCAGAACACATAGAAGGGGAATGATTTCCTTGAGGCTAAACTCAAAATAATAGAAGCAAGTGTATGATGTAGTTGAGTCTATGACCCAGGCGTAGACAAGATATGATGGCTTTGAGGCCTATCCTATTACTGAGATATGGTTTGACAGCCTTGAGGCATGACTCGTTATGGTGCAGGGATGTGACGGCCTTATAGACCAATCTACCTTCATGACTTATAACTGTTGGTAGACATGTTTACTGTCCTTATATCTAGATCTAGATCATTTCTATACTCCTTTAAAAGTTTCCATCCAGAATGCAGCTAAATCAGGTATATTCAGGACACATGGTATCATGGTTCCCATATGAACACTTGAAACATGTTGTGATTTCTTTCCTACGATTTTACATTTATCACAGGATATACATGTTATAATTGTGCACATATGTTAAGGATGAATTAGTGGTGTGATAATGATTTTTATTACTCACACCATGTATAGTAAACACAATGCATGTGTATAATTAGTTATTAGGGATCTAGATAAGGGTAAGGGGTATGCCACAAATAGTTGAACTGCGGAGTAAAAAGTTAGTGCCAGTACTAGCATGGAATCTAGATGATTTCTATAACATTTTTCTTTATTTATCTACTATAACTTTATATAAACTGGTTATCTTACAGCATTTATATCCTATTTAATTTTACATATATGTCATGGGTGACATTTTTTATTGCACTATGTTTCATTTATCATTTGCTATTGTATTATGGGTTGTTAAATTTTATGATGTTTATGGTGTATGGTTATGATTACCAAGGGTATAGTCTTCCCACTACACCCTTAGACCCTCATTGCTAGTTGGTAGCCACTTTAATATTGGGAGGCATGCATGAGGTCTTGTAGTGTTCTACTCTGTTACTATTAAGAAAATATGAATTGGGATATTATAAAATGGAATCAAAGTAGGTATGCTTACATTTCTTTTACCTTTTTTTTTGTCATGGTATAAAAGATTTATGATGTGTTGAACATGGGTAGGGGGGTTATGTTTTTTCTTGGACCATACATGTATAGTGAAACTATGAGTTACTAGTGATGGTATTATTGTTTTTTTTACAATTTACATTTGATATTGATCCTAAGTATGTTATTCTATTACATTTTATAGGAATTAGTTATGTTCATAAAACATGACTTGGCATGTAGGATCACAATACATATATATATTCTTATGTGTTGCATGATGGTTCTGCTCAAGGACTTGACTATTGAGAAGGTCCTAGACAGTGATCGAGAAGTTTTTCTTCTTATATACTTCATTACTCAAGTGGGTCAACCACCTATTATCATGGTGAGTTTCACATCTAGTAGTAAGAAGATGATTATTGGGGAAATTTACCTTGGTGGTGGAAGATAGGTCGTTAAAAGTTTGTATTCTTCATCCAACTCTAGATTATTTCCATATTGCTTAAACTAGGGAAAGGTTTTCCATTACCACATGTTCTTACCAAAACCTCAAATAAACGATCAGAAATATAAAAATATGAGGAATCTCAAATAGTACTTCTCTAGATCATTGAGGTTGGGGTACCAAAGGGGTACAGAATATGTGTGAACCATAACCCAGAGAACTAGTTGGGGTCCTCATTGGTATTTTTATACCCCTCATACAATATTGACATAAGAAATTAATGCACCTCATGATCATGGTTTTAGACCTAATTCCATATGAGTGTACGTGATGGATCTGGTTTTGGATAATTTTTGAGAGGTACCATCAACCATTTGATACAAAATATTGATAAATTATTCTCTTTTTACCACTCTTTTAGATACTAATACTTCCCATTCTTTTATATTCTCAAATTGTGTTTCTAGTCTTGACATACTTATTATATTGTATTAGGGATTTCTCTTGACATGCCATTGAGTAAGAAAGTTTACAATCATAATATATTTCCAAAGTGATCAGTGGATATTTCCATCTACAAATATCAATGGTATTTAATGATCCTTGAAATGAATAGTTTTAATATGATCTTTGGAATGAGCTGGCTGACCAGCTTTTGTGCTCACATCAATTGATATCGGAGGAGGGTATCCTTTATTTCTCTGAAGGGATAGAAGTTAGTGATAACCGATGAGTGGGATATATAATCTAATAGGGTGGGACTATATGTAATCCATATTGGATCCATTATAGCTTCGGTAGTAGGTTTATCAATAATAGAAAAAATGGTCATGGAGTCCTCTCCTTTTCAACCTATTGTATAAAGATTTGAGGATATCCTTACAAAGAACTTCTTAGGTCTTCCTCCTAACCAATAATTATAGTTTGAGGTAGAAATCATGTTAATAGCAGAACCTATTTCAATTTGACCTTATCATATAGTTTTGGGAAAGTTGATTGGGCTTAAGATTTGGTTTTTGAACCTGAATATAAAGGGTTTCATTATATTGAGCACATATCTGTGGGGTACTCTTATATTTTTTACTAAGATGGTATATGGTAGTCTATGGATCTATGTGGACAACAGGAAGTTGAGTTTCGTGATTTTGAGAAACAGGTATACATTAACTAATATTTATGATCACTTTAATTAGTTATTGGGAGACTGTTGGTTCTCCGAGATTGATCTTCATTCAGGTTACCATTAGTTGTGAGTCAAACCTGAGGATATTCCTAAGATAGAGTTCAAGACTAGATATGAAATGTATAAGTACCAAATGATGAATTTTCATTTAATTAATACCCTGTCAATTTTTATGGATTCTGTCAACAAGATCTAACATCCACATCTCTATTATATAATCGTTCCCTTTGTTAATTATATCCATATATATTAAAAGAATTAAAAGTTACATGCAAGATACCTTCAGACCATGTTGAGTGAAATTAGGGTGAATAAAAATTATTTTAATATTTTTCATCTTAACTTATAGATCCAAGATTTTCATTTTCTTTCCCATCTGATCTCTAAGGTAGGAATTTCTATGCACTTAGAGAATGTGGAATCAGTGATGTCTTCAACTCTCCCTTAGAATAGTTTTAAGACCATAAGTTTCCTATGATTTGTTGGATTCTATCGATATTTCCTGCCCGCAAATCATTTTTTTTTTCATTTTCAGAATCCGGTTTAAGGGTACCGGTAACCCAAACTGGTTTAAGGAAAACCGGAAACCTCAAAACACTTCCCGAGATTTCATCGCCATTCAAAATTCAAATTTCAAACCAAACAAATCTAGCGCACACCACATGTCCATCATCACGTGGGCCCATCATCACGCATCCAGTCTCAAGCTGTGTAGCCACTGATCAACGTCACCATCGGAAATCAACGTGCTCTACCTCGAGATACTAACCCGTAAGCGCATCACACGCCTTGAGCCGTGCGACCACCTCAAAACACGAAAACCTCCTCACCACCAAACAATCCACCGGTGAGGTTCGTCGGACCGACCAAGAACCCAACATATCAGCCATATCCACATCACCGAATCGCCGGTGAGCGTCGCCGGCGTCCGTCGTCACATCATCACCCCAGCACACCACCGAGGAATCAACAAAACATCATTCATGGAGATGACTATGCATTCCCACCATTCATTCCCATCGCCGGATCGCCGGTGAGCTACACCAGTGTCCTCCATCATCATCGTCTCCACAAAGGACTCAATACAACATTGAAAAAAAACTCAAAACAACAAAAAATTACCCAAGGAGATGCGTCCAGAGTCGACGCTCCATCTCAACAACACGTTCACCGAAAGGTTCACCATGACACAGCGGAAGAAAAACCAAAATAAAGACCAGAAAATCCCGCCGCCACCAGACAGAACAAACGCATCAGACCCACCGAAACCCTAACATGCTCACCTAAGAAGATGTAGAACCCCAAAACTGCAAAGTCATGATCGCAACCCCCAACCGTGAAGAAACTCACCACAAGACAAAAACGAGCTGCAAGATCAGAACCGTGAGCGCTCTGAAGAGTGTGCCGTCAAAAACCGGTATTATACCCACGGATCTGAGCCCACAACCACAAAAGCACGGAGAGCATCTCCCCAGCCTGAGAGAAGACCACGAAGCCCTACAGTAGAGAACCACCACCAACCCACCGAGGCAGTGTACTATGATACATCAAGTGTTGGGTTATGATTTTTTATAATGTAGATGGATCATATTTTTTCTTATGTCTCACATTATCTATGGAACCATGAGTATAGATACCTAATTCATGACTTAGAGTTGGCTGTTTTGGTCCACACCCTGAAGTGTTGGTGACAATATCTCTTGGTTGATAGATTTTTTCCTTACACAAACCATATAATTGTAAGATATATATTCTATTAATGGGATTTAAATTTTAGGAAGATGAATTGGTTAGAGTATCTATATACTTTCGAATTTGAGATATCTTATTCTCTAGGGAATGGTAATATAGTTGGAGAAGCTCTTAGTAGGAAAACACTAGAGTTACATAAGCTTGGTGAGCATCCATCACTATAAGAACGGAGTCTGATGAGTTTGACGATGAAATGGAATGTGGAGGTTCTTGATGATATTAGATTCCTGAAATTAACATATTTTTTCTTCACATATTTTTGGTAGACCATTTGAAGACTATCCAAGAGTCATATCCTGAGTGTGTAGTGATGAAATAATGATTGGAAGGTAGTGACCTAGTCCTAGGATGGTCAGTAGATGATGATGACATAATTAGCATACATGGGTGGATTATAGTGCCATACTTCATGATAGAATAGATGATGAGAGACTCTCATTATTCATAATGGTTAGTTCATCTGGGGTTTATGATGATGTACCATGACATATAACATCAGTTCTGGTGGCTTAATATGAAGAGTGACATTGTTGGTTTTGTATCATGATGCCTTTCCTTCCAAAGGGTAAAGGTCTAGAATCAGCATCCTAGTGGTTTTCTTCACCAACTACTATTACTGATGTGGATGTGGGATAATGTGTTGATGGAATTCGTTATAAGGTTACCCTAAACACCAAGGATTTGTGATGCATTTTGGTGATACTTGATTAGCTAATGAAAGTTTCTCATTTCTTATTAATTTGTGAATCTGATTATGAGAATGAATTGGGGAAGTTGGATATATGATAGATTATATTCTTACATAGAGTTACCTTGAGTAGAAAATTGGAAATATATTCACATTTAAATTTTCAATTTTGGTAGGGATTATAGAAGTATTTGAGTACTCATATAAAATTGAGTATAGTTTATTATTTGTAGTCTAATGGTCAATCAAGGAGGATGATCCATATAATGAAGGATATGTTGTGGGAATGTTTCCTAGATTCTGATGGATCTTATAATGATCATCTATCATTTTTTTATATTTTCATACCATAATATCCTCCAAGATTCTAATCAAATGGCACATTTTGAGGTTCTCTATATTGAGTAGTGTCGTTCACCACTATGTTGGCATTAAGTAGGTGAGGAAGATGGTATGGGGACAATCGTGGGGTAAGAGACCTCTGAGAGAGTGTAGTTGATTAGGAAGTGATTGACCACTACATAGAGAATCTAGTGATTATAAATCAACCAACTGAGAAAATATTTTTTTTCTACATTAGAGATAGATTTTTCTTATGGGTGACTGCTCAGTCAAGAAATTGATGGTTATTAAATCACGGAATGCGAGTTCCATTATTTATTGGTCCGTTGAAGATTTATGAGTGTATCAGGATTGTAGCCTTCCATATGGACCTTCCTCAAATGTTAACATGGTATTAAAAATGTGTTTCACATGTATCATATTCATAGGTACATGCCCAATCATGCACATTTGACAGTTAAGATATTGATTTGGATCTCGAAACATTGCACATGGAATGCCCGATCTAGATTGTAGACTAGCTTGGGAATGTTTTTTGGGGAAAGAAGATACCACTTTTCTGAATCCTATGGTGGCATAAATGTATTTAAAAAGAATATTGGGTTATATATTATAATATTTGGACTCAGTTTCCTAATTTTTTGAGAAATATGGATGGATATTTTTTTCGATAACAAGAAGTCACTTGAGGGGGTTAATTTAATGGCTCGTATTTTTTATGTATGTTAGGTGTTAATTTTATCTGTTATTAAATATTTATTGAACTATGAATTTATTTTTATAAGTCTTAGTGGTTTACATTTGGTTTTATATTTTTTTTATCCCTTTTATAAGTTCATAGTCAAAGCCTAATTTTTCAAACTCAAACTGATTCTCCAGGAAAGTATATAACTTACTGTAGAAGAACTTTTGATGGAGCACGGTTTAGGAACATAGTTTGATGGAACTGTATATCCTCTCAATATAAATATAATTACTCATTATAGTTTCAAAAGAATGGTTTGTGCATGATTCTAAAAAGTATATGGTTTTTTTGAGAAGGAAGTATTCCTTGCATAGTTGGAAGATAATTTTTCTGAACGTGTGACCAAACTATATGTGTAATGATTAATGATCCCAAAATTCTTCTTAATGATAATAAACTGCACAATTTAACCAATTATTTTTTCTAATTGTTTTTTTGTCCCATATAGAGACTCTATGGGATCTCTTCGGTAATATACTTCCCATTTGAGCCCAACTTTGGTGGATCCAAGAATGTTGGTGATCCGGGAATTAAGGTATGTGATCCACATACCTATATCATTAAAGAATATTTTAAATTTACTCTTCTTCTCAAGTGATTAATAAAAGTTATGGAATATAGTGGAAAGATTTAGGGATTCAAGTTCCATCTAATTATGATTTCTTGGATCATTTCTAGAAAGATAGGGGATCTAGTGTGCCTTTGGTACCTCCTATGATCAATCACTGATTAAGTATCATTGGAGGATATCAAGAGGTTTGTTCATGTATACCCTTTTGTTGGTTTAAAAAATTATCGAGTCTAATTATAGAACATTGATGTGTTTGATTTTGAATTGGTCATAGGTGGTTCTTAGAATGCATGTTTGATCCAATTAGAACATGGGTGTGACTCACTTATGGCTCCTCGATGGGTTTCATAGATTTTCATCCTCAAGATGAAGGTAGGAAGTTCCTTACTATTTTGGGCCTTGTATAACCTTATTCCTTGAAATAATATTTTTGTTAGCATAGCTTGATTAAATATTCCTTATAGTAATCACATGTGTGTACATGTGTAACTCATGAGGCCCATATATGATGCTCAGTTCCATGAGTATTCTTATGTGTCTAATTATACCATGTTTGATGTTTATCACATGTGAATTTCTTTCTACTCATTCTCATGATGGCATGATAAGTTATTAATGTATATGATCTACCATTTTTTGTGATTATCATACATTTAAATGTATTTCTACTAGTAATCGGGATAGTTGGACCATTATGATGTGATTATCTTATATAGGTTTAGTGCACACGGTATGCGACACTGAAAAAAATATACCCTAATATAGGGTAGGAGAATTGCTATCTTGACTCCAATACTGAGGTAATTGAAAAAGGGTTATGATAACCTTATATCCTAACCAACGTAGAGACATGATACCTTGACCATGATGTCTGAACTATGACTGAGATGGGGTTTGACAGTCTTGAGGCTAGACCCATGATGGAAGTGGGATGTGATTTCCATGTGTCCTAATATGACTTGATGCCTTATGATTGTTGAGAGACATGTTAACCATCCTTGTGTATGTATCATGATCATTTTCAACATCATTTTTTATAATCCTTCTATTATAGATATAACAATGGTATGACTACGGAACATGGTAGACTGGTTAGCACACGAATGCATGACATATGTTGTGATTTATTTCCTAGACATTTACATTTGTAATGGAATAAAAATGCTATATTTGTGAAATCATTTTAAGAATTATTTTATTGTTTACTGCTAATTTTTATTAGTCACTCCCTCCATGTGAATCTCAATGTGCATATAGACTTCAAGATTAGGGATCCAAGTAAGGGAAAGGCACTGGTGGTAGATTGCAGAGTAGAGGAGTATGGAGATGGTATCAATACCAGGATGGACTCCGGAGGATTTCCATAATTTTTTTTACTTATTTATCTATTTATACTATATATTACCTAGTTTTTATTTACCCATTGGATGCCTAGTTCATTTTACATGTAATATATCCATGACATTGGTTACTGTACTATTTTTTCTTTATCTTCTACTGTGAAATTATGGGTTACTATATTTTATTTTATTTTTATGGTTTATTTCTATGATTATTGTTGGTATCATCTCCCCACTTAAACCTTATACCCCAAACACTATTTAGTAGAATATTTCATACGGGGAGGGTGTGCATGAGGTCATTTACCATCTCATCAATCATCAATATTATTATATTTATTCTAAAAAAGGAAAAAAATCCCTGTAGGGCCTTAAAACCTAAGGAGGTCTGTAATAATAAAGGCCTAGGAAGTCCCCCTGAATCATGTTAACCACATCAGGTTTAAAGGAAAAAATATTTGAAAGACATGTAACTTTGAGACTTTGATCAGACTGGGAAGCAAGGTGATCTTCTACTTTGTTTCCCTCTCTCCATGTGTGGATGACCATAGTGGAGCTGGCTAAGAGGAATTTTCACTTCATGATGATGTAGGTGATCGACCATGAGATGGGGGCTTTCCCCTTCAAGGAGTAATGGAGGATCTTAGAACCTGTTTCCACCTGAGATATCCTTTTTTTTGCATGCATAGGGTAATCCCAGACAGAACCGCCTTGGCCTCTGCTTGGAGATAATTGTCACTGCCATAGTAATCCATGAATTCCAACACTACACTTCCTCTGTGGTCTCTCACCACTCCTCCGCCGCAAATAACACTCAAATTAAAGTAACCATCCATATTTAGGTTGAGCCCATCTGTTGAAGGGAGCCATCACACCCAGTTACCAAGAGACCTGACCCGAAGGTGAGTTGTCCCGGAGGGAACTTGAAGCATCTGAAGCGAAGGGGAATCCTTATAGTTGTTTATGAGGGGCACCCAATCAGCCAGAAGGTTCCACATTCTCGTGATTATGTATCTTCCTGTCGAAGATATCCCCTTGTATCTTTCATGATTCCTTGCTTTCCAGAGCACCCAGAAACCTGCATTGAAAATTAATGATCTTGTTGATCGTTCTGTACCTGCAGTTTCAGACCCCTCTAACCATCGCTCCAAGAAAGAAGAAACATGGGGATCCCATGAAAGTTACAAAGTGTTCTCCCCAAATAATCACCATACTTCCCAATCCCAATATCCTTCAAATAAAATATGATTCTTACTCACCTCGCATTTCCTCCTGAAACATTGACAATAAGACGCGATGCTAATGCCCAGCCGTTTGATGTTCCTGTCTAAAGAGATTGTGTTTTTCCTAATCCTCCAAGAAAGGAAGTTGAACTTAGTGGGAATTTGATTGCACCACACCGCAAAAACCCATCTATCGCCTTGATCCTGGGAATAATAAATCCAACCAAAGTTCCTTGAGATGAAACTCCCTGATGTTGATAGAGTAAAGACACATCTCTCTACCTTTGCGTTGGTGCTAATAAGGTCAAAAAGATTTTGTTGTTTTTTGTCCAAGACTAACCTAAGGAAGCGTGGGTGTAGGCTTGCCTCCTTAAATGCGATGGTGGGAGCCGGGAAACCAGGGTATCCAATCACATCACCCGCCCAGTTATGTTTCAATAATAGGATGTTCCCCTCTCCAATGATCCATTTTGAATTTTTCTGAAGAGTTTGGAGAAGGCTGTAGATAGATTCCCAATGATTAGAGGCATGCATGTCATCTTGATGCTCCAACCCATTCATACAATGATCCATGATATTTCGCACAAATATCTTTCTTCAATCACTGCCCACCCCAATTTTTCATGCATACAATTAATGGTGACCTATGGACTTCTCACATTAATTCCTCCCGCCTGAATCGGTCTCGCCATCCTTTCCCAAGACACCCATCTTCTTCTCCCTTCTCCCAGAGCATCCCAAATAAATCCTGAAAAAAATTTATCAATGGATTTAATAACCCCTTTTGGGACATTATTGGAATCCATGTCATGAGTAGGAATCTCTGAAAGGATGCTATTGACCAAAGCAATCTGTCCCTCGAATGATAGGAAGTGATTTTTCCAGTTGAGTACACGTCCTGCAATCTTGTTCACCACCTGATCACAATCTCGGATTCTTATCCTGCCATGGGATATGGGAGTTCCAAGGTATTCCATAGGAAATGACCCCCACTTCATACCCAACATGTTGCTCAAACTTGCATTCCTCCTGGAATCACATTTGATCGATAAATAGAAGAAACTCTTGTCTTTGTTAATAACCTGTCTGCTCCAGTGACAATAATCATCAAGTATCTTATTGATACCCTGCATCGATCTATTACCACAATTCATGAAGATTATTTTTTCATCTGTGAACATCATATGGGAAGCTGTTGGGTGGTTCAGTTTTCTTTGATATGGAAGGATGGAACCTGTGTCAATACCTCTATTAATCATTCTACTGAGAATATCCTGAACCAGAATAAAGATGATTAGAGATAAGGGATCCCCTTGATGAAGGTCAAGAGTCGACTTAAAGAAGCCCTAGTTTCTCCCCATGAAGGAAACTGTAATCCAATAGGAACTATAGTAGTGAAAAAGGAGGCCGCATGCCCATGCAGAGAAGCCCATGTAGGCAAGTTCCCAGTTAATGAATCCCCATTACACTAGGTCGTACGCCTTATTCATATCCACCTTGATTTCCATGTTGGAGCTGTGAGTTTTAAAGTTAATAACCCTCAATATCTCATAAGATAATTAAATATCCCCTTGAATTGAGCAGCCTCAAACAAATCTATGTTGTTCGGGAGAAATCCA
The DNA here is from genome assembly GCA_963277665.1 of Viscum album. Classification (NCBI taxonomy): domain Eukaryota; kingdom Viridiplantae; phylum Streptophyta; class Magnoliopsida; order Santalales; family Viscaceae; genus Viscum; species Viscum album. The sequence continues at coordinate 1,608,313,205 of OY728123.1, forward strand.
TCTGGGAAAATGATCATCTATCCTAGTATTAAGAATGCTCGCCAAGAGATTATAGGGAAAATTACACAAACTAACTGGTCTATAATGGATAAGGGAAGAGGGGTCCTTGATCATTGGTATAAGAACTAAGGACGTAGTACAATCCACCCGTGGTAGGATCCCTCCTCGAAATAAATCTTGAATTGCAGTGATGATATCCCACTTAACTGATTCCCAAGAGCCCTTATAAAATGAGCCTTGAAAGTCATCGGGTCTCGGAGTGCTCTCTGAATTGAGCCGCATCATGGTGTTAAAAACCTCTTCCTCTCCAGGTATCCCAACCAATGCTTAATTGTCACTATCCTTGACAAGATTAGGAACCTCTCCCCAAAATTCCACACCCCTCCTGGATATCCGTTAGGCATGGTCAAACTCTCTCTGGCCAGAAGAACTTTAGAAATTCATTAACCATAGAAAAATCTCAGGGATTGAAGAAAACATACCTTCAAAAGTGCATGATAATATTTAGTTAATCAATACATCAATTATGTTGGTCAAAATGGAACACTCAAGAGATGTGAATTGAGCTTCCAATTAAATTTTTCATTTAAAATCTATTTAAATCTAAATCCCCCAATTTAAAAAATAATATCATCTAACTAATATAGTAGAGTTATATAATTAGATATTTTCAATAATATTCATAGAAGATTGATCACAAATTATTTAAAATAGGATTAAAACTATTTTAACTTTTTAAATAGTTTTACTAAAAAAACATTCTATATAAAACACAAATTAATGTTAACTATAAATGTAATATTTTGTAATTGAGTTTTGAAAATAGATAAATATTTGTTTTAAAAAACACAGTAAAATAAAATAGATAAAAACAAAATTGAGTTAAAAATAGTGTTCTGTCTCAAGATAAAACCTAATACCCACCACTTGTAAATCACCCACTACAAATAATTTTATTAAAAAATAAACTGATCCACTAACTAGATTGGTTTTTACATAACAAAATACAAGTTTTTCCATAAAAACACATGATTTTCCACATTTACAAATCCTATTTCATAGTTCTACATGGGATTACTGATAATAAAAAATAAATGAGAGAAAGTTTCAAGAAATCTATATTTTAACATAGGATCTTGTGCTTAAGATTTACAAAGAAAATCACACACAACTCAAAAGTAATAAAATAGAGAAAGAAAAAAATAGCAATTAGATATAGAATAGTATGTTGTTTTATTATTGTGTAGGTAGTTATTTTTTATCTTTGTCATATTTTTATTTTAAATTAAAGGGAGAATATTTTCATATGTTCTCTCAATTAATCATAGAAGATCGTGAGATAAAAAAGTCAAATATGTTCAAAGAACATATAATATTTATATTATTTTCTTCAAGAAAAAATTTGATGTCTCTATGTTATATTTTTTTACCTTTAATTATCATATGTTTCACACTTTTTTAATTAATCATTGTTTAACCATTTAAAATAAACTTTATCTAGAAATATCCATTGATAAATCACCATTAAAGATCCCTATACATTGGTAGAAATTTCTGGGTCAATAAATTCTTTTGACATTCATTTAATTATACAAAGAAAGGTGGTTGGACTTATATATTTTATAATATAATACATACCAATAAAAATTGTAATTTTAAAATGTGACATATTAGTATCCATCTACACTTACATACTTTATGCTTTATTTGATAGGTTTTACAATTGATCATTTGTGTCTATATTAAATAATTCATTCTTACAGTCGACCACTTTACACTTATGATCTATCACCATGTACTTGTGGTCAATCACCTTGTACTTGTGGTCTATCATTTTTTATTACTGTTGGTCATCTAGTTCTAATGATTGGTAAAGTTTTTTATCAATTTTAATACTAACTAAGGCCACATCATTTGGTTTTGTGGTCTGTGATTTAATTTTTATAAGGTCTATATCACACATCATTTCTTTCATTCATCCATTTGGCTGCATGGTCTATCATGTGGTCGATCCAATAATTAGTTTTGTGGTCAATATATTTGTATTTCAATCAATTGAGTTTTTCTTGTGGTCTCTTGGTTCCTTTTCCAAATATTCACCATAGTATATCCAATGATTCTATGATCGATTGTATATGTCATGCAGTTGATTCTAGACTTAGAAAAAATTTCATTATTTACCAAAGAATGAACTTACTTTCATAACACCTAAAATGGTTTATAAATAACATAAATATGATTTTTTTGGTTATTAAAATAAAAAAAATCAGACTAATATTACAATATACCCTTTTTGATGATCTCAAATCATGGAATTAATTATTCAAATAATTAGATATTAATCAGTAAATATTATAATATGTTGTATAAAATAAATAGTAAAAATTATTAAATAATTTCATTTTATAAATATCCATATATTACACATGAAATAATTTATTCCCCATTTTTTATGCCTTTTACTCCCCATTGGGATTATTAAGGAAATTTCATAAAGGTTTAAAGGGAAAATATATAATAAATAGAAAAAAATGCAAATAGAATAAAAAAATAGATATAAATAAGAATAAACTAATATTTTATTAAATGTTAAAACAGGTTATATAGGCCCTGTCAAAGTCGAATTAGAATTTGAATCATCAGTAAATATACGATTATATGGTTCAATTGGATCCTTCCCTTTTCCAGCAATAGGATAAGGTGTAGGAGTAGGAGGTCAAAGAATTATAGGGGGCTCGGAATAGATATTCCTTTAGAAATTAGTCTAATATGGTCAAGGTATTAGGAAATAGAGAGACCAATAGGTATTGTAAAAGGCATAGTTGAAGAAGAGGTAGGAATAGATTAATCTATGATTGAGGATTAGGAAGGAGAGGTAGTGATGTGAGGTAAACAAAGAGAATAATGTGGTAAAACATGATCATTAGAAACATAAAAACCCAACTCAAAGATCCATTTGATATCAACTACAGTTATAGTTCCATTTTCTATAACCTGATGGAACTCATCGTTCAATTAACTTGGATTGATTAAGTAGATGATTAATCACTAATAACTTCTCCACAGTCACCTTAAAGGATGTTTCAGTTGTGGCATCTTAAAATATCTATCCAATGATGGAAATTGAATCTTTATATCAGCATTACTGTAAATAATTTTGTGATAATACTTTCTTTTAACCTTGATTACACTTTTATCTGTGGAAATATTGATGGATTCAGATTTAAGAAAATCATATTTATTTTATCCAAGATCATCAATGTCAATTTTCAATTGATTTTTGATATCTATCATACTGCCTAAGATATTTTGAATCTCATTATAAATTATTCTTTGAATTAAATCCTCAATAATATAAATTGATTAGGGCCAAGGTGTTGATGTAGAGGTATATGGTCTGAATTGACTGATCATTATTGATATATATATTTTATCCACAGTGGTCCACATATATTCCAAATCATCCTATAGTTCTCTAATGTGACTTCTAAAGCATTCAATTTTTCTTTCAAATGATCAAATCTCATGGTCCATAGGGCCTATTTTTCGGAATAACTTGGGATGAAAGTGTGTAACAACACATTGAATAGTGTATATAGTTTCTTCCCATCATCATATATATATAACCAACTAATAGTAAAAAACTACCTTTAAGACTTAAAAATGTTATTTTTGAACTGAATGAAGTATGTAGAGGTTATAACCAATGTTTAAGTATAAGAGTGTCCATCTTCTTTAGAAGGAGTATCTTGAGCTTAAGCAGGATAATATTTTGGAAGGAATAGTCATCTATATCATAAAAATTACCAATTCTTTTAGGATTACTTCTCTAGGATTCCTCTTTAGGATAGAATATCGAAAATGGTCACTCAAAATTATTTATATAGACCTCAAATTCTTCCTTAGAACCATCCATGTCACAAATTATGTTCAGGGAGATGTTTCATAAACTAATTCTTCTCAAGAATAGTTTTTAGGAACTTTTTTAGGATATGTTGGAGTAGGAAAAATAATTAACAGTTCTTCATAAGAGTCAGGTGTAACTAGTATCTATAAAACAGGTGTAGAAGGATTCTTTGGCCCAATAGAATCTCTTTCTCTTGAGAAAATAGAAAGAACAAGTTCTTATGGATTAATAGGATTATCATCATCATCATCCTTTCTATCATCATCACTGTTATCTTCCTTATTAGTCTTTTTATCTTCTTTATCATTATTTTTTTCATCAACATCACCATGAGTATATAGACATATATCAAAGAAAGAGTTATCTAGAGGATCTTATTCACTAGAATTTAAGGAGTCTAATATTGGAGCTCCCCTATTTAAAACATAGGTGTAATATCTTCTGCAGTAGGATCCATATCCTTCTCATTTTCTGAATCGATGAAAGACAGTCCAACTAACATATACCAAGAAAATATATCCCTATCAAGAGGTATATATCCTAATTCAACTAATTCAACCAAAAAAGGTACTTTAATCTATTCTTTAACTTTAATTAGAAATTTGTAAGACTATTTAATATCTTGATAAAAAATTACTTCTTCTCCTATCAATTATTCTTTAATTAAAAACTTTTAAACATGATTTATTAATAATATCTACTCAAAATATATTCTAAATTATTTATCTATATCAAAAAGAGCTTAAGATTCATTCCCATAAGAGGAGTAATCTATATCAACATTTTTATCTAGTTCCAAATTAGGGTTAAAGATATCTCGTAGCCAAAAAGGGTGTGACACCAGATTAAATTTCACAAAAAGTATCTTCTTATCAACTATCCACATCCTTTTCTAAGGATTCCATCTGATCTTCATCCTTGTTTAGGTAGTCAGAATCCAACAAATTCCACTTAGAAACACTATACATTCAACTCCATTAGGGATCAATGTTTTCCCTTCCAAAAAAATATAAATAAAAATTGGATATTGAAGTGTGTTGAAACAATAGGATGGTTTGGTTAACTCTTCCATATCTCCCATCAATAAAAGAGGAAATATTTTTTGAATGTCATGTCACATTAGGTACATGTAAAAAAATCTTGAAAACTTATATAGATGATATCTCTCTTCCTTAGGAAAATAATGTGTTTCATGAATTTAAAAAAATGCATACACACTACACTTAGCTCATTCACAACTAATCTTCAGTAGGTTCTTTCATCCATTAACTCTTCCAATGCATTCCTAATCTCAAAATTTTGATGGTTCACATGGTAATAGACCTAATATTAAACATATTCTCAGAGATATAGAACTCTTAGAAAATTTTCACATAATGATGAGGAAAACTCATAGTATGTTTCGTTGATAATCATTTGAATCATGTCTTTGTTCTCTCTAGAATCAAACAACATATTGAGATAAAACACTTTTAAATGGTGTGAATAAAAAAAAATATTTTCATATAAGAACCAACAAGTCTAGTTATGATTAATAACTTCTCTTCATAGGAAGGAGTGTCTATTTTTAAACCACTTAATATCAACTTATCTTTTAGATACTACTTCTTATTAAATGAGTTGTGTCATCGGAAGCTCTCTATATTTTCTTGAGCTGGCATTCAATATCTTACAAGATTCAGGGGAATATTCTTTAAATAATATCCTTATTTTGCCTACATAGACTGAGAATTTCAAGTTGAGAAAATAGGGCTTCTAAGAGAGGTTCAAGAAATAGGGTTTGAAATTAGGTTTTGGTTCAAGTTATAAGGAGTTTTATTATTCAACTCTAATTTAACACTTCAATCATTTTTTGATTTACATTTATAGTAACACATGGGAAATAATAATGAGCATTTAATATTTCTAAACCTATATATCATGTTTGAAAAATGAAGTAACTAGAGGAATAGTCGATAATATTAGAAAATATATATATATATATATATATATTATTAAAAATAATATTAAATGATTTCTAAGAACATTTTAAACAAAGTTAATCATACCAAATTAATGTTTAATAAATTTAATTCTCTCACTATTTAATGGATTTATGTAACACTCGAGCTTTAATTATTTTATGTGAACATTAATAAAATTCCCATTTTAATATTCCAGGGTACAAAAATTATTATTTTGTATGATAAATATTGACTTTTATCTTACTGATTCAAAATAAGACTATAATAAAATTTTCAAATGTTCCCTTAGAAATAAGATTTTATGAATAATTGAAAATAGAGTATTTAACTATTCCCTATTTTAGTTAAAATAATTAATTATAATACATTGAATTGAAAATTTATTAACTATAAATTTGATATAGATAAATAGAATATCATTTGGATGTAAAAAAGGGATATATTTCATAAAACTATTTTTTAAGGAATAATGTCTCCCCATTTAAATTTGCTAAAATAATATTTAATGATGAAGGATTTAAATTATATTTATATTTATATATACAAAAAATGAATATAAATCTATCTAATAATGATTTCTAGTAAAAATTTCAATATCATATAATATTATGCTTGAAAAATACATTTCTTGAAAAAATATTTTCCAACACATTTTCCAAGATTATTTTAAATTAAATTATTAATCTAAAATGAATTGTATTTGATAAAATTTATTCCATATTTTTAAAAAGAATAATTAATATTAGGTAATAAGGTAAATTTAATTTTTGGTTCTAATTAATATTAAAAATCGTAAAAACTAATTAACATTGTTAAGGTTAAAACGGGTTTACAGGGTTTAATCTTTAAAAATAACCCTCAAAATGATCTAAACACTTGATAAAACCCCATTTTTTGTTTTATTTAAAAAATTTCTTTGTTCCCTTAGAATTTGATCGATTTTGGCTCCATATTTCCAAGAACTTCGCATGATATTATTGAAAAATCTGGAAAATTTACAACTCTTCCACTCACCTCAATTATAAAAGCGCTCCTCTGTCCCTAACTTCTTCACACATATTAAGAAATTTGGCTTGAAAGAACCCTGAAAAACATTCTCCCTAACATCCTTATACATGTTAGAGAACTCATTTTCTTCCCAAAATACCAACCCTATGGTCCATAATAAGAGATCCAAAGGAGGTTATTCTTAGTGAATGTAATCGTCTTCACCAGGCTCTTTCTTTTTTACTTACATTTTTACAACATTAAATTATATCCTAAAACTTCTTATATAATAAAAATATTTTCACCCATATATTTATAATTTTTTATATTGATTTTATAATATTTATCCTTCTAGTTCTCCATCAAATGGGAAACAAAACCATCTCTCATGTGTACGGAGGACTGCCAACTCACAAACTGATGTAATTTCTTTTCCATAAGTAACTCACATGGATAGGCATAGTGATAGAAATAATAAATATATATCAAAATTATTATATTATATTGAGTCTATAAAATTAATATATCAGCGAGTTTTTTTCTGTTTACCCATTAATGATGTGATAATGTCTATTATGTATGGTCTAACGTCTCCATGAAGTAATGTGATTCATTTTCCCTTTTAAATTTTAGTAATGATCATAAACATGTATTTAATAAAAAAATATTATATTTATAAAATTCTTATAATTATAGATATGATATAACTATATACTATATACAATAACCAAAACATCCATGACAAAACATGCATGAGAAAACGAAGCAGTTATTACCCATAACAATGGTAATGATGAACTTTTATTAACGAATGGGTGCTAAGATATTATAAGAGGATAATATATGATATCATAAATATAATAATAGTTTTATATAGATTAATAACATGTTTAATACCATTATTCATGAGGATAAAGTGTGTTCAACTAAAGGGACGCATGGGGAAAGGGATTTTATCTCAATTTACACCTGATTGAGACATATTCATTATTATACACCTATTCACTTTTATGTGGTGTCAATGCTACCCATTTTATGTATTTAACTTCAATAACAATTTATTAATGATTATTAATGTTTAAATTATAGTATATTATTTCAATGGGTTTCAATTTAAATGTTTCCAAATATGTAAAAATTTATTTTACAATCTCACTTTCTCGGGGGATTTGTTTTATATTCATTGGTGTAATATTTTCATCTATCCTTTATAAGATACAATAATTTTATTATAATTTTAATATTTAATGAGTTATATATTTTATTTTATCTTCTCCTCTCTTCTTAACTTAAATCAATCAAATATATCTTTAAAATAAAAATCGATTTTATTTCTCTTTGAATCGGATATATATTTTTCTCCAATGTAAAGTTTTTCTAAAATTGTTTACAAAATACATTTTCATTACACAAATGATTTATTGAGGGTATAATATGTTATAATTTAATTTTAAAAGGTACGAAATGAATATTTATCATGTTTTCCTTAAGGTTCACTTTAAATATTCTTTATAAAAAGTCAAAAGGAATGTTTTTATTAACGTATACGGTGTTTACGGAATTCCCCACCATCATAACCATTTTATGAAATTTAGATTATCTAAAACATTTTCAATGGTTTTAAAATTAAAACCCTTTTATTAAATATTATTTTTAATATTTTATTTCCATTTTCTTTATTCTTCCAAATGATATGAATTTATTACAAAACCTATATTCCCAAAGAACCGATGGTCATATCTTATCTCGGATTAATTTTGTGGTCATTAACTTTTTATTAAAGCCTTTAATTTCTTGTAACCATTTTACATTAGATTTCAATTAAATGTCCATATTATTTTTATCATGGATATTATCATTGCCTAAACCATATACTATTTTTACACATTGTGTTTTATTATTAATTCTATTTGATTAACTGGGGGAAATAATGATAAATCCTCATTATTTACTCAATATGGATGTTTATTGATAATAAATATTGTTTATGAATTTAATTTATCATTCAATATAAGAGTAATTCATTTTAAATGAAGTCATGGGTGGGGGTTTGTTATAGATAACCCTTCGATGCATCGACATGTCTCATGAGACAAAGCAGTTCGCCCAGTTAAATAGGTTTTTGTTGTATATATATATCCATAGTGTTATATTATCTTGATGAAAGGTATTTATGGTATAGATATCATGATGTGTGAGATCATGATATCCAATATTAACAATTAACATCATTAATATTCTATTATTATTATCCCTAAGAGTGTTTATTTGATATTATGCATGGATTCATTTTGTACTCAAGTTATTTATTAAATGATATGTATTTACATATATTTACATTGTAAAATTGATTATTCTTTATTTACTCATGATATATTCTTCTATACATAACACTTACTAAGGATTTTAGAACACCCATTTTTTCATTTCCCCAATATATGAAGAAGAATTCTTTGAATGAGTTTCAAGGATGTAGAACGTTCACATTTGTTATGCTTTATATTGTATTACCAATCTAAAATGGGTATCATGTATATATCTAGCTCTATAAGAATACTAAAATGATCAGTTATTCAGGATTATTCCATTTATATATATTCTAATAAAATATATTTACCACCAAATCTGGTATACTGTGTTTGGATTTGTTACAGTTGATTCAAAGAATGTTTAGTATAAACCTTGGTAACTAAATTTAGGAAATAATATATTGGGGAACATAAACCTATGATAAACTTTGAGTATATGTATAATTATGAAATTAAATACAAACTTTTTAGTAAGATATATATTATGAGATTTTTCCAAGAAATGCATATGGGTTCTAGGTGTACTAGAAGCATCCCGTGCTAGTATGACCAAATTAGATTTTAATATTAAATAACATATAACCATTGATTTTCATGATCATGAGACCATGACCAATGAAAATAGTATATTAATTGAATATTACATTTAATCATAAGGTAGAGGTTATTCACATGTAATTTATAATTAATTTATTAGAATATATAGAATTAAATCAACTTGTAATTTCACATTCACTGATGATCCGATGGAATATATTTCATCATGCCATTATTTTGCTATAGGATTCCAGTATAGAATCCCTCTAGTGGTGATAAACATGTTCACTATAATCTCTTGTTTATGCCATAAAATTGTTAAGTTCTAGTGTACCCAATCATGATCACTTGTGTGGTATGTGGTTGACCATAGTATTTTTCTTCTCGAAGGTGGAGAACTCTTAGTGATCTCTCAAAGACATGAGAGAGGAGAAAGAGATAGATACTTATAGATCTATAGATATATCTATAAAAATATCTATCTAGATACATCTCTAGATATCTACCTTATCTATGGTTCATTCTTGAAATTCAATTTATGAAAGTGATATTTTTAGATACAATTAGATATAATTAGATATTTAATTATGGTAGGTTTAGGGTTGCAAAATTGCACACAATACCTTAACCATTTTTAAAATTCTTAATTGGACCCATGTACTTTAGTAATAATATTATTATTATTTATCACTTGACATTTAAAACACATTAAGAATATAAATAAATATGAATTATTTATAATTTTACCATTAAAGTCAATCTGCTTTCCCTCATCAACTTTTATCGATACTTGAATAATGAAAGTTTAATTAAATCAATGTCACTACATTATTTATATGGTAAATATAATAAATATTATATTTCTAAACTTGAAAAAATATATTTGTTATTTATTATTTATCTCAATTTATTCTTTCTAAAAACTTGTGATTAATTTATAGAGTTCAACCAATCATGAATAAATATTATTCATTCTATATTATTAAAAATATTACATGAGTTTAACTAAGACTACAGATACACTTATTATGTAACCCTTTAGGGCTCTTTCTCAGTGGTATTATCCATAAATTCCAAAATTCCAAGTTCAGTATCTAGAAACACTCTAAGTATTCTATATAGAAAGAAGTTAACATCACAATGACTTGTAGTCTCATATGAATTTTTACCATGTAATATTATCCATTTATCATGATATCTCAAATAAATCAGGTTGCATGTCGTTTACATGAACCAATATACTCAATTTATATTTCTTTAATTTTCGCAAATTAACAGTCCCATCGAACATAATGGCCATGGAATTTATTTAAGAAGTTCTATTCCTTTCAAAGGGCTTTAGATATTAACTTTCATCGAGAGAAAAAATGGATAAATCCTTTCTCACATTATCCTCCAATGGCCCGAAGTCCATCATTTTTTATTGATTTTGATAATCCACCTTTCAAGGGGTGAGGTGGAACCCTTACAAGGCCCGTAGGTGTAAGTATTACATGGTCTGTAAGCCTTAGAGGAATTCATTGCTCATATACTTCAAACATTACATACAACCTAGACTAACTTCATAGAACTGCTCCTCCCCAGCATCTTCATCATGAAATCAGCTCTCCACCTTCACGTGGTAGTTTAGTTAGGCTTTCCTATGCATGCATAGGCATATCCCGATGGCAGGTTCCATACCCTCTCATTTATTCAATCCATTTAGCTTCTACTATGGTGAAAGCTCCTTGCTCATCCTCCTTCTGAAGCCTGGTCCTTATAGGTTTTCTAGTTTTCGTCTGAACTTATGGTGGCCCGAAGGCCTTGATGTGTCCCTAAGGACTTACTGACCTAAAGGCATGGGTGGCCCGAAGGCCTTAAAGGACTCGGGGACCAAATTTGTGGCCTGAAGACCCAAACAGGGGAATAGTCCCATCTTCTACAGTGCTAAATAGTACCTTCTATAGTTCCCACTACAGTACCTACTACCGTAACACAGAAATTATTCCTCTTCATCGATTTGACCACGGGTCGCTTGGAAGCACTTAAGGAATCCTCACCAACTTGGCTGAGGCTCATGTGCTTTCTCCCATTATCCATTAATGATATATCATTAATGATTTACCCAACATATCATACATTTCTTGGAATATATGTCGTCATGGTTTTCTTCAATAAATCAATGTACATGAGTCATGATATCCATTAATAATAATCATAAAGTTTTAGGATCAATACACATGTCTATAGATTGGAACATCCAATGACACTTGGAAATGTGGATTTATTATTAACAGGAAAATTCTCATAACCTCATATCTTAGAGACTACCAAGGAATAACACCCTGAGAAGGTGTCTCAATGTCTTATGAGCCTTATAACCCTAAAATCCCTTATTTTTTGTATCCTATCTGACAATATCATCCAGCCATAGATCAAGGATCAAGAATAATGTCATGGAACCTCTAGATTATCATTAAAACTGGGAACTTATATAACCTTTTTGTGTGACATATATTATTAGGATATTATCACATAAAATTTCTTGTTGAATAATAACAATAATGTGATAAGAAAAAATCCTTAATAATTAAAACATGTAATCATGTACTAAACAATATAGTTATAAAGTGTCAAATCAAATAGAATATCACTTACACTATATCCAAATGATTACAGTTTTTAGTCCACTATCTCTCACATGATACTCATGCCTCTACTAAGATTAAAGCTTCATTAAGGGGTTTGTCATGTTTTCCTCCATGGTTACTCTTCTCGTTGAAAATTCACCTCAATGAGAAAAATCCCTTTAGAGATAAACTTCTGAAGTATGTTCTTAATAATTTAGTGTGGCATTGGATCCTTGGAGAGATCCACTGCTACAATGTTATCATTGTAAACTATGAAGGGGTATCTACTACTAGTAACCACCTCAAGATATTGGTAAAAAACTCAATTCAAACTGCCTCCTTGGATACATCAGAAGTCGCAATATATGTGGAATGTACTATATAATTGGTGAAAACCATCTTATTTGATCTCTTCCAACTCATAACTCCTCCATTGAGACAAAATAAATTTTCAGAATATAACTTTTAATCATTATGATCAGTTTGAAATCTATTGTCTGTATAACCCCTTATGACTAGATCTTCATCTCCTCCATGCACAGGGAATATATCCATAGTTGGCCTCAGATACTTAAGGATAGTCTTAATAGTAGTCCAATGTTATTCATCTGGATCTATCACATGTGATCTTGATCACTTGAATATAGTATTTTTCACCTAAGTCCTCGTAGGGTCCCAAAAAATCTGCTAAAGGAAAAAATCACTCCCATAAAATTTATAAAGGAAAGTAATGCATGTGAAGATGAAAAATTGGACAAAAATATTGAAGGAATCCAATTTGGAAAAGTTCCCAAACATGTATATATATTGGTTACCAGGAAAGGTCCAAAAAAGGCACAAACCATGAACCAAGTGGTACGCTGGTAGGTTATAAAACGTTGTCCCACAAAGCATTGTCCAATGAATCAAGAAGTTTGCAGAATGAATGAAGAAAGGCATTGTTAAACCATGAACCACGTTTTTGGAGGAGTAGAGGAAAAGAAATTCCACCCCTGAACCATGCCGTTGGCGAAAACACGACGGGGAGGTACACCCCCACATACCATCCCCACAGACTGGGCAGTTCATGAATGAGACAAGGCTGACAGTGCCCCATGAAGCATGTTGTTCAAAAAAGTGAGGAGGTGATTTTTTTTGCTGTGAACCACAATACCCCAAATAACTGTGTACTGAGTCATCCATGGGCCAATAAATTTCCCCATGGGATTTCACAAAATGGTGTTGTGTGCCTGTAGATACGGCCTCATCAGCACTCTATAAAAGGACCCCAGGGGGATCTTTGAAGAGGATCAGATTTTGGGAGAAATGGGAGTCTATGGATGGAAGACTTATAAGACAAAAAATCGGTGAAGTACAGAACCGTGAATGGTTTCCTGCAGGTATAAAAATTCCATAAACTATAAAGAGAAGAAAGAATAATAATATGGGTAAACTAAAAACCTAAAAGGTGAACTTCCATCCATACTCCCTTCACGAATGAACTTCCCACAAACTATGAGATTAATGCCCCTACATCAATCAGGTTTACTACATAGCACATATTTACACAGATGAAACCATGCCCAACATTGCATTCCACCGCACAGAGGGACTCTAACGCTGCATAGCACCATAGTATGTGAACAGAACCCAAGGCTGTATACCACCATGGTACGCGGACCACACCCAGATCCATATACCACCACGATACATGATCCAAATACAAATATATGTACCACTCTAGTACGTAGATGGACCTTCCACCCGCATAGAAAAACGCTACGCGGAAGGTACCCCACCCCACATAAAAATATTGTACATGGAGTAGGGAAAATCCAGGATTTCCACCTTCCTGTACCGATCATGCCCTTCTACTTCCATCCCATCTTCATAATTCACTGGCCATACCAGTCCATCAGAATCAATCCAAAGCCTCTTCCAAAGCCACTGGACCTATATAAATGGACCATCAGGTGCATCATCACATCCTTTAAAGTATACATACCCTTGGCAAGTAGATTCATGAACGTAATACATGCATCGGTATGGACCCCAGGAATGTTCATAAGTCTACATTCCCATGGTATCCCAAAGTCTAACCATGGGATACTAATGTAGACCTTCCTGATCTAGAGATCAAGGGTAATCACTTGATTTTCCACTCAATGAGGGGCAGTGATAAGTCCAGGTAATTGTGTTCTCTTTTCCTTTTTATGAGAAGCAACATTCATCCACTTTCCTATAACCCATTCTAGGGCGTCCCACATAGATTAATCCCCAAGACTTCTAGGACAGACCTAATTACCTTCACTTTCATTTCATACAGAAGGGTTCATTGCTCTGCACCCTTGTCCACCATCTCTTCAGCAGCTTCCGTCGTGGGCTCCTCCTATTCCCTCAGAAGAGAAGATTAAGTGTACCTCTGTTAAATATTTCACGTCCTATTGTTTCTCACACCAATCATGACTCATGTGGTCTTAGGGGTCTTTGATAATATGAAATTGGAACCAGCCAACAAGAACGATGAGAACTCTTATTCCCACCATAATTGGGATACGTAGGAAGCCTTCATCTACGCCCAAGCTCCAAATCATATCCTCCATGAAATGAAAGATCATGTCTCCTTCAATTGGAAAGCTTCTACGTGTACGCCCCACCCAACATGGACTACAAGAACTCTGATTCCCACCATAACTGGGATACATATGAAGCCTTCATCTAGGCCCAAGATCCATATCATCTACTTCATGAAATGAGAGATCACACCACCCCCCTTAAAATGGGAATCTCCAATGTGTAAACCCCAATCAAGTCACAAATTGAACTGAAATAGGAGGTATTTGATTCCTAATCAACTGGGATACATAGAAAGTCTCCCTGAGGTCCAAACCCGATACCCAAAGAACACTAGCATTCTCTGGGCCATATTCATGGGGGGCATATTCATACAAGAGACCATATCTATCCTAGGCATCCTGGGCCGCCTTGGCATAACCTCATATTGGATCTTGACAGGGCACCTTTTGCCTGGACATCCTTTCCACATGACGTTAAACTACACAGATGGGTCCCCATCACACAACATTAAAGGTGATGTTTCCAATTAAGTTACACCAAACTATGTGGGTTATGATTCCTCTCAAGTGGATACGTAGGAAACCCAACTTTGGGGTTTGATCCCAATATTGAAGCAACTTATGTCCCCCTGGATGATGATAAACTCCAGAGCGCCTCACCATATGGTTTAAACCATCTTTGCCTCAATAATTCTCGATCCATGCATATCCATGATTGATCTTGAAACCCAGGGGTAATATGTGGATGCACTCTTTGGGAAAAAACCAAGGATTCACAAAGATATGAACATTTATTAAATCTATAATAGAGTCCCAGAGTAGGAAATAATTCCCCCAAAAGAGTGTGATTTTCCCGACCTCCCATCCTCTCGACAAATGGAGTCCTGGTGTGTCATTGTTCAAATCATCATCCAACGAGCGCCTGCCTTCAGAAAGCAGGCCCATGAATCATGGATACCAGGGACGTTGGGTGTTTATAACTCCAAAAATAAACCTATTGGATACCATCAGAGTACATCGTACTCAACATAGGCTGTTTGCACAGACACATACCCCCTTTCCAATCTCCAATTGGGATTATGAAAATGTGGCACCTCCTTAATAACATAAAACAGATACACATCCCAATCCTGGTGGTACCATCTATACCTATCAATACAAGGTGCAATTTCAATCAGGATGAAAAGAAAATGGTGAACCTAGTGTAAATCCTTCACCAAGGTGGTAGATTACCCTACCTCAATCCCCTTTCACATTAGAAAGGAAGAGGGCCAAGAAGAATCATCAATTTCACATGTTATCATCAGATGCTAATTTGATAGGGTTTTGTTGTCTATATATTTCATATAAATATATATATAGTAGGAATTTAGAATAGCTCTATTTGATCCATATAGAATCTCAAAAAATGGCTCAGACACACATGTCAGCAACCACAAAGGTGGTCGAATCCCCAATAAAAAACAGGACCCCATCGCCTACCCAATGTCTTCAACATTGGGGTTCAAATGAGCTGAACAAAGAGTACCACCAAAATGGTACTCTCCCTACAGTGGAGGTCACAAGGCAGGTCCTCTAATCAATTAAAGCTCACCAGTAGCCACTTCAGCTACGGAGAAAGATCCAACACAGGATGACCACACTAGCCATCTCCAACCACTTTGGGTGTCGGTCCCCGGAGTGCGATAATAAGTACTTCCCTTATCTCAGGGAGGCATATGAATATGATGCCAATGAATTCATCCCAGATGCACAGGAACCCTGTTCAAGAGATCCTTCCAAATGAAATCCCCATTAGCAGCATATAACTTGATATCCTCACACTGAAGAGGTTCCCATGCAGAGGGAACTTGTTAAGGTCCAATGGACACGGACCCCTCGAGATGCCCGCTGAGGGTGGAAAATGAACAATCATAAACATTTTATCACCCTAGTCCCTAAAGAGGGGGTTCACCACACAAACACGACAACATATAATGGTCAGGCGTATAATCTTTCTCCTTTGATTGAACCCCTCAACAGAAACATGGCGGCAATCTAGGAGCGGATGTATATCCCCACTCACTCCTACGAATCCCACCATAGAAATAGGCCAGCACAATATGAGAAAACACAAATTTCTAGCAGTTCTCGTCAGTTCGATGGTGTAGATAGAGCAAACAATTATAGGTAGATCCAAATCTCTACCAATGTGCAAGAAGCTTGTCATCCAAATAGGGTGGCACCCACCTATAAGAAGTCAAAAATCACTGCTGATGAAAAAACAAGTCTGCTATCTAAATAGGGCAGAAAATTATGGGCAATTATAAAACATTGCTGGTGCATATCAAGCCCATCATTCAAATATGGTGGCAAGAAAATATGAGCAGAGTCAAATTCTTGCAGATGAAAATCAAACCTGGGAGATAAATACAGTGAAAAATGAGCATACGCAAATTCCAGCTCGTGAATACAAATCCCACCAACCAAATACAGTGTCAACTAGAGAAAACAGCCCATGGCAGACTCGTTCCTCTACCCCAACACAGGAGAATTGGCAGTACCCACTGGCAACTCATGGAGCACCATAGCAAGAACAAACTCCTTCGAAATCAAAATGGGTATTCATAACTATTCCATCCAAAGACGTATCTCAGCACATCTTGTCAATGATGGAGGATCAAATGTCAATTTTGGACTATATCCTTGAGACATGTCAAGATTTCATTACATCTACGGTAAATGTGAGGAGTTGGGCCCACGGCATGATCTCCTCGAGCAGGGTGATCTATCCACCAAATCAGATAATCGCTCCAAAGTATACTAGCATCAATGCTCTAGTCTAGGAGGGTCAATGGCCATATTCCACAATACAAGGAAAACCAGTTCAGGAAAAAATTCCAATTCCAACTGGGAGACACTAGTCTGACGTGGTGGCCGCTCCAGGGTAGTCATATATCCCTACTAGAACTCAATATTTTTGTCATCATATCTCAGTGACATCATGGGAACCAACCAAATATGGACCCATACAAGAAGGATGTTACCAACAGATGGTGGCCCAAGTTACCCACAAGAGTGTACAAAAATGAAAGGCACTAAAGGCAATTGGGAAATGAAGAGCACATTCAGGATTCTGCTCTACTGGAATGGAGTCATTCATCTCGTCTGGCTGCTCACTACGCTTTGGATGAATTGCCTGAATTCGCTACATGAAATTGACTACATTGCCACACATGTCTTCCGTGAAGCGAATGTTGTTGCTGATGCTCTTGCCAACAAAGGTGTTCACCAGAGCATGACTTGGCTGGATGCGCTGCCAGCTGATTTATTTCACCTCTTTGAAAGAGATTGTAATAAGATCTCATCCTTTCGACTCATGTAAACTTTTGCTTCTTTAATTAATAAATGGTGCTTCGGTCCTTGACCGAGGCATTACCAAAAAAATGATTTTGCTCTACTGGAAGTTGGAGTTCTTAATGCAATCAAACATCTATCAATAAAGTCTCAAGATTTTATCAATACATTAACAAATTATAGAAGCAACAATAGCAGTGGTGGAGGTCCTCCCCACAATGTTGTTACTAGCAGCTCTGAAGTCCCTCCCCAGAACACCCACGGGGGCTTACTCTGTGGGCTAGAAACGATCAATCACGAGAGCCTATCTCCTAATGCATGTTAGGTGATGTGTCCATATTTTTACGTAGTTTGCCACATCTTTTAAATTGATTTTTAATAATTTTATTAATTAATTTTTCATTTTTTTAAAATATTAACACTTTTGTATTTTTATAATTAAATTAATTAATTAGTCAATTTTTATAAAAATTTATGTATTTTTATCCATTAAAATAATTAATTTATGTTTTACTTTAATTTTATAGTCATATAATTTATTAATTGGTTTACTTTTTTTATCTATTAACTTTTAATGTTGTAATAGATTTTCAATTTATGTTTTAATTCAGTTCTAATTTAAGTTTTATACTTGGAAGATATTAATATTATAATTTATGTTTTATTTGTTTCATTAATTTATTTAAATTTATTAAATTCATTTTTAATTTTTTTAATTAATTATTGTTTTTAATTAATTATTTAGTTTTTTTCTATTTTATTTTTTTAATTCCTTAACTTTGTTAAAGATAATCGGTGCCACCATTTCATTTATGCTATGCAACCATTTCTTTTGTCTTACTGATTTGTCCTTGGCACCATTTAGGCTATGCCACCGGTTTCTCTCTACCACAGCATAAACCACCAACATGGCAACACCGGTTTCTTCCTCATAGTCTCACCCTTCCGTCACGGTGGCACAGTAATCTCTTCGCACTATTTCTCTCTCACCGAATATCTCCTGCTACCGCATTCCCTTCACGGTGTCATATCAACCATGGCACCGCTTCCCTTTTTTTCTCAATGCCATCCAATAACACTTCCCCTTCATCCATAACAACCACACTCATACCACCATCGTTGTGAATCACTTCCACCATAACTCCACAACCTGGCAAGAATCCGACCTGAACAAAATTAAACACAATTTTCAAACCAGATCAGAAACCCTTCGCACTAATCTAATAACCCCCTTTAATCATTGTGACAGAGCTTGATTCGAACCCCTTTGTGCTTTAGCTTCATCGTCACAGATTGGGTTCACTGCTGTCCGAATCATTCTTCGCTTCATCACCGAGCATGACCCGCATCAGAGGCTTTATGTGAAGCTGCATGAGTCACGCTTCCTCTCGAAGCTCAACCACAATCTGCCATCTGGGATGCAAACCACCGAACGCTGCTAGGATGATGAGCAGGAGCAGTGGGAGAACCTTGGAGAACCTCTTTTGGAGATCTGAGAACCAGCAGTGCTGCATCAAAATAGTCATTGGGGACTTCAATATTCCTCTTTTTTTCTTTCAATGTATTTTTTTTGTAATCAAATGTTTTCTATATCTGTAATCAATGTAAAGTTAGGCTAAACTCTGTGTTATTTCGGGGAATGTAATTTTGCTCGTTAATTATTTATTCATCTTCAATAGTTTCTTTAAACAAAAATGCACATTCAACTAGCCAAGTTGAATCTATTCATAAAATTTAAATTGTTTTCATTCCTCTTGTACTTAAATTCTAAAATTACATATCATTTAGAGAAAGCGATCAACAATTACATAATCAATTCTTTAATTCATTCTATTGGATTAAAACAGTCAGATTTATTCAAGGATTTTTAATTCAATACTTATTACAGTTAGGTGATTCTAGTAGTGGCGAACTCTAGATTCACATAGCTGGGAGATTAATCTCTTGGAGAGGGAGATCAGTTCGTCATTTTGAGGTTGTGGTTTTAGTTAAAAATGATGGAAGATGTTAATCATTCAAACTGGTAAATTTGGATTCCTTGAGCTGTCTTTAGATTAAAATTTTATTAGTTTTTACTGCACTACCTTAGTTCATTGTTAGTTTCATCATCACCTTAGGTAGAAATTTACTCTTCAGTTAAAAATATGTTTCTTTACAGCTTATAAAAAAATATAAAAAGTGAAAAAAATTTATAAACACCACTTCCACCACTGATAAGAGTGGGATTGTTAAAAAATAAATTTGGCCACCATCCTTCCCAGTGGGTTCAACCCTGCTCACCACATATACAGTTGTAGTAGGAAATCATAAATTTTAAACTTTTACCCAATTTCAACGATAGTTAAGAAACAGTTTTTGGCATCATTTCTGGGAAAGGAATAAGTCATAACTTTTCTAAAAAACTTTAGAAAATCACATATAAAAGAACACCAAAAAATTGTAAAAATTGAAAACTGCAAAAAATATGCTTTCATTTACCTATGAACTGCTACTATTTTTTTAGTACTTCTGAGTTATTGTTATTACTATTAGTGATGAATTCCAGTTGTTGTA